>CM029496.1:24910239-25510239 GCA_017140595.1 Eucalyptus curtisii
CTTTTCTTTTTTTTTTTTTTTTTTACTTTTCCTCTCTCCACTCACTTTTTCACCTTTTCTCTTTTTTTTTACCGACGAAAGGACCCCCGACCACCGTACGTGACCCCTTTTATAAGCCAAAAAATCGTATCTTTGGGATATATTTCATTTCTAATTTTGTTTGAAGACGATACCCCTAAATATATCGCCGAAATATTTTCTGCATATTCCATCAAGAAAATTCCCATTTTGTGCAAAAGTGCATCTCCCAATGTATATTACCTAAATATGTGAAAAAAATCTTAACGAAATATAACAAAATAAAATAAAATTTTCCTAAACTATATGCCATGTGATTATGATTTTTTATTATTTTTTATTTAGCGAAAAAATAACCTCAAAATTTAGGTGTCAACTGCCTCTCTTTGAAGGTGAGCTGTACAGAGGTTGCCTTCAAAGACAAATTGAGACCTAAATTTTGGCCATGCTCATGCAACGAATGATTTTTTGTTGGAACATGAATTCCATTTTTAATGCAATTATATGATGCATGAAAATACTAATGCAACGATAGATGAACCTACCGAATAACTTACATTCGAGGAAGATAGAGTAATTCCGGGTAGTAGGTGTTACTCCGTCCGGGACCGTATCATTCTACGGTCGCTGAATAGTAACATGACTTTGTGAAGATGCTGCTTTCTATAATCTGCCCATTCTACGGATTAGCCCGCATGCAAGAAAGGTTTTGTCTAGGACCCGTCCATTCTACGGCCGCCTAAACGGGATTTATTTTCCAGACCCGTACCATTCTACGGTCGCCCGAATGAGGAAATTTGTCTAGGACCCGTACCTCATTCTGATTAAGGCCGCCTAAATGAGGATTCACTTTCCAAGACCCGTACCATTCTACGGTCGCCTTGACGGAAAATTGATTTTCCAGAACCCGCACCATTCTACGGTGCTCGAATGGGGAAATTACTTTTCGGGACCCGTGCCATTCTACGGTCAGCTATTAAAGCGATAAATGTTGTTTAGGACCCGTCACCATTTTACGGTCGCTTAAACGGAGATTTTGCTTTGCTAGGACCCGAACCATTCTTCGGTCGGCCTGAGGCCGTTGCAACATGATCATACGACGGGACTGAACAGTTCTTTCTAGCCGCCTTAATACGGCGACTCACGGAAAAAATCATGGGGGACAGCTCACCGAGTGTCGATGAAAGGACTTTGGGCTACGAAAGCACGCCCGTCAATAAAAGAAAACCGGGCTACGAAAGCACGCCGGTTTGATAAAAGGGAACCCGGCTACGAAAGCACGCTGTCCAAGAATTCCTGGCAAAAAGCACGCCCTTAGCCCCATTGGGGTAACGGCATCGGGCTACGGAAGCACGCTCGAGTCGATGAAAATGACTGCCAAGCAAAAGCACGTCCCGTTAGGGACTCCGGGCATGGAGCACGCCCGGGTCAATAAAGGGACATGTCGGTTCTGGACGCCGAGTCGATGGACAGATACGAAAGCACACGGGTCAATATAAAGGGACATCGGGCTACATAAGCACGCCGAGTCAATGGACATGGCTACGAAAGCACACGGGTCAATATAAGGGACATCGGGCTACGAAAGCACGCCGGAGTCGATGAAAGGGACTCGGGCTACAAAAGCACACTAGGTCAATTTAAAAGGACAGCTTGACCGAGTCAAGTGTCGAAATGGAGATATACTTACCTCGATGATAACTTTGATTCTTAGGATATGTTTTCCGGAATTTAGATATCCCGGGAGGCCTCTCACCTCCCGGTAGAAATAAATTTTGGAACATCAAGATGCACCTTGAATGTTCATGATGGTTTCTCATCTCCTAATATCATGAGGCATTTTGAAAGGAACTCCGAATGTCGGAGCTCTTGGGGTCTGAGAAAACATTATCTCACGACATGATTAGAACAAAATGCATTCACCAAAGAAATAAGCAATTAAGGCTATTTTGGAATGCATACTTCAAAATCTACGAAACTTTTATCGTTCAATCAAGGTTCATGCATAATGATTTTTGCATCACCCCAATTTCCACTAGAGAGAATTATCGTTCAAGACAATTTTCACTCATGTCATGAATTTCTTAAGAATACTAAATGAGAGACTTTCGGTTAGAAAGGACTTTCACTCACTCTCATTTAGAATGGCTATTTTATGAGAATCACTCAATTTCATCATATCGACATGGGTCCGAGTATTCTCGCAAGCGGTACGATCTTACCAATGCGAGAGGTCTTTAACGGGGACCATAATGAGGCTTGGTCAATGGCTTAACAAATGGACTCTTTGAGTCAAGGCTATTGAATGAACTTGTCTTGTAATCATCTCCGGTTTACAAGTCAAGAACCCCGCAAAATGAGAAAGAAATAATCTTGCTCGCACTTCTTCGGGAGCGATGCTTATAAACATATGAACTCCTACGTTAATTCAAGTGCCCTAATCTGAAGAGACTTTGTAAGGGACGTAACGTAGGTTGGGTTCATGGGTTGAGAAATGAAAGATTGTTAGGCTCAAAGATGTGTATAGGGTGAGAGTTGATAATCATCTTGGCATTGCCACCAGTTTTCTTTTTCACCATCGGGGATTGTCTTCATGAAGTGCCCCATTCATTGTAAAAACTCAGCATTTGAGTTCTTTGAGTATTGCTCAATTCTTGCAATCGGCAGGTCACCTATCTTGACTTTCCTCTTTCATCTATGGGCATTGGCCTTGCTTTTACCAGGCACACGCTTTTTCATGCCCCTAGTTCTTATTCATTTTTTCTTCACATTTTTTATGGGCGTTGGCCTTACTTTTACCCGGCACACTGCTTTTTCATGCCCCATTTTTTGCACTTATTTTCTTTGGACTTGCACGGCCTTCATCTTTTATCAGCATTGTAAACCGTGCTACTTGAGTGATTTGCTTTTTCTTGCCTTGCCCCAGTGTGGGGGATGATCACCAACTGGGTTCAAAGAAATGAATTTGTAGGCTCAAAAGGGCTATGCAATGGATATAAGTGTGTAGGATAGAGAAAAAAATGCTCTTCGTCATCCTAAGGCACTTAAATTAACACATGAATTCAATGTAATAGCACTACTTGAAGATTGATGCAAGTGAGAGCAAGAAGATTTCAATTCATTTTCTTCACCTTATGATGCTGTCTTTTCTTCCAATTTGGATGGTTCTTGACGGGGGTAATTTGAAAAGAATATCCATAAGTGTATGGGCTCAAAATGGTTAAGCAATGGATCATGTAGTATTTGAGATAGAGAAATGAATTGCCTCTCATCATTTCGGTTGTCGTACCTTTTTTGTGAGAGAACTCTTTACCTTATGAATATGAACCTTCCTACACTCATCTCACAAGTGTATGAATATGGGACTTGTGTATAGGATAGGGTTTGCCTTTCATCATCCCGACTCGTCTCATTTAGTATGCTCAATCAATTCCACATCATTCATTAAATTAGTCCATCTTGAAGTTCTTTAGTGGAATTGGTGAATAAAACATGTAAGAGTCATCATGCAAAATCTTTTAAAAAAGAGCTCAACGGCCTTATGCATGAAAAATTGTCAACTCCAAAACAAACAGTTTTCCACACCCAAAATGGTTTTAAGCATTCATTCAAAGGATTCCTCTACAATGGGATTGCCTCAGCGGTTGATGTCTTTGGATTGTCCTTATTATTCAAGACTGAAAATCCACTTTTGCCCCAAAATCTGTCATGCCCACAATCTGTCACATTAACTCCTTAGAAATGTGTCCTTGACGGTTGGGCCAATTGCAACCTAGTGTGCCTTTTCGGATACCTTCTCATCGGACCGAAAACGTGATGCTCTAAAACATGAAGTAAATGAGTCAGAAAATTAAACGGGGCTAACCTAAAGCATGATTTAGGAAATGACTTCAAAAATGATTTTTTTTTGGAATTTTTTTGAATGAGGAAACATGAAGAAGCCCCGTCCTCGAATTTCTCCATGGATGATATTTTCTTTTCATTGTTAGATATCATCACCGGGTTGGTTTGGTGTACCCCATCATGTCCTCAAAATTTGAAATAAAATTGTAATTTCATTGAATGTAATCAAATGAATTACATTATTGGAACGGAAAATGCAAACAAGCCAAACCCTAAAAGCGAAAGCGATATTTGAAATTTCAAAAAGCAGAAAATCTTAAACAAAACCGGAACTCCTAGAAGATAAGAACTTCTTCACTCCGGTGACAGCGTTCGCGCCTTCATCATGGTTGGGCGAGAGGATTTTTCTGATTACTGCGAAGGAGAATGCCTTTGTATCCAAGAGATCTTGGACCTTATGCTTCAAAAACATAGCAATCATCGGTGGAGTGACCAACCTCTCCCATGTGATAATCACACTTTTCGGAGGAATTATATGCGGGATAATGCTCGGGATTTGGTCGCTTCCAGAGATTAATCTCTTCTTTTGGAGAATAAACAAAACTTTGGATAAGGTCCGGGAAGAGGTGTAAACTGTCTCCTAACATTACGTCGTCGACCCGAGAACCGATGTCCTCCACCTTGTTGCTCAGTAGAAATCTTAATTACGACGCGATTGGATGTATCACGATTCGGTTGAGAGTAGGCCATATTAATCTCAACTTCGGGATCCTTCTCCTTCTTGGTATAAAATCTCTTGTTAGATGGCTCGGTAAACCACCCTTCTCTTATCCCCATCTCGATCCGTTCACCCATCGGGATAAGTTGGTTGAAGTTCTCAACGTACGTGCTGGCCATTCGGTTTCGGAACTCAAATGGAAGAGTCTTGACGAACAATTTCATCGGCTCTTTGGTAGTAGGCTCGGGAGTGATTTGAGCCGCCGGATTGCGCCACCTCGGCATACTCCTTGAATGACTCATTTTTCTTCTTCTCCATTCGCTCAAGATCCTCTCGGGAAAGTGCAATGTCCATGTTGAACTTATATTGCTTGAGGAACGCATCAACCACTTCATTCCGAGGTCTCGAGAAGGTTTACATTCTTCATTATGTACGGTTCGGTGCGAGGCCCGGTCAAGCTTGCATGAAATGATTGGATCATGAGGGCTCATTCTTGACATATTGCGCCATGCGTACATGGTACATCTACTTGAGATGAGCCTTAGGGCGGAAGTACCATCGTATTTTTTCGAACTCCGGCATCTTAAACTTCTTCGGCACCTTGACCTTCTCATACACGGATAAATCAAACGGGAGTGAACTTCTGTGACTCTTGCAATTGCTTGACTTTCTCCTCGAGTTTGGCAACACGTTCATCTTGCTCCACCTTAGGGACGTTATCCGGCTTTGTCTTTTCAGCGGTGATGAACGGTGGGTCATCTTAGGTCGGGCATGTCACATCACCCATTTGAGCCTTGCTTGCTTTCTTCGGAATAACTATCTCGGGAAGAGCGGGTGCGGGGAGTCGGGTTCGCTCGGAGAGATTGGATTTGAGTTGTCATGAGTTGCATAGAGGTGAGCAAGCTGTTGAGTTGGTCTTCCGCGGCAGACATACGATCACGCATTTCGGTTGGTCGGCCATCTTTGCTCTTGATCGTGTAATGATGGGCGGAACGTGGAGGATCCGTTATCACCTAATGTAAATGAATGAAAATATGTAAGTATGAGGTGTAATGAGATTGCCGATCCATGACAACAATCTATTTTTTAGTCAAGAAAAGTCTACATATGAAGAGGATTTCTTAAAATGGATTAGGAAAACAAAGACATAGATGCCGAGTAAGGGACGAAATTCCCTAAACAAGAACTAGGAAGAGCTAAGACACGAATTAAAAACAAATTTTCAATTTTTTATTTTCCAAATGATTCATTGCATAGCAATTTCTCATTTCATTCCCAATTGACAAATGAATTAAATCAATGATCGACCTAAATTGTCATGGACCGACCAAAAGTATGACGAAATAAATGGCATGGTATAGAGATAGAAGACTTACTTCACCAAGGAAAATTAATGGCAATCACATAGACATGCACATGAGATGTGAGGCTCAATTTCTAGTCTATAAGGCTTAACAAAGTGGAGTCACAAGGATGATCAGACTAGCCACGGGCGTGTGGACTATGTCGGGGTCCTCATGACTCCCATTGTCAAAGAGGCCGACCCAGTGCGTGGGCATGCGGTTCGAGGTGGGTACTCTTGACACCAAAAAAAGAAAGTTCGGGATTGAGATGGGCGACTCGTATCGCGAAAGCATGCGGTCGGAGTGGTATCCATCTTAATACCATCCTAGATGATCCTATGCGGTCTGGTCCGGCGGCGGGTTGTGTGTGCAAAAGTGTAGTGCAAGATACAAGGCATGTACAACGGTTTATATCCAAGCAACACTTGATATGAAAAACACACCATACATTCCTACACCTCCCTGCAAACAAAGGTTAGCAAACACTTCCCCTTATACCTCCCATCCTGCAAGAACATTTAACATCTTAAATGTTAGGGACGCATTCGAGATCCTTGCTGCCAAGCAAAAAAACATTTTTAAAAAATTGGCCTAAGTCCACTAAGAGTATTAACTCAAGTCCCCAGTAGTCGCCAAGCTGTCGCGACTAATTTTTCGGGTGTGAACCACCTAGGGTTTGGCTAATGGATTGTTAAGCTAGACTTAACTCAGGCTCTCCAAGCCCATACCAATTCGCGACTTATGTTAAAGTTCTTAACATGCAATTGATTTTTAACTAGGAGTCGCCACTAATCTATTTTTTGGTGGGTCGATTAGAAACCCAAGTAAAATGAGAGATTTACTTTACCTCTACGAACCCGGAGATCATGGGTGCGGGGACTTGGTTACACTAGATTTCTGTAATGCCCTTTCGGTACCATTCTTTTAATTTCAGAAATGTTTTGGCAGCGGCTGGTTTATTTTAAATCTATTTTCCTAACATGTGAGGTGATCATGCGGGTGCGCAAACCACCAATTTAACACCCCAGATAAACAATAAATAAATTGCAAAAACTTACCTCAAAGCAACGAAAGCATCTGCAATGTTAAATTAAGATCCACATCAACAACCCTAGATATGGTTTCTAAGTAACACGCAATTTCTTTTTATTTTCACTTAATAAAAATTATGCAATATGTAATGCGATATTAACTAAATGACCTAGTTCTAATGACATATAATTTCCAATTAAATGGGCCTAACAAAAATACTAAATGACATGCATCTCGATGAATCTAACCCTAATGACGTGCATATGACATTTTTTCTTTTTCCTAAAAGAATGCATTCTATCCTAAATGATGAAACTGATTTAGCCTAAGACATTTTTGTATTTTTTATGAAATTCGGAATTAAAATAAAATGTGAAAATTATCTAGCTAGATTAAGATCCTATTCAATTTATATTAGGAATTAGGTTAAACTAAATCCTAATTTAAACTAAAATATTATCTTAAAACAAATAATCCTAGAACGCAATCTATCTAAAAAAACCTATCTAAATTTAAAATTAATTAGAAAGTAAAATTAAACACGCAATCTTACCCTAATATGCAATAACGTGCAAAAGATACCCTAATTCTATATGATCTATACATGATTTTTTTTTGTTTTTTTATTAATCTCGGAATTGAAATTTAACATGCAAATCAAATAATAATTAAACTAATATTCTAAATGAATATGCTTTCTTTTGTTTTCTTTTTCACGATTCAAAATAAAATCTCTATTCTAAATATGCAAAATAAGAAAAGCAAACCTAACCCGAATTTTCCTTTTTTTTTTTTTTTTTTAAATTTTCGAAATTAACAATTGCCTAATAATTTTTTTAATTAATTGCCTAATAATTAAACATGCAACTTCAATTTAAAGAAAAACTAACAACCTAAGTCAATTGATTTGATTTTTTTTTTTTTGAAATAGAATTTCAATTCTAAACATGCAAACCCTAATTCTAACCTACATCTTTTTGATTGATTATTTTTAGAAAATTAATTTAAATAACATCTCAGCAAATCAAGCAACATTGATACCCAAATTGACGAACCATATCTCGCGCATGAGATCGGGTTGGCCAATTTCATATAATCACAAATCGAATCTCGGGCGGGAGATTGGATTGGCAATTTTCTTAAGTAATTGCAAGTCGGATTTCGGGCGCGAAAATCGGACTATCAATTACTAATTCCCAGGCAATTTCATACCATGAACATTCAATTTTACACTAAAAGGATGATTACACTAAATATAGCAAATAATAAGCAACATCAACAATAATAAGAAAACAATAAAAGATAAATAAATAGCAGAAAAGAAAAATAAGAATTTACCTAATTTTCTTTTCCTCTTTTTCTTTTTTTGTTTTCTTTTCTTTTTTTTTTCAAAAAGAAAAAATAAATTGGAGACCGTCGGTGAGAGGGAGCTCGCCCGGCTAGGGTTCCGGCGAGAGAGACAGAACGGTCTGGCGGCGTCGGGACAACCCGGGACCCCACCGGGCCAAGGGGCCAAGGTCGGGTTCAGTGCGTCGAGGAGCGAGCGTCGCGAGTCTGCCGGCCGGAGGCGAAATGGAGGCAGCGTCTGGGGAGGCAATGCCAAAACCGGGCGGCGGTGTCGCGGGCTGAGCAGGATGGCGTCGGATCGGACCGGCGACCGTCGGGGAGGCACGAGCGGCGAACGAGGAGGCAGGGCGGCGAGCCGGCCTCGGATGCGCCGGGTCACGAGTTGCGTACGAACCGAGGGCGAAATTGGTGGTGGAGCAACAGATCGGGAGAGCTGGGGCGTTGCGCGACGCGGCTGACAAATGAGGCGGCGTCGGGCGGCGTGAGCTTCCGGCGTCGGGCGCAGAGGGCCGAGCGGCGGCGGGACAAACCGGCGACGGCACGGTGGACGCCCGATTGTTGCATGGCGATCTCGGGAGCTTGATCACGGATTCTGTCGGCGAGCGGGACGGCAACGTGGCGGCACAGAAGGGTGGCTCGGCGGCGGTGCGACCTCGGGTCGTCGGGCGACTCGGCTGCCCGGCGTAAGCGAGCGGGGGACGGCACCCGGTCGCGGGACACCCCCACGAGGAAGATGAACAACAAGTCGCGTGGGGGGGGAGCTTTTCTTTTCTTTTTTCTCTTCTTTTTTTTTTTTTTTTACTTTTCCTTTCTCCACTCACTTTTTCACATTTTCTCTTTTTTTTTTACCGACGGAAAGGACCCCCCCCCAATTTACCGTACGTGACCCTTTTATAAGCCAAAAAATCGTATCTTGGGGATATATTTCATTTCTAATTTTGCTTGAGCACGATACTCCCTAAATATATCGCTGAAATATTTTCCGCATATTCCATCAAGAAAATTTCCTTTGTGCAAAAATGCATCTCCCAATGTATATTACCTAAATATGTGAAAAAAAATCTTAACGAAATATAACAAAATAAAATAAAATTTTCCTAAACTATATGCCATGTGATTATGATTTTTTATTATTTTTTATTTAGCGAAAAAATAACCCCAAAAATTTAGGTGTCAACAAGTATACATGTAGATTAGTCCTAATGGAGTATCATTTTGAAAGAAATTAAACTTGATTTGAATCTAGCTCATGGAGATCATGTCTTGGGGCTTATAACATCACCATGTATATTCTTTACCCGACTTGTTTCAAGTTTTCTTATTCGCATTTACTTTAAAAGTCATTTCAATACTTGGATGTTTATTTATCGTATCGTCTTTCAATAAATTGGTTGTTTATCGCTTTTTAGAATATGTTAGGATTAGTTTAGACTTTGATGAAAATGAACCCTACAAAAACATTTGATGATCATCTAGCAAATTGGATGCCTTTAGGACTATAATTGACAATCAAGACCGTGTGACCACTTAAGTAACAACCTTCCAAATTAGAGATATCGAAAGGGCACTAATAGACATTAGCGTAACTAAGTGCCTAATTCTTTAGTTGCATTAGAATTGAGACAACACTCCTGTGTCTCGATTAATTGTTTCAATTGGTTTCAGTTGACCCAAATAAGCTTGTGGTGACTTCTATAAATATTTAGATTGTTAAGAACTTAAAAAATGAAATCCAATGTTGCATGAGGCATGGGTTTGGGAGAGCCCGTGCCTAATGAAGAGCCGTTGGTCCAAATTAGGCAATACCCTTTAATCCTTTTTTCCCCTTAAAAGGTAGGTTGCAACAATCTTCTTTTTTTTTTTTTTTTTTTTTTCGGCCTAGAAAAATCCAACTGTTATTTTGTATATGCGTTTGATTTAGCATTCCCAAATGGGCTTTTAGCCTCCAAAGCCCTTGGGGAAATGCTGGACCGTTTAGCAACTATTTTGAAGTAGCTTTCAAGTGAAAGACAGCATTGGGAATGTTGAAAGCCCAATGCTAGTATGGACTAGGTTTGAGCTTTCGCATTTGGCCAAATGCCGAAAATTATTTTTTTTTCCAAAACTATAATCATTCATTCTTCAAATTTATTATTTTTCCCTTGTTATTATTATTTTAAATGCGAAAATAATGCTAAAAAATCAAATTTACATAAATGCTAAAAAAATTAAATATATTTTGGTCTCTTTCAATAAATTATTTATATATTTGATTTTTTTAGCATTATTGTCAAAATTTATATTTAAAAAGTTGCATACATGATTTTTTTTTCAATTTTAAACAAATAAAAATTAAAAAATTCCGACTAAGAGTTTGGTCTTTTTTAATTTTTTAGCATTATTTTCAAATTTATATTTAAAAATTTACATACATTATTTTTTTTCAATTTAAACAAATAAAAATTAAAAAACTTCGACGAAGGTTTTGTTTTGTTTTTTGTTTTAAATTATATATACGTATTTGATTTTTTTAGCATTATTGTTAAAATTTATATTTAAAAAGTTGCATACATTATTTTTTTCAATTTTAAACAAATAAAAATTAAAAATTCCAATGAAGTGTTTGGTCTTTTAAAAAAAATTATATATATGTATTTGATTTTTTAGCATTATTTTCAAATTTATATTTAAAAATTTGCATACATTATTTTTTCAATTTTAAACAAATAAAAATTAAAACATTTCTACGGAGGATTTGATCTTTTTTAAAAAAAATTATATATACGTATTTGATTTTTTTAGCATTTTGTCAAAATTTATATTTGAAAAGTTGCATACATTATTTTTTTGCAATTTTAAACAAATGAAATTAAAAAAAAAAACTAATATTAATCATCCAAAGGACTTTTCAAATGTGTTTTCTACCAAACGGCATTTCTCTCAAAATTGCTTCTCAAAGCATAGTTAACCAAACGGCATTTGCATTTGCCTAAAGTCCTTTAGGCTAAACTACTTTGCATTTTCCTAATGGGCTTTCAAAATGCTAAACTAAACGCAGCCATTATGCTCCTATTGAATACTCCTCTAGTAACTGAACGATTCTCTTTTAATACTACTACATAAGCTATTCACCACATGATAATAATATCAGCTGCAACTTGGTTATGTATAGGTCTAGATGATCACCATAATCTTTCTACCGTAGCTGAAACAGCTTTTGACACCACGTTACCCAGTTTTCTAACAATATTGCCCTCAAAATTGTGATCAAAGGATTTTGAGATTGATATCTGAAAGCCTAGACTTTTGTACCAAAGTATTAAACTATTGTTGTCTTCCGTGTAATTTAAGTAATATTCTGTAAGAATGGAAAGATTTACTTAAACAACGTAGATTGCCATGCGAGGCATTTGAATAATGTCAATGGGAAAGCACATTATCTTACTAAAAAAATAATACAGAGAAATAAAGAATATCAAAGATTTATTGCTAAAAATAAGGTAAGATCTAAAATAACATAACACTAAGCGAATTCTCTACTAAGACATAACAAACCCAATAATTCCATTATCCGATTTGCATCATTTAAATACAATAAAATATATGTTTTTTTAAACATTTTTTGAAATTCCAAATCAATTCTTTATAGGTTTGATATAGAAAACAATAGTTCTAGTTAGAGAGAAAAGTACACTCTAAAACTAGACAAGGGTGAACGTACGACTACAAGTGTGAGAGTCAAATTTGGCACAGGTGAACACAGAAGTGCCTTTTGTCAAAAAAAAAAGAACACATAAGTGCCAAAACTTGTTTTAGCTATTACTATTTTAGTCCATTTCAAAAGTAGAAAACAAATGACATAGTATATGTGAGCAATAAAAAGGAATTGACAACTCCTGTGCATACATTTGACCGAAGATAAAAGGTTTCGAATTATACAATTTACAGATGAGGAACCATCTTTTACAAAAATTTAAGATTTCATTCTTATCATGTCAAATTACATCTTTGACCATAGAATACCATATACAATTGCAATTTATATTAAGTGAATTGACATGAAATTTGATTTTTTTTTTTGAAAAAAAGGAGCAAGAGCTTGAAACTATACATGAATTAAAAATAATATCTACTTGTAATTGATTTTTTCCTATAGATCTGCAAAGTATATGTTCAAATTCTTTGGGTGGGAGGCGGTCACCCCGGCTTGCCTCTCCTCCCTCTGTGGCTGGTTTGTGTTTAATTTACAATATTCATGGACTTGATATGTTTATATTCTATCTTTAATCTTTCTGACTCGACCTTTTGTATCAGATATGATAGCCAAGGCGAAATCATTAGATCAATCGTGGATGATGTTTTGATCTAGCTGAACGAAAGAGACCTATATCTTTCCGATCATTTAGTAGGAATTCAGGATGGTTTTGAAGAAGTCACGAGCCTGTTAGATGAAGGTTCTCTTGATGTACGTTATCTAATAATCCATGACATGGGAGGCATCGGGAAGACGACTCTTGCAAAGGTTGTCTTTAATCAAGTTGCCAGCTGGTTTCATGGGTGTAGCTTCCTTTTGATGTTTGAGAAGCTTCATGGGGTGGCAAAGTCGTTTGATTGCAAAAATAATTATTGTCAAAAGTGAGTGGAGATTTCTGACTGATGTGGATTAATCAAATTTGAAAGAGATTCCTTAACAAGAAAGTCATCATCATTCTTGATGACCTAGATAAGCGGGAGCAACTCATGAAATCGCAGATTAAGAGTCGTGGATTTGATTACACTAGTTATCTAACTAATGTCATTTCAAAAGATCGTAACTTGATTGTTTATCAACTAAATGACCGAAGCAACTTCCACTTCCATACATCGGTACACAATAAGAAAATTAAACAACCACAATCAATACGGTATCGATAAAGTGCAAGAAAATAAACACAAATTCAATATTGAAAAACAAATGTACATGGCCTCATTATTGAGCCTCAAGATAGCAATCCCCAGGAGCTATATAATTAAATCCAAATTCTAGTTTGCTCACTAAAGAAGACACTTACTAGAAACTTCTCTAATAATATTAAAGGCTCAAAAAGATACTTCTTCAAAGTAAACCTAATATAAACTCTACGGTGTTTTTAATCTTTTCTATTATTATACGATTTAAAAAAAAATTATACTTTTTTTACTAACGAGAAACTATCTAAAAAGTTCAATTTGCCCTAAAAATCAAGAAAAAAGTAACATCCTAAACCATACGAACATTTTGACCAAAAAAAAAGAAAAAACACCATATGAACATGATGAAACTCAACCAATGATAATCCTAAATCCTAACTATCTAATTGAGACCTTGATTTTCTGACCCATTATTATTATTATTATTTTCAATTTATTTATTTATTACTAGTATTATTTTATTTATCTGCAGCGCCCAAACCCATGACGCGCAATCAGATTTTCATCTCGTCTTTTTGTATATCTTTTCTTTTCTTCTTTGGTCCATTGTCACCAGAACAAGTATTCCTGCAGATTTCTCTTTCTTTTACGTGCTCAATCGCGCTTCTTTCTCTCTTTCATATTGAACACCTCCAGGGAGAAAAACTTATTCAGTACCAGAAAACAAACTCTTGCTTAATCTCAACTATCTATCCCCATTCATTCATTCATTCCCAGCAAACTCATGGCAGATTTACTTGCTTTATATATTGATCCATATAGAGAAAATAACAAAGTGAACTGGAGTTGAAGACACGATGCATAGATGAAATGAGACTAAAACGAAGCAAGCTTGATCTATGCAAATCTCATGGTTGAATGAGAAATAATCCAAACTAGAATAAAGCAGTGATGCCGCATGGATTACGAATACATATAAATCATTAACAACCACCAAGCATACATGCTAAGAACAAACATTCAATACCCAAGAAAGCCACTGACTTAGGAATTTCACCAAACATTATAGTCGCTGAACTCTTTCTCTTGACCAATCACACTTGCAAGTTTTGCAGATTCATCGGAGAGGCTTTTTGGACAAAAATCACGAATCTCACAACCAATGCAAGCGATTCTGAAATACTGATAATTCGATTTCAATTTGTTCTCATTAACATGACAATTCCAGGTTTTATTTCATATCAGTAAACTGTAACAATTCAATGAGCGTTGATGAGCCAGAATCTGATGAATAGAGAGGATGTAGGAGGCCACAATGAAAATGAACTTGATCCAAAAAAGAGCGGGACGCGAAGGAGGATAATTGGTGTATGGGTGCGTCCAGAGAGCGAAAGGAGCGAAGTCCGATGGGCCTGATCTGCTGGGCTCGATTGAATCAAACCGGATTGCAAGCAGCAAGGACTTCGGTGATGGGCCCAACTAGTCCAAATCGGACTCTATTTTTTATCATTTATTTTTTATGTACTTGTCTATTTCTTTATTTATTGTATCATACATTTCCTTTGGTCTTCTTACTATTATTTTTTTTTATTTCCTTACTGTTTCCAACTTTGGGCTTCACTTTTATGGGCTGCATGAAAGAGTGAAGTCTGATGGGCCTGATCTGCTGGGCTCAATTGAATTAAACCGGATTGCAATGGCAAGGACTTAGGTGATGGGCCGGATTGCAAGGGCCAGGGCTTAAGTGATGGGCCTGAGATGCTGGGCAAAAAAGATATACATGTAAGGAACCCAGTTGCACAAAAAACAAAATTGAGAGATCTAATTGAATGTTTTGCAATAATTCAGGGAATCAACTTCCTTTTGTCCCAAGAAGACAAAAGAAAAGAGTTTTGATTGGCCATTATGGTCATCCGAGGAGTCCTTAAAATTTTTCCAAAACTTGTTAAAAAGTCTTGGCACCTTTAACAGTGTCCACTTGCTAATGCAGAACATTAGGTGGGAAATAGACAATTATGTTTGATTTTAATGTGAGCCCGCCAAATTTTGACCATGTACCAAGGGGATTTTCCCGCTATCTTAAAAAATAAATTTACCAAGAAAAAGGGGTTGAGTTTGTGTGATTTTATGTGTTAGAATTTAGGAAGGTGGGACCTCGGTTCATTTCCAGGAAATGCAACCCCCAACGTTTGAGGTTGCGCATATCTTATCAAGCCAAAAAAAAAAAAAAAAGAATTGGACGTGTCAAATGGGACAGTGATTATGGTAAGATTCGCAGCCATAGTTGCTTTCGCGGAAGAAGAATTGGGAATAAAATATGTGTGATTCACGCATAGAGGCGGGCTAAAAAGTTGCCAACTGCCCATTTAAAATGAATAATTGTCAAGTCCATCATCAATATAAAACTTATTCTTTACATTTGCATATTTGAATAGGCAGTAGATGAATGAATTCAGTAACGCAATCAAATCTAAATAGATATGTCACATATTCAATGATGAACGTATAAACAATTCATTATATGGACATTGAAGATAAAAACAGAAAGTCGCACCGAAAGTCTTAACTATACCCACCATGGTAATATATTTTTATATTCTTATGTCACAAAAAATCCCAAACATTTACCATTTTCGCAAAAGATATAACCTCTACCATAGTTTCGTCCAATATGGCCATTAAAAAACATATGTGGTGGCTTACGTGGATAATGATAGGCAACTGGAATTGATGTGAATCCAACGTGGCTTTAGAGAAACCAAAACGATATCATTTCAATTTTTTTTTCGCCTTCTTACCATTACATTAATTTTACTTTTCTTACAATTTTACAAAAATGAACGTTGGATTTGCAGGCAATCGCCATTTTCCCAACGTTCCTCTTTATTCAATTTAATTTTCAATCTAATTTAAATAGTTTTTATATTAAAAAATTACATTTAGATTAAAATGATATTGTTTTAGCCTTATTTTCCATGTTTCAGTCACGCCAGTGACATGTATGAGAGATAAAGTAATAAAAAAATCATGTTAATATTTTTTGTTAGCTAAGTTGGACGGAGTTAATAAAAGAATTTGTTTGTATAAATTTGACAGGTTTGAATACTTGATTGCATTTTTTGTATGTTTTAGTACTCAATTGTACTTTTACGACAATTTTTAAGACTTTTAATGTATATATCCCATTTTTTTCTTCTTACTAATATATTATTTTCATTTTTCTTATTGTTTTATGAAAATGGACGTTCGGTTTGTTAGCTAACATTTTGGTGTCAACAATGTGATTTGAGAGGCCCAAGTTTAGGTTTCTTAGGTGTGAAATGAAATAAGCTCAAATTTGGTAAAACTTGATTTGGGAGGCTCCTCTAATTTTATTAAATTTTTTTAGGCCGCGGTTGTTAGGACATCACAAGTTAGAATTGATGATGCAAGACATGTAATCTAGCAAGTGCTTTTTATCCTCTCACACGTTTGTTAGGGATTCAAAACAGATTTTTTTTTTTCTCTATAGATAATGTTGTAGCTCGATTACATGCACGATTGGCGATTTATTAAGGCCTGCTTAGCTCTTGGGGAATTCTCAAATAACCTGAAAACGGTTTATTTTTAATTGACCATGACCCTTCGCTTTCCTGGAAAATAAAACTTAATTTCCAATTAAAAAAAAAGAGAAAAAGACAACATGGGTAGAGCTGAATTAGCAGATCCCAAGAATGGTTAAATGGGGAAAAGAAGAGGAACTTGCTTCGTGTTTTCGACCTCGACTCAGCAAAGTCCCACGCGCGCACTTCACCAACCGAGGACCTTGAAAAAGCCAAGTCAACTTTTGATTAAGACAAGCCGAGGAAAGGAGATTCATGTGTTATATGACTTGTCCATAAACATTGGGTTTTGGTCTTGTCTCTCGGCCAAGCTTTCGCTTCTGGTGAAAATTGCTAGGACAATGACATGCTAACAACTTGGCGATATCTAATCACCGACAGTTTCATGCATAAGACATAGCGCGGACTGCGAAGTCTTATTTTTGTTGATAAAATTAAGAATTTATATACAAAAAAAATTATAGGTGGACCAAGCCGTAAGCACCACGAAACATATCATGTCTCAGCCAACAATATTGTGTAGTATTTTAATATCTACACATAACAATTTGAATCTGACATTTCTTATAATTGACTAAAAAATGTTATTTACAGTAAGTAATTTTGATAGAGTTATCAAGATTTCTTATTCCTGGTTATCCAAACATGATACAACTAAGTATTAATTTCAAGCCAGCTCAAAAGAAGAAGAAGAAGAGGATATTAACTCCTTTTTCGAGCAATGAATTTGTCCATTGGACTTCCTTCGAAAAGCTGAAACTGAAAAAAAAAGGTAGTCCCTAGATTTTTTAACAGCATGACAGATATTCAACATTCGATCCTTGGCGGAAAACATCTTACGAATTATCACTCAAAACAGTAAACTATGCTAGCGAATATTTGGACAAAAACCAATTAATGTCGCGCATGGGAAAAAGTCATAAAGCAGGGGAAAATCAAACTCAATTTCCTTAATTATTTCAGCCGTAATTATTTTCAGAATACTATAATTAATTTGACAACAAGCTCATTAAGATAATCAAGGGTGACAATCTATCTGTCAAGATCGAAAGGCAATGAGTTGTATCCATGATTTTTGATTTTGATGGCCATAATACATCGTAGAATTGACCAAACAATCATATGCAAAAGAGTAAGTTAAGGGAAATCGCCATTCATCATCTATGATGTTAATTTGAAGAAAGATCCTTTCATCCATTCTCAAAAACGAAGATATCATCAAATTAATACACTATTGACGGAATGGGCCCTAAGAGAATATTATCTCCTCGCGTTATAGGCAGGATGAGCAGCGCATAAATGTTTCCGCTAAAAGCTTGGAACATTTCCGAACAAACACACTGGTAATTCATATTAAGTTATTAACCAAACCTACTTTTGATTTTTCCTGTTATTTTGGAGACGAGATTCTCTCTCTTTTTGCAATCCAACTTGACTTGAACCCACTGATGTTTACATTTTCTGGTCGACAATATATATTTTTATTTGTTAGGCGTTCAACAAGCCACTGATGTTTATATTTGAGCTGATAATCGATCGAAAAACCAATGAGTATTTTCCACGGTAAGGAAGTATTTCTCATGGTCTTTGGATGATCTTCTGTCTACTTGTTCCTCCAATTTTAGATTGAGTTTTTCATTAGAGGCCTTGCAACGTGCACCGATGATGAGAGTTCATTTGTATAACTTGAAAATTGAAAAAGACAAAGGAAAAATGGTGGTCGCAAATAGGTTATGCGGTGAAACATCTCATGCCTTGACCATCTATCTAATATATAGTATTTTCGAAAGTTAAAAAACCAATTTTTTTTTATTATATATCTGCCCATGATAATCTGAATGTAACATCCTTTATGATTATCTCCCAAGACAATATACTATGCTAGCAAATGGTTGGACAAAACCTAATCTTGTGCCATGTGAGCAAGTCATAAAGCTTCCATATGCAAAAGTGAAAATCAAAGTCAATTGCCTTGGTAAATTAAGCCGTAATACTTTTTGGAACACTGTAGCAATCATAATTTGTTCGACAACAACTCGTTAAGATAATAAAGGCTGAAAACCTATTTATTGAGATCGTAGGTGACAAAGTCTACATTGTACATGATGTCAATTTTAAGAGATAATATTTCGTTCTTTTTCAAAGATGAAGTTATCACGAAATTGATATATTAAATGAATGTTATTGCCTTACAACATCGATAAGCGGTGGTCCCCGCTCAAAGCTAAAAGCACGGAAATTTCCAAACAAACACACTACATAATTCATAGTAATTACCAAACCACTTTTGTTTTTTTCCTCTTATTTTACTCGAACGGTCAATGTTTCTATCTGTACTTGTTCGCCTTCTAGATCTGATTTAGGGAAGTTCAGAATCTTTTGTTTTTTTCCTACACCCCAACTTGACTCGGACCTGCTCATGTTTACATTTCCTGGTCAATGATCGCACCACTAATTAATCATATATATATATATATATATATTATATTTGTTATTCGTTCAACAAGCTCCTGATGTTCATAATAATCAATAGAAAAACCAATGAGTATTTTCCTTTGTAAGGAAATTTTTCTCATCGTCTTTGGCTGATCTCTTGCAAGCTTTCTTTCTGTCTTGTTCCCCATAGATCGAGTTTTTTCATTAGAAAGCAGACTACGTGCACGGACGACGAACGTAAGTTTGAATAGCTTGAAAGTTGAAAAAGATAAAATAAAAATGGCGGCCAACATATGATATAAGCGGTAACATATATCGCAAAGAATTATCCACGAAGCATAGATAAATAAATATAGTAAAGCAACCACCGGCCAAATAGCGTGGAGGGTAGGATCTCTGGTTTCCCGGTGGAGGCCAAGGTTCGAAGCCCGCGCGAAGCGAGGAGGGCCGAAACGTGAAGTGGTGATTTAAGCGTGACGTCGAGGGTGGTGGTTTCCCTGCTAGCGTCACCGGGGGGTTTACGGCGCACTGCCGGTGCAAGCTGGTTCCTCCTGAATCAAAAAAAAAAAAAAAAAAAAAAAAAAAAAAAAAAAAAAAAAAAAAAAAATATATATATATATATATATATATATATATATATATATATATATATATATATATAGTAAAGCATGCGATGATGCACGCGCTCATAAACATGTTCACAGTTGAGTTGATCATGTGTCATCCAAAATGTTTACATCAATGAATTGGTGTTATCATATTATGTGGCATGGCTTACAAGTTACGAGTTACAACTCGTATATACCGACTTCGCATCTTTCGCTTGGCCCTTTTTCCCTTGTATGCACTATGCCTATTTCGTAAACAAAACAATCGTTCCCGAGATTTCCTAAATGGATATTGAATGTGGTAGGTAGTTTTATATGTACATCTAAATATGGGGACAATCTCAATCATTTAATTCTGGTGTCACTTATTGAATTGGAAAAGCTCTGATACTACTTGTTGAGCGGAGCATTTATTAGCACAAAAGCGAAGAAGTTTAATTTTATTTCTCAAGAAAACAAGGTATTCACACACCAACTCTCTTATTTCTCACCCATCAAACTCACGATGCGCACACATCTAACTCACTAATTTTCTTACAAACGTAGCATGCTCGCAAGAGCTTTTCTCTCGCTCACTCGAGTCACATCAACACAAGCACCATACGCACTCTCTCCTTTTGCAAGTTCAAGATACTCACTTCTTCGAGCTTCGTCGAAATCTAATAGATACGGGCTCCATCTTTACTAGTTTGGGGCCACATATAACTTCACATCAAGGTAACTTGCCAAGGAGGTTCAAGAGCAACTTCTTATGGGCAGAGTTAGTTCTAAAATATTCATTCAGCTTCTTTGAGAGTTACGACTGTTGGGGAGCATCAAAGTGAAAAATTCACTAAGAACTAAACTTAATCCAGAATCAATATCTTCCCAAAACTAAACTGATCAAAATCAACTTAATACCAGTAATAATCAACAATATATAATGCTGAAATGACAATGAGATAAAGCCAATAACAATATAGGGATTTACGTGGAAACCCAGTGAGGAAAAAATCATGGACCACGCCAAAACTTCCAATAATTACCAAGAATAGTAGGATATACAAAGTGCTTTTCTCTAGTCACACACTAGAAATTCAACACCAACAATACAATCGTATTTCCTCACAACAAAGGTGGAGAATTAATATAAACGGAACAAGAAAACTCTTGGAGAATTTAGACTAGGTTCTTAATGAACAAAATGATCAACTCGTAGCCTTTGGTCTCATGAACAACATACACAAATTTGAGCTAATTCCGTTAATGTTTGGCCTTTAAATCACGACGACAAAATAGCAGCCCTTTTTTTCCCCTTTCTCCACGCACACTGTCGGATAACTCTGTCTCACTCCGTTTCTCTCTTTTCTTGCTTTCGGGCACCCCACACAAAGCCTTCCTTTCTTTCTTTTGGACTTTTTTTTTTTGTCTTTTCTTTTATTTTTTGTTTTAACTATGTGTGAGTTGGGCACCACATAGGTAGACACAGCCAACAAATTTCCCTCTTTGCCTCATTTGGAAAGTACCATCATGCTTGGTTTACTTTTTTGCCAAAAACTGACATGTTTCTTTAGATATTAAAAAATAGTGAAAATTATATTTAGATATACTTGTCAATATTGGACTAATGTAAATGTTTGAGGTCCTAAGATTGAAAATATAAAGTTTGCATTGGAAAATTTAAAAAATAAATAAAAAATCAATCTCCAATTAGTTGACTGAAAAAATAGTATTCAATATCCAATCACGTTACTTAATATTAGTCTTTTGCTGTAAAGAAAAACCAATCCTTTCTGTCTTCTAGTTCTTGTACTTTTTTTTTGGCTAAGTCACAATTAGATATGTCAAAATGAGTCATAAATCCATTTATTAACCTATATGATGGGTCGTGTTGTTTTATGGTCAATTATGAGTAAAAGAGTTATAAATGGATTTATACATAATATAAGTGTTTTTTGAATGCTGAGCATAATATAAGTGCTAAGTGGGTCATAAATGAGTTTATGATTAATTTAGACCAAGCTCACTTTTTTCACTTTCACTCGATCTCATGCTTACTTATTCTGTGTTCTTACTTTGGTTTGGTATGAGTTTTCCTACATTAAGTTAAATATGAAAATATTTTAGTAACATGGGTTGGGTCGGGTATGGGTTAACTTGCATTGCAAATAAATGAGTCATAAACGAATTAATGTGTCAATTTAGGTTGAACCATTTATGACCCAACCCATCCATTTAATAGGTTTAGTCACAATAAAAGCATGAACGGGTTTGAAGGGCAAAAAAAACCAAACCATTTACCATTTACTTAATTAAGCCAATGTCCTTCTAATACCGTTAAAACTTGGAAAAAATCTGTAGAAATTTCAATTTTGTCCCTTTCCCTTTTTTTTTTTTATTGTTTTGTGAGTCCTTCTTAAGTCTTCAACTACCTGTTGTTTAATTACACCAAGTGTTGGACCACAAGCGTCCCAGGTGACTTGGTAATACTGGGCTTTATAAATTTTCCACCAGGAGGACTTTGCCCTAGGCCTGTACTGTTGACCCGTCCCCGATATGCGTCTCCAAGGTGGCAACTTCGTTTCCGAGAAACTCACCTTCAACGTCTCCAAGGTGGCAACTTCGTTTCCGAGAAACTCACCTTCAACGTCCCTGTATTTACTTTGCCCTTCTTCTCTGCACCTGGAGAAGTTATAGTCGATCTTCCTCCACTAAACCCTCCCAGTCTAGCTCTTTTTGTAGAAGCGTGGTGGTTCTCTTCTTTGAGGGAATACGGCTGAGAGGATTTACCCACAGATGGAATACGGAGTTCTTGATCTATTCGTCATCCTCGTTTCGGCTGTACTACTACTGTAAGTGCTCTTACTCGACTCTGTTCGAGCTCTTGTTGACAATGCACAAAAAAAGGGAACTTCGCTCCCTTTTTTAGGCATTTCTCGATTGATAGAATATTTGTGACATAATTAATGGAGAATGGTTTAGATAAGAAATAATTAATTATGATCAAGTAGGACCTCTTTTCCGATCAAAAAAAGTAGGACCTCTTTAATTTATTATACTATAGGTCAAGTTACCGATTTTACCCTGACATTTCCAAGATTATGAATGTCTTTCTCACAATTCTGAGTTGATTAAAAAGGAAGCGGAGTGGCTATTATGTTTTCTTTTTTCAATCTTTGTGGCTACAAAATCAAAGACTCAACTCAGCCCGTTTATTTAGGCATAAAAAAGCAAAAATTAAGTTTTTACTTTTTCGCCAAAAACTGAAATGTTTCCTTAGATTTAAAAAATAGTGAAAATTATATTTAGATATACTTGTCAATATTGGACTATTGTAAAAGTTTGAGGTCCTAAGATTGAAAATATAGAGTGCGCATTGGAAAATTAAAAAAATAAATAAAAAAATCAATCTCCAATTAGTTGACTGAAAAATAGTATTCAATATCCAATCACATTACTTAATGTTAGTCTTTTGTTGTAAAGAAAAACCTATCCTTTCTTTGTCTTCTAGTTTTTGTACTTTTTTTGGCTAAGTCACGATTAGATATGTCAAAATGAGTCATAAATCCATTTATTAACCTAAATGATGGGTCGTGTTTTTTCATGGGTCAATTATGAGTAATGGGTTATAAATGGGTTTATACATAATATAAGTGTTTTTTCAACGCCAAGCATATTATAAGTGATAAATGGGTCATAAATGAGTTTATGACTTATTTAGATCAAACTTACTTTTTTCACTTTCATTCGATCTTGCGCTCACTTAGTGTTCTTACTTCAGTTTGGTACGAGTTTTCCTACATTAAGTTAGATATGAAAATTTTTTATTAACATGGGTTGGGTCGGGTATGAGTTAACTTGCATTGCAAATAAATGAGTCATAAATGAATTAATATGTTAAGTTGGGTCGAGCCGTTTATGACCTGATCCATCCATTTAATAGGTTTAGTCACAATGAAAAGCATGAACGGGTTTGAAGGGGAAAAAAAAACCAAACCATTTATCATTTACTTAATCAAGCCAATGTCCTTCTAATACCGTTAAAACTTGGAAAAAATCTGTTGAAATTTCAATTTTGTCCCTTTCCCTTTTTTGTTTGTTTTGTTTTGTGAGTCCTTCTTAAGTTTTCAACCACCTGTTGTTTAATTAAACCAAGCGTTGGACCACAAGCGTCCCACGTGACTTGGTGATATTGGCCTTTACAAATTTTCCACCAGGAGGACTTTGACCTTGGCCTCTACTGTTGACCCCTCTCCGCTGACTCCTCTCCGCTATGCGTCTCCAAGGTGGCAACTTTGTTTCCGAGAAACTCACCTGCAACGTCCCTGCATTTACTTTGACCTTCTTCTCTGCACCTGGAGAAGTTATAGTCGATCTTCCTCCACTAAACCCTCCCAATCTAGCTCTTTTTCCAGAAGTGTGGTGGTTCTCTTCTTTGAGGGAATACGCCTGAGAGGATTGACCCACAGATGGAATACGGAGCTCTTGATCTATTCGTCATCCTCGTTACGGTTGTACTACTACTGTAAGTGCTCTGACTCGACTCTGTTCGGGCTCTTGCTGACAAACAATGCACAAAAAAAAGTGAACTTCCCTCCTGTACATGTTAGATGCAATTCAGCCTGCTCGTTTGTTTTTCATTCCTATTTTTTAAGTCTCCACCGGGTTATAAGTTTGTAAAATTTGACAGGGCCCTCAGACAACTCACGAAATCAGAGAGGAGGGACTCGGAATTAACCTCGATAAACGAACATCCGAGAACCTCGAGAACTGAGGATGCTTCTGAAGAAGAGATAAAGGCGTTAAGGTGGGACTCGGCGTCAACCTCGAGGACGGACGATGAGTCCGGAGACGAGAACGAAGCGTTAAGGCGGGACGCAGGATCAACCTCTAGAAGGGACCATCTGACAACTTCGAAAATGGACAATGCACTTGGAGTAGAGAACGAGGCGTTGAGGAGGGACTCGGAGTCAACCTTAAGAATGGACAATGTGTCTGGAGAGGAGAACGAGGCATTTAGGAGAGACTTGGAGGCAACCTCAAGAAGGGACGATGTGTCTGGAGAAGGGAACGAGGCGTTCAACGCATCAGGAATAGAGTACGACGTGTTCTTGAGTTTCCGGGGACGAGACACACGCGACAACTTCACCGATTGCCTTTACCATAGATTGAGACTCATTGGACTCCATGTCTTCCTAGACAACGAAGAACTCCGAGTTGGTACAGAGATCGATGGAGAGCTTTCGAAAGCCCTTGACAAATCTCGAATCTACATACCCATCTTCTCTCAAAACTACGCTACCAGTTCGTGGTGTCTTCGTGAGGTTGCACACATGGAAAAATGCACCTCAAAATCAAATCGGAAGAAAGAGATACTTCCCATCTTCTACGATGTGGACCCTGATGACGTTAAGCTCAACACCGAATTGTACAAAAATGCCATGCCCAAGCACGAGGAGAAATTCGGCGTCGATGAATTGAAGCGGTGGGAGGCTTCTCTTCGAAAGGTTGCACGTCTGAAGGGATGGGATCTGAAACGGAAAAGGTCATTTTCCTCAATTTTTTTTTTATTTTTTTTTATTTTTTATCGTTAATAAACCCAATAGTTACACTTCTCATTTGAAGAAACTCTATCCCTCAAATTTTTAGGAATCAAAGCAATGCGACATCTCTTTCATTCTAGGAGAAGAAAAGAATAGGGGCAAAAGGGTCCACTTTGATCCAATTTATGAATGAATTCAATGACCCTTACTTGAATGAATTGTTCTTGAATCCGGTCCGACAGGTCTAGTGAGAATTGGGAAAAGTATCAAAAAAGTCCCAAACCTATGGCATTGGTATTAATTCAGTTCTAAACTTTTCAATTGGATTAATTTAATCCTAAACTTTTTCATATTAGTACCAATTCAATTCACTTGGCCAAATTTAGTCTGCCAACACTGACATGGACATTGGCCGGCCGACGAATGCCAATGCAGTAATTTTTAATAATTTTTTAAATATTTTTTTCTTTCTCCTTTTCTTTTTTTTTCCTCTTCTTTTTTATCTTCTTCCTACTTGGATTCCTTATAGTGGCTGATGAGCCTCTCATGAGGCTCCTAGCCACTGGGCGAGGGCCGACAAGCCCTCGCCGATCGCTGTTGAGTGTCGTGGCCCTCGCTTAGTGGCTGGTGACTCGCTAGAAGCTTGCTGGCCACTGTTGGAGAAGAAGGCCAAGAGGAAGAAGAAGAAAAGGAAAAGGAAAAAGGAAAAAATAAGGAAAAACAAAAAAAATTAAAAGTTGCCATGTTAGCGGTCATCAGCCGGTTAGCATCGACATCATCATCAGCTTGCCAAATTTGGCCAGATGAACTAAATTGGTACCAATGTGAAAATGTTCATGATTAAATTGGTTTAATTGAAAGGTTTATGACTGAATTTTTATCAATGCCATAAGTCTAGGACTTTTCTGGTACTTTTTCTGTGAGAACATCAAATAAAATATGTTCCCCTTTTGTAAAAAATAAAACTTGTTTCTTAGATAACAAGAGAACAATTTTACCTATTAAGAATATTTAGACCATGTTTGGTAATTGGGTAAATAGTGATTATTTCTATTCTTTTATTTCCCGGAACAAAAAAAGAACATATATTGGTAATGTTTTTGTTCTTAGGAATAGATTTGGAATAGAATCAATAAGCAACAAAAAGTTGCTTCTTTGTTTGCGGGAACGACGTAAGAATAAAGCCCAAGCCATTTCCTTTTTTTGTTCCTTCTTTTTTCTCTTTCTCTTCTTCTTCAACCGGTTACTAGCCACTTCGATGGTTGGATGAGGCTCGACCTCGTAGGGGGTCGGTGAGGCTCCTTTGAGGTCGGTGAGGTTGTCGACCATTGCCGTGGCTAGTGACCGCTATAGGAAGAAGAAGAAGAGAAGGACACATATTTTTTTTTCATAAAATTATTAGAAAATTAATAGAAATGCTACGACATAAAGTAATTTGAGGGTTGTACCAAACATATTTATGTTCTTTTTTATTCTAGGAATATAAATTTTGTATAGTTACCAAACACATTCGAATACTAAAAAACTCGTCTAGGGAAAAGAATCACAAAAAAATATTTTTGAGCATAAACTATTCTCGGAATAGAATGGTTACCAATGGCATGAATGACAACTATTCTGTTTAAAAAATAGAATTTTTCATTTCTATTTTTAGGACGAGTTTTTGAGCAAAAATGCTCGTTTGATAATGACACAAAATTTCTCCCTCTTGGGTGGTGGTAAAGGATGGTGGCTGGTGACTGGCAACGTTGGCAGGTGGGTAGCCGACTAGTAGTGAGGGCAAGTGGTAAGAAGAATTTTTATTTCTCATTTCTATTCCAGAAATAGAGAAGTAGAAAATTTTTAGTTATCATTTCTATTTGAAACCTATATTTGGACTAAAAATTGGTTCCATAAATAGAAAAATAAAATCGTTTTACCAAATAGATTTCTATTCCAAATCTATTCATGGGAACAGAAAAATAATTTTGGCAAAAAATAAAATGGTTATTATGCTCTCCCCAAACGCACCATTATTGTGCTTCTTTGGATTTTGCTTGAGTCCGCGAACTTTCTTTGTTAATCTCAGGATTAAATTCTTACATCAGCACAATTTTATGAGTATAGCTCAACAATACAGGCACTTTGGATTATATTTTACTGCATGTTAGTTTGTCGATCCAAGCATTATGAAAAAAAATATTACCTTATCAAGTTTTGCAAATCTTACTCTGTCCATTTCATCAAGATTATCTCCTTCCCATCTATCAGCCCATGCATTATCTAAAGCATCTCTCATAGATAAAAAGGGCAAAAGCCATAAAAAAAAAAGAATACTAAGTTATGCTCAATATGACACATTTACTTTAAACTTGTTTCTATGACACCAAAAATCTCAAACTTATATCTATGCGGCTCATTTCTCTGTCAAAATTCTGTCCATGAAAGCTGTTAAAAATATGTCTACATAGATGCCAAAAAGCAACTAGTGTTGACATAGTGTCCACATGACAACAACATTGTTTTGGCTGAAAAATTATCGAATAGAACATTGACGGAGGATAGGTGTTTCACATATGTACAAATTTATGATCTTTAGGTCACAAAAAAAAGTTTAGAATACATGTGCCACATGCATAATTTGAGATCTTTGATGTCACCAAAAAAAAAAGTTTTTGGTATATGTCATGATAGGTATAAATTAAAGCTTTTTTTGTGACTTTTTCCTTACATCAAATTGACTGATATTCCATAAAATTCCAACATGTGTATTAACTGATTGTGCTGCTTAATTTCCTTCCATAGTACGTGAAACGGATGACTTATTTAACCATACGGTCCCTAGATAAACAGGGATCGTCATATCCGCTGGGATTTTATACCCTTTTTCTTTCATGTCATTGACTAAAACAAAATTTTTATTATTTTGCTGCAGCCAAGGAGAACTAATTGACTTGGTTGTTGAAGAGGTATTGTGGAAACTTAATGCTAGAAACGTGGATGTGCCTAAATATTTGATTGAAGATCATCCTCAGATAAAAGCCATAACAGAAAAGTTGGAAATTGACTCTGATGGTGTACGATTCCTTGGTATTCATGGAGGAGGTGGCATTGGTAAAACAGTACTTGCGAGGGTTGTGTTCAATAGATTATCTCATCATTTTGATGGTGTTAGTTTCCTTAAAGACGTTCGAGAATCATCGAAGCACGGTCTTATAGACTTGCAGAAAAAGTTATTATCAAGTTTTGTTGGCTTTGGGACTGCTAACAAAATTGAAGACATTGAAGATGGGGTGCGTTGGATCAAGAAAGTATGTAATACTAAAAAGGTCCTCATTGTTCTTGATGATCTAGACAAGAAAGAGCAACTCGAAAAGTTAGCTGGAGAATCTGATTGGTTTGGTTCTGGTAGCAGGATCATTATCACTACTAGGGACAAAAGTATCTTGATGACTCAAGTGGAATCATCTAGTGAAGAGGGCCAAAATCAAACCAAAGGAATTTTGGCTTATGAAGTTCATGAGATGGAATATGGTCGAGCACTTCAGCTGTTTTGTAAGCACGCATTCCGAAGAGACTCTCCTGTAAAAGGATATGATCATCTTGCAGAGAAAATAATTTGTAGAGTGGGTATGCTTCCTTTGGCTATTGAGGTGATAGGTTCATCTCTTTACTGCGAGGGCTTGGTTCTGGAGCAACATCTTGATAAAATAGAGCTATGGGAAGACACGTTGAAGCAATTAGATGAAGGTCCTTACAAGGATGTTCGAGATGCATTAATAGTAAGTTATGAACAATTGGAGCCTAAGCACAAAGAAGTATTTCTGGATATTGCTTGCTTTTTCACCAATGCAGACCAAACATATCCAATTATCATGTGGCGTGATTGTAATTACTATCCTCCCCGTGCAATTAGTGCCCTCCTCCTACGGTCCTTGATGAAAATTAGAGATGATAAAAAGTTTTGGATGCATGATCAAGTTCGAGATCTAGGAAGGTATATCGTTCTTCAAGAATATCCTTGCAAAGAAAATCCTCACAAATTTAGTAGGGTATGGAATCACGAGGATGCCATAAAACTACTAGAGATGAAAGAGGTAAAATGGACATGTATGTCACATAATTTTTATTTGAAAGAAAAGCTTATTGAATTTTTTATTTTACTTTATATGTAGCTTTGTTTAACTTCCCATTTGTGTTGTGATTGAGATAGCTCTCTCTCCAACATTTGGGTCAAAAAGGTCTTCCAAATTGGTGGAGAGATTTACCAGATAATTTGCCTATTAAGTTAGCTTTGTTTTCTAGATCAATAGAAAATAGTTTTTTGGAAATTCCGAAGCAACAAAGCGTGGTTTCGCATGTTATCTGAGAAAAGTCAAAAGAAAACTAGTTGTTTGAAAATTCTCTTTTAAATTATTTTCATACACAATTGCAGAGAAAACAAAAATATCATGGACATTGGAATTGATATGCTAATTATAATTCTTGAAAAAGTAGAAAATGGAAAATGGGGAAATGATTTATATTTTCAAATGGAAGCTGAAAATGTCGTTAATGGTGTGAATTTGTTTACCGGCGTTCATATTCTTCCTTTCTTAGCTCTGGGAGCGTTTAAAGTATATGCCCTCAATAATCTTGAATCTCTATTGGCAGACAAATCGAGATGTACAAGCACTAAGCCTCACTTCCGATGGCTGCAGCCACAACTTTGCACCTGAAGAGTTAGCTGCTCTACCAAAGTTAAGGTTTCTCCGAGTGAAAGAGTCCAACTTTTTTGGCAACTTCCAAAATGTTCTTCCAGAACTAAGATGGCTTTCTTGGCAGACATGGAAAACAACTTTCCGTGCAAAAAACTTTCACTTTAGTAATTTGGTCGTGCTCGACCTTTCGAATAGCTTTATTAGAGATGACTGGGGTGGGTGGAGCCAAATGAAGGTATGCATGCCTAACTCTATATACTTCTATTTGTCATTACCTCATTCACGATGAATTAAGTAAATTATTTATTTTACTCCTTTTTATCGTTACCACGTATGCTAACATGACATGATGGTCCAACGCACTCCTTATCTCCTCTGAGTGTATAATATATTTTGCATGGACAACGATCGATATTTTTTCGTATATCAAAGTAAACCACAATCACGTCCCATTAAAAGCAAGTGCGATTTTCCTCTAACATGCATCTGGTATTATCTGAATGACGTAAAATTGAGTTAAGTTCAGTAATCCAATAGTTGATTGGAATCAAGTTTGGGATTGGAATAGCCAAGTTGATTATTAATGAAAGTGAGCTTGACCTTCAGAGTACTTGATTCCTTGATTCAAGCGGCTCGCTAGGCTAGTTAAATATTTAAGTATTTTTTTTGTTATGTTTATAATTGGATTAACGAACTGAAAAGTAAATAAAAATGAAATTACTGTTACCCTTTTATTTTACTTGAGTTAATGAGCGAAGGCTCAAGCTTTACATCGAATCTAGTTTTTAACTACCATGTCAAATCAAATCTCACGTAAATCAATAGTTCAGTACAAGGTAGACAACAAATCTTGTGGGGCCACAACTATTGAGTTTATTTTATTTTTTTATCAAAGAAAAATCTCGTTCATTTGTCATATTTAAACATGGCAAGAACATAGAAAACTGCTAAGTTAAGCAAATCCCAAAAAGGCTGCAAAATAAAACAAAACCCCAAAAACAAGAGTATGGATTGTAGCTCTAAATAGATTCTCATTTCAAAAGACTAGATATGTTACGGCATAAAAAAAAACATCGGTAGCCGATCACCGAAACTGTTAGTGATGGGCACACAACGAGATCTTTCCCTTCAGATTTTATGACTTACAATGTGCATTTAGGTTCGATGTCCTCAATACCATCATCAACAACCATAATATGTTAAACCACCACAGATCGAGCGCCTCTAAGAACTCCCAGATTAAGATTTAAATCGATAGAGAAAAGCACTCAAATTTAGATCTACAGCTAAATCAAGAGAGGAGAGCTTCCGCCGACTTTTGTATAAATCATATAACAATAGGGAGAATTACCAAAAAAGTCTTAAACCTTTTACAATTGTGCCAATTCAGTCCATTCGGCCAAAATTGGCTGGTCGGCGTTGACGTGGACGCCGGCCGGGCCGGCGAATGCGATGTGGCATTTTTTAAATATATTTTTTATTTTTTATTAATTTTTTTTCTTTTTTTTTTCCCATCTTCTCCTTCCTCTGGCCGGCGAGGTTAGCCTCGCTGGCCATTGGCGAAGGCGAGCCTCGTCCAGTGATGGTGGGGGTGAGCCTCGCCCAGTGACGGCGGAGGCAAGCCTCGCTAGTGGTCGGCTGGCGAGGCTGCCGTCACTGGGCGAGGCCGCCGTCGCCAGATCTGACAATGCTCACCTTCGCCAGTGGCCGGCGGGGGCGAACCTCGCCAATGGTCGGCGAGGCTGACCTCGCCGGCTAGCTAGAGGAAGGAGAAGATGGGAAAAAAAAGAAAAAAAAATTCAAAAATTCAAAAAGAATTTAAAAAATTCGAAAAAAAAAAAAAAAAATGCCACATCAGCGTTAGCTTTGTCCTCGGCCGGTGTCCACATTAGCGTCGACAGGCCGATTTTGGTTGGATAGACTGAAATGACATAATTGTAAAAATTTAAGGATTAAATTGGCAAAAAAAAAGTTTAGGATTGAATTGGCACAATTGTAATAAGTTTAGGACTTTTTTAGTAATTCTCCCTATAACAATGTCGTGAGCATCTTGCTGACTGGATTGATGACAACGTTCTCACAAAATTTGTAGTTGTAAGCATATTCATTCACCACGACGAACGAAGAAAAATAACAAAATATAGTAAAAGACGACGCCAAACGAGACAAAGAGAAAAAAAAAGGAAATCAATGCCTAGAAAAGCAAATCGGAGCAAAGTAGGCTTTTAGCTCCATAAATTGAAGTTGAGAAGCTGAGAGCATGCATGAGAAGTTTTTTTAGAAAGGGTTTTTTTAAGAGAGGAAGGGTTTTTTTTTTTTTTTTGAGATGAAGGGTTTACTGAGAGGATTTTTCACCGATATTCAATTTAGTTTATTAACTTAGCTCTACGTGACATTTGAATCCTCTGCGTTTTTGTTCCATGTCACAGGATCTCTACTTGGACCTCCTATTCCTCGAACAAAATCGAAGGCTCTCTCTCTCTCATAAGAAATAAAACGACGGGAGAGTAAAAACACTTTCATTGATAATAACAAAAATCACCAATTTCCTCTTATTCCTTGTCGATTAACTTTTGTTAATGGTGTAGAATACAAAAATATCATTCTCACCTTTTATATCGATTTCACTTCGCATCATTTATTTTTTAAATCACCACTTTATGTCGTGAATATTATTAGGCTTTACATTACATTTGACAACGAGAGTAAGAGAGAGTTGAGTTGGAGACACAGAGGGATGTTGACAGTTGTAGCTTCTGCGTGATTCGGGAATTAGAGTTTTTCGTGTTTTTATAGCAAGGATACTTTGGTCTTTCGGTCATGAAGTTTTGTTCTCAGACTGAAGCTGCGCGTATACATGTGACTGCTAACAGGGGCCTAACTCCATAACTCTAATTAGGGATTATTTAAAAAAAATAGAAAGTATGAGGGATTGCCCTAGATTATCTTATATTTATGACTTATGGATAATTAGGTTATCACTAACACTACCCTATATACTGATGTTTATGACTTATTTTGTTACTTCCTACTTTTTTCTGCAGATGAATAAATTGAAGGTTCTAGATTTGACGGGATGCTTATTGTTAAAAAGGACACCTGACTTCTCTAACTTTGCGTCTTTGGAGATGCTGATCCTTGCTCGGTGTGTGAGATTAACCACAATTCATAGCTCCATTAGTAAGCTAAAACTCCTAAAAATTTTGAATATCGAAGGATGCAAGTTGCTTCGGGAGTTGCCTGCACAAGTAGGTTCTCTACAATCTTTGACTGAGATTATCATGCCCCAAAATTTTGAACCTTTCAAGTTCCCAGAGACATTTGGCAATCTGGAATCTTTGTCAAGTTTTATATTAGACGGGCACCTTGGAATCAACCAACTTCCAAGCTATATTGGAGGATTAGTGAAAGTTACACGTTTATCTTTACGTTGGTGTGTGGGGATAAAGAAGCTTCCATGCTCCCTTGGAAAAATGAAAATGTTGGATGAGTTGGATTTATCAATGTCAGGAATAGTTGAATTACCTGACTCCATTGAATATCTAAAGAAACTAAAAGTGATTAGAGTAAGCTGTACAGAGATAAAAAAGTTTCCTCATACAATTGGACAGGTGGAGATGCTTGAAGAGTTACATGCCAAGAAATGTTGGGATCTGACAAATGAAAACTTGGAGGAAATTGGCAAGCTATCCAATTTGAGGATATTGGATTTATCGTATACTGGTGTATCTAGACTCCCTAAGGTGCTATGTTATCTCTCTTGTCTCCAAACACTTGAAATGAGTTCCACTCACATTCAAGAAGTACCAGATCTTCCCTCAAGTTTGACACACCTTCATCTGCAAGCACGTCACTTCCCATCTATCACTGACCCAATGGAGGAACCTAACCCGCCTTGGACGAACTATTTGCCAGAAAAACAATTGATCAATCCACTTCCATCTGGTTTGTCAACCTTGAAATTCAGGGGCATCAAGTTGCTGCCACCTCTTTCCAACTTAAGAAATTTGTCAGTTCTGTGTGTCATTGAATATCCTATGCCACACTTCTCTATCTCTCAAGAGCTAATCAATTTGACGGAATTGAAACTAAGTAAATGCGAATTCCTAGCGAAAATACCCGGTTTGTCATTTTTGAAGAATCTTGAGTGCTTGGATTTGAACAGATTGGAAAGTCTAGTTGAGATTCATGGTTTGTCAGAATTGAAGTCCTTGCTGCACTTTCGTATTTCCCATTGTGGTAGGATAAAAAACTTGCCCAACTTATCAAAGTTAGATAAGTTAGAGCACATTGAGGTAGAAGCTTGTCCAAATATAAGAGTTATCGAGGGTGTCAAGGGCTTAGAAAGCTTAGAGTTGGATAATACTTGTTGCACTGTCCTGGAAAGATTGCTGGATGTCTCAAGATCGACATGGCTTTCCCATAGAGTACCTAAGTGCCAGGTGTTTCTGAGTTTTAGTGGACTGCAAACTCCTTATAGCATTGTGGATTTCCTTTACGAGGACCTTGTTCGTAACCAAATTTCGGTTTTCAGGGACCATGAACTAAGCTTTAATGATGGAATTGGTGGGGAGCTTCCGCTGGCACTCAATGATTCTGACATCTACATACCCATCTTATCAAAGAACTATGCCTCTAACGGGTGGTGTCTACGTGAACTAACCCACATGGTAGAACGCGCGTCAAAATCATATGGAAAAAAGAGAATCCTGCCCATTTTCTATGACGTGGGGTTTGATGATGTTATGCTTTATAGTAATTTGTACAAAAGTGCCCTCGATAAGCACAGGAGGAAATTTGGCAATGAAGTGGAGGAATGGGAAAGGGCTCTAAGAGAAGTTGCAGATATGACGGGGTTCCACCTAAAAAGTAACAGGTGATGCTACTGTTTTGATTATTTGCATTTTACCTTCAAATTATAAGATAATAAGTCGTTCTATTAAACTTTACCACCATAGAATTTTAAATTCACTTAAATTCAAACTTCTGTGCAAAAATTCTCGAGATACTCAAGTAGATTCTCATGCTATGTTTAAAAGAGCTTTTGAGGTGGGTGATGAAATCCGAGGTGAAGAAAAGCGATCCATTGTGTTGGTTAGGAGTTGTGGAAAACAGAAGTCAATGTAGAGATTTGAAAAATGAAAAGGGAAAATTTGAAACTTGGCATTTCTATATTGTAACGATAATTGTTTTTCATTGGTTAATTGCTATATTATCATTCACAATTTTGTCATTTTCTATTACTTTTGAGGGTATACTTGGAAAAACGAGAAAGTTTGACTCTCCTCGGTTTCTTTCACACCTAAGCAAGGAACAAATCAGTGGGCCAAGCAGTATCCTTTTCACTTCTAAATCACTGTCTTCATTTTCTCTACCAATTCCAAACGATGGTGTTGCTTTCACCACCCCATCATTTCTCCACCATAATTCTATCGACTCCGAATCTTTCTTTTCAAACACAGCGTTATTTTTTGGGATACTACTAAAGAATAGAAAAAGATGGTCTGCAAAAAGAACGAAGATCATTTCGGGGGGGAGAAAAAGTGTGAGTGAAATTATTCTAGGAAATTTATTTTTTAAATTTGTTTCAAGATTGGTAAAAATTCATCCAAGTTTACGACCCATATGAGATAAATGAGGTAGTGTTTTACCTCTTTTGGCCATTTTAATTTTCTATTTTATGTTACATAGCTTTAGTGAAATTTTTTAATAATGTTTGAAATTCAAAACCGATTTTGAATTCACTCTCTAATATAGAGCCATAATAGAAGGAGCTGTAAAATTCCTGCTTCAACTGTCTCCATAACATGTGCTAAATGATGCTGCAAAAATGTTAGTCCAGAATAACAACGGCATTTTTTCTTGTTATAACTCATGGAAATTGGAGTCGAAATGAAATTGTCGAGACATAAATCTATCTTATATTTAGATGGAGTGACTAAGAACTATGTAATTTTAAGCATATATACATTATGAAAAATTACATAACACTGTCCAAGAGTCTGCCATTGAATGATAAATGAAAAATAGGGAAGTTTTCATTTTACTCATTGAACTTGGAGATGATGCATATTGAACTATTATCTTATAATTCGTTTGTTTTGTGGAGAATAAAAAATCTAAAAGAAATTTTCCTAAAAATAATTGATTATATTGCTTGGAGTAATTAGATAATAAGGCATATATTCATTTCCAGTAACAATTCATGCTTAAAAGTTATCATGGACGATGAATACATTTACCATTCGTACATTTTTATAAAAGTTACAGATTATTATTCTTAGAAAAATATTTTTCAAAATGTGACTATTTCACTTAAGAGATGGACCCATAGAAATTTATATTTTATCCTCACTTTCCCTTTTTGGGTTTTTCCCCGCCGGGGGGGATTCTGGTTAATTTTTTTTTTTTTTGTTGATCGGAGGGGTGTGGTTAGTTTAAAGTGCAATTTTTTATTTATTATAATTTTGCATCAAATGCCCCTTGTTTCCTCAGTTCAAATGAAAAATAAAAGTGATACACTCCAAGAAAAATTCACCACTAAACTCTGGATTTGTCTAATTTTATTAAGATAAAATATTATATATTTAAAATCAGGTTCTCCTTTAAAATGTTCCGATAAGTCCAATGAGAACTTACTAGACAAAACCTGCTCACTTCTTTTCGCCAAAAATGAAACTTGTTCCCGTAGAAAATAACAAAACAATTTTACCTATCAATAATACTCCCAATTTATCTTTGTTTTATCTCAGGATTAAACTCCTATTTGGACACAATCCTATAAATTTAGCTCAATAGTACACGCACTTTGCATTTAATGTGCTGCATGTTTGTTAGTCCATCCAAACATTATGAAAAAAAATTACCTTATCAAGTTTTCTTGATCATACTCCGTCCAGTCCATCAAGAATGTCTCCTTCACATCGATTGGTTCGTGCATTATTAAAAGCATCCCTAATACATCAAATTGAGCGACATTTCCTTTAAGGCCAACATACGTAGCAACAGATTAAGACGCTTATTTTCCATCCATAGTAACTGAAATGGTTGACTATTTATTTAACCATATGTCTCCAGAAACCCAGCGATCGTCATATCCAAAACTTTATATCTTTTTCTTTCATGTCATTGACAAAAACAAATTTTCCTGCTTTCCTGCAGCCATGGAGGACTAATTGAATTGGTTGTTGAAGAGGTTTTGCATGAGCTTAGAGGCAAACATGTGGATGTCCGTAAACCTTTGGTTGAAAATCATCCTCAGATAAAAAACATAATGGAATTGTTGGATGTTGACTCTGGTGGTGTACGTTTCCTTGGTATTCATGGGGTGGGTGGTAGTGGTAAAACAATACTTGCAAAGGTTGTGTTCGACAATTTATCTTCTCATTTTGACGGCTTTAGTTTCCTCAAGGACATTGAAGCATCATCAAAATCTCATGATGGTCTTTTGAACTTGCAGAAAAAGCTCTTATCAGGTTTTGTCAGTTCTGGGATTACTGACTGTATTAAGGATGTTGATATTGGGATTAAGATTATCAAAAGAGTATTTAGTAGTAAAAAAGTACTTATTGTTCTTGATAATCTGGACAAAAGAGAGCAACTCGAAAAGCTAGCCGGAAGATCTAATTGGTTTGGTTCAGGTAGTAGGATTCTTATCACAACTAGGGACAAAGCAATCCTGATGACTTCAATGTCATCAAGTAAAGAGGTCCTAAATCATCCTGAAGGAATTTTGGCTTATGAAGTTCATGAAATAGAATTTGCTCGAGCACTTCATTTGTTTTATGAGCATACTTTTAGAAGTGACTCTCCAGCAGAAGTTTATGTTACTCTTTCGAAAGATATTGTTCATGAAGGTGCTAATTTTCTTTTGGCTATCGAGATGATAGGTCCATATCTTTTTCACAACGGCATTGCCTTGCAGCACCCCTTTGATGAAAGAAAGCTATGGGAAAAGACATTGAGGCAGTTAGATGATGCTCCTTTTAAGGATGTCCAAGGTGCATTAATGATAAGTTATGAGGGATTGAAGAAAAAGGAAAAAGAAGTATTTCTGGACATTGCTTGCTTTTTTGCCGACAAGGACAACACATATCCAATTATTATGTGGGATGACTGTAATTACTATCCTCACAATGCAATTGTTGTCCTCCGCCTACGGTCCTTGATAAAAATTGGTGATGATAATAAGTTTTGGATGCATGACCAAGTTCGAGATCTGGGAAGGCACATCGTCCTTGAAGAGTATCCTCACAGATTAAGTAGGGTGTGGATTTATGAGGAAGCTGTAGAGCTATTGGATAAAAAAGAGGTAATTGGAAGAATCTGTCACGTAGCTTTTATTTGGAAGGAGAAACACGTTAATTTTTTGCTTTTATTATACAGTTAACTTTGTTTAAATTTTTTGTCTTGTGAGTGAGGTAGCTCTCTCTTAAACATTTTGGTCAAAAGGTCCTGTAAAATGGTGGAGGGAGACAAGACAGACTGCCCTATATTTTGCTTTGTTTCAAGATTCTGTAGGGTAGAAGATAGCTCTCTGAAAATTCTGAAGCAACAAAGAGCCGTTTCAGGTGCCAACCAAGCAAAGTCAGAAGAAAACTATCTGTATGAAGGATTTCTAAATTACTTTCAAACATAACTGCAGATAAAACCAAAAAGCTATGAAGATTGGAATTGGTAAGCTAATTATTTTTCTTGAAAAGCAGAAAATGGGAAATGGAGAAATGATTCACAAGCTATTTGCAAATGGAAGCTGAAAATTTTCGTTCATGGTGTGTTGAGTGTTCTTATGCTTCCTTCTATGTATAGCTATGTAAGAGTGTTAAGTGTCATGCACTCAACTAATCTTGAGTCTCTATTTGTAGAGAAATGAAGATGTAAAAGCACTAAGTCTGACATCCGATGGCTGCAGCTGCAACTTTGGACCTGAAGAATTAGCTGCCCTACCAAATCTAAGGTTTCTTCAAGTGAAAGGCATTGATTTTTCAGGCAACTTTGAGAATCTTCTTTTGAAACTAAGATGGCTTTCTTGGCAAACAAGGCAAGCAACTTTCCTTGCAAATAACTTTCATTTTAAACATTTGGTTGTGCTCGACCTTTCGGATAGCAATATTGAAGATGGTTGGGGTGGATGGAGCCAAATGAAGGTATGACATGCCTTACTCTGTATGCTTCTTTCTGTCGGTACCTCATTCATGACGAATGAGGCAATGATAGAATCAATATATACTTTACTTCCTTCTATCATTACCTTATACAATTGACATAACGGTTGTATGCATTCCCCATCTCATCAAGTGTACAATATATTTTGCATGAGAAACATTCGATATCTTTTATCTATCAAAGTAAAACAACATTATGTACCACATAAAAAAAAAATGCTTTGTGTGGTTTATAACCCTCGTTTTGCAATTCTGATAGTTGCTTAGAATTTGGAAATGGTGTAAATCCAATAGAAGCAAGTGAAATTTTGCTTCAATATACGTCATATATGATTTGAATGATGTAAAATTTGACTCGAAGTTTAGTAATACAAAAGTACTTGGGATCAAGGTTGAGATTGGTAACACACAGCTTGGATGACGTAAATGCTTAAAAGTTTATTTGGAATAGGTAAGTTGAATATTGGAATGAAGGTGAGCTTGAGCTTCATAATACTTGATTCAAGCGAACCACTAGCCTAATTTGATAATTAAGCATTTGTTTGTATTATGGTGGTAATAGCATTAATGAACTGTATAATAATTAATAATGACTCTACTTTCACTTTTCTATTTTACTTTAGTTGATGAGCGAAGGCTCGAGCTTTGCATTGCATCTAGTTTGTAACTACGGTATCAAATCAAATCCTGACTATTACTAGGCTTTGCATTTACACTTGACGTAGAGAGAGTAAGAGAGAGTTGATGCGATAATGTCGAAGAGTGGGGTCGGAGGTGGTGTGCTGGTGGCTGAATCTAGTTTGGGGCTTGTGGGTGATTTGTGAATTACAGTCTTTTGTGTCTTCATAGCAAGGATACTTAGTCTTTTGGTTATGGACTGTTGTCCTAAGACGCAAACTGCGGGTTTTGGAAATAAAGGATGTGAAGTGAAGTAAAAAACAAAAGGTTGGGAGTAATTTTAAAAGAATTTAAAGTATGAGGATTATTTGATACATCCCAAAAAGACTTGGGAAATTCAAATTACACTAGATTATAATGAGGAAATTAGTCGTACTCCCATTTATTGTGATGTTTCTCAATCAATTTATTATCTTCAGCTTCTTCTTCTTTTCATGCAGATGAATAGATTGAAGGTTCTTGATTTGACGGGTTGTAGAGAGTTAAAAAGGACACCTGACTTCTCTAACTTCTCGACTTTGGAGACGTTAATTCTTGCTCATTGTGTCAATTTAACCACAATTGACAGCTCCATCAGTAAGCTAACACGCCTAGAAACATTGAATATGGAGGGATGTAGTTCTCTTGGTGAGTTGCCTGCAAAAATCGGTTCTCTACGATCTTTGAAGAAGATTGTCATGCCGCAAAATTCTCAACCCTTAGAGCTTCCAGAGACATTTGGCAATCTAAAATCTTTGAGGAGTTTAATATTAGATGAGCACCCTAGAATTAGCCAACTTCCAAAGTCTATTGGAGGATTGGTGAAACTTGCACACTTATCTTTACGTGGGTGCGTGGAAATAAAGGAGCTTCCAGGCTCCATTGGGGAGTTACAGATGTTGGTGGAGTTGAATCTATCAAAGTCGGGAATAGTCATACTACCTGATTCAATTGGAAAGCTAAAGGAACTAAGGGTGATGAGAATAGATTCTACAGCGATAACAAAGCTTCCTTGTACTATTGGAGGAGTGAAGATGCTTGAAGAGCTACATGCGAAGGAATGCTGGCATTTGACAGATGAAAACTTGGAGGAAATTGGGAAGCTATCCCATTTGAGGATATTGGACTTATCATGTACTTATGTTTGCAGATTGCCTGAGGTGATAGGTCCTCTACCTCATCTCCAAAAACTTCAATTGGGTTCGATTGAGCTGCTACAAGTAGCAGATCTTCCATAAAGTTTGGCATGCCTTGAAGTTCAAGTTTCTACCCCTATTTTATCTCCGACCTCTCAAGCCTCCTCAATTTAGATTACCTGGAATTAAATAGATTAGGTGCTCTGAAAGTGGAACCTTACTTTACATGGAGGAATGATCCGCCAAAAATGAAGTTTAGATGAAAGCGCAACGGATCCATCCACTTCCAACTCATTTGTCAGCCTTGGAAGTAAAGGGCATTAGTTCACTGCCAAATTTTTTCAACTGAGAAAATTTGTCAATTCTGCGTCACTGAAATTCCAGTGTCCTGCGTCTCTCTCTCAAGGCCTAAACTGGAAATAAGTAGATGTGGAGTCCTGGATGAACCATCTGATCCGTCACTCTTGAAGAGGCTACGACGTTGGGTCTGAACAGCTTGAATAGGCTAGCTGAGATATCAGGTTTGGTCGAATTGGAAAGTCTGCAGTACCGATGTCTTTCCAGAGTCATTTAATAGGAGGATTACCCAGCTCATTAAGTTGGATAAGCCACAACATCTTGAGCTACAAGTTTGTCCTAATTTAAGAGCAATTGAAGGAGTCGAGGGCACAGAAAGCTGGAAGTTGGATCATGGTCACACTGTCCTCGAAAAATCGTTGGATGCCTCAACAATGACCTGGCTTTGCCACAGATTACCTTCATGTTGTGTTCCCAAGTTTTAGGGACCAGACATTTGAAATAGCATTACGGATTTCCTTTACTATAGGCTGGTTGATAATGGACTTTCTGATCGTAGGGAGGAAGATGAATTAAGGTCCGGTTGTGAACCTGTTCAGCAAGTAATCCATGCCTGTGCCATACACACACCCATCTTCAGTAAGAACTACGCTTCCAATCGCTGGTGCTTCGGGAACTTGCCCACGTGGTATGATGCATGTCAAAGTCAAGGGGGGGAAAGAAAAATCCTCCCAATTGTCTACATCTAGATTGATGATGTTAATCTGGAAAGCAATTCATACAGAAGGGGCGCAGATGAGAACAGAAAGAATTTTCTTCATGCGAAGTGATGGCATGGGAAGAGGCCCCAAAAGAGGTCGCACATATCAAGGGATTTGACCTGAAAACTAACAGGTAATTGCTTAAATGTCGATTAATTATGACAGTACAGTAATTCAATCGACTTAAACATCACATAGAATTTCGAAGTCAGGACAGTGCAGCCTATGGCAACCAAATAGCTGTACCCTGAAGAAGATTCTTACTCTTTAGGTAGAAGTGTTAAAAAAGTCCTAAACCTTTTGTATTTATGCCAATTTAATCATAAATCTTTTTTTGGTGTCAATTTAATCTTAAACTTTTTTACTCTGTGCCAGTTCAGTTCTTTCCGGTTAATTTTGGCTAAATTTTGCTGATTAGACGTTGGCCGGCTGACGTGGCCGATTGACGCTGATGTGGACGACTTTTAGTAATATTTTAATATTTTTTATTTTTTATTTATTTATTTTTTCATTCTCCTTCTCCTTCTCCTTCCTCTAGTCCGGCGACCGGCTAGAGGCGACGGTCGGCGAGGCTCGCCCTTGCTGGCACCACCTAGGCCGCGATCCGGCGAGGTTGAGCCTCACCGGCCATGGGCAAGCCTCGCTAGCCTAGCGCGAGTCCGCCCTTGAGGTAGTCTCACACTGAGCTGGCAAGGATCGAGCCCCACTCATGGCCGGCGAGGCTCCACCTCGCTGGCGTCGCCCAAGCCGTGATCTGGCGAGGTCGAGTCTCGCCGACCCAGCGCGAGGCCGCCCTCGCGGCTTGGGTGGCACCTGCGAGGGTCGAGCCTCACCTATGGCCGGCGGCGAGGTCAAGCCTCACCGCCCAATGCGAGGGTTGCCGTCGTGGTCACTGGTGAGGTGGCTAGCGAGGCTCACCAGTGGCCGGCGAGGTCAAGGTCGACCTCGCCGGCCATCGCCTTTGGTCAGAGGAAGGAGAAGAAACAAAAAGAAAAAAGAATAAGAATAAGAATAAGAATAAAAAAATTCAAAAATATTAGAAAATATTATTAAAAGTTGTCAACGTCGGTGTCAATCGAGCCACATTAGCCGCGCGACGCCCGATCAGAAAATCCAACCAAAATTGGTTGGAAAAAACTGAACCGGCACTGAGAAAAATGTTTAGGACTAAATTGACACAAAAAAAGGTTTAAGATTAAATTGACACAAATGCAAAATGTTTATAACTTTTTGAACACTTCCCCTGCTGTTTAGGATAACTTAATGATCTTTAAGTTAAAACAAGTTGCTTTTTTGAAAAATTAGCCCTGGTGTTCCACTAGTTTGAAGGTCAAATCCCACCAAAAGGCATGAATTTATACCTACGACACAAACAAACCCCACTTTCCGAACGATCCAAAAAAAAAAAAAAAAAAAAAAAATGGAATTCTACTCGAGGGATGAAAAAAGCACTGTTAAGTTTTCCTTCCGTTCAAGTTGATGAATTCGCGCCAAATAGTCGATTTAGTACACTAATTTTAAGTTTGGGACAAAAAGAACTCGATATGAGAACCTAACCATTTTAATTTAGAGCCGCTCATTTTTTCTCTCTCTTTTCTTGTTATAATAAAGGAGACGTCGATTAAGAAATCTGTAAACGAAGACGTTATCAATTAGCAAGACCACGTTCCTCGCTCGAGTTTGCCTTGCTAACATGTCAATTGTACACATCTACACTATGAACTACATAAAACGCCTAATTAGCTTACAAAGATAATTTTATTTATTTATTTATTTATGGTGGACATATATGTCTATTAAGTAATAGTTCCTGCACATTTTGGGTCACTTGAAAGGGGAGATAGTTAGAAAAAAGAAAAGAAAAGTGGAGATGGTTTATCCTAAATGCAAGTTCATTTGTTCATTTACATGTAAATCGTGCCTTTGTTTCATGAAAAAATCATGACTTGAAAATAATTTCCCAAAACTATTGTTTTTATAGCTTAAAGAAATGAATGATCGAAAAATATTTTAATCAACCATGAACTATTTAAGCATAAATTGTTGTCGATAGTAAAACCGTTTTTCATTAGCCAACTTTTATAAGAGATATAATCAATCATATATTGAAAAATATTTTCAAACCATTCATTTTTGCAGAGTAAATGCATTAAAAAATGAAGAAAATGCTCAGAAAATGAGGAGTACCTCTTTTCATCATATGTTCTTTTTAATATAATCAATTAATTTCTTTCCAATAAAATTGCTTGTAAGAATATGCTTGGTTTCTCAATATTTTGTTTGAAACCCGCATCTAGTACTACCAATTATTTTCCATAAGGGTTAATACCTGAAAAACCCCAAACTGATACACCTGTGACAAATTTACCAAAAACTATTTTTTTGACCACCAAAACCCTAAACTGGTATATCTTTGACAAATTTATTCCAAACTGGTACACTTGTGACAAATTTATCCTCTGTTAGTTTTTGTTAAATTTTACAGTCAAATTATTAAGTTAAATGACATGTGATAATTAATTGGTATACCGATTTGAGATTTTACGCTCCGTTTGTCACAGTTTACAATTTTTGTGATTTTTTTGTGATATGAATCCAATTTAGTGAATGATATATTTGTCACAAATTTACTAGTTTGGGGTTTTTTGCGGTCGAATAAATTAGTTTGGAGTAAATTTGTCATAAATGCACTAGTTTAGGGTTTTTTTATAGTCAATCGGGGTAAATTTGTCACAAGTATACCGGTTTCGGGTTTTTCATGGTAAAAAAAAAATAGTTTGGGATAAATTTGTCACAGGTGTACCAGTTTGGGGTTTTTCAGGATATTAACCATTTCCATAACGATGGACATGTCATTTCAAATTAATCGTAGATTTTAAATGTTGTGAACCGTAAATTATCTCCTTAAATCTCCTTAAGTTTGGTACGTGCATCCAATTTCATCCGTTCCATCAAGAATAGCGGCTTCCAATGGTTCCTGAATTCTCGAGCATCTTAATTTCTTAAAACAAGAAACATCAAATGAGAATTTGGTGTAGCTGCAGATTAGCTGGTGCTAATACTTAACTGTTGAAGCCATAAGTTTATTAGGTTTTGATTTACATGTTATGTTCAAAGAAGTAGATACCTATGGTTTATTATAAGGAAAAGTGTTAAAAAAGTCTTAAACATTTTATATTTGTGCAAATTTAGTCATAAACATTTTTACTTGATGTCAATTTGGTCATTTTCGGCTAATTTTGGCAAGATTTTGCTAACTAGGTGTCGGCCGACTGACTTAGCACGATTGGCGCTGACATATACAACTTTTAATAATATTTTGATATTTATAAATTTTTTATTTTCTCTTTCTCTTTCTTTTTTTATTTTTTCCTTCTCCTCCTCCTTCCTCTAGCCAGTTGCCGGCCTCTGAGAAGCCTCGCCAGTGGCAGCAAGGGCAACCCCTGCTAGCCCAGCACGAGGCCGCCCTTGCGGCCAAGGCCTCACCAGAGGTTGGGCGAGGCTCAACCTCGCCAGGCCGATGCTAGTTCTCCCTCATGGCCAAAGCCTTGCTGCCCCACGCGAGGCCGCCCTCACGGCCACTAGCGAGGAGGCTGGCAAGGTTGACCTCGACCTCACCGACGGTCGCCTTTGGTCGGTCATTGAGGTCCGGCGACCGACTAGAGGAAGGAGGACAACAAGGAAAAAAGAAAAAAAAGAAATAGAAAAATAAAAGAAAAATAAAAAATTCAAAAATATCAAAATATTATTAAAAGTTGTACAAATTAGCGCCGATTGTATTACGTCGGTCGGTAGGTGCCTAGTTAGCAAAATTCGGCCAAAATTAGCTAAAAATGATCAAATTAGCACTAAGTGAAAATGTTTAGGATTAAATTGGCACAAATGCAAAAGGTTTATGATTTTTTAAAATTGGCACCGATTTTATCTATTTAGGACCAAATTGGCACTAAGTGAAAATGTCTAGGATTAAATTGGCATCCAATTTCATCCATTCCATTAAGAATAGCAACTTCAATTGTTCCTGAATTCTCGAGCATCTTAATTTCTTAAAACGAGAAACATCAAATGAGAATTTGGTGTAGCTGCAGATTAGCTGGTGCTAATACTTAACTGTTGGAGCCATAAGTTTATTAGGTTTTGATTTACATGTTATGTTCAAAGAAGTAGATACCTATGGTTTACTATTTCTGGAGAAACTCCATGGTAGAACATAATTGTATTGCGGTGCGGCCGGAAATCTTTGGCGCCTACTTTTCTAATTTTTTTTTTCATTTTTTTGTGTATAAAGTTAAAGATCTTCAGGTTATAGTTGTTTGGGACATTAAAAAAAAAAAATAGATTACGATTTTGATAACCTTTACTTCTTGCCTGTCGGACCAAAATGAACTATCCTTCATCTGTGCATTGTTGCAGGTGCCGGAAACTAATTAAATACGTTAGTGAAGAGGTTTTAAGAGTCAGTCAATCGTAAGCCGTCGACTCGTCAAGCGATACTTTTGGTTCGTTGTCAAAGACAAGAAAAGAGGATTTGCTTTCTAGATAATAAAATTTTGTACAACTCCAATTTGTTTCCGATTGTTTCGAGGATCTAGATATTTCATTTTACAAGGAAAATGGTTTCCAAATTCTAACGCGTTTGGTGCAATATTTACAAGGTCAACATATCCACACGAACGAGGGTATCGGTGAATATAAAAGTGCTCTGCAACAAAAGAAACGAGCTTCCACTCCAAGTAATAAATTTTGTGTGCGATCGCGTTATTTATGATTGTGCTACTCTTTGTGATATTTTTTTTTTAAATTTTTTGAAAGTTTAGCATGAAGTGCAAAACCACTTGTTCATGTGTATAAGGCCTTTGATTATTGCTAACCTTCTAGTGCTTTTGGAGGTTTAGGGCATACGTGACAAAATTTTTGGAACAGAAATAGAAATTGATTTCATGGATGAGTTTCTGAACAAAGAAACGTGTTTGATAACGATTCAAAATTTATATTTCTGAAATAAAAATTCGTTTAATAAAAAAATAAAATTTTTATTTCTAGAAGTGGCAATGACCGGCGTCCGGTGGCCGGAGTCCGACGTCTAGCGATTAACGTTCGACGTCCGATGACTGGTGGCGGGCGGCCGAAGTCTAGAGTTTGATGTCCGGTGTCCGGCGACCAACGACAGGCGGTCGAAGTTCGGAGTCCGACAACCGACAACCGGCATCCAACGTCCGGAGTTTGATGTCCAACGTCCAACATTAGGAGTCCGGCAACCAGAGGCCGACGGCAGGTGGCTAGTGGCTGGAGTCCGGCAGCGAGTGGCCGACATCCGGCAACTGGTGGCGAGCAGCGGACGGTCGCGAGAGGACATCCGGTGGTTGGTTGTGAGCCTTCGGCATCCAACGATTGGCAATGAGCGGCTAATGACCCGTGAGCGTCCGACGTTCGGCATTCGGCGACCAGCGGTTGGCGACGGGCGGCCGGAGTTCGATGGCTGACAGTCAATGGCTGGTGGCGGGCGATCGGCAACTGGCGGCGAGCGTCCGACATCCCACAGGTGGCAAGAGGGCGACGAGCAGTGATGAGAGTGAACGATGAGAAAAATTTTGATTTCTCATTTTTGTTCTAGAAATAGAAAGGCTAAAAATTTTAACTTTTGATTTCTACTCCAAATCTAGATTTGGAATAGAAATCCCTTTCAAAAATAGAAAAATGAAATTGCGTTACCAAACGGATTTTTGTTCCAAACCTATTTTAGGGAACATAAAAACAGAGAAATAGAAAAACATAAATGTTGTCATGTGTGCCCTTAGAACTTTTGCAATTATATGCCATTTGAGTCTAACAATAACCAAATCTCAGAACAAGTACAAAAACAAGGACAACCATATCTACAGAGCAATGACAAGGACGGTGGTTTATCACACATTTTGATGTGCTTCTAGAAGTTCCGGATAATTAAGCTTCGAGTCCTGACATGTAAACAATAACAATACCGCTTGACACAATTAATCATATGGAGATTCAAATAAGCATTGCAATATAGCTCCTTTTCCCAAAAACATAAACTACTAAATCATAAAAATTACCACAAATAATGATTTTGCAACTACTGGACTTTTGCATCACAAAACAATACTTATCAACGTGTAACCCATAAAAATTCAAATTACTTAGACTACAGTGATAGAGTGCACAGAAGCTTTACGAGGGCAAGCGGTGGTTACCTATGCAATTGCACCACTGTTTGTTAGCACCTCCTCCAAGTAGTAATGATAAAAGGTTAGGTAGGAAACAAAAGCCAGTTCTGCCTTTTCAATTTACCCCCACTGAGAAAAGGACATCGACGCTAGAGTCGTTTTCCCGATTAAACTTTCTTACACAGCGCAACACTTACAAGAAGAAAATAAATTGAGCTCAAGATTAGTTACCTGGAGCTTGACAATTTTGCCAATTTCCTTGGAGTCCAGAGGCTGGAATACAATATATTCATCAATTCGATTCATAAACTCTGGGCAGAATGTTTGTCTGGCCAATTCAGCAACTTATCTTTTCATAAATTACTTCCTTGCTGTCCGTTGTATTACAGAGAGTTTCGAGAATAAAGTGAGAACCAATATTAAAAGTCATTATCACGACACAGTTGTAAAAATGACAGTCCTTCCCTAGGAATCAGTTATTCTTCCATCATCCAACAGCTGTAACAATGTTGGACACGTCGTGATGTGCCTTCTCAATCTCATCAAAGAGCACAACAGAATAGGGTCTTCGGCAAACCACTTCAGTCAGCTGCCCACCTTCTTCATATCCCACATAACCAGGAGGTGCACCAACCAAACGTGAAACTGCATGTTTCTCCATGTACTCACTCATATCTATTCTAAATAGAGCGTTTTCTGTGTTGAAGAGAAATCCAGCTAAAGCCTTAGCAAGCTCAGTTTTGCCGACACCAGTAGGGCCCATAAACATAAAACCTGGTATTGGTCGGTTCGGATAAGATAATCCAGCCCTCGAGCAACAGATTGCATCAGCTACTGATTTAACTGCTATATCTTGACCAACCACCCACTTGTGAAGGACCTCCTCCAGCATTACTAGCCTTTCCTTCTCTGATGGTTGAAGGTTTGACAAGGGAATGCCAGTCCATTTGCTGACAATTTCAGCAATATCAAGATCAGTGACCTCTTCTCGTAGCAAAGATTTTCCTGATTTCCTGAATTCTGCAAGATTTTTCAGCCTCTTCTAACTGGCGCTGAAGGGACATAAGCATTCCATATTTGAGTTCAGCAGCAAAGTTTAAGTTGTATTCACGCTCGGCAGCTTCCATCTCCAGGTTAACTCTATTAATCTGTTAGACGGAGAGAAAGGTCAAATCGAGGTAAAATATGCAAAAGGAAGCATCACAAAAGAGAATTATATAGAGGTAGAAGAGTTACCTCCTCTTCAATTGATCGAATCCAAGTCATAAGAGCTTTTTCACTTTCCACTCCTCTGTAAGTACTTTTTGCTTCTGTTTAAGCGAATTTAAGTCATTTTCCAACTAATGCAAACTTTCTTTAGATGCGTTATATGTGTCATTTTTCAGAGTTAATTTCTCCATCTCCAACTTTAGCACGGCTCTGTCTATCTCATCCAATTCAGTAGGCCTGGATGTAATCTCCATTCTCAGCTTTGCCGCGGCTTCATCAACAATATACAATTAGGCAACGGAAGGAGCAGGAAAGATGTGTGTTTATTGAGGTAAAGTGGAGAAGCATTCGAGACAAGAAGTTGGAAATTATAACATCTTCTCTTAATGCATTTAGATTGTTCTATCACGATGGTCATATTTCTCAAAGTATATCAGACGAAATTATCCAAAACAGTGGCATAACAACATTTTACTCCTAAGAGAGTATCTAGATAATGAAAAAAATAATGGAGAAAAAATATTAAGCGGAAGAAGAAGAACAAAATAGGAAATAAATAAAATATTAGCCGACAGAAAATACCATACTGCTAGCAAGTTTATATTTGAAATCGCAATGCAATTTCTTTTTTTTTTTTTTCTTTTAAAGTTAGGTGCCCCAGCAAAAGAAAAAAGATATTGTGCAGTTGCATGGTCTTTGTGCATTATCGTTGGGATTTAATGCGTCATTCTCAACAATAGGAACATTGATTATCATTTGAAAAATTTTACTGGAATATGTCATTATCAATTGAGAGAAGTCAATAAGTTGATCTTACGATGGAAAATAGCAAAACCAACACTGATAGAATTCATAGATTACCTTTGTCAGGCAGAAAGCGCTCAGTAATGTAACGATCTGAAAGGACAGCAGCTGAAACAAGGGACCTGGGATAGAGTTTTATTTGCTCAAGCAATAAGAGGATATTGAAACAACAATCAGAAGAAGAGATCTTTCCATTCCTATGATATAGAATTTCACACCGTCTGATATTTTAATGCCATGGTATAGTTCATACTGCTCATGCAACCCACGAAGAATGGAAATTGTGCCCTCAACAGATGGCTGACCACAAAACACTTGTTGAAACCTCCGCTCTAGTGCAGCATCCTTCTCAATGTACTTCCTATACTTGTTCAGTGTTGTTGCACCTATGCAACATAGCTCACCGCGACCTAACATTGGTTTCAACAAGTTCCCTGCATCCATTGCGCCACTAGTCACTCCTACATGCACAGCACAAGCAGTACTTTTCAATACAAAATTTGCATTTGGCATGTTGGAGTAAAGAGAAGAAAAGTAGCACTTAGGAATCTCAATAAAACCATCACATGGAAAACAAAAGCTAAATGAAAACATGAAAAGATATAGAATATACTAGAATTTGCACGATTACAAAGTTTAATAATATGATAATTGACTTTTCCATGCCCCTGATAACAATGATAGAGACGGAACCAGGAAAAAAAAGGCAAGAAGGATACACACCTGCACTACTACAGTGTGGATCTCATCAACGAACAATATAATCTGCCCATTTGAAGCTGTTACTTCCTTCAAGACAGCTTTCAGTCCTTCATCAAAATCTCCACGGAACTTAGCACCTGCAACTAGTGCTCCCATATCCAAGGAAATCAACTGCCTAGGTCGAGATCAAGCAGACATCCTGTTAGCAGAAAGCTCTCTGAAAGATCACATTATGATCTAACCAACTTATCTTGATCAGACAGCCAACAATTACAACCTTTCTGTTCAACAGTGGCTCCAGTACATCCCCACAGACTATACGTTGAGCCAACCTGTTAAGAGTGAGAATTACGCCAAAGAAATTACCATACAATGCATAAGGTTGCAACATTCACACTAGAAACCATGTCACTACACATGCTCACTCCCAAAATGACAGTAACGTGGACATAATTTAACAATGGCTACTCTTGGAATACTCTGTACTGCAAAGCAAAAGTTACATGATAGCTAAAAAAATGGAACCAGCACACTGACTGAGTACCACCAGCACTCTTTTGAACTAGTTTAGCTCTAGATTTAGATCCGTAGAAGAACCTATAGAGCCCAGCTTAGCACTACTGATTTGCAGAATCCAATAGAGTATTTCACTTGAGAATAACACCACTGCACCTTATCAGCTTGAAGGTCAATTAAATCTTCATGAGCAAAGTTTCCTAGATTATGACATCATCATAAAAGAAAGGAAGCCAGTTTTTGGTCCATCAGAAAAATGATTTGCATGAGCAATTTGATCCTAATAACTATACCTCAGACAGTACTAAAGTCGAGAAAAGGTTAAAAACATTGAACTATTTATATGACACTAAATAACAGCGATGTTACACTGGGAGCTCCATGAATGATCCTTCATTATACATGCTGGCAGCACACACAAACAACAAAAGCAAAAGAGAAGAACAAGTCTAACAAAACATCAGGGACTAACATACTAAGCTTAAGAAAATAAGATTGAACTGAGAAACCTACCCTTCAGCAACTGCAGTTTTCCTCACACCAGGCTCACCAAATAATTACTGGATTATTCTTAGTTCTCCTACATAATATTCGAATGCGATGCCGGATCTCCTTGTCATGACCGATAACAGGATCAAGCTTGCCCCGCCAAGCCATTTCTATTAAGTCATTGCCATATTTCTCAAGAGTTTCAAATTTTCCTTCCAGGTCTGTTTATAGGAGACCAAAGAAAATGTATGACTAATGCATTAGTAGTTAAAGAAGCAAAGGAAATAGAGCAGGAATCAACAAAAGAAGGTCTTCATGCTTTGGCAGGACAATAAAAAATCATGTGCTACAGCATGCATATTAGAAGGAATACTCAGTCAGCTGAGAAACATCGTGAAAGGTTTGAGATAAAGCTGATAAAAACAGTGAAATATTTGAGATAAAGTTTTGGAAGCTTCAGTTAAGTATGGCAATATCCCTGAGAAGATATTCTGACCACTTTGAGATTCTGAAAACATATCTTTTTCTAATAGTTGAATATTATCAAAAGTTTCAATATGATTATTCCCTCAAATCAGATGGTTCTTTGCAGGATGCAGTATTGTTCCATAGAAGCTGCCAGTGGCACTGCTCTCTCATCTTACAACCAACAAGCAAACCCTCACTGTCCCTATGGACTTCTAATCGACAGAGTAAACAAGTGAAGTCCATCAGGAAAGCAGAAATCCATCCAAACAAAAACCCCCATGTACTTAGTTCAACAGCAAGTGGTGGCTATGTAGAATTCATTGATTAATGAAGTTTTATGAAAACAACGGCTAGCCTGTGTCGTGGATATAGTTAGCCTGTTCAAGTCCTAACATACAGGAACCTCTGAGAAAACATGTGAAGCAATGTTATATAAGGACTGGTGCCTTCCATAGTGTCATGTGATTCGGAAATAAAATTGTTGCTGCAGTTGAATAAAAATAGGACATATGTTGATCTGTTACTCTTTGATTTCCATGAACAGCTCAAATGGCCTCCCTCAAATCCTTCTCACTAAGCTGGAGATTTCGAAATACTTGCTGCCCAAACCTCTTATCAGAATGCAATGCTAGTAAAAGATGCTCCACAGAAACAAAATCATCCCCCCTTTCTTTCTTGTACTTCCGAGCATTTCCTAAAGGGAGGCAAGATGTGAGCCCATTATAGGGCCACTGGTATCACCCACAACCAGGCGCAAAGTCACAGATTGTTATTAAACCCCAAATAACCTTTGGAGAAGGACAAAATTGAATTGAAAAACAAACATATAACTGAATCCATGCCTTTGGTTGTTGGGATATGAAGTTGTCCACAGTCTGCAGAATTATATGTTGTCAAGAACCGCTTTGGTGAGAATTCTCCTGGCTAAACCATCCTTTAGCTCCAAAAGTGCTTTCATGAGATGCTCAATTTCCACCACTTGTTGTTTGCAAACTCGAGCTGCATCAACAGCGCCAACAATGCTCCCAAGCCAGACTTCAAGTACTTCTATTAGAAAAAAACATAAAAAATGAAACAGGTCGACTTTTCTTCCAGAAATTCCAATAAAAGGATGATGAGGCGAAACTTGCCAAGTCAATCCTGGTATATTAAGCACAAATAAAGTAAATTTAACGGGATTGGGACAGAATTCTTCAATATGAGATGCTCACTTTGTTGGTAAGCGTTTATCACACTAAACTCCAGTCCACCATTTCTTGAACTTTGAAGGAAATCAAAAGCAAAACATGCCAAGTACAGATTCATCACCAATACACGAAAAAGTTAAACAACCAGCTTTAGACTTTGGATGTTGAAAATCAAACGCTTAGTTTTAACTCAAGGAACTGTGTTAACTTGTAACAAACTTAACGCAAGAAGCACCAAACTTAAGTCCCAAAAGCTTCAGCAACACCAGAAGAAGACTGCAGACAAATTGCTCTAAACTAAATTTTCACGAACGAGCACTATTCCCAACTCTAACAAAGAAACCTCAAATAAGCTGGAAATGACATAAGCCCCTAGCATCAGGCCGACACCGAGCGACCAAAACACTTCAAAATCACACCTTTCCGTAATATCACAAAATACCCGCATCCACATAATGAATATCGATCGAATTCCAACCTGATAAGCCGGAGGGGATGGGCCAAAGCCACGCGAACCGAAGCCGACGACGCCGCGGAGCTTGAAGCCCCTGGCGGATACCGAAGCGAGAACATTAGCTTCGCGAAGCGATGGACCGGTCAACGGGTGAACGGAGTTCCCGAAACCGGAAGCGGAGCCGAAGAGCGAGCGAGTGCGGGAGAGGCTACAGGCACTCCGGTGGCGGCGGAGGACCGTTTGGGAGGCGCCGAGGCGGCGTTTATGGCGGCGAAGGCGGTCTTGATGAGCTTGGAGGTGGTTCTCCTCGTGGCCATGGAAGGAGCGCGGGAGGTTCTGAACTGGGTAGTGAAGAAGATGAAATTTTGAAAGGTGGAGAAGGGAGGAAGAGCGGGGTGGCGATTCGGTGATGCTCGGGAAGGAGGGGAAGAGGAAGAAGGTTGTGGAAGGAAAGTGGCAGCTTCTTCTGCTTCTTGTTTCCTGTTCTCCTCCTTAATTTCTCCGAACGCAGTTTCGGATGTTACGAATTTCCACGTCGGCATGCGCCGGGCCCACTGGTCTTGCCACGTCCGAGGCGTGATTGCTAAGAATTGGGCTCTCACGAGAAAATATTGGGGGTCCGGGACCGCCACGTCAGCGTGGTCCAGGACCACTCACGCGGCGCCACGTGTGCAGGGAGGGATAAAGGACCGGAACCGGGCCCACCTCTCTGACGCTCTCTCTCCTCTTTTTCTTTTTTGTCCCTCTCCCCTCACACGTGGCGCCGCGTGAGTGGTCCAGGACCACGCTGACGTGGTGGTCCCGGACGACCCAATATCTTCTCGGCTCTCACGCACGGCACCCGAAGCTTCATGCGGTAGTCCTTCCTTCTTCCGCGGGGGATCTTCCCCCTGCTTTCCATCTTCGTCAACTCGTCAACTCCTCTGTCTCCGTCTCTGTCTCTGTCTCTGTGGTGGCACCTTCAAGGTCTGATTTTTAGCACCTGCAAGTGCTCCGATTCGGCTTCCGTTCGAGGTCTTGCTGACAGATAAGGCGCAAGCGAAGGAACTCCTGCTCCCGGACATGTATGATGCAATTCCAGCCTGCTCTCGTTAGATTTCCGTTCCTGTTTTTTAAGTCTCGCTCTGGTTGAAACTCTGTATATTTTGGCAGGGCTCTGAGGCAACTCGCGAAATCGAAGAGGAGGAGGGACTTGGAGCCGACCTCGGGAGCGGACGATGCGTCTGGAGGAGAGAACTCGGCGTTAAGGAGGGACTCGGACTCGGATTCATACCGGAGAACCGACCATCCTGATTCCGCGACAGAGTACGAGGTGTTCTTGAGTTTCAGGGGACCAGACACACGCAACGGCTTCACCGATTGCCTTTACCGTAGGCTGCGGCTTGCTGGAGTCCACGTCTTTCTAGACAACGGAGAACTCCGAGTCGGCAAGGAAATCAGTGGAGAGCTCTTGAAAGCGCTCGACAGGTCCCGAATCTACGTACCCATCTTCTCCCAAAACTTTGCTACGAGTTCATGGTGTCTCCGTGAGGACACACACATAGGAGAGGGCACCTCAAAATCAGATGGGAAGATGGGAAGAAGGAGATACTCCCCATCTTCTATGATGTGGACCCTGCTGACGTCAAGCTCAGCACCAATTTGTACAAAAAGGCCATACCCAAGCACAGAAAGAAGTTCGGCTCTGATGAATTGAAGCGGTGGGAGGCTGCTCTTGTCAACGTTGCGCGTCTAAAGGGATGGGATCTCAAAGGGAAAGGGTAATTTGCCTCAACTTTTTGGTTATCGTTATTAAAACGCTATAGATGCACTTCTCATTTGAACAAACTCTTAGTCTCCAGATTTTAAGAATCAAAGCATTGCGATGCGTTTTCATTTGAAATTACATTATAAGTTCATGACAGCAATTCCTGACAGAGTAGGGCAAAAGGGTCCACTTTGATCTAATTTATGAGCGTATTCAGATGACTCTTAATTTGAGTGGACTGTACCTGAATCCGGTCCGATTATCTGTTCGATAGGTCGAGGAAGAACTTAGCAAATATAATCCGTTCACCATTTACTTAGAAAATAAACTAAACAGTATAAAATACCAGAATATCAGTTGTGTTGCTTTCGATTTTGCTCGAGACCCCGATTTTATTTTTGTTTTTATCTCTGGATTCAAACTCTATGTCAACACAATCCTATAAAATTTAGGTCAATAATACATGCGTTTTGGATTTTATCTCACTGCATGTTGGTTAGCACTAGCTGATCCGAGCTTTATGAAATAAATATTACCTTCTCTAATTTTGTGAATCTTACTCCGTCCATTCCATTGAGAATATCCCCTTCACATAGATCGGCTCATGCATTATCTAAAACATCTCCAATACACCAAATTAAGGGTCCTTTCTCGAATTTCCAACAGACGTGATCAACTGATTATAACACCTAATTTCCGTCCATAGCAACTGAATGGTCGACTTATTTAACCATACGGTCCTAGGGACCCAAAGATCATCATATCCGGAAGAAATTTATACCCTTACCAAAAATTCCTGTTTTGCTGCAGTCATGGAGAACTAATTGATTTGGTTGTTGAGGAGGTATTGTGTAAGCTTAATGCCAAAAAGGTGGATGTGCCTGAATATTTGGTCGAAGATCATCGTCAAATAAAAGCCATAATAGAAAAGTTGGATGTTGATTTTGATGGCGTGTGTTTCCTTGGTATTCATGGAGTGGGTGGCATTGGTAAAACAATACTTGCAAAGGTTGTATTCAACAAATTATCTCCTCACTTTGACAGCATTTGTTTCCTCAACGACATTTGAGAATCATCACGACATGGTCTTGTAAACTTGCAGAAAAGTTAATTTCAAGTTTTGTTGGTTCTATGGTTGCTGACCAAATTAAAGACATTGGAGATGGGATGAATTGGATCAAGAGAGTATGTAATACTAAGAAAGTCCTCATTGTTCTTGATGATCTAGACAAGAAAAAACAACTTGAAAAGCTAGCCGGAAAATCTGATTGGTTTGGTTCAGGCAGTAGGATCATCTTCACCACTAGAAACATAGATATCTTGATGACTCAAGTGGAATCATCCTGTAAAGAGGTCCTAAATCTACCCGGAGGAATTTTGGCTTATGAAGTTCATGAAATGGAATTTGGTCGAGCACTTCAATTGTTTTGTAAGCATGCATTCAGAAGAGACTCTCCTGTAGAGGGATATGATCATCTTGCAAAGACAATTGTCCATAGAGTGGGTATGCTTCCTTTGGCTGTCGAGGTGATAGTTTCATCTCTTTATTGCCAGAGCATTGCCCTGGGGCAACTTTTTGATAATAGAAAGTTATGGGAAGACACGTTGAAGCAGTTGGATGAGGGTCCTTTTAAAGATGTTCGAGATGCGCTAATGATTAGTTATGAGGGATTGGGTAATAAGCAAAAAGAAGTACTTCTGGATATTGCTTATTTTTTCACCAACGAGGACTGAACATATCCAGTAATCATGTGGCATGATTGTGATTACCTTCCTCATAGTGCAATTGGTGTCCTCCTCCTACGGTCCTTGATAAAAATTAGAGATGATAATAAGTTTTGGATGCATGATCAAGTTCGAGATCTGAGAAGGCACATTGTCCATGAAGAATATGCTCACAAATTTAGTAGGGTGTGGATTCATGAGGATGCAGTAGGACTATTAGAGAAAAAAGAGGTAAAATGAAAGAGTATGTCACATGATTTTTATTTGAAAGGAGAAACTTCATGAATCTTTTATTTATTATTTATTTATTTATTATGGTTAGCATTGTTTAATATCCCAATTGTGTTGTCAGTGTCATAGCTCTCCCTCAATCATATGGTCAAAACGTCTTGTAAATTGGTGGAGAGAGACTTATATAACTTAACACTTAGCTTCATTTTCTAGATTCTATAAAGTCAGTACATTTGGAGTTCCTAAAAGAGGTTGGCTTGCAATTAGATTCAGGGCAAGTAATCCAAGTATATCTCATGCTCTTTTCCTTCTTTTTTTTTTTAATGTAATTTTAACGTCTAACTCCCGATTATCAGTTTAACAAGAAACATTAAGACATTGCTTGCTTGAGATCAAATGTTAATAGATTTGTCTATCTGTTGGGGGCAAAAAAAAAAAAATACACAAAAAACACATAATATACATAAAAAGACTTGGGAAAATAGCAAAAAAAAAAAAAAAAAAAAAAAAAAAATTCCCTCTACGACTAACATTTTAACTTGGTATGTGGCAGGTGCATCGTATTGTCATTTTGATAGACATATGACTTGGGAATGAGTACCGCTTTTACAATGAAAAATGGAGACACCGAAGAGACGAGTATGAGGCCACCTTCTTCATATATGCCTCCTTGCATTATCTCGAAGCACAAGTTCTTAGGTGAAATTGATCAGAATTTGAAAAGTGACATAATTGCTAAGATCAGCTAAAATTCACTTGGCCATTGGAAGTCATTAGGCACCGGGCAACAAGTCGATGTTGACGTGAATTTTCTCGCTTCATGTTGCGTTTATTTATCTCCCTTAGAACAATTGAAGTGAATAAATTACCACGCTATGCATGTCGATCTTCCATGTACACTCGAATTGAATATTGTTAAAAAATTCCTCAATTGATTTAGGCTTCGGTTCTTTTTTTAAAAAATAAATTATTTGAAAAATAATTTCCTGAAAATATTATTTGTATCACTTACTAAAATGAATGAACAAAAAATATTTTCATTTTCTACAAAATGTTTAGATATAAATTGTTCTCGATTATGAAAATGTTTTTCATTAATTAATTATTTCAAGCGACAAAAAAAAATCTTTTTTAGGAAAATATTTTCGAAATCATTTGTTGTGTGCTTAACAAAATGCACCCTTAGATGATTGTGATTAGCCAAGTGTGTTTAATCAATATATTCAATTAAAATCCATAATAAGAAGCAAATGTGAAGGAGAAATAAAGATGGAAAACTTAATGAAGCAGCCTTTAAAGTAGATATAAGAAAAGGTGTGCTTACTTGAGCGGCTCTTTTGCTCTCTCCACTGAGAGGCCTTGTTTCCTCCGTTCAGAACCAACAATTGTGCGTAAAACAGAAAAAGAAATCTGATGTTTTTAGTGGCAAGTTGAAAAGAAAAAGAAATTAAAAGGAACCGAAATCAATTCCAAAATTAATTGGAGACGAAGCGACCAGGCAGGTTTGCCTCTAAGTCGTTGGATTTCGTCATCGCCGGAACGTCATGGAGCAGTGTATATGACGGCGGAGCTGAAGATGTGGCAGAAGAATGCAGATAAAGCCACCGAAGTCATCGTTACCCCCACTGGAATGGCAATCGAAGGAATGAACTGAGTCGCGGTCGATTAAGAAGAGCCTAAATGACAATGATCAGAGTGTCACGACAGTGGAACCGCGGAGCCAACATCAAACCGCCAGCGAAACTGGCGCTGGTCCATGATGATGATGTTGCAGCGACCAAGGATCCAGGGAACTTCTTATTCTTCTTAAAAAAAAAAAAAGAAAAAAAAAAAAAAAAAAGAAAAAAAAAAAAGAAGAAGAAGATATCTAGTAGTGGCCACGAGAAACCGCTCACGAATGGCGATACTTGTCCTTCACCATTCCTCCTTCAATCCCAGCAGCAGTAGCAGTGGCATGGAAAAATGTTAGATAACATGATGATGATGATGATGATGATGGTTGGAAATATATTGAAAAAGATTAGAGAATAAAATCAATTATTTGAGGCATGCAAGCACTGTTTTGAATGATAATTCCACTCTTTAGAGTATGAAACTTGATGTGTAAAGCTCTAGTGTCTGTCCTCCCAAGATATAACAAACATTTTTCTATACTTTGCACTGAATATTAGAATGACAACGTTATGTATATAACTCGACAAAAAGAAAAGACAAGCTATGAGAATTCAGTGTATCTTCAATAGATTGTTGGTTTGAAATTTAATTTATATTCAAACAAGAGAAAGAGAGATGTTAAGAAACCATTATAAATCTGTTGTAAAATAATAAGGGGCTTAGAAAGAAATAAAGCAAAAGGTACAAAACCGTTATAAAAGTCATTACATGATTATTTTGTAACCGTTATAAAATGTTACAAAACCGTTTTATATATCCAACAAAAACTTCACCAGTGCTATCTCGAATTTGACAATACCAAGCTCAATTATCAATCATATCTACTCCATTCCCACACAATCTCAATTGTCTAATCCCATTCGTTTAATCATTCCCAGAAAACAAGAACCTCAATTCCATTGACGGGTTCCAATGGTTCACTTGGCCATACAAATGTATCCCATGGCAGATTTATTTGCATCATATATTGATCCATAAACAGCTGGAAGACACAACGCGTAGATGGAATGAGACTAATACAAATCAAGCTTGATCTATGGAAATCTCATGGCTACATAAGAAACAATCCAAAGCAGTGATACCGTGTGAATTATGAACACATATCAATCCTTAACAACAACTAAGCACAAATGGTATGAGCAAAATCAATAGCCAAGCACGCTGCTGACTTAAGAATTTATTTGATAGACTTAATTGAACGAAAATCACGAATTTCACTATCAAGTTAAGCGATTCTGAAATATTGTTAGTTCAATTATATATATATCAGAAAACAACAATTCATGTTTGAACAATCTCATGTGCTTGGCCCGAATTACAAACACGCACATCATTAACAAATGGAAGAGAAACAACATGAAGCGTGCTCATGGACTCACATGCAAAGAAGAAAGAAACCAAATATGAACTCAAACTCAACGTTAATACACCCGAATCACTACAGACCATATTTGTATAACAGGAAATGCTATCTGATCTATTGAATTATAGATTGAAGTTGTGAGCTCGCGATGCATGTGAGAGCAACGCAAACTTCGATTTTTCAATTGAGTTAAACCGTGTGGGAAAAAAATTAAATTAAACAGAAGGAGTGAAGTCTGATGCGCCTGAGGTACTGGGCTCAATTAAATTAAACCTGATTGCAAGGGCTAGGACTTAGGTGATGGGCCGAACTAATCCAAATGGGGGCTCAATCTTTTATTTATTTTTTATGTGCTTGTCTATTTCATTATTTATTGTATCATATATTTTTTTAGTCTTCTTACAATTGTTTTATCTTTGTTTTTCTTACTGTTTTACAAAAATGAACATTCGATTTGCTGGCAAAAATTTAAATGTCAAAACATGTGATTTGAGAGGCTCAAGCTTGGGCCTCTAAAGTAAAAAAATGGACTAAACTCGAACTTGGTAAATACTTGATTTGATAGGCTTCTCTAAACTTTATTAATCTTTTACATGTCGCGGTTGTCGGGACATCGCATGTTACATTTGATAATGTGAAATGTGTAGCCCAACCCATGCATATAATCCCCTCACACATCAATTGGGGACGCAAAACAGAATCGTTTTCTTTTTCTCACTAAATGTAATTTTGATAGCTTGATTACATCACTAATCACTCGATTATATGCACGATTAGTGATTTATTAAGGCCTGCTTTGCTCTCGGAGATCTCAATTAAACCTGAAAACGGTTTATTTTAATTGACCAAACCCTTTGCTTTCCTGGAAAATAAAACTTATTTCTTATAAAATAAAAAGAAAACATGGGTTGAACTAAATTAGCAGAGACCAAGGATGGCCGAATGAGGAAAAAAAAAAAAAATAGAAGAGGAACTTGCTTCGTGACTTCGACCTTGACTCGGTAAAGAGCCGTGAACTCACTTCCCCGGCCATAGTGTGTTGGCGACTGACAACGAAGGACCGTGAAAAAGCCAAGTCAAGTCAACTTTTGATTAAGACAAGCTGAGGAAGGAAATTCTTGTGTTCATATGGCTGGTCGATGGACATTGGTTTGTGGTCTTGTCTCTCCGACAAAACTTCGGTTCTAATAAAAATATCTAGGATAATGACGTACTAACAACGTCTTGGTGATATCCAATCACCGATGAGTTTCATGCACAAGAAATAGCGTGGACTGTGAAGTCTTTTTATCTGATTATAAAAGTAAGAATTTATATACCTAAAAAATATTATGGATGGACCAAGTCATTAAGCACCATGGAACATAAAATGCCTCAACCATCCCTCTAATAATATAGCATTTTCAACAGTTCAAGAACTAATTTCTTTGTACAATCTACACGAAAAAATCGGAATCTAACGTCTCTTATCAATAATCACCCACAATAAACTATGCTAGCTAATACTTGGACAATAACAAATAATCTTGTGCCCTGCAAACAAGTTCTAAAGCTTCAATATGCAAAGGTGAAAAATCAAAGTCAATTGCCTTAATTAAATAAGCCATAATACTTAAAAACTATAGTAATTATGATTCATTTGCCAACAACTCATTAGGATAATCAAGGGTGAAAATTAGGAGAACTCCAAATAAGGGCCTGAAATGCTCTTATTTTTTCAAATAAGACATGAAGTGGACATTACCTCAAACAAAAGCCTGAAATAGTTATGGCTATTTCAAATAGGGGCTTAGCCTCGCTGGCTGGCAAAATATTTTGGCCTATCAGGAATATTTTTATCCAAATTCAAGTTAAATTAAAATTAAATTAGATCAAAAAATTAAAAAAAAAAATGGAAAACGCTGGCTATTGCCCCATCGCCGGTGGGGGTAGTGGCTAAGGCTGGTAGGGTTGCTAGAGCCTAGGTGAGGGTCAGTAACCCTTGCCGACTAGAGTTGAGGGCCAGTAGGCCCACGCTAGAAGTGGGAGAGGGCGGCGACCCTCTCCTAGATTTGGGTGAGGGTCACTGGCCCTCATGCAGGCCTAGCAACCCTTGTCCAACACCTCTAGACCTCGCCCAAGTATAGGGGCGCTAGGTGAGGGCGGGTGACCCTTGCCGCCCTCTCCAGCTTCTAGTGATGGCTTGCTGGCCCTCGTCTCTAGTCGACGAGGGTCACCCATTATTTGAAACAACATATACTTCAGGCTCTTATTTGAGAAAATAAGAACACTTCGGGCCTTTATTTGAAATAATATCCAGTTTAAGCCCTTAGTTGAGAAAGTGGAGGGTACTTTAGGCCCTTGTTTGGAATTTTCCCGGTGAAAATCTATTATTGAGATCAAAATAGTAGATGATCGGGGCAATTTCTATTTCATTGTTCATGATGTCTTTTCAAGAGAGATTATCTCGTTATTTTCAAAGACGAAATTATCACAAAATTAATATACCATGATTGCAAATGGGGCCCTAAGAGGACATTATTGCTCAATAGACATTGATAGTCATGACCATCTGTGCTTGGCTGTTCTCAACTAAATGCATGGAAAGATTCCCAAACAAACACGCTAAATAATTCATAGTATTTTCCAAACCCACTTTTGTTTTTTCCTCTTTTTGGTCCACCTTCTAGATCTGATTTTGAGGAGTCCAGATTCTTTTTTTCGATTTGGACCCGTTGATGTGTTTACATTTGCCGGTCAACGATCGCAGTTCTAATTATATTATCTACTTTTTACGCGCTCGACAAGTCTCTGATGTTCATGTTTTAAGTTAATAATCAATCGAAAAACCCATGAGTATTTTCCTCCGTAATAAAGTATTTCTCATAGTCTTTGGCTGATCTCCTGCAAGCTTTCTTTCCTCCTGTCGTAGTTGTGCTCCAATTTTAGATCGAATCTTTCATCGGACCATGCTCCGTGCACGAATCATAAAAGTTCATTTGTATAGCTTGAAAGTTGAAGAAGTAAAATGAAAAATGGTGGTCGCGATAACATATATGGCAAAATATTCCAAAAAGCATAGACAAATAAGTAATGGTGATCCATGCATTGACAAAAAGTTCCTAAACTTGTTCACTGTCGAGTTGATCTCGCCTTTCCAAAATGGTCGCACTAATGAATTGTTATCATATTGTGTAATGGCTTACAAGTTACGAGTTACTGCTCATAGAGAATATACTAATTTCCGTATCATTCTCTTTGCTTGTTTTTCCATGTATGCACTATGCTTACTTCATTTGACATAATAATTGTTCCTGTAGATTTCCTAAATTGATATTGAATGCTGTAGGTAGATTTATATGCACGTCTAACAATATGGATAGAGTTTCAAATGTCTGATTTTGATATTACTAGTTGAGTTGTACAAGTTTTGATAATACTTGTTGAGTGTAGCATTGACGGGCACAAAAACGAGAAAGTTTGATTTTATTTCTCAAGAAAACAAAGTACTCACAGACTAGCTCTCTTATTCCTCACACTTCAAACTCGCGCCGTGCACACATCTAATTCACTCATTCTATTATAGACATGGCACACTCATAAGAGCTCTTCTCCCGCTCACCAGGACGTTATATAGAGCAGAGAGAGATGAGTGACAATGCAGCTACGGATTGCAATTTAAGATTTTGAATTGGTTATTTCATAATAATTATTTTTTCCCTAAAACATTGTCAATTGGTTATTTCATATATATTCTATCAACGATTACCTACATTACTAATTTTATATTATGATTCATGTACTTCAATTTAAAATTTAAAATCTTTCCTAACTTATACTTATTTCCAAAGGGTGGGAATTAACTTGTCTAATCTGATCCCCGATTTCAAGGTAGGAACCGATTCCCCATAACATGATCCGGTCATAGTCGGCTTTAATTGTGAATCAAGAAAGTACTATTCTTAATAGACAACTTTTATGAGAATAAGGAAGAAATGCATTTATATTAGAAAGTTTTTGTACATAGTAGCAATAAGAAAATTGTCTTGGCGTAAATGACTAGAAATATTTGTTGGCATAAACAAAGAAGCAATAACCTTGCTAAAAACCTATATATCTTGTCCTTAATGTAAGAATTAGGCTATATTAATTTTGATTGCATATATCTTGCGGATATTAGTAAATCTGTTTAACGCAAGGGCCTAAACTTACCAAAAATAAACGCTAGACTAATAAGCAACAAAAGCAAAATGGAAAAATTGCCAAAAAAAGTTCTAATCTATTATATGGACGTCAATTCAATCTTAAATCTTTCAATTTCGCCAATTTAATTATAAACCTTGTGACATTTTGTTAATTATTGACCCGAAATTGCTGATATGGATGTCGAACATATCACGTTGAATAATTGGTGCTGACATGGACAATTTTTGCAATGATTAAAGATAGGGGACCTACCTAATTTGATTGGAAATTTAGAGAAGTCGAAAGGAAACTAGGATGGACTCCTCATCAGCAATGAGAAAGTTAGGTGATACTTTCGGACACCTGAAGATGCTTTGAGGAGGAACATGCAGCGCATATGGCCCTGACTAGGAGCCCTTTTTTAAATACTTATCATTGCTAATTGCATCATGTAATAAAAAATATGACGGTTCAGCATCCAAACTTGAGTTTGTCTTCCACGCCGAACCTCGCACCTCCCCCGGGTGATCACTAGCTTGGAGCGAGAGCTTTGTCTAACGTGCTTTGGTTTCATTCCCATTTATTTTTATGTTTCTGTCTGTCCTCCTTCCACAGCTGAAAGTTGAACCAGTGGATCCAACGGTTGATAACAAACTGTCTAGAAATGCCCACGGTTCTTGTATAGATCAATTTGCTAGTTCTTTTAGACTTGAATGCTCTGACCACCAGCTGGGTGGTCGCCGGAGCTTCGACTTTAGTGGTTTGCGTATTTTACTACCGAATCTACTCTCGAGATTTGTTTCACTGTCTTATCTATTTTAGGTAAGGGAAAATGTGATACTGATCAGGTGGCACCTCTTTGATTCATTAATAATATAAACGAAATTATCTATTTTATTAATAATATAAATGAAATAGATGACACTTTTAATAATTTCATGATGAGGAATGTTTTATTCACAATTTTGAGTTGATAAAAAGGGCAAAAGGTGTGACTGAAAAGTAAACTCGCTCGAACGTATTTATGGTGGCTTAAAAAAGCAAAATTCAACCTCTTCACTTTCTTACCAAAAACTGAAGTATCTTTGTAAATCTTGAAAAGTGATGAAAGATTATATTAAAATCTACATGTCAATTTCTGTATAACGTGAAATTTTCAGGTCCCAAGAATGAAAAAAAAAGAAGATAAAATCAAAGTATGCACCGCAAAAAAATAAGGACAATGCTATTTTTACACCCTAAATGACTACATCCACCCTCATTAATACAAAAAAGACAAAATTGCCTTTAATTTTTCAATTGCAGTTTAAAGTGATGGCCCGGCTCCTCCTTTTTCTATTTTTCTTTTTCTATTAATGATATTATAATAATTAAGCATTTCACATGTTTTGGCTTATAGCGTATTAAGGAAAAATGCATTCTCGGATATTATTATAATATTTTACATATTCCACTTAAAATCATTTTGCTAGTAGTAAGGAAAAAAAAACACTTTTGATATAGTATAAAACTAAAAAATTCTCTTTTTCATCATTGATCTTATAACAACTTATCGATTTTTTGTCTCTCTTAATTCAAAAGCTCACAAATTATATTAATTTTTGTCAATCCAAAATAACAATATTTTATTGGCATTTCCAAAAAAAAGTTATTACTTCATGCAATGTTTTGATTTAATTAAATTTCATCCACTTAGCGATTTATCCATAATTATGATCAACAACATAGAAAGAACTAGATTTTTGGAAATTTCTCTTTTCGACAAAACAAATTTTTATGGAAGTAATTCTAACAATAAAAAAAATTGGTGCCTTTAATATACATGAAAAATCTAGAATAAACAAAATCTAGACATGAAATTCTTGATTATGGTAAGTAGATCTTACATAGATATAGAACAATTAAGAAAAAAAAAAGAAAGTAACTAAATTTGAGATCACAAATCTAACTTGCAATTGAATGATGATGGATAATTTTGTCTTTTTGATGAAAATTGAGTGTATTTAGTGATATATGAAATGGAAATAGCACCGCCTAAAAACAAAAGTCAATCTGGAGATACAAACTGTTTGACTGAAAAAGCACCGTTTATTGTCCAACCACATTACTTACGCTGATTCTTTTGTTGCAATGGACGGCCTGCCTTTTCTCCATCTTCTATCTCTTGTAATTCTTTCTGGCCAAGTCACGGTGGAAAGCCTTACTATGTCGGAAGAAGAAAAAACTGTACCATTTACTCTCTACTTATAGGCAGAAAAGAAGACATGTACTTTTAAATTCGAGAAAAATCTAGCCAATGCCCCTCTAACCCCCTTTTTTTTTGGTTGGTAAAAAATCATTTCATTTCAAAAAGGAAACGCAGATGGATGCATAAAATGTGCTTCAGAACATAACAAGTCCGAAAGGGGGAGCGGGTGAAATGAGGCCCAATTTAAAGTAATTGTTGTGGAGCTTAGCTTTTACGGCCTAATCAGCAACATTAAGGTTGGGCAAAAAAGTCAATAGACTGCTGCATTCTTGGAGCAGTTGTCTTCCCTCCCACGTGGGTTGCTCAACACCAAGTACTTGCTGAACTAAGGACAGGTTGTCAGATTCAACGACCCACTTTTTATCAGGTTGCGACGAAGCATACCGAAGACCTTGCAGCAGGTTTTCAGCTTGAAAGGCTGACCGTGTCTTCACCTCCCATGCAAAACCCCCGATCAGCTTACCTGTTGAGTCCCCGCATACACCAGCAACGGCGCCGGAGTTTGATTCTCAAGGAAGGTGCCGTCGACGTTGAGTTTCAGAGGCGGTACTCAATTCGGAGGTAAATTTCCTCCGATTTGTTGCGGCTTTTCTTGGTCTTTGTACTCCATCTCTCACAAAATGCATGAGGCTAGGGCCGCTGTTACTACTCCTTGCGGATCCGGTTTTGGATGAAATTCAAGAGCCACTGATCTATGCTTGAGAGGCCGTGACTTGAAATCGGGTCTGTAATGTGGAGTTCGCCCAAATTTCATTTCGTCCAGAGGCACAAGAGGAACATGCGTTGGGGGGTTTCTGGACTTGATTTACACAGCGGGCATAGGGAATACTCTTCTCCTGTAGAGGTTTACTGTTGTGGGTAATGCATCATGGCATAGGTTCCATAGGAAAAATTCTAGTTTGGGTGGGGAACCCTTTAACCCCCTTTTTTTGGCTACCCTCTAACCCCGTTAAAACGTGCAATAATTCTGTTAAATATCTTTCGAAATTTCAATTTTCCTCCTTCCTGTTTTCTCGTTTTATTTGTTTGCGGGAATTTTCCCTTTTTAATCTTCAACTATCTGCTGTTTACTTCTACATGACCTGGTGATGTTGGGCTATAATTTATCATCCCCCAGGAGGACTCTGCCCTTGCCCTCTTTTTGTTTACTCCTCTCTGTTTCTGTTCGCCTCCTTGTCTTCACCTTGAGAAGTGATAGTCGATCTTCCTTCGCTGACCCCTCCCACTTAGCTCTCTTTACAGAACGCTTCTCTTCTTTGGGTGAATAAAGCTGAGAGGATCGGCCTTCAGATGGGATCCGACAGAAGTCTGGCTCTAATCACCATCCTCGCTTTGGCTGTAGCGAGAATGTAAGCGCTCTAACTTCACTTCTTTTCGATCTCCTGTTGACAGATAATGCACAATAAGATAAAACTTTGCTCCCTTACATGTTCAATTCACGTTCCTTATATTATGTCTCGATCAGATTGCAAGTCTGTAATTTTTGTCCCACGAACTCAAGGAGAAGTGGGGACTCAAAGTCGAGAACAGACGATGGGTCTGGAGAAGAGGAGGCATTAAGGAAGGGCTCGGAGTCAACCTCAAGAACCGACGATGCTTCTTGCGAAGAGTACGACGTGTTCCTGAGTTTTCGTGGACCGGATACTCGTAATGGATTCACCAATTGCCTCTATAATGGCTTGAGAGATGCTGGAATTCGCGTTTTCTTGGATGACGAAGAACTCCAAGTTGGTAAAGTAATTGCTGGAGAGCTTTCGAAAGCACAAGACAATTCTCGAATCTACATACCTGTCTTCTCTAAGGGTTATGCTAAAAGTTCGTGGTGTCTCCGTGAGGTTGCACATATGGTAGAATGTACCTCAAAATCAGATGGGAAGAAAGAGATACTTCCCATCTTCTACAACTTGGATCCTGACGATGTCAAGCTCAAAACCAAATTATACAGGAGAGCCATGACCAACCACAAGAAGAAGTTTAGCTCCCATGAATTGAAGCGGTGGGAAAATGCCCTTGTTGAGGTTGCACGTATAAAGGGGTGGGTTCTTAAAGGCGAAGGGTAAATTTCCTCGACCTTTTATGGTTACGCATATTGTTTACATTTTATTGAATGAAAGTTTGTCCCTCGAAATTCCCAAACATAAAGCATTTGGAAATTTTTATTTAAGATTTGCATTAGAAGTAATTGAAACTAGACCTAAGCAACCGAGAACCCACAATGGAAAATAGCAAATGGCTAATTTTTTTTAAAAGCACAAGTAGTCGGGTCAAACCCAACCCAAACAAGGCATTTTTTCTAATTCATGTTGGGTTAAGCCAATTTGACCAGATGGGTAAGACCAACTTTTTACTTAATCATATTTTTCACTTAATCAACTATTTTACTTAACTGTATTACCACAATAAGTATAGTAGAAATCATGCGATTGTCTGTATTTTTCACCTCCTGTGGTAATGAAAATTTTTGTACAATAATAAACTCCTGCGAAATTGTTAAATTAATAGGAGTATTGTAATTTGAAAATTATACCAAGAGATGATTAGAATATTTCTAAAAAGAGTGAAGAATTGCACATGCGATGCATCTATGTAAAAAAGGGGGACATTTAAAAGATCTTACGAAATTTCCCTATTATAAAAATATTAGAATGAATAACTTAATGAAAAGAAATTATTGGCATAGTATGAAGAAATTCAACACATATACGGGAAAAGTGAAATATATTTACAAGATTTATACGGAAGGGGTAATGTTAACTTAAAACCAATGTCTACGGACAAGCCTCTGCATGCACAAGAAGAAGCTTGGCCCTGATGGATTGAAGCGGTGGAAGAACGCGCTTGCAGAGGGGAATTTTCCTGCACTTCTTTGGAAGAAACTTTGCGTGTCCAAATTTTCGAACTTATATCAAAGGGGCATTACGCTAGAAGTTAATGGAATGGAATCCTAACTAAGATCGTGCTCGAGAACCAACAAAAGGTAAAGAGGTGTGCGTGAAAAGCTTTTCTCGAACCCGCAGAAAACTGTCAAACCCAACCTGCATTCGAAAATTTCCAGTTCCACTGATTATAATTCTTGATTTTAGTTTGTTTGAGTAGATGAAATAGCTGATGTATCTACATGTTCCCTAGAGTCCTGTAGTCTATCATGTCTTCGATTGGAACCAAATTTTCATCCTTTGTTGCAGCCAAAGAGAACAAATTGAATCGATTGTTGAAGAGGTTTCCCGTAAGCTTAATACAAGACACCGGATTGTGACTGAACATTTGGTTGAAGATACTGCTCAGTTGGAAGCCATAATGAAATTGTTGGATGTTGGCTCTAGTGGTGTACGTTTTGTCGGTATCCATGGCATGGGTGGTATTGGAAAAACAACTCTTGCCAAAGTCATGTTCAACAAACTTTCTATTCACTTCGAACGCAGTGGTTTCCTTGAAGACGTTCGAGCATCATCACAACCTCATGGTGGTCTTTTAGAATTGCAGAAAAAGCTTTTATCAGATTTGGCCGGTGTTAGGGGTTGCTAACCAAATTAAAGATGTTGATGGTGGGATCAGGATGATTAAAAAAACATTAAGTAATAAGAAAGTACTCATTGTTCTTGATGATCTAGACAAGAAAGAGCAACTCGAAAAATTAGCCGCAAAATCTGATTGGTTATGTTCTGGTAGCAGAATCATTATCACAACTAGGGACGAAAGCATCCTGATGACTCAAGTGGGCTCATCAAGTAAAAAGGTCCTCGACCAACCAAAAGAAATTTTGCGTTATGAAGTTCATGAGATGAGATTTGACTTAGCACTTCATCTGTTTTATAAGCATGCATTCAAAAGTGACTCTGTTGTAGAAGAATATAATGCTCTTTCAAGAGAAATTGTTTGTACCGTGGGCATGCTTCCTTTGGCCGTTGTGGTGATAGGATCGAATCTTTTTGACTGGGGCAAAGATTTGGGGCATTCCGGATAAAAGAGAAGTATGGGATGAGACGCTGAAGAAGTTAAAGGAAGGTCCTTTTGAGGATGTCCGAGATACATTAATGATTAGTTATGAACGATTAGAGGATAAGCATCAAGAAGTATTTCTTGATATAGCATGCTTTTTTATCAATGCTGACAGAACATATCCGATCATCATGTGGAAGGATTTGGGATACTTTCCTAGCATTGCAATGAGGGTCCTCTCTCAAAGGTCCTTGATCAAAATTAGAGATGATAATAGGTTTTGGATGCATGATCAAGTTCGAGACTTTGGAAGGTACATCGTTCTTCGAGTATATCCTTGCAAGTTTTGTAGGGTGTGGATTCGTGAGGATGCCTTGAAACTACTGGAGGGGAAAAAGGTAAACGGAAACTGCATATGTTTGGAAATATTTGCTGCAAGAAATTCTTTGAATTTTTATTTCTCAATTAAAGCAGCATTTTAGTTAAAGTATGCATCCGATAGATAGCTTTGTTTAACGTCGCTTTTGTCTTGCGTGGGTTACATCTCTCTATCAAACCTTCAGGTCAAAGGTCTCAAAATTTGTAGAGAGAGCCAAAAGAGATAGCCTGATGGTTGGCTTTACTTTTTAGGTTCCAGGAAACAGTAAGTATTGTAAAATACAAAGAACAGTTTCATTGTTATCCAGGTAAAGAGAAAACTTGCTTTATCAAGAACTTAAGACTCGAAAAGAAGTTTATGTAGAAGAGGAGGAAACAACTCCTTGTTGGGAAAAGAGTGTACAATAGTTCTGAAAAGCATATCTGGCGAGCTCAACCATTATAGAAATCGTTTGGCAGCGCTTCTGCGTCCCCTCTGTTGTAGCTCTGTGAACTGTCTGTTGCATGCTCAATTGAGTCTTTGATATGCAGAGAAGTGAAGATGTTGAAGCCCTAAGTCTAACTTCCGATGGCCGCAGCCACAACATTGCATCCAAAGAACTAGCCGCTCTACCAAATCTGAGATTCCTTCGAGTGAAAGACATTGATTTTTTTGGCAATTTTGAAAATCTTCTTTCAGAGCTAAGATGGTTTTCTTGGGAAATTACGCATCAGGAATTTTACGCCGAGAGTTTTCATTTTGCTAGTTTGATTGTGCTAGACCTTTCAAGGAGCAATATCGAAGATGACTGGGGTGGATGGAGCCAAATTCAGGTATGAAATACCTTGCTCTTTTCACCTTCCATCTTTATGAATCATTCGATGCACAGTACACATAGATGGCGTCCTCCCCTGGTCCAAATTATTTTGTGCTAGCCTAACGTCTAGAATCCACTACAACCAACTAAACTCATCTGTAAAAGACAGAGGAAGCGATAGAAACACACGGCATCAATATATCATCTAAGTAAATGATACTAGGAGCGGAATATAACTATCGTTTTATATTTCATCCATTCACTTCAGACTGCTTTAGTAATCGAGCCACGGATAAATATGATTTGCGTGAAATCCGTACTAGCAAGAATCATTAGTTGTGCTTCCCAATCCATATTATTATGGGTAAATGACATAAATAGTCTCTGAACTTTGGCTCAATGTACGATGTGGTCTATGAACTTTTAATTTATTCAATGTGGTTCATGAACATTAACCCAATTTGCAATGTGGTCCTTAAACTTTTATTTGTTAAATATAGTTCATAAACTTTTGATGCATGTCCAATTTATTCCCTAATTTTTATGAAAATATTCAATGTTATCCCTAGTCTTTAAAATGGAATGACTACATTGAATATTTTTATATAGTTCAGGGATTATATTAAGCATGAATCAAAGTTTAGGGACCACAGTGCACATTAGTCCAGAGTTCTTGGACCATTTGTTTGATTATTTCTAGTACTATCCAAGCATCTATTATGGCCTCGGTTTGAGAATTCAAGGTTGACCTACTTTGGAGTTTGGACTTTAGATGCCTTATGGCTTGCTGTAGCATTTCTAATAGCTAAATATTAAAATATTGTCCAACATCACTTGACAATGGGTCTTATATGCTCTTTGTATTTATGCAATCTCTCCATCCATAAATTTAAATTTTTGGATTGAACTTTTTAATATGAAATTAGATCCACCACTACCCCTTTTGTGTATGCGCCTCCAACCCCACGTGCTGTGGTCAAATTCCATGGATCTCTCCTAGAACATTTTAACCAAGGAGCAAACTTTGGTGTTCCTATGGTGCAACCTTGTACTGTACATCTCTTTTACTACAATATTTTTAATACATGATCACGACAAAATATTGTAATAACGTAATGATGCTTTACGAGAGACTCAAAATATAGTTCCATTTGTAACTTTTTTAAACCATGGAAAGATTTAAACTTCAAGGGCTATTTGCAAGCATATTTCTATGAATTGATTATCGAAACGGAAACTTATGTATACATTATAAATTTGAATGGTAAATGGTAAATTTGAAATATCGTTGATAAAAAAGAACTGATTGGCAACTTTTGTTGATAAATAATTAACAAGCTAACAATGTTACCATCATCAATTCTCATACTAAATTAACAATTGTTGTTGAATATTACAATTGGTCACCTTCATTGGTTAGCAGATTATGATTTGCGTAGATACTTTGTAAGTCACGTAAATGGTAACCCTAGATTTTCATAGCTAGAAAACTAGAATACAATAATAGAGGTAAGCAGATTTGCACACCTGATTTAGAATTCATCACTCTTGATGCGAAATAGTTATAATCTAGAGCTCAAGTGCTTCTCCTCTTTCATCCTCTGTATATCATTAGCTTAATAAGATTGCTCCTCACATGTTACATTTTGTAGCTACTTCTTTTATGAGGTTATTTGTGCATCAGAGTTAGAGGATAGATATGAGCACTATTTATAGAATTTTTAGCCACAAGCCATCTTATCACATGCCTGATTTTACTTGGCCTACACAAGCTACTCCTGTATTAGACTAATTAAGAATATTTATATATTATTTTATTAGACCAAGCCCGTAAAATTATAAATTACAATCTCAATTAATGTAGAACTCTTTCATTATCCTACTTGGGTTATATTAATTGAAATTGTACAATATGTGCACACCTTTGTGTTGATCTTGAGGTTATTCTTAACAGTTAATCCGATCCCATAAAGTCTTAAAAATCAAATCATGGCGGTAATTGCATGAATATATACAGAGCCTTTTATAGTCATGAATACTTTTAGCTTTATTGATATGAATTCAATATGTTAGTGTAACAAATGGATAACACCTCATATAAAGTGATACCTTATATGTCATCCTTTTTGCAGTCTACATTCTCTCCTTAAGTGTCACAATACTTGATGTGCCACTAGAGAATATCCTTATAATTCTAATAAACCTACATATTTATTATCCTTATAGTTAACTTTACTTTTTATATAACAAGATATATCATTAAAGCTAATAAATGAATCCCCCTAACCTTTGCTGAAGGTTTACAAAATATCTTGAGATTTTCATTATATATATGTATTCAACATGATAATCATACATCCATAAACACTTTATTGAATGCAAAAAAATTGATACATATTAAAATGTTACTAAATGTAGCAAAGACATTAAACTTTACTAAAGCAAAAATAAAACCTCTCACAAAATAACAAAATTCTATGATGCTCCTTGGCCCATGTTAATAATATGTTCAAACATACAAGGGCGAAGACTTTTAGTTAGTGGATCTACATTTACATCATATGTGGAAATATGCTCTACTGCTATGTCACCATTAAACTTGACCACCATATGTCTAGACCTTTCTGTTGTTGTTGATAAACAAAAATGGGGAGAATTACCAAAAAACCTATTGCAATTGTGCTAATTCAATCATAAACTTTTCTTTTTGGCCAATTTAGTCCTAAATCTTTTATAATTGTGCCAATTCAGTCCATCCAGCCAAAATTGGCCGGCCGACGCTGACGTGGACGCCAGCGGGGGACAACAGGCCGGCGAATGCTAATGTGACAATTTTTAAATATTTTTTTATTTTTATTTTTCGAATTTTTAATATATTTTTTAAAAATTTTTAATTATTTTTTTCTTTTTTTTTTCTCACCTTCTTCTTCCTCTGGCCGATCGGCGCTGGCCGGAGGCAAGGGCCGGCGAGGTCAGCCTCGCCGGCCACTAGCGAGGGCGAGGCCCCGCTAGATACACCGAGCTAGGCCCTCGCCAAGCTTGGGCGAGGCCGAGCCTCGCCGGATCCGATAGTGCCCCCCCTCTTCGCATCTCCGCAGCCACTTCGCCGCCTCCTCCTCCTCCTCCTCTCCCTCCCCGCCTTCGTCGTAGCCCTTGGTGACGGCAACCTCGCCCAGCCTTGCGAAGGGCCTAGCTCGCCGGATTTGGCGGAGCCTTGTCCTCGCCAGTGGCCGGCGAGGCTGACCTCGCCAAATCTGGTAGGGCCTCGCTCTCGCCGGCCCTCGCCTCTGGCCAGAGGAAGAAGAAGATGAGAAAAAAAAAAAAAAAAAAGAATTATCTTAAAAAAATATTAAAAAATTTGAAAAAATATTAAAAAATTGCCACAAAAAATATTAAAAAATTGCCACATCGTAGTTCGCTCCTACCAACGTCCACATCAGCGTCGGCCGATCAATTTTGGCCGGATGGACTGAATTGGCACAATTATAAAAGATTTAGGACTAAATTGACAAAAAAAAAAGGTTTAGGACTGAATTGATACAATTGCAATAGATTTAGACTTTTTTGGTAATTCTCCCAACAAAAATGCATAATTATTGTCAAAATGTAACTATATGAGGCTATTCACAAAGTCAAATATGGTAAACTCTCCAATGAAGTTCCAGAGCCAAATAGTCTGAATAGTGGCCAAAAAATACATTATAAACTCTGCTTGTATGGTAAATGATGACATAGATTTCTATTTTTTGCTTTTCCATGATCTTACACCTTATGCTGGCATAAAGATATATCCTGTCGTCAACTCCAACTTATCCTAAGAGCTATCAGAGTTTGCATCCAAATACGCTAGTAGTTGTTAGTCTTGAAAATATTTGTAAATCAGTATATAATCTATTGTTTTCTTTAAGTATCTCAAAATCTTATTGGTAGCAACCTAATGATCATATCTTGGCTTTGACTGAAATCTACCTAGAAGTCCTATTGCAAAAGCAACGTTTGGTCTAAAACAAACTCAAATATACATGATACTTCCAAATATACTAGCATAAGGTACATCCTTCATTTGGGTTATCTCAATATCTGAAAAGGATACTGTGATAGACTCAATTTATCACCTTTAACAACAGAAGCAATTCTTACCTTACAATGTTGTCTACCGAATCATTTTAAACATATGTTCTTTGAGACAAACCCAAAAACGGCGATAACGATCTCTATGGATCTCAATGCCAATGATAAAAGACACATCACCAAGGTCTTTCATGTCAAATTTCTGCGACAACATCCACTTTGTCGCATGCTAAATCCAAGATTACTACTCACAAGTAAGATATCGTCTACATAAAGTATGAGAAAGATAAATTTCTTTCCATTGACCTTGTAGTATATACACTATTCTACTTTGTTCTCAATAAAACCAAATAAAGTAACAACACAATGAAACTTTAAATTTCATTGTTTAGAAGCTAGTTTAAGGTCCTAAATTGACTTTTTAAGTCTATACACAAGCTTACTTGAATTATCAGCTGCAAAACTTTTGAGTTGCATCATATAGACCTTTTCATCAAAGTCTCCCTTCAAAAATATAGTTTTAGCATCCATTTGATGTGACTCTATATTAAAATGAGATACTAATACCATGATCACTCTGAAAGAATCTTTAGAAATGATTGGGGAAAAAGTTGATTCATAGTTTACTCCTTCTATTTGAGTAGAACCCTTGGCTACCGGTTTGGCTTTAAACCTCTCAATCTTCTCTTTTGAGTCCCTTTTAGTCTTATGCACCCATTTGCAGTTGATGGGCTTGTAACCTTAAAATAATTTAACAAGTTCCCAGACAACATTATGTTTTATGGACTGCATCTCGTCTTTCATTGCATCGAATCACAAACCTAACTAAGGACAAAAAATAACATCCGCATAAGTTATCGGATCAACTACACAAATATGATAGTCATGCTCTTCTACATAGATTGTATAATCTAGTGATATAGCTAATCATCTCTACCTAGTAGATCTCCTGAGTGGAGTTACTGGAACCTCATTTTGCCTCGAGAGGCTTGAGGAACTTCATTAGGAGCTACTTCAATAATAGGATCCTAGACCTTAACATATTTAGTATGTAGTGTGGGAGGCTCTACAATTGTCTATATAGGTTAGAGAAAAAGACACGGTGGTTCCCACCATATTGTTATCCTCAATAGTCTGTGAGTAGCTACCTTCTTCAGCCACATTAAACTTCAGAAATTTTGTTGTCTATGATTCCATAATTCTCATGCATTCGTTGGGATTATAAAACCAATATCCCTTCGAATAATCTAGATAAGAAACGCAGTAATACCAAGTCATTATGGAGTCCAATTTATTTAATGTTGAATTATATAACCTCACTTTTATGGGACAAAGGTCAAGCTAGGTTTATATTCAATCCATTACTCTAAATGAGTCGATGGAATAGCTTTGATAGAAACATGATTTAGAATGTAAATGGTTGTTTTGAAAGCATCACCCCATGGAAAACTTGGTAAATTGGTTTTACTAATCATACGCCTGATCATATTCATAAGAATGCGATTACGCCTCTTAGCCTCGCCATTTTGATTAGGACTCCTTAGCGTAATAACTTGTTCTACTATTCTAGAATCATCTATGTATTCGGCAAATGGCCTTTTAAGCTGTTCATCATTACCATGCTTACTAAAATACTCACTACCTTGTTCAAATCTGATAACCTTTATGACTTTTCCCAACTATCTCTTGACTTCAGCCTGAAAAATCTTGAACTTTTCAAGAGATTTAGACTTTTCCTTAATCAAGTACAAATAACCATATTTGGAATAGTCATCAATAAATGTGAAGAAATAAAAATTTTTGCACAAGGTTGCCGTAAATTGTCCACTAATATCAGTGTGAATGACTTCCAACATGTAAGAATCATAGATTGCATTTTTCTTCTTTTTTTTCTAGTCATCTTATCCTTATGACAATCTACGTAAGTCTCTAGGTCATTTTAAAGAGTATGCAAGATGTTGGCCTCTATCAACTTTCTACTATTTCCCTTGAGACACGACTAAGTTGTTTATGTCATAACACATAAGATTGTTCTTTAGGTAGAGGTCTTTTGGAAATAACTTTTTTAATTATTTAAGCGACATATATCATTGGGAGTTAAAAAATAATCCATTGGACATATTGCAACACTCAATTTTATTTGAATTAAAAAAAACATAGAAATAATATTGTTCATTATTTCAAAAGAGTAGTCACACATGTCCAGGCATGATATGGAAACTAAGTTCCCTCTAAAGTGAGGTATATCAAATGTGTTTTTTTTTACATCAAATTAAAACTAGAATTTAGAATTAAAATGACATCTTCCATGAACTCAATGTCGACTTTATTGTTGTTTCCTATGGTGAGCTTTGATTCGTCTTGATTTGGCTTCCTCTGGTTTATGAATCCTTGTATGGTGAAGGCAACATGATTGGTTGCATCGCTATCTAACCATGATGAACTGATGGGGCTTTTGATAGTTTGGATTCAAAGACAAATGCCAAAGAATCATTACCTGTAGGCTTATGCTTGGACGGCCAAGTTTTACATTTATCATAGTCTTTATTTATGTGACATTTCTTCTTACAAAAGAAGCACTGGTCACCATCCTTCTTGAAGGAATTTTTCTTATGACCCAAACTGTCATAATGACTTGTGATTTCATGAGTATCTTTATGAGTACGATTTTGGACCTTCTTACTCTTATTGTTGCTAGAACTAGAGGCATATAGGATAAGATGCCCTCTTTTTTCTTCAATTTCTCTTCCTTAGCTACCACCCTAGCTATCAAGTCATTAATTGACTATGCCTCATTTTGAGAGTCTTGATAATCCAAAATCAGGTGGAATGGTATTTAGGGTTGGATGCACAATGCAAATAACATGAACACTAACTTGAAGAACTTGAAGTTTTGTCTGTAGGCCTACGATCCTTAGGACGTACTTTCTAACCTCACAAGAACTATCATACCTCATATTTAAGAGTCCTTGTAGAAGTGTCCCAATCTTATCATTAGACAAGATGCTGTTCTTAGCCTCCAAGCTGCCTTTATCTCTCTAGTAGTGTAGTCAACGGACAAACTACTCTTCAAGTGTTCCTGAATGGATCTCTTTATAGACAACAAGCAAATCCAATTGCTCTTTTCCTTGGTAGTAAAGTGTGCTTTTCAATCTTGCGCATTGGTGTTAGTAAGACTTGCCGGCTTATCTATAGTAAAAGCAATATGAACATTCACTAGCTTAATCCCAAACAAAAAATTCTCTCCCATTTTTTTTAAAATTTCAACTAGTAAAAGCCTCAATTGGAATGGAATTATTGTTTACAAAGAATGTGGCTGAAAAATAAGCAATGTATACTATTAGTATTATATGAATACACATCCTGAGAGTTGTATACATCATCATATTAATCACATTTGGGCATAATATATGATATATAATTGTATACTATCCATATGACCACGACCATGAGAATATTTTTCAACCATCGTGAATTCACTATTTTTGGGTGTATGAATCTCTAGATCAGTTATTCCTCACCTATATGTTATACATGCCTCATGAACCAATAAACAATTACTTATTTGGGAGTATGACTATACATTAAAACGGGAGATATCCTACCACAATAGGAGATCGATATTTCTTAGAATTAATCAAGTGTGCCCAATTAAATTCTTGGAACTCTCTCACACCATGGATATAAACTTTATATCTCACATTTACTATATGCATGTAATTTTAGACTTGAAAACAAGAGTAATTTGTCACTAAAATCATATGTCCTACCAATTATATTAGTCCATTCATCAATACATGTCAAACCTTTTACATGCCATAAATGAATCACGCTCTACACATTGTGTATGTGATCATATGCATGTGCGCCAGCATCTATATTTCCAATACCATAGCCCGCACAAGCCAGCCAAATATTAGGCTAATTAAGAATTTTTATATTTTGCCTTATTAGACAAAGCTCGTAAAACAATAAATTACAATTATGATTAACGTAGCTCACATTAGAAAAGCTCTTATGTACTTTGCTAATAGTTTTGTTTAACTATCATAACTTACAAACAAAATACTATTTAGCATGGTAAATGGCTAGTAGATTATGGCCAACACTTTAATTTTACCGAGTTTTATTTTCTAGTAGCATACAACCGTAATAATTGAGTTATCAGGCTGAAATACCCTTGTAGACTACATACTGTCGTTTGCTTTGACAAGGGAGCGCGTTTTTCAGCTGGTAGACTATGAATTGCTGACGTACTTTACTATTAGTGTTGGTTAACGATTGTAAAGAATAAACAAAAAAACTATCCTTTTACTATAATATCGTAGTAGATTATTACATTTATTTTGATTTTACAAGTACAAACGCTTATGAATCAGTAAAAGACTAGACAAATAATAGATTTACTAGGCCTTCCCTAATAGATTATGAACAGCCTTTCTTTTTTTTTTTTTACAAATGAGCAGGTTTTTCCATTTGTAGACTATGAATTAGTTACTTATATACTTCATTAGTTGTATCGGTTACAAGTGATATTTTACAAACAAACAGACTGTTTAACCACTATAAATCTCTTGTAGCTAATGAATTTCACTACTAACTTACTATTTCACCTCTAAGATTTAGTTATAAGCAGTAATTATATATATAGAAAAAGGACTTAATAGTTTCCAATTACATTGACAATACATGTTTACCATAAATGGAAGATTATTCCGTTTTCCCCGAAGGAAGTGTTAGAAGCCACCTAGTTGCGCCATTGCAAGTAAACGAGGGAGTATATTGAATTATCAAATGAGAATAATTACTTCCATAAAAAACCTAGGATGATTGGTGTGTTTTATTCTTTTTAATTCGACATTTTCTTTTTCTGCAGATGACAAAAAAATTGAAAGTTCTAGATTTAACAGACTGCATAAAGTTGAGGAGGACACCCGACTTCTCTAATTTCACGTCCTTGGAGACATTAATACTTGCTCGGTGTTCCAACTTAATCACAATTGACCCCTCCATTTCCATGCTTCAACTCCTAGAGACTTTGAATATCAAAGGGTGTAGTTCTCTCGGGGAGTTGCCTGAAGAAGTCTGTTCTCTACAATCTTTGAAGCAAATCGTCATGCCCCAAAATTTTCAACCCTTGAAGCTTCCGGAGAGATTTGGCAATTTGAAATCTTTGTCGAGTTTTAGATTAAACAAGAACCCTAAAATCCGCCAACTCCCAGACTCAATTGGAAGGGCCGCGAATCTTACACACTTAACTTTACGTGGGTGCGTGGGGATAAAGGAACTTCCAAGTTCAATTGGGGAGTTAAAAATGTTGGTAGAGTTGGATGTCTCAACGTCGGGCATAGTTGCACTACCCAATTCTATTGGAAATTTAAAGAAACTAAGGGTGTTGAGTTTATGTAGAACGAAGATAAAGGAGATTCCTCGTACTATTGGAGGACTGGAGATGCTTGAAGGTTTATATGCCAACAAATCCTGGGATTTGACAGATAAAAACTTGGAGGAAATTGGGAAGCTATTCCATTTGAAGTCATTGAACTTAGCATTTACCAGTGTTTCTAGATTGCCTCCAGAGATAAGTTGTCTCCATCTCGAATATCTTAAAGTGGGTTCGATTGAGCTTCAACAAGTGTTGGCTCTTCCATCAAGTTTGAAAGTCCTTGCGGTTCAAGCTATGGACTTCTCTCTTGTCCCCCAACCCTCAAGCATCACCGATTTGGAACATCTGGAATTACATAGATTCAGCAATTTGAGAAGTAGATATCACTCGACTAGGCAGGACTATGACTCAAAACTTAAAGCAGCTTTGATGAGGGAGCAACCGTCCTATCAGCTTCCATCTCAACTGTTGACCCTGAAACTCAAAAGTATTAGTCCACTACCACATTTGTCCAACTTATTAAATTTGACAGTTCTGCATGTAATTGAATGTCCAATATCACACCTACCTGTTGCTCCGGGTCTAACACATTTGAGGGAACTGAACATAACAAGATGTGAATCCCTTGAGGAAATACTTGGTCTGTCCCTCTTGAGGAGTTTGGAGCGCTTGGAACTGAAGGGCTTGAATAGGCTAGTTGAGATTCAAGGTTTGTCGGAACTGGAATCTTTGCAGTACCTCCTTCTTTCCAGTTGTGATTTAATAGGACAGTTGCCCAATTTAGCTAAGTTGCGCAAGCTACAACATCTAGAGCTAGAAGCTTGTCCAAATTTAAGACCCATTGAGGGCATTGAGGGCTTAGAAAGCTGGGTGCTGGATAGTCGTGGCCACATTATCCTGGAACGATTGTTGAATATCTCAAGATCGACTTGGCTTTCCCACAGATTACCCATATTTGATGTGTTCCTGAATTATAAGGGGCCAGAAACTCATCATAGCATTGTTGATTATCTTCATGAACGGATGTGGCAAGATCGAATTCCTGTTTATAGTGACAATGATGACTTCAGGTCCAATGAAGGGATCGGGGAAGAGATTTTACAAGCACTCGCTAACTCCAATATCTACATACCCGTCTTCTCTAAAAACTACGCTTCCAGTCAATGGTGTCTCCGCAAACTTGGCCATATGGTAAAATGCACGTCAGAATCAAAGGGGAAAAAAAGAATCCTCCCCATTTTCTATGACGTGGAGATTGATGATGTTAAACTCGAAACTGATTTATACAAAGGCGACCTAGACAGGCACTGGACAAACTTTGACCACAACGAAGTGAAGTCATGGAAAGAGGCTCTAATTGAGGTCGCAGCAATGAGCGGTTTCGTCTTGAAAAATAACAGGTAATTCTGCTATTTCGCCACTAAATCATGAGGTAGATAAGTCATTCCATTGAACTTTCCCAACACAGAGTTTCAAAGTTACTGCAATGCAACCCTTTTGCATACAAATGGTTGTCCACTCAAGCAAATTCAATACTATAGAATAAGAAGCGGATCCTTCTAGTTTGTAATCTTCAGTGGAACTTCGTGGTCAAACCGAACAAAATTGCATACTGGTAAAGACGCACATATATATTTTTTCTTTTGTTTTGTTGTCTGAGTTAAAATCTTCAGGTTATAGTAGTTTGAGAAATCAAATCAACAGTTAGATTATAATTTTGAAGGAAAATGACACCACAAAGGTGTCATAACTTTTGTACAGCACTCGCTTGAGTGTCATAATTTATCTACAATGCTTATTTAAGTATCATAATTTTTTTTTTTCGATTACGTGAGTATGATAACTTTCTAAAAATGTTCATCACAAGTGTCATGCCACGTTGGATTTTTGGAACTTATGTGAACATTTTTAAAAATTTTGCACTTAAATGATTGATTGAAAGTTATGAGTATCAAGTGAACGTTTATTAGAAGTTATGGCACTTAAGTGGTCGAAAAAATAGTTATAACAATTGAGTGAGCGCCATACAAAAGTTACGACACTTGTGGTATCCTTGATATCCTTTGAAATTTTGTCTTTCCAATTAAAATGATATGTCCTTCAATTGTGCATTGCTGCAGCTACGAAGAAGTTCTTCAATCGGTTATTGAAGAGGTTTATAGAGCAAGGAAATTGTTAGAAGTCGACTCCTGAAGCCTTCTTTTGGTCAGTGAAAGAATGAAGCGGCTAATTAGTGTCATATAGCTTATTTTTTTGGTCCGTAATGTATTTCTTCTTTGAACTTTTATTTCTATTGTGTTTGACTCGCATTGTTGCACGATCTCCAAAATTCCAACCAAATCAATTTATAATAATTTTAATGTATATGCTTTTTAAATTAAATACCTCTCTCAATCATTTCTAAATTTTTCTTTTTGTGTTCAAAAAGCCATGTGTGCATGTTGTGTCGAAAATTGTCACTCACGAGTAATTAAATTCGAACTTATGATTTGATTGTCTTGTTTTTTGGGTTAAAAAACGACTTCTAGCCGGGCATAAACTGAATCAACTCTGGAAAAGAAAAAGTGTGAAGTGCGAGGCCTTTTTAGTTGTTTATAAGTAAAGAATTCACATACCAAGAGTTTGTAGGTGGACTAGGTCATTAAGTGCCACGAAACACATCGTGTCTCAGCCATCCATCAAATGTTTATTATTTTCAAAATATCCATAACCAATCCTTCGTAATATCTATACATAATAATCTGAATCCAACATATCTTATAATGTCACTAAAAACTACCATTAAGAGTATGTAACTATAATGGACAGTTTCGCTGCTCGAAACGGGAGTATTTATCCTGTTTTCTTTTGAAACTTGCTTGGAATTGATGCTTAGTTGTATCATGTTTGGAAAGATAGGAATAAGAAATTATGACAACTCTATTACAATGTAAATGGTCTTTTTTAGTTCATTATAAGAGGTAGCGATCTTTTTTTTTTTTTTTGATTGATAAGAGGTATCGATCTTGCATTGTCCAAAATGTTAGCAACAATTAATTTTTATCATCTTAGACTCGCTCTTATAACTAAAACGCCTTATAGCTCTATTTCTTAAACTCTACGTATTTTCTTGATTGGTCACGAGATGTATGTAGCACGCCTTGCAAGTCACAGCTCACAGCACATATGCTGAGTTCACTATCTTTCACTTGCCTCTTTTTTCCCCATATGCACTATGCCTATTTCAATAAATAAATAAATATATATATATATATATATATATATATATATCTTTAGATTTCCTAAATGGATATTCATTTATTATTTTTAAATTTTTAAATTTTTAAAATTTAAAATTTTTTATTTCTCTCCTGCGCCCAAACACATGACGCACACGCACAATCAGATTTTCGTTTCCCCTTTCTTTATGTCTTTTCTTTTCTTCTTTGGTCCGCTGTTTCCGGAACAAGTATCCCTGCCGATTTCTCTTTCTTTCGCTTTCCTTTCTTTTACTCTTTTTATTTTTATGTTCAAACAAAGAAAGCCCCTAAATCCAGAACACTAATTCCCCTCTAACTCTAGCTTTCCTTTGCTCTTTCATTTCCGGAACATGAATACGTATTATGTGAACAAACCTCTATTAAACCACACTCAGGTCCAAGCTTTCACAAACTTCTATTGTTCCTTCTCTCTTTCACACTGAACACCTCCAGGGACAAATTCTTAAGACATTCAGTTCCAGAAAACGAACTCTTGCTTAATCTCTATTATCTATTCCCCATCATTCCCAACATACAAGAATCTCGATTCCATTCACATGTTTCAATGGTTCACTCAGTTATACAATGCAACTCGTGGCATTTTAACTTGCTTCCTATATTGATCCATATACAGCAGAGAAAGTAACAAAGTGAACCAGAGTCGAAGACACAACGTGTAGATGAAATGAGAATAAAACAAAGCAAGCTTGAACTGTGGAAATCTCATGGCTGAATAAGAAACATACAAACCAAAATAAAGCAGCGATACCACATGGATTATGAATACATATCAATCATTGACAACAGCCAAGCACACATGCTATATGAACAAACAATCAATAGCCAAACACGCTGCTGACTTAATAATTTCATCAAGCACATTATAGGCACTGAACTCTCTCGCAACCAATCACACCTACAAGTTTCACATATTTGTCATCGAGGCTTTCCATTTCAATATGTTCTCAATAATAGGATGATTCCAGTTTTTTTTTTTTTTTTTTTGTCATACAAGTAAACTGGAACAATTCAAGTTTGAATAAAGCCCATGCGCATGGTCCGAATTACAAACATATACATCATTAACAAATGGAAGAGAAATAAGGAAAAGCTTGCTCATGGAATCATGGGTAGAGAAGTACGAAGCCTAACACGAACTTAGACTCAACCTCAATACCTGAATCTTTGAAAACCATAGATTTAATCATAAATTGAAGTCTGATGGGCCTGAGCTGCTGGGCTCAATCGAATTAATCCGGTTTACAAGCGCCAAGACTAAGGTGATGGGCCCAACAGCCCATATCGGGACTCTCTCTTTTACTTTTTTTTTTTTTTTATATACTTGTCTATTTCTTTATTTATTGTACCATATATTTCTTTTAGCCTTCTTACTATTATTTTATTTCCATCTTTCTTGCCGTTTTATGAAAATGCACTCGATTTACTAGTAAAAATTCAGATGTCAACACGAGTAATTTGAGAGGCTCAAGTTTAGGCCTCTCAAATAGGAAATGGACTAAGTTCGAACTTGGTAATACTTTATTTGGAAGGCTTATTTAAAATTTACTGAACTTTTTCATGTTGCGATTGACAGGACATTGCATGTTAAACTTGATGATGTGAGAAATGTAACCCAACCCGTGCATTTAATCCCCTCTCACGTCAGTGACTCAAAATAGAATTGTTTTTATTTTTTTATTTTTTTAGCGACGATACTCTAGTCTTTAGGTTATGGAGTTTTGTTCTCAGACGCAAACTGTGGGTTTTGGAAATAAAGGATGTGAAGTGAAGTAAAAAAAAAAAAACAGAGAGAAAAGGTTTGGGGATTATTTTCAAAAATTTTGAAGTACGAGGGTTATTTGCAACATCCCCACAAAGACTTGGGATATTCAAACTGATTATTGTAAATAACGACTTATGAATAATGAGGATATAAATAGTCCTCCCGTATATTCTGACGTTTCTTATTTATTCTTTTAACTTCAACTTTGTTTTTGGTAGATGAATAGATTGAAGGTTTTAGATTTGATAGGTTGCAAACAATTAAAAGAAAACACCCGACTTCTCTAACTTCATGACTTTGGAGATGTTAATTCTTGCTTAGTGTGTCAACTTGACCACAGTTGATAGCTCCATTGGTAAGCTAACACTCCTAAGAACTTTGAATCTAGAGGGGTGTAGCTCTCTTGTGGAGTTGCCAGATGAAGTTGGTTTTCTACATTCTTTGACGCAGATTGTCATGCCCCAGTCTAACAGGTAATTGCTTCCGTTTCGATTAATCATGACAATATAGGTCATTCAATTGACTTAAAACACCATACAAATTTTAAAGTCACTTTAGTGCAGCCTATTGCATCCAAATATCCGTATCCTCAAGTAGATTCATATTCTTTAGAACACTTTTATGATCTTTAAGTGCAAAAAAAGGGAGGATTTTTACTATTTAGCATACTCATTCTACTAACTCGGAGGACGAATCTCCAAAAAAATGCATGAACTTGTACCCATTAGACTATCCCCACTTTCCAAATAATCTCAATGAAAATATATAAATTTCATACTTAATGATTGAAAAAACTCACCGTTAAGTTTTTCGCCTATCCAAATTAATGAATTCACTCCCAATAGTCAATTTGAAATGGTAATTTTCTATTTGAGGCAAAACGAACTCAATTCAAGAAACCTAACTCTATCATTCTTTTTTCTTTTTTGACAAACTCTTTCAATTGTAATCTGCTCATTTTTTCCTCTCATTTCTCGTTGAAACAAACGAGACATTAATATAGAAGTCCAAAAAACGATGTCATTATTGATTAGCCAGAAACGAGGTTGCTATGCCTCTCTGATGTTTGTTTTACTAAAACGTCTATGTACATGTCCACGCCATTGTCCACGTCTTGCATGAACGAAAATTTTAATGGTGGACCTTTTTTGTCCATTAAGTAATATTTCGTGCACTTTTTGGGTCATTTGAAAGTGGAGATATTTTTGCCCTACGAACGTGAGTTCATGTTTTTTTAAAATAAAAAAAAAAAATCTCTCCCTAGTTTAAATGTAAAGATGAAGAAAATACTCAAACAAAGTGGAGCACCTCTTTTCATCATTCGTTAATTTAATACTATCTAATATTTTCTTGAGAGTAAATCATAAGAGCAGTCCGTAAGAATATGCCCTGGTTTCTCCGGATTTCGCTTGGAACCCACGTCTAATATTACCAATTATTTTCTTTGGCGTTAGACATGTCCTTTTAGATAGATTCATTGTATTTTTAAATGCTGTTGACGATCAATTATCTCCTCAAGTTTGGTAGGTGGATCCAACTTTATCCATTCCATTTAGAATGGCTACTTCGCATTAGTTCCTGAATTCTCGAGCATATTAATTTATTCAAATGACCAATATCTGATGAAATAGCTGAATATTAATGGCTGCTAATACATAACCACTGGGGTCATAAAATTATTAAGTTTCACGTTTACATATTTTATTCACAGAAGCTAATCCCTATAGTTTATCATATCTGGTGGAACTCTAAGGTCAAACAGAAATGATGGCAGTATAGCAACACATCTTTATCGTCTACTTTTTGATTCTTTCTTTTCTTTTGTTTGAGACATAAAAGCAACATTTCAATTGTCATTTTGAAATCCTTTTATTTTCTGTCCATTTGACAAAAATGAACTGTGATTTACTTGTGCATTGTGCAGCCACGAAGGATAATTAATTCGGAAGGCTGTTGCAGCGGTTTTGAGCAAAGGCATTCTTGGTCTTTGACTCCTGAAACCTTCTTTTGGTTCGTTGTCAAAGAAAAGATGAATGGATATGCTGTCTTGGTAATAAAACTATGTACAACTACGTTACGTTTCAATCGTTTGGAGGATCTAGAAATTTCATTTTGTAATGAAATGGGTTTACGATTCTTAATGCTTTGGTGCATCATTACAAGGTTAGCAAATCTGTCTGGATGAGGACGTCAGAAAACTCCCATGCTTCATCGGAGGGTTAGTGAAGGTTTCATATTTGTCTTTGCAGCGACGCCAGGAGATGGAGGAGCTTCCAAACATCAGCGTTTACATAGATGCTCTGCAACAAAAGAAAGGAGTTTCCATTCCATGTAATAAATTTCTGTAAAGCGGTGTTCTTTAAGTTTATGATTTTAATGCATAGTACTTTGTTTGTTTGTTTTTTTATTTTTTATTTTTGAAAGATTAGCATAAAGTGTGAAATAACTTGTTCATGTGTAAGAAATAGAACGCCATTGAACTTCCACTCTATTTGGCCAAAAAGGAAAAAAATATATGGTAATAATACTACCCTCTATATTGGAAGGAGCTTCCATACCCTGTGATGAGAGTTGTGCATTACAAGGTTTACACATCTTTCTCTTTCATCCGCGAACTTAAGATTCCCAGATATACTAGAAGTACCAAAGGGCAAAAATGAAAATCAAGTTCCTGTTTTATTCTGGCCTTTTGTAAGTTATAAAAAAAAAAAAAAAAAAGACTCGGGCATTTCACAATCAGAGTCGAAGTCATGTTCATACTTAATATGACTCGGGCATTTCATCAAACCTTGATGAGTATTCAATCAAAAGGCACAGTGTAACAATGAGATTGCGAGAATTACAACCCAATCAGTAAAGATCATCAAGATTGAATCGAAGTCATTGATATAATGTCGATCGTGAACAATTTTCATGCTGGCAGCAACAAAGGCCTCGGATTCTATTTTTCATGCATCACACTTAAAAACAGAGCAGAGAGCTTTTACCTTAGCTTGGGGCAATCATCGGTCACGGTCGTTTGTCCAACCAGCCAGAGGGGGTCTTGGATGCGTTGGCAATGATGATTGAAGCCAGTGAAGGAGAATCGAAGGGGCCGTGAGTGTTTGACACTCTGATTGGATTAATAGAGCAGAACCGAGAAAGTCCCATTCGACGAGATGTTTGAAATCTGAAGAGACCAGAGTTCAGCAACAATCTAAAAAATTCCAAAAGAATCGAAGGCAAAGCTGGGAAAAGAGGGAATCGGAGATAATGACACAAGCAAGAACATGGAGAAATCGATACTACTGATCGAATCGCATATGGAAATCAGAAAAGAAGAGGTGACTTAGCTTCGATGCCATTGCAGTAATCGAAGAACTGAACCGGAAGGAGTAGGTGCATTCGTCGGAACAGAGCTGAGGAACGCCGGAATCGGCCGGAATGAAGACAGGCTGAACAATCCGAATTCTGATCTTGATTGGGCTGATGGATTGAGTTCGTGGACCTGGGTCAGTGGGCCACATGAACTAGGCTCATTAGATCAGGCCATTTCCGTCATGATTGGACCCTTCAATTTTTTTTTTCCTCTTCTTCCTATTCTTTTTTTCTCCTTCTTTTCCTTTTTTTTTGGTTAGTATATGTATTTTTTACACAAAGTATATTTGATGCATTGACAAAGATTCAGGTGTCAATAAGATGTAGGATCTTTCAAAATGAGTCATGAGTGAAAGCCTGCATCATGTGGCTGGGACTGACCTTTAGATATTTTGACAAAGGGCTAACGGATGGAGATTTTGGGTAGGGTGATTAGTTGGTGATTTTTGTAGACAAAACAAGTTTGGAGCAATTTTGAAATTAAAGTGAAAGTTGGTGATTTTTTTTAGTAAAAAAAAAAAAAATCGGAATAGAATGGGGATTGACATTTGAGTAAATGATCTGCCATTATTATTAGTCTTAAAAATGAGAGATTTTTCTAAGAAAGGATTTTGCAGCCATCGGCCTCCTTTTCCGCTCAATGCCTTGTTTTCAAACGGGAATGAGAACAGGAAAGTTTGACAATTCTCTTTAGAAAGCAAACAGCAACTAGCAGTCGGTCAAAAAAAGGGCACTCTTGCTAACCTAGCCGCCCCTCATTCAACGGTCAAAAAGAAGGTGCTCCCACCCTGGCCACAAAAATTGATTAAAGTCGTTCTTTCCAACCCCAATGCTCCTACCAGCACCTGGTTTGCATATAGTTCCAACGAGAAATGTGCACAACCAGACATTATAAAATACCCTGGACGTCGTTCTTTAGGAAAAGATGCGCCCAGTCTGGCCTAGACTGGTCATCTTCACTAGACAGAATGAATAAATTACTTAGCTTCTTTGGTGCTTTTCTAAAAAGACTGCATAATTGACATTACAAAAGTGCACGCGTGATGCATGTACGCAACCAATTTACGTTTAATAGATCTTACAAAATTTCCCTATTATGAAGTACTAGAATTATTAAATAAATGATAGAAATTGTCGACATAGTACAAAGAAATTGAATACTTTTATGTGGAAAGATAAAATTAATTTAAGACTTGAAATTTTTTTAGTAAAATTGTTTGTAAGTAGAAAGGATTCAAATTGAATACATGAAAGATAAAATAGAATTATGAATTTAGATCTTTGTCTATTGATAATCGAGTTTTATTAGGAAGAAAAAAGTAATCATGGTCAAGTAGGACCTCTTTGATTTATATAAATATATATGAAGTTATCGATTTCATCTCGACACCTCCAGCAATATCATGATAATGGATGTTTTATTTAGAATTGTTAGTTGATTAAAGAGGAAATTATGTGGCTATTTTCCTTTAATTCTATAAAGGAAAAAACTCACCCGAGCCTATTTATTTTGGCTTAAAAGAGTAAAAATCAACTTTTTCACTTTCTCGTCAAATGCTGAAATATTCTTTCAAATATTAAAATGACGTATCAATATTTGTATAGCATGAAAGTTTCATATGGTAAGATTGAAAATAAAATTCAAAGCGTGTGTTGCAAAGTTTGAAAAAAAAATTAAAAGATAAAATTCAATCCGAACATACCAATTAGTTGATTGAAAAAACACCATTGAGTATCTAACAACGTTACTTAACGTGATTCTTTTGTGGCAAAGAAAAACCTACCCTTTCTCTCTCTTCTAATTCTTGTTCTTGCAACTCTTACATTCCCCTTTAACCAAAAGAACTGTCCCCCCCCCCCCCCCCCCCCCCCCGCGTAAGAATCGATTTTATTGAGAAAGAAGCAACACTTTGGGAAGCACACGACGAGATCCGAGAAAGAATCGATTTTAATCGAAATGAAATATTAATTACATTATACTATGTTCAAATAGAAATTGTAACTTTAAGTCGTCGGTAATCTCCAAAACAAGTTCTCATTTATTATTGAAATAGTTGGTACTTTGAAACAAACAAGTAACCTTTGGCAAGTGGATTTAAGTTAGAGTTACTAATTTTCTAGCAACTTTAACTTACAGAAATATCCACAAATAAATGTCAATAAATTATCAAACTAAGTGATGATTTCGAAACAATTGAACAAATGTTGATACCTCAATCAAATATTGATAAAGCTAAAACTGGATGATAACTTAATCTGCGAAAAGTTAATAAATTACTTAAATTAATACTATTTGCTCTAAGAGTCGATAACTTTAATACGCTCGTCGTTGTAGCAAATAAATATTTGTAAGTCTTGGAACGATTGCTAATTTTGAAACAATTAAATAAAAGTTGGTAAACGATACAAAAGTTGGTAACCTTAACATGCCGCTAAGTTACATGAGTAAACATTGTAACACATAATACTTTGGAACAATCAAATAACTAACGACACATCTACAAAAAAAGTTGGTATTTTACTGATACGTTACATAATTGTTGATGTTATTATAAGACTATTGGTAACATGGTTCAAAATTCAATTACCAAACAAGGTTTGAATTTTACCATCGCATGTAATGATTTACTATCAAGGAACAATATTCCATATTTTCACACTCCGAGAGCTAGAAATCTGATGATTTGACTGGGTTGGGTGATAGCTTAGCATGAACTGAACTCGCTTTGTGTAGGAGCAAAAGAAGGTACTTTTTCTTTTGGAGGTAAACCACTTGAATTTGAATTTTTTGAAGCCCTCCACCGATTATTAGCAAGTGCCTCTCTGGGGGATCACGTTCGGTTCTCGCATTTGATGCTTTATCCTTTCCATTGAAATTAAAAATAATATCATCACAGACCCTATTGCCAGAGACGCAAATCTCAATGAATTAATTAATCGCCTACCAAAAATATACGTGTTAGTCAAAAAACAATCCCGATTCAAGATCGGTTGTCATAGACTACATATATTTCTTTATACTATGTTAATAATTGCATTAATGTATTGTATAATAAATGAACGCATAATTTATTTCGCAAAAAATAAATGATTTGCTAAGTATTTTTTTTAAAATAGTCACTTATATTGCTTAAAATAAGTAATCAATAATAACAATTTTCATTATTAACAATAATTTATATTTAAAAATTTTCATAAATGATGAAAATATTTTTTGTGCATTCATTTTTGCAAGTGATCATTTTTAGAAAAATAATTTTGAAATCATTCCTTCTCCCCAAAATAAATGCACCCAAAAATGACATTACTTTTATTTTCTTATTTTATTTGAGTCAATGAGCAAAGGCTCGAGCTTTACATTGAATTTAGTTTTTAATTTCCTTGTCAAATCAAATCTCATATAAATCTGTAGTTCAGTTCGGGGTAGAGAACAAATCTTATGGATGCTGATTTTCCCTCCATCTTGGATTCCTTTCTAAAATTTCTCAACTTAATATGGATGCTCATATTATGTTTAAGGTTAATCATTCTCGCTACTAATTTCGACGCCAAGCATCATTTATTTTTGAAACATCACTTTGTATCCTGATTATTAGTAGGCTTTACACTACACTTTATATAGTAATTTATCGTGTAATGTGACCAATTCCTAACATTTAGATACCCAACTACACATATTAATATCAATCGTTCTTTCCATCTCAGAGGTTGGTGGAGCTCTGAGTTTATTCATTTGCATATAGTATTATCTAACTTAGACTTATTATTCTGCAGTTCCTCTTTTTCACAGAAAATCACCTTTATCCTCCCATGATTATTGATGTTTTCTTCATACTAAGAGCAACTGGAGGGCGAAAAATGAGCCGTCCTTCATAATCAATCAGCTCCTTTTACATGCCATTTTTTTCGGTCGGTAAAAGATTATTTCATTTCAACAAGGAAACGTAGTAGATGGATACATCATATGTGCTTCAAAAAAAATATCAAGTCCAGAGAAAGAGTGGGGGATGAGACCCATTTTAAAGGAAGAGTGTTGTAGAGTTGGGCTTTAGCGACTATTGAATTCTAGAGCAATAGACTAAGGGGGTGAATGATAACCATTCTGGCTAGAAATTGATTTCTGGAAGAGAAATAGATTTTTCTATTTCTATTTCTAGAAGAGTTTCTAGGCAAAAATAACCGTTTGATAATGACACAAAATTTCTACTCTAAAAATAGAAATTCGTTTGATAACAACACAAAATTTCTTTCTTTCGGACGGCGACGACCGGCGGCCGGCGACGACCGGTGACCGGCGACCGACGACCGGTGACCAGAGACCGGCGGCAGCGACCGACGACCAGCGGTGGCGTCTGGTGAATGATGGTCAGTGGCGACGAACGATGAAAATAATTTTTATTTCTCATTTCTATTCCAGAAATAGAGAAGTAGAAAATTCTTACTTCTAATTTCTATTCCAAACCTATTTTTGGAATAAAAAACCTATTTTAGAAATAAAAAATGAAATAATTTTATCAAACGGATTTTTATTCCAGAAATAAGTCTGGAATAGAAAAATTGTTTCTGAAATAGAAATTACTAGTTGCCATGCACCCTAAGCGAAGGTTGAGCAAAAAAGTCAATGAAGTGCTGCAATCTTGGAACAGCTGTCTTCCCTCCCACGTGGGTTGCTCAGCGCCAAGTACTGTTTTTTTTTGGTCGAAAGCGCCAGGTACTTGCTGAATTAAAGATGCGTTGTCAAGCACCCACTTTTGATCAAGTTGAGACAAAGCATACCGAGCACTTTGTAGCAGGCCTAGGGTTTCAGCTTGAAAAGCTGACCGAGTCTTCATCACCCGTGCAAAACCCCCGAGTCAGCTTACCTGAGATCCGCGGGGTACCGAAAAGGAAACTTGCCATAGCCTTGAACCTCTCTGCATCGACTTTGCCCTTCTGCTCTTCACCTTGAGAAGTTGCAGTCAATCGTCCTTTACTGAACCCTCCCAGTTATCTCTTTTTACAGAATGCTTTCTCTTCCTTGGGTGAATGCAGCTGAGAGGATCGGCCCCCTGATGGAGTTCAAAGGAAGTCAGGCTCTAATGATCATCCTTGCTTTGACTGTAGGAGGACTGTAAGTGCTCTAATTCCACTTCAGTTCGAGCTATTGTTTACAGATAACGCACAAACAGAGAAACTTTGCTCCTGGACATGTTTGATGCAATTTAGCCTGCTTGTTAGATTTACATTCCCAATTTTTAGTCTTGATCAGGTTAGAAGTTTGTAATTTTTGGCAGGGTTTTGAGACAACTCACGAAATGGAAGAGAAGGAGGAACTCGGAATCAACCTCAACAAGGGACAATAAAGTGTTTAAAGAAGAGTACGATGTGTTCTTGAGTTTTAGGGGAAGCGACACGCGCTTAAACTTCACTGATTACCTTTACCACAGCATGGTACGTGCAGGAATCCGTGTTTTCCTTGACAGTGAAGAACTTGAAGTTGGTGAAAAAATTGATGAAGTTTTGAATGCCCTGAACAAATCTCGGATTTACATCCCCATCTTCTCTCGGAACTTTGCTTCCAGTGTATGGTGTCTTCGTGAGGTAGAACGCATGGTAGAATGCTATTTAAAATCAAATGGGAAAAAAGAGATCATCCCCATTTTTTTTGACGTGAAGACCGATGATGTGAAGCTCAGAACTCATTTGTACAAGAAGGCCATACTCAAGCACACGAAGACGAAGAAGTTTGCCTCCAAAGAAGTGCAGCGGTGGGAAAGTGCCCTTAAAACGGTTGGAAAGATAATTGGACTGCAACTTCAAGACAAGCGGTAAGCTTCTCCTCAACTTTTTATGTCTAATAAGCACAATATTTACATTTCATTGGATGAAAATCTGTCCCTCGTAATTTCCGAACATTTAGTGTTGGGGCATTTATTTAAGATTTGCATTACAAATTAATGAAAGCTAGACCCAACACCGGAGACCCCACAGTAGAGAACAGAATATGGCTGCTTCTTTTTTAAAGCACAACAAACCTGGTAAAACCCACCCCAGACAAGGCATTTTCCAATATATATCCCGTTAACCCAATATGACCCATCAATTAAGACCAATTTTCTACTTGATCATATTATTTACTAAATCATATTATCACAGTAGACATGATGGAAATCATGCAATTTTATGTATTTTCTCCCCCCCATGGTAATCACAAAATCTTGTGCAATAATAGTCTCGTGTTAAATTGTTAGATCAATAGAAATATGGCAATACTAATAATTATACAAAGACAAGATTAGAATTGTTTCCAAAAGGAGTGCATAATTAAGATTACAAAAGTGCACGTGCAAAAAATGGACGTTTACAAGATTTTACAGAATTTCCTAGTATGAAAATTTGAATTACTGATTATCGAAGAGAACTTATGGGCACAGTATGAAAATATTGAACCCATTATGTGGAAAGTGAACAATATCGCAAAGTTTTGTACGGTAATGGGTAATGTTAAGCTCACATGCAATTTGTACGGAAAAGCAATATCCAAGCACGAGAAGAATTTTGGCTCTGATGAGCTGAAGTAGTGTAAGAAGGCTCTTGTAGAGGATGCGCGAAATAAGGGATGGGATCCTAAAGGCAAAGGGAAATTTTCCTGACATTTCTCTCCTGGTCAGTAGTTGCAAACCACGTCTGTATGGAAAAAACTTTGCGGGTCCACATTTTCAAACTTATGGCTATGTGGCATTACATTGGTAGATACTGAGATCTAACCGAAATTGTGCTCGTGAACCTACAAAAGGATATGCAGTGCGGGTGAAGGTGATATTTTTCTCAAACCCGCAAAAAACCATGTCAAACCCAACCTGTACCCAAAATATAATTTCCGGTACAACTGATTATAATGCTTAATTTCCATTTGTTTAAGTTGTTGAAATGGCTGAGTTATATATCCACATGTTCCCTAGAGTCCTGTCTTTGACTGAAACGGAAATTTCATGCTTTGCTGCAGTCAAGGAGAAGAAATTGCCTCGATTGTTGAACAAGTATCCCGTAAGCTTGATACAAGACATATGAATGTGACTGAACATTTGGTTAAAGATAGTGCTCAGGTGGAAGCCATAATGAAATTGTTGGATGTTGGGTCTGATGGTGTACGTTTCGTTGGTATCCATGGCACAGGTGGTATTGGGAAAACTACTCTTGCGAGAGTTATATTCAACGAATTAACTTTTCACTTTGAAGGCTGTTGTTTCCTTACAGACATTCGAGAATCATCACAACCTCATGGTGGTCTTTTAAATCTGCAGAAAATGCTCTTATCAAGTTTTGTTGGTTCTAGTATTACTGACACAATTACAGACGTTGATGGTGGAATCAAGATGATTAAAAGAGTATTTAGTAATACAAAAGTACTCCTTGTTCTTGATGATCTAGATAAGAAAGAGCAACTTGAAAATCTAGCTGGAAAATCTAATTGGTTTTATTCTGGAAGCAGAATTATCATCACAACTAGGGACAAAAGCATCCTGATTGCTGAAGTAGACTCATCCGGTAATGAGGTCCACAACCAGCCCAAAAGAATTTTGGGTTATGAAGTTCGAGAGATGAAATTTGAACTAGCACGTGATCTATTTTATAAGCACGCATTCAGAAGTGACTCTGCTGTGGAAGAATATGAAAATTTGTCAAAAAAATTTGTTAACAAAGTGGGCATGCTTCCTTTGGCTGTTGTAGTGGTAGGGTCCTATCTTTATGAGTTGGGCAATGATTTGGAGCATTTGGACAAAAGAAAAGTATGGGATGAAACGCTGAAGAAGTTAGAGGAAGGTCCTTTCGACAAAGTCCGAAAAATGTTAATGATAAGTTATGAACGATTAGAGAATAACGAAAAAGAAGTATTTTTGGATATAGCATGCTTTTTCACCAATGAAGACAAAACATATCCGCTTATCATGTGGGATGACTGTAATTACTATCCTCACACAGCAATGAAGGTTCTCTCTCTCAGGTCCTTGATAAAAATTGGACGTGATGATAGACTTTGGATGCATGACCAAGTTCGAGACTTTGGAAGGTATATTGTTCTTGAAGAATATCCTCGCAAGTTTTGTAGGGTGTGGATTCAAGAGAAAGCCCTGAAACTACTGGAGAGAAAAGAGGTATATGTTTGAAGATATTTGGTGAAGGAAAATCCTCGAATTTTTCTTTCCCATTGAAAGCAGCAATTTGGTTGAAACATGCATCTAATAGATAGCTTTGTTAACGTTACTTTCGTCTTGCGGGGGTCACATCTCTCTGTCAAACCTTCAGACCAAAGGTCTCAAAAGTTTGTACAGAGAGTTAAGAGAGATTGCCTGATAGTTGGCTTTATTTTCTGGGTTCTAGTATATAGGAAGTAGCTTTTCTGAAATTTTGAAAAAAACAAAGTGCAGTTGTGTAATCCAGGAAAAATGGAAAGAAAAATAGCTTTACGAAGAATCTTAATATTATTTGCAACCCTGTTTTTTTTTTTTTTTTTCGAACAAATTATGAAGCTTTTTGAATTAATATACCAATTATATTTCCTGAAAGTAGAAACCGAAAAAATGATATCTTTCCGTTGGGTTCCTCTCCCTGCACTTGTGTTGTTGTTGGCCCTTTTCGTTACTTTTTGCTCCCTGTTTAGGTCCTTTGTATGCTTTTGCCACTGTTTTGGCTTTCCTATGCCCCTGTGCAGGTGGTCTTGCTTTTACCTTGGCACCCTTCCACTTACTCTGACTGTCTTGTCCTCGTGAGTGCAAGTTTTTGGTGCCGAAATCTTGCTGTATAGTTTCTTGGTGCTTTTTGGCTTTAGTCAATTTAATACTTACCTTTTACCAAAAAAAAAAAACTACCTGTTGGGAATAAAAGTAAGCCGTATTTCTGGAAACCGCATGTAGCATGCTCAACCATTGGAGAAATAGTTTGACAGTGCTTTATGTGTCCTCTCTGTTATAGCTTTGTAAATGGTATGTTGCATGCTCAATATTGAGTCTATGACATGCAGAGAAATGATGATGTCGAAGCGCTAAGCCTGATGTTCGTTGGCCGCAGCTTCACACGAGAAGAATTAGCTTGTCTACCAAGTCTAAGGTTCCTTCGAGTGAAAGAGTCTAATTTTTCTGGCAACTTCAAGGATCTTCTTTCGGAGCTAAGATGGCTTTCTTGGCAAACATGGCAAACAACTTTTCATGCAAATAACTTTCACCTTAGTAATTTGGTTGTGCTCGACCTTTCATATAGCAATATTGAAAATCGCTGGGGTGGGTGGAGACAAATGAAGGTATGAGATGCCCTACTCTATATACTTCCTTTTGTCTTTGCCTCATATGAATGACATAATGGTTGCTTGCACTCCCCATCTCATCTAAGTGTGGAATATATTTTGCATGAGCAACGTTCAATATCTTTTTCTATATCTACGTAAATCACAATTATGTCCCACATAAAAAATGCTTCTTCCGATGTATAACCTTGGCTTCATAGTTCTGAAAGCTGCTTAGACTTTGGAAATGGTTTATTCCAGTAAAAGTAAGTTCGATTTTGCTTCAACGTGCATTAGATATGATTTGAACGACGTAAAACTTTGAGTCAAGTTTAGTAATAAAAAAGTTAAGTGGAATCAAGTTTGAGATTGGTAACACTCAACTAGAACCGCGTGAAGGATAACATGTTTATTTGGAATAGCTAAGTTGATGTTTTTAATCAAGGTGAGCTTGAGCTTCATCATACTTAATTCAAGCCACTCACTAGCCTAATTTAATAGTTAAGTATCTGTTTATGTCATGTTTATAAGTGCATTAATGAACTGTAAAATAAATGAAAATGACATTAATTTCACTTTTTTTATTTTCTTGATTTAATGAGCGGAGGCTCGAGCATTACAGTGAACCTAGTTTTTAACTACGGTCAAGGGACAAGGTATAGGAATTTTTTATGAATAGTTAAGGTATTGCAAGTGGTAATGTGCATGGGACCTTGCTCTCGCTAGTTGGTCTCTTGTGTACATGACCAAATATGCCAAGCCTATCTATAGGTTTAATCCACCCATGCAATTCTATCCCTGCATTTGTCAGAGATATTCTTCCTTGGACATATTTACGGCCACAATCTTTAACTAACTTCTATTCAAACAAAACTAGAGACCTGTAGAAACGTTAATCCTAGAGGAGTCCAGGCTAAGCAATTGCCATAAGATTATATTGAGTTTTAAAAACGAGGTTAATTAAGTTACCTATCCCCCAGATATATATTCCTAGTATGATTGATGTGTTTCATTCTCTTTAATTCAATTTCTTGTCCCACAGGTGACTAAAAAATTGAAAGTTCTGGATTTAACGGGTTGCACAAAGTTGACGGGGACACCTGACTTTTCCAACTTTACATCTTTGGAGAGTCTAATACTTGCTCGGTGTCCCAATTTGATCACAATTGACTGCTCCCTCGGTAAGCTTAAATACCTGAAAACTTTGAATATCAAGGGGTGTAGTTCTCTTGGGGAGTTGCCGGAAGAAGTTGGTTCTCTACATTCTTTGATAGAGATCATCATGCCCCAAAGTTTTCATTTATTGAAGCTTCCAGAGAGATTTGGTGAACTGAAATCTTTGTCGAGCTTTATATTAGATAATCACCCTGGAGTAAGCCAACTTCCAAAGTCTATTGGAGGGTTGGTAAAACTTACATGCTTATCTTTACATGGGTGTGTTGAAATAAAGGAGCTTCCACCCTCTATTGGGGAGTTACAAATGTTGATTGAGCTAGATATATCTAAGTCGGGAATAGCCATACTACCCGATTCTATTGGAAAGCTAAAGAAACTAAGGTTGATGAGGCTAGCTTATACGGCGATAACAAAGTTTCCTCGTACTATCGGACGAGTGGAGATGCTTGAAGAGCTAGTTGCCAAGAAATGCTGGGACCTGACAGAAGAAAACATGGAGGAAATTGGGAAGCTATCCCATTTGAAGACATTGAACTTATCATATACTCATATTTGTAGATTGCCTGAGGAAATAGGTCATCTTTCTCATCTCCAAACACTTGAATTTGGTTCGATGAAGCTTCAAGAAGCGACAGCTCTTCCATCAAGTTTGACAAGCCTTGAGGTTCAAGCCATTGACTTCTCTTTTATCCCTAACTTCTCAAGCCTCGTCAATTTACATTATCTGGAATTATACAGATTGAGCACTTTTTTGAAAAAGGAACCTTATTCAACTTGGGGGAACGATCCGGAATATATGGAAGAAGCTTGGGGCAAAGAGCAACCGATCCATCAGCTTCCATCTCATTTGTCAACCTTGAAACTCAAGGGCATCAGTGCACTGCCGCATTTTTCCAAATTAGAAGGTTTGTCAGTTCTGCGAGTCAGTGAATTTCCAATGTCATGCTTACCTGTCTCTCAAGGCCTAATACATTTGAGGGAACTGAAAATAAGTAGATGTGAATACCTCGAGGCAATACCTGGTCTGTCACTCTTGAAGAGTCTCCAGCGCTTGGTTTTGAACAGCCTGAATAAGCTAGTTGAGATTCCCGGTTTGTCTGAACTGAAATCTTTGCAGTACCTCCGGCTTTCCAGATGTCGTTTAATAGAAGGATTACCCAACTTATCAAACTTGGACAAGCTACAGCATCTTGAGCTACAAGGATGTCCTAATTTAAGAGCAATTGAGGGAGTCAAGGGCTTAGAAAGCTGGAAGTTGGATAGTCATGGTCGCACTATCCTGGAAAGATTGTTAGATGTCTCAAAAGCAACCTGGCTTTGCCACAAATTACCTATGTATGATGTGTTCTTAAGTTATAGGGGACCAGATACTCGTTATAGCATTATTAGATTCCTTCATGATAACCTGTCTCGTAGTCGAATTTCTTTTTTTAGAGATGATGATGAATTGAGCCCTGGTGAAGGAATTGGGGAAGAGATTCAACAAGCACTCGATGACTCTTATATCTACATGCCAGTCTTCTCAAAGAACTACGCTTCGAGTCAGTGGTGTCTCCGTGAACTCGCCCGCATTGTTAAACGGACATCAGAATCAAAGGGCGAAAGAAGAATCCTCCCAATCTTCTACAACGTGGAGGTTGATGATGTTAAGCTCAAAAGCAAATTATATCAAGAAGCCCTAGACAAGCACTACGATTGGTTTGAAGAGGAAGAAGTGTTTGAATGGAAGGAGGCTCTAAAAGAGGTTGCACAACTCAAGGGATTTGACTTGAAAACTAACAGGTAATTGCATCCATTTTGATTTATTATGATGACATAGGTCCTTCAATTGACTTAAACACCATATAGGATTTCAAAGTTTCTATGTCGCAGCCTCATGCATCCAAATAACCATATACTCAGGCAGATTTTCTTCTTTAGAACACATTTATGATCTCTAAGTTAATAAAAGAGGATTTTTGAAATTTGGGTAAATAACATAAATGGTCCCTAAACTTTGACTCAATATGCAATGTGGTTATTGAATATCAAATTTGTTCAATGCGGGCTCTAATCTTTAGCCCAATGTGCAATATTGCCTTTGAACTTTTAATTTGTTCAATATCATCTTTGGACTTTTGATACATATTTAATTTAGTCTTTGGACTATATGAAAATATTTAATGTTGTCATTGAATTAATAGAAGGATAATATTAAACATTTTCATACCGTCTAGAGACTAAATTAAACAAGTACAAAAAAATTAGAGATCACATTGAACAAATTAAACATTTAGGGACGAGGTTGTATATTGGGTTGAAGTTCAAGGATTATATTGAATAGATTTAGAGTTTAGGGACCACGTTGCACATTGGAAGAAAGTTTAGGGATCATTGTATCATTATCCACTAAAATTTAGCATGGTTTTTCTACAGTTGTAGGCCAAATCCCAAGAAAATACATGAACTTATGCCCCTGAGACAAAAATATCTCGACTTCCAAACGTCCCAAAAAAATATCAATGTCTACTTGAGAATTGGAAAAAACCTACCGTTATGTTTTCCGTCGATTCAAGTTGTTGAATTTACTCGAAAGAGTCAATTTGAAACACTAATTTGGATTTGGGGCAAAAAGAACTCAATTTGAGAGCATGAACTCTTTTAGTTAAGGGTTGCTCTTTTTTTTTCTCCTTTCCTAATTCAAGGAGATGAGTCATTGATTAAGGAGTCTAAAACATGACATCGTTTTATTAGCGAGAAACGACGTTGTTTCACCTGATGATGTTTGCCTTTCTGACGTATCTATTGTGCACGTCCATACCATGAGCCATGTCAAATGCCACATTAACGAGCATGGACAAAAAATATGACGGTGTACAATTTTGTCTATTAAGCAATAGTTCATGCAATTTTTTGGGTCATTTGAAAAGAGATCTTTTAGTCCTACGATGTAAAGTGTTTTATAAATAAATAAAAAAATTGTCCGTAATTTAACTGTAGAGATGAATAAAAAATGCTTTAAAAAAGAGAAGCACTTCTTTTCATCATATTTTTCTTTAGAATATCTCTAGAAATAGCTTGCCCCGGTTTCCCAAGATTTTTCTTGGAACTCCCATCTAATACTACCAATTATTTTCTATAGCGCTTGACATGTCATTTCAGATAGATCCATGAATTTTAAATATTGTTAAGAATAATTATCTCCTCAAATTTGGTAAGTGAATCCAACTTCATCCATCCATCAAGAATAGCTGCTTCGCATTAGTTCTGAATTCTGGAGCATCTTAATCTCTTCAAACGAGCAATGTCCGATGAAAATTTGGTGTAGCTGTAAATTAATGGGTGCTAATATTTAACGCAGGAGCCATTCAATTATTAAGTTTTCTTTTACATATTATATTCACAGGAGTAGATTGTCATTTTGGTTTACTTTTACTTTCTATGCATTCGAGTAAAATAAATTATCCTTCACCTTCGCATTGTCGCAGCCCCGAAGAAGTGGTTCAGAACATTATTGCAGAGGTTTTGAAAGCAAGGAAATTGTTAGACGTCGAGTCCTGAAGCCTTCTTTTGGTTCATTGTCAAAGAAAAATAATGGGTTTGCTGTCTATGTAATAAAATTCAGTACAATAGCAATCTGTTTCGATTGTTTGGAGGATCTAGTTATTTCAGTTTGTAATGTTATTGGGTTATGATTTTAATGCTATTTTTGACTCTGCATGAACGAGAATATCAAAGAACTCTCATGTGTTGGCTAGGTTGACTCCCTTATGGAAGAAGCCCAATGAATTGCAAGCTCAAAAGGATTGAGACCACATGATAAATTATATGGAGAAATAGGATTTCTCATTATCTTTTATATGGTAGCTGAAAAAAACATCAATTGAAATGTAGTAACAAGAGAGAAAGAGAGAGTAGAAAATCAAAGTTGAGGGCAGAATCTGATTTTCCATCAAGCTAGCATCGAAGGTTGATTTATGGTCCAATTGAGCTGAAATTTTGTCAGTGTGTTCGTGGCACATTCTTCTTGAATCTAAATAGTTTGATTTTCATTTGAAGCTCCCTACATTAGGTCTTCTGTAAGTTGAACAAAACATGCATTTTTTGGTGAAATTTATCCTTGATTTCTTGTGAAATTTATACATATTACCAAGAATAATGTCATTGAAGTCTTTGCTGCTATGCACCTCTAGTATTTACTAGAGAATAAATTTTTTCACCAAATATTGTTGATAGTGAAGATTTTTGAGTGGACTCTGGTCCCATGATTTTTTTATCTCCTCACACGAAGGAGGTTTTCCACGTAAAAAATCACCTTGTGTCTGTGTGCTTGGTATTTATATTACTATATTACATCATTTCCTATTAGTTTTGCGCAAGTGGAAGATTATATTGTTCCGCTGTGTTAGTTTGATATTGTTTAGGTTGTTACAACTCTCCTAGCAAAATGGTATAAGAGCATTGGTTATTGCTAGATTTTTCTCTCGTGTTAAATAATGTAAACGAATACGAGTATCAGAGCATTGGTTATTGCTAATGGTTCAAATTATCACAATTAGAAAGAGAAGATGGTAGACCTTTTATATGTGAAAGATTATTATTTGCCCGTATTTGCCGAAGAGAAACCTGAGAATAAAACGGACACTGGATGATCTATATTTCATCGTCAAGTGTGTGGTTATATTAGGCAATGGGTGGATAATTTTTTGAATCATATTATATAAGCTCAAATAGTTTTATTGTGACATCCTGAATTTCGACTTCATCTCGATAAAATGAAATGAGTTTTTCACTGACGCGCCTATGGTCCTTTTTCTCTGAGCTGATCACTCACGAGTTAACTAACCTATTAGGTGAAGCCGTTAAGGGATATAACCACGGTAAAATCTTTAAAAGCTACCTAGTAGGTTAGATTGGACTAAAATCGCGTTCGGTCGATTTTAACCACGAAATTGAATTCAGTTTTGGGAATCAGATATTCGAGTGTGTCACGATTTATTTATAGGACATTGTCTCATCTTTCGGAGAAATTCCGTCGAGTCCGGGATTTTGCGGAAAAATCAATTTTGGACAATTTGGAAAAATAAGTGAAATTCGGATGGGAGAAGTGATGGCCTATTTTTGTCACGCCCCAAATCTCGAGCGCGCGCACATCCCTCGGCGGTCGATAAAATTTGCGATGTCCTAGGACACGTCGCCGACCCATTCATTTTAATGCACATGCGGAAGCGTATAAATAAATCCCCAAACAGCACAAAGATGGGATAGAAAAGCAGGACCATAATTTTCTCAAAACCATATTTCATAAACAGCTAGGTCAACCTATAGTTTATACATAGAAGGTCTATCTCCAAAAGAACTACTGAGCCACCTATGCTCCTGACCCTTCCGCCTCAAGCTCCGGGTTCTTCACACTAGGGAGCTGAAAATGGTATCCCACCAATCCAAAGCTTAGGAGAAATATCTACTCATCAGCACATAGCCTGCCAAGTCATCATGCCCCAAAGTCCTTGATTCATCCAATTAGAAATTAGCTCCAATTTCCCCAAAATAAGCCAAAATAGGGTAGAAAAATCCTATTTTTCAACCCATCCAAATTTCCTTTTCTTTTTCTTTTTGTCCGAAAATCGTTTTTCCGCAAAATTTCGGACTCGACGAAAATTCTCCGAAAGATGAGACGACGTCCAATAAATGAATTGTGACATGCTCGAACGTCCAACTCCCGAAACCGAATTAAATTTCGTGGTTAAAATTGACCGAACGAGACTTTAGTACGATCTAACCTATCGCGTAGCTTTTAGGGATTTTAGCGGGTTTGACCCGTGGTCGATAATTTCCGATCCACGTTTGTGCATCTTCAAATTGTAGATGACTCTTAGTTGTCATAAAGCCTCGAGGGTTCAATTACGTATTTCGAATATAATATCGATAGAAAATTGGGTTATCGCCGTACGACGCGAATATCGTAATTGTGCGGAACCACCTGCAATTCAACTACATACTTCCATCGAATCGACTCATATTCGTTCGCTAATCGATTATAACGTTGTCATATTGACCCTTGCCGATTTTTATGGTCAAGCGTTAGATTTCCGATCGAATTCTCCAGTCTGTCGCGTTTATATCCCTTAACGGCCTCACCTAATAGATTAGTTAACTCGTGAGTGATTAGTTCCGAGTAAGTTAACCATAAGCGCGTCGATGAAACAACCATTTCATATATCCGAATCAGGGGTCAAATTTTGGGATGTCACAACTCTTTCCCTCTTATAAAAATTTCGTCCTCGAAATTTAAACCATTACAACCCTTCTACAAAAAGGTGGGGGCATTGACATCTCATCGACTCCTCGCTTTCCCACGTGGCTCCTTTCCTTCCGTGGTATTGCCGAACCACTTTAACCAAGGGAATCGTCTTGCTACGAAGCACTTGCTTCTTTCGATCCACTATCCTGTGGCATCCGAGAATTTCGACCATCCTTGAATATGCGACAACCATGACTAAGCGACGGAAGTATCGTCGGACGGTGTTATTGGCATTACAATGGACGTCATTTTGTTATTATTATCGAACTACTATGTCACGTTTAGTAATGGTCCGATCGTCGAGTAGACTAGGTCCTTTTTCATATGTTCAAGTGAGACCAACCTCATGTGTATTGTAGCCTACGAAATGGTTATTAGAATTCGTCAACGTCGACACCACATTCGACTCCATTTCATGCCCATATAATCACATCTATCTATTTTCTTCCAACAAGAGATAAGGACTATGGATCTCATGGCCATGCATAAGGACCATGCACAGCCACACTCCCCACAATTACGCTTGCCCATCTCCATCTCACATCTCTCCATCATGCGGGTCAAAAAATGAGGAGGAAGTTGACCCATGCAGCCAACCAAGGAGTGCCACCTATCCACCGAGTGCAAGGAACACTTGGCAGCCGAACTCCCACGAGCAGCCACAAGGGCTCGAGCTAGCTTCGTTTGCTGAAGCCACCGAAGGAACTTGCATGCAAGTGATTAATGATTCAGATAACCAAGGAACATAAACTCTCGGATAGGTGAGGAGAGAGAGAAGGAACCGAATTAAAATTATTGCAAGGAGAGAAATCGAGAGGTAGCGAGCAGGCGAGTGAAGGAGAGAGAGAGAGAGTTCGAGCAAGAGCGTGCAGCGAAGCGGGTGAATGGCGAAGGGGAAGAAGAGACCGCCTTCTGCCGTGATCGAGCTGCCGCCGTCAACGCCGTTAGCCTTCGCCACCGTTGAGCCGAGCCTCTGTTTTGCTTGCATTTGAGCTAAAGAGCTAGAGGCAAGTGAAAGTGCATTAATCTATACCTTGTTGTGTTGTTGCTGTCTAGTATAGTGCAATAGACTTGGAGATGTTTGGTTGTGGATGTTGGATGCTGGAATTCAAATGAGTAGAAGTAGTTCTCTTTGGATTAGTAAACTGTTTTCGCAGAGAAACAGCATTACCTTCAGTGATTCCGTGAATTTTCTGTAATTATCTAGTCCGAATTTAACTTCGAACCCTTAATGAAAGTTGTAGGGCACATTATTAGGAATAACATATCAAAATTTGAGAATAAATGAACAAGGTTTAATCGGTAAAATGATTTTCTTTGTAAATGTTAAATCTGGAAGCCATTATAGAATGTTAGCAAAGAATATAGCACTTACTGCTCTTGATATATAATGAATCTGACTTAGTGTCCTTCATGAAACTTTTTTCCTTTAGGTCTTATTTATAACGTGTCAAAATTTCATAATTTTATGAGTTCATTTAGGGGTCATTCTGAAATGGTTACCAAAACTGTGCATTGTGATGTTTGAACTGTTTTGTTCCGAATGTGCCCAAATTGCCCCAAAAGGGTGAATGCATCTTGAGTTGTTATTTGACATGATGATATTAGCATTCAACATATTATGCAATATTGAGATTTGATGAAGATTCATGGGACATCTTGTCATTGCATTGAAAAATGTTTTTGGAAATTAAGATGTTAATTGTTACCGTTGGACCCTCGGGTCAACGATGCCCCGGGAGTCGGGATGCCCAAAGGATCGAGTGAGTCGATGCCTTGTGGATGCCTGGGGACCGTAGTGCCTTAGAAGATTTTCCCCGGGAGCATCGGGATGCCCGGTGGTATGTCGGTACATAATTCTGGAGGTTAGGGATAACCATGTCTATGGCCCCAATGATTCCTCGTGACACCGGGTGGGGTGCGAGATGCCCTGAGATGTGTCATAACACTCTGGATGCCCGGTGGCCTTGTGGCCAGATGCCGGAGGCTTTCGTGACGCCAGGTTGGGCGCGAAATCCCAGAAGGGCGCAAACATTGGTCCTCTGGGGGGATAAAACCGTTTGAATGATTAAAACTGATGATGATATTAAGTGTGAGTGTGGTCTAGTTATGGGACTAGATTGTATGGCATGGAATGGGACATGTCATAACAGTTTGGCCCTATGATCGGGACTTGTGTGACTGGACATGATGCATCTTATTTGTTGAAACTGCACTGATCATTGCATTGAAGAGTTATATGGTTTAGATGCATATTCGTTCTTTGATGATCTGTCTTGTCTATCTTGCATGAAACTTATTGTGATGGCTTGCATAGTATAGTTTAATGGATCTTTTGCTGTGAAGTAGTTGTACTCACCCCGTTTGGAGACTAACATTTCAGATTAGAAGATATGCCTCTGTTACCAGTCACCCCCGGCATATTTTACGGTATTCCGGTCGACGTTGAGTGTGAGTGTTCGGAGCACCATCATCCCGAGATACGAGGGTTGGTTTTTATCCAAGTTCGGGTTCTAGTTATGTATGACATCGGTTCACCTGACGGCCCAGTGATTCAGGAGTTTCTGTCAGTGCACGTCCGACGTGATGGGATCATGCTGGGGATGTTGCCACCGCCGCCAGCTGACGGACCGAGCTGGGTGTGATCGAGAGTGACGGTTTGCAGATGAAGCATTTTTGGACCGCCGACACTGACTGATAGACTTATGTGTATGACTGTTTGGAAAGAAAAGAAAAAGGGAATCGGTTATCTTTTGGTATGTAGCCGGGTATAGAAAACCACGGCAATTTTTGGTGTACTGACTGATGATGTCTATCAAGTCTATGTAAATAAAAGTGTTCGGCTAAACTTATAAAAGTTTTAGTTGGTGTGCATCGCTTTATAATTCAACACGGGGAATAGTTGAATGTGCTTCCGCTATATTTACTGTGCAAGGACCGATCTAAAAGATATAAACCCCCAGGATTGATAGACCTTCAGGTCAAGTTAGAGAAAGGTAAGTAATCTGTGGTGACCCTAACGGATCGGGGGCCGTTTCGAGGGTGCCACAGCGGGTGGTATCAGAGCAAAGGTTTACTTGGAGTGATAAGGTGCCTCAAACGGAAATGAGGATAGAATGATGCACACTATAGGACACTAACCAAGGGTAGTTGACTAACTATAAACAACGGGTGATAGACTTTCACTCGTAGATCTCTGGTAACTATTGTGAGTTACCTTTGTGTGTTAGTAACATTTTATGTTACTTATGTGACTTTAGTAATACCCTTATTTTATTATCTGACCAATGACATCGAGCCACAAATTATTCCTGAGGCAAATGCTTGGTAAACTACAAGAAGATATGGTACAAACTGGGAGTTCTCATCCATCGAGGGCTGAAGCCTCTACTTCTAGGGCTGAACCCCGAATGGAAGATATCCTGCATGCATTGGCCAACATAGGAAATTTGATGGAAATGCAAGCTCAGCAACAACCCGGAGCAAAATGCCGTACTCAAGGACTGGTGGAACAATTCCTGAAGTTGAAACCACCTATGTTTAATGGAATGGGAAGTCCTGAGGAGGCGGAACATTGGATTGATGGAATGGAACAGATTTTCCGGTTGTTGAACTGTAGTGATGCTGAAAAGATAACTTTGGCAGAGTACCAACTGGAGGGAAATGCAAAATTTTGGTGGAGAGCTTCAAGGGACACAATCTTTCCACCAGGTACTGATATTAACTGGGATGAGTTTGTTAAAGCTTTCAATAGAAAGCATTTCTCTGACTGTGCCAAAGATAGGAAGATCACAGAGTTTGTTCAGTTGGAACAAAGGGAGCTGACAGTAGACTAGTATGAAGCGAAATTTTCTGAATTGTCTAGGTATGCTCCTCCCAAGTTAATTGAGGATCGAGAGGAAAAGGCTAAGAGATTCCTGAAAGGATTAAGGACTGATATCAGGAAACAACTAGTGCCTTTGAATATAGGGGATTATAATGAAATTTACGAAATGGCACAGTTGGTGGAGCAAGAGTTAGTAAGAGAGCAATCAGAATCTAAGAGGCAATCGACCATTAGTGATGTTCAAAGGGGTAAGAGACCTCATTCTGGTCAAGGATAGCCCTGGGAATCTAAGAAGAAGAGTAATTATGGGAATTTTGGAAAAGCAAGAAGTGGCCCGATTCTAGGGAGAGTACCCTACCAGGGAAACATTTGTCAGAGTTGTGGTGGACAACATGGGCCAGGATTTTGTAATAGACCACCAATATGTTATGGTTGTGGGCAAAAAGGACATTTTAGAAGAGATTGTCCACAAGAGAGGTCACAGCATAATGCCGATTCAGTGCGACAGGTGCAACAACGTACTGCTGGATCAAATCTACCAAGGAATCAACAAAGGCCACCAGTGCAAGGAAGGGTGTATGCGGTCACCCAAGAGGAAGCGAAAGCTTCCAAAAATGTCATCTCAAGTACGATCTCTATAAATGGCAAAAAGGCATATGCGTTATTTGATATGGGTGCTACGCATTCTTTTATGTCTGAAAGGTATAGACAGTTGAGTAAGATAGAAGCTATATCTCTGATACGCCCCTATGTGTTTCTACGCCCTTAAAGAATATGGTATTGTCTACGCTGATTTGTGAAAAATGTAAGATAACTGTAAGAAGACGGGATATGGAAATAGACCTAGTCGTGATGGCTATGTATGACTTTGATGTTATTATCAGAATGGACTGACTCCATAAGTATCAGGCTAAGGTAAATTGCTATAGAAAAGTGATCCAGTTTGTTTCACCTAATCAGTCTAGTTTTGAATTCTTCGGAGGTCAGACAAACGCCTCTATAACTCTTATCTTGGTAGTAGAAGCCCATGCATTACTTGACGAAGGATGTCAAGGATACTTGGCAGTAGTAAAGGATTATACGAAGGAAGAAGCTAAGTTTGATGAAATTAGAGTGGTTAAGGAATTTCAGGATGTATTTCCTGAGAAACTACTAGGGTTACCACCGGAACGAGAAATTGAGTTTGAGATTAAACTAATACCTGGAACAGGACCGATATCTAAAGCCCCGTACAGGATGGCCTTAACGGAATTGAAAGAGTTGAAGGTGCAACTACAAGAGTTGCTCAATAAAGGGTTTATTAGGCCAAGTGCTTCTCCTTGGGGTGCACCGGTACTATTTGTGAAAAAGAAGGATGGGTCAATGCGCTTATGTATTGACTATAGGCAGCTGAATCAGGTAACCATTAAGAATAAGTATCCCTTGCCTAGAATTGATGATCTATTTGACCAACTGCAAGAAAGTTCGGTCTTTTCTAAAATTGACTTGAGGTCGGGATATCATCAGTTAAGAATTAAGAAAGAAGACATTCCTAAGACTGCATTTAGGACTCGCTATGGACACTATGAGTTCCTAGTTATGCCATTCAGATTAACGAATGCCCCGGCTGCATTCATGGCTCTAATGAATAGGATATTTAAGCCATATTTGGATCAATTTGTAATTGTCTTCATTGATGATATTATGATATATTCTAAAGGACCTGAAGAGCATGAACGACACTTAAAGATAGTGTTGCAGACCCTTAGAGATCATAAGTTATATGCCAAATTCAATAAGTGTGAATTTTGGCTGGACTAGATAATATTTTTGGGACACGTGGTGTCAGGAGAAGGAATTGCAGTAGACCCGGCGAAAGTTGAGATGGTAGTAAATTGGCCGAGACCGACAACGCCAACTGAAATACGGAGTTTCTTAGGACTAGCAGGCTATTACAGAAGGTTTATGAAGGTTTCTCGCGACTTGCAGGCTCTTTAACGAAATTAACTAGGAAAAATGTAAGGTTTGAATGGAATGGAGACTGTGAAAGGAGCTTTCAGGAACTTAAGAGGAAATTGACTACGGCTCCAATTTTAACTATACCATATGAATCTGGTGGATTCACATGTATAGTGATGCGTCTCCCAAAGGACTGGGATGTGTTCTGATGCAACACAGCAATGTCATAGCCTATGCATCCAGACAGTTGAAACCTCACAAATTGAACTACCCAACCCATGACTTAGAGTTGGCAACTATAATTTTCGCTTTGAAAATGTGGAGACATTATCTGTATGGAGAAAAGTTCGAAATCTATACAGATCATAAGAGTTTGAAATATTTGTTTTCACAAAAGGAACTGAACATGAGACAGAGGAGGTGGATGGAGTTGTTAAAGGATTATGATTGTGAAATACGGTACCATCCAGGAAAGGCGAATAAAGTGGCAGACGCTCTTAGTCGTAAGTCGGCTTTGGATATGGCTAGTATGAGAATAACAGAATGGAACCTATTAAAGTCAGTAGCAGATTCATAGTTTAAATTGGAAATAGATCACCTTACTGGTATGCTTACTGCATTAAGAATTGAACCGGAAATTATCCAGAAAATTAAGATTCTGCAAGAATCAGACCTGGAAATTGTGAAAGTACGAAATGCTGTGTCTTTAGGAAAAAGACCAGAATTTCAAGTTTCTGAGGATGGAGTGGTAAGATGCCAAGGACGTCTCTGTGTTCCCGACAATGAGGAAGTGAAAAGAGAAATCCTGTCGGAAGCACATAGGAGTAATTATAGTATTCATCCGGGTAGTACGAAGATGTACATGAATTTACGTCAACAGTACTGGTGGAATGGCATGAAAACAGATATAGCTAAACATGTCTCTCAAGGTTTAACGTGTTAGCAAGTGAAGGCGGAACATCGCAAACCCGCAAGACTATTGAGACCACTGGATATCCCAGAGTGGAAATGGGAGCATGTAACAATGGACTTTGTGCAAGGATTACCAAGGACATCAAGTGGTCACGACTCTATTTGGGTGATAGTGGATCGCTTGACTAAGTCTGCTCATTTCCTAGCAGTCCGTATAGACTATCTGATGGATAAATATGCTGAGATATATGTAAGCCAGGTAGTACGCTTACATGGTGTACCTGTGACTATCACTTCTGATCGAGATTCAAGATTTACTTCAAACTTTTGGCAAAGTCTTCAAACCGCCTTAGGGACCAAGCTTCAATTTAGTACTGCTTTTCATCCACAGACGGACGGACAGACAGAAAGAGTGATCCAGACACTAGAAAATATGTTAAGAGCTTGTGTCCTTGATTTTAAAGGAAGTTGGGATGAAAAGTTCCATCTGGTAGAATTTGCATATAACAATAGTTTTCAAAAAGTCTAGGCATGACTCCCTATGAAGCATTGTATGGAAGGAGATGTAGGACTCCTGTTTGTTGGAATGAAGTAGGCGAAAGGAAATTGACAGGACCTGAGCTGGCACAAATTTCTACAGAGGTTGTTGAGATTATCAGGAAAAGACTTAAAACAGCCCAAAGCCGACAGAAAGACTACGCAGATAAGCGTAGAAGACCGTTGGAATTTAATGTAGGAGACCATGTATTCCTTAAAGTATCTCTGATGAAAGGAATATCACGATTTGGAATAAAGGGTAAGTTGAGTCCTAGATTTGTTGGACCTTTTGAGATACTTGAAAGAATAGGAGACGTAGCTTATCGGCTACCATTACCCCCTAAGTTGGAAAATGTGCACAATGTGTTCCATGTGTCAATGCTGCGGAAGTTTCAGCCCGAACCTAGACACATACTCGGTCATGAAGCCATCAAAGTGGATGAGAAAGTGAGGTACCTGGAAGAGCCAATACAAGTATTGGATCGAAAGGAACAAGTCCTTCGGACAAAGAAAATCCCACTAGTTAAGATATTATGGCAAAATCATGATCTGGAAGAGGCTACATGGGAAAGTGAGAAAGAAATGAGGGAAAGGTAAGAAATGAGGGAAAGGTACCCTCATCTGTTTATAGAGAATTAAGTTTTGTCCAATTTCGAGGACGAAATTCTCTAAGGAGGGGAGAATTGTGGCATCCGAGAATTTCGACCATCCTTGAATATGCGATAACCGTGACTAAGCGACGGAAGTATCGTCAGACGATGTTATTGACATTACAATGGACGTCATTTTGTTATTATTATCGAACTACTATGTCACGTTTAGTAATGGTCCGATCGTCGAGTATACTATAGTCTTGTCGGAAACCTTTCATATGTTCCAGTGAGACCAACCTCATGCGTATTGTAGCCGACAAAATGGTTATTGGAATTCGTCAACGTCGACACCACATTCGACTCCATTTCATGCCCATATAATCACATCTATCTATTTTCTTCCAACAAGAGATAAGGACTATGGATCTCATGGCCATGCATAAGGACCATGCACGGCCACACTCCCCACAATTACGCTCACCCATCTCCATCTCACGCCTCTCCATCATGTGGGTCAACAAATGAGGAGGAAGTTGACCCATGCAGCCAACCAAGGAGTGCCACCTATCCACCGAGTGCAAGGAACACTTGGCAGCCGAACTCCCACGAGCAGCCACAAGGGCTCGAGCTAGCTTCGTTTGCTGAAGCCACCGAAGGAACTTGCATGCAAGTGATTAATGATTCAGATAACCAAGGAACAAAAACTCTCGGACAGGTGAGGAGAGAGAGAAGGAACCAAATTAAAATTCTTGCAAGGAGAGAAACCGAGAGGTAGCGAGCAGGCGAGTGAAGGAGAGAGAGAGAGAGAGTTCGAGCAAGAGCGTGCAGCGAAGCGGGTGAACGGCAAAGGGGAAGAAGAGACCGCCTTCTGCCGTGATCGGGCTGCCGCCGTTGACGCCGTTAGCCTTCGCCGCCGTTGAGCCGAGCCTTTGTTTTGCTTGCATTTGAGCTAAAGAGCTAGAGGCAAGTGAAAGTCCATTAATCTATACCTTGTTGTGCTGTTGCTGTCTAGTATAGTGCAATAGACTTGGAGATGTTTGGTTGTGGATGTTGGATGCTGGAATTCAAATGAGTAGAAGTAGTTCTCTTTGGATTAGTAAACTGTTTTCGCAGAGAAACAGCATGACCTTCAGTGATTCCGTGAATTTTCTGTAATTATCTAGTCCGAATTTAACTTTGAACCCTTAATGAAAGTTGTAGGGAACATTCTTAGAAATAACATATCAAAATTTGAGAATAAATGAACAAGTTTTGATCGGTAAAACGATTTTCTTTGTAAATGTTTAATCTGGAAGCCATTACAGAATGTTAGCAAAGAATATAGCAATTACTTCTCTTGATATATAATGAATCTGACTAAGTGTATTGCATGAAAATTTTTCCTTTAGGTCTTATTTATAACGTGTCAAAATTTCATAATTTTCTGAGTTCATTTAGGGGTCATTCCGAAATGGTTACCAAAATTGTGCATTGTGATGTTTGAACTGTTTTGTTCCGAATTTGCCCAAATTGCCCCAAAAGGTGAATGCATCTTGAGTTGTTATTTGACATGATGATATTAGCATTCAAAATATTATGCAATATTGAGATTTGATGAAGATTCATGGGACATCTTGTCATTGCATTGAAAAGTGTTTTTGGAAATTAAGATGTTAATTGTTACCGTTGGACCCTCGGGTCAACGATGCCCCGGGAGTCGGGATGCCCAAAGGATCGAGTGAGTCGATGCCTTGTGGATGCCTGGGGACTGTAGTGCCTCAGAGGTTTTTCCCCGGGAGCATCGGGATGCCCGGTGGTATGTTGGTACGTAATTCTGGAGGTAGGGATCACCATGTCTATGGCCCCAGTGATTCCTCGTGACGCCAGGTGGGGTGCGAGATGCTCGGAGATGTGTCATAACACTCTGGATGCCCGGTGGCCTTGTGGCCAGATGCCGGAGGCTTTCGTGATGCCAGGTTGGGCGCGAAATCCCATAAGGGCGCAAACATTGGTCCTCTGGGGGGGATAAAACCGTTTGAATGATTAAAACTGATGATGATATTAAGTGTGAGTGTGGTCTAGTTATGGGACTAGATTGTATGGCATGGAATGGGACATGTCATAACAGTTTGGCCCTATGATCGGGACTTGTGTGACTGGACATGATGCATCTTATTTGTTGAAACTGCACTGATCATTGCATTGAAGAGTTATATGGTTTAGATGCATATTCGTTCTTTGATGATCTGTCTTGTCTATCTTGCATGAAACTTATTGTGATGGCTTGGATAGTATAGTTTAATGGATCTTTTGCTGTGAAGTAGTTGTACTCACCCCGTTTGGAGACTAACACTTCAGATTAGAAGATATGCCTCTGTCACCCCTGGCACATTTTACGATATTCCGGTTGACGTTGAGTGTGAGTGCTCGGAGCACCATCATCCCGAGATACGAGGGTTGGTTTTTATCCGAGTGCAGGTTCTAGTTATGTATGACATTGGTTCACCTGACGGCCCAGCGATTCAGGAGTTTCTGTCAGTGCACGTCCGTCGTGATGGGATCATGCTAGGGATGTTGCCGCCGTCGCCAGCTGACGGACCGGGCTGGGTGTGACCGAGAGTGACGGTTAGCAGATGAAGCATTTTTGGACCGCCGACACTGACTGATAGACTTATGTATATGACTGTTTGGAAAGAAAAGAAAAAGGGAGTCGGTTATCTTTTGGTATGTAGCCGGGTATAGAAAACCATGGCAATTTTTGGTGTACCGACTGATGATATATATCAAGTCTATGTAAATAAAAGTGTTCGGCTAAACTTATAAAAGTTTTAGTTGGTGTGCATCGCTTTATAATTTAACACGGGGAATAGTTGAATGTGCTTCCGCTATATTTACTGCGCAGGGACCGATCTAAAAGATATAAATCCCCAGGATTGATAGACCTTCAGGTCAAGTAAGAGAAAGGTAAGTGATCTGTGGCGACCCTAACGAATCGGGGGCCGTTTCGGGGGTGCCACATATCCAAACCGGTCTCTCCATGTACGACACTCTCTCATCCACGTCTAATTCCTCGAAATTCAGCACGTGGGTTGGATCCGACTCATACTTCCTCAACATCGACATATGGAAGACATCATGCACTTGAGCAAGTCTCGGCGGCGGCAACGCAAGACGATACGCCAAAGTCTTAATTCATTCCAAAATTTCAAAGGGACCAACGTACCTCATACTTAACTTCCTTTCTTGCCAAAGCGCGAAGTACCCCTCATTGGTGACACTTTGAGGAATACGTGTTCACCTACTTGAAACTCCAGTGGTCTACGCCTCTTATCTGCATAGCTCTTCTGACGACTTTGAGCAATCTTGGGTCTTTCTCGAATGACTTTGACGGCGTCGACTGACTACTAAACAAACTCAAGACTCGTAATCTTACACTCTCCAACTTCATCCCAACAAATAGAAGTCCTGCGGGCTCTGCCATACAATGCTTCACATGGTGCCATCTGGATATTCTGCTGAGAACTGTTATTGTAGGCGAACTCAACTAGATGAAGTTGTTCCTCCCATCTTCCTTTGAAGTCCAATACCTAAGCTCACAGCATGTCCTCGAGGGTTTGAATCGTCCTCTCAGATTGGCCATCCGTCTGCGGATGATAGGTCGTGTTGTACTGCAGCTTCGTTCCCAAGGCAGTTTGTAAACTTTTCCAAAAAGCTGCAGTGAACTTCGGGTCGTGATCTGACGTGATTGTCACTGGCACTCCATGAAGACGAACTATTTGTCGCACGTACAATTCGGCATATCTATCTAATGCAACGTCCTTTTCGTACAGCAATGAAATGAGCCGACTTTGTCAACTTGTCGACTACAGCCCATATGGAATTGTTACCTCGCTGACTCCTCGATAATCCCATCGCAAAATCCATTGTGATATGTTCCCACTTCCACTCGAGAATCTCGAGAGGTTGCAAGAGCCCTCCATTCTTGGTTCCTCAACTGACATATCAACTATGATTGCCAAATAACTTTGGCAACCCACTTTTAACAATTGGGTTTCCTCAAGGGACAAGATTAAAGTGATCGAGGGTCCTCCTCGACTTCCAATAAACTCGAAACTTTCACCCGCTAACGGGTTAAATTGAATCGCTTTACGATAACATTCTACGGTAGCTCGTTGTTTGGTGAGCCAATCCATACCAATAATCACATCAAAATCAAATATTGCCAGCACAATCAAATATATCATTTCCTCTCGCTCACCAATCACTAACTTGCAACCAGGACACTCTATCGCAGAAAACACTTTATTCTTTAACGGGGTGGATATACTCATGACTATCCCCAACGGTTTTGGACTCAATCCTACTAACTTAACAAATTGCTCAGCAATAAATGAATGCGTGGCTCCAGGATCAAATAAAGCATAAGCAACATGGTCGTTCAGCGAGACCGTACCTGTAACCACGTCCTGTGAGTCATCCGCCTCCCTTCGGGTGACAGCATACACCCTTCCTTGCATCGGAGGCCTGTTCAAGATGCCCTACTATGCGTTATGTGACGCACCCCTACCTGACTGCCCTATTTGCGGAGGTGGCACCCGTGCTCCCATGAGCCTGTGCAGACAGTCCTTCACCTAGTGGCCGTGCTGACCTTATCCGTAACATGCTCCCGTTCTACCAGGACACTAGGATGGGTCCATGCTTCCTTCTACAAAATCAGCACCTGTCGTTTGGGTTGGGTGCCAGCTTTTCGATTCCACCCTTTCAGTTGGGCGGAATGGAATACTCTCCTCCAGTCATCGACCTTTTTCCCAAACCAATTGTTATCTCTATTGGCACAAACCGCGATCCAGATACGGCGGCCCGTTTATTCAGGTTCCTCTCTATCAGCTAGGCCCTCTCGTACAACTCATCGTAGTTCTTGAGATTCAGCGGCACCAGCGAGTCCTTGATCTCTGGTCTCAGACCATCTCTGAACCTCCTCGCTCTATCCACCGAGTCCTCAATCAGTCTTGGTGCATACTTGGACAACTCTGCAAACTTCGCCTCGTATTGGTCCACTGAAATCTGACTCTGAAAAAGGCGCTAGAACTCAGCCATTTTCTGCTCCCTAGCGTAATCTGAAAAGTACTTCCCATAAAAGACCTCAACGAAGGCATTCCACTCCGGAACCATACCTTTGGGAAACACTCTACCTTTGGTGGCTTCCCATCAAGTGCTCACGTTCCCTTGCAACTGGTAGATTGCCAAGACTACCTTGTCTTCCTCAGAGCACCTCAGAGGCGCGAAAACTTTCTCTAGCTCTTGAATCCAAAGGGTTATAGCCTTAAGATCACCTGCTCCAGTAAATCTCGGCGACTTCAGCTTCAGGAACTGCTCCACTAGCTTATGCATCAGCCATTCACCATTCCCATTTCCTGGTGGGACTTCAGTTGGTGCGGCAGCAACGGCATTAGCGGTAGCAGTGGCGGCGGCGATAGGAGCAGCTTGGTTCTGAGCCTATTAACCGATCATATTTCCTAGAGTCTCCAGCGTCTGTACGATCCCATCCAATCTTGGATCGCCTAGTGCTCCTCCCCCAGTACCAGCCAAAGGCGATACTCTTTCCCTCGCGCTAGCCTGAGCCGGCGCTCTACCTCAGGTACCGATTCGAGTCGGTGTCCTACCCCGAGTACCAGTTGAAATTGTCCTCTTTCAAGGAGTCCTCTGATTAGGATCGTTCATATTGCAGAATCTTTACAGAACCTGCTTTCCAATTGTAACACAGAATTAGAAATCTGACCGACCAGCACAAAACAATCAATCAATCACCAGCATCAACATAAGGAAAAAATCTTTCCTAGCTAACTATCCCAAGACCCATCGCACCTTATCACTCCAGACATTGACTAGGATCTGATACCACTTCGGGCGGGGATATCACGCCCCGAACCCCGAGTACATGAACATCTCTCGGCGGTCGATTAAAAATGCGACGTCCCAGGATGCGTTGCAAACCTATTCTTTTATCTTTTGATTAGGCACATGCGGAAGCGAATTAAATAAACACCCGGCCAACAAATAAACATAGGGATAGTAAAACACGGCAAGTATTGCCGAAAACCACATATTCATTTATCAACTATTAACCATGGGAAGTTTAATAGTACAAGCCTTTCTACGGCCACTTCCTATCAACCCTCTCAAAAATCCTCAGGGATTAGGGTCAACCTACTTCACTAATGGCAGGGCCAGCCAAAAGGTGTCGCATCTCGTGCCCACCACATCCGCACTCAGCAGATCTCCACGCTATGGCCCTGAAAAAGGTATATTACGACAGGGTAAGATAAATCTCAGCAAGTCAACAACCTAAACCCCAATTAGGACGCAAATTCACCTCGAAAGCGGTCCTAAACACGTACCATACAAAACTCACCTCGCTTCGGCACGTCCCTGCATAGTAGCACATCATATATGCCATTATAAATACGACAAGTATAATTAATAACTAGAACACAGGATTCTCATCCTTCAAACATTCACATGGGTCCCGATTATAAGGTAAAACCATTTTCATACGTCCCATACCATGCCAAACAATTTTGCCCCATAATCAAGCGTAATAGCACAACCATTCAAACGTGTTCCGATTATTACGACCCATCGACCATAGCCAACTCAACAGTTGGCGGCCATCCGGCGTAGCCGGGTATCGTCCCACCCCATCGGGCATAGCAACGTCTAGAACCTCCGCCTAGATGGCATTCCATAAAGGAGCATCGATCTGTTCTCTACTGCGACTCGGTTTCCGAACCATCGCCGGGTATCCAATAAAAATCGGGCATCATCCCCAAACTCTCATTGGGTGATGGGTTCAATTACGTGACCATGCAAGCACGTCATCAATCAAATCAGCTTTTATTTTGGTTATTTAGCCAAGAAAACCAAAATCCCTTTTTAAATAATAAACATTGCAACTCTTTTTTTTTTGTTCAAAACCTTTCGAAATAAATTCGTACGAGATCACGTATTTGAAATCAACCCGTCAAACTTTGCATGCATCTAGTTTGAAACCTCACAGTTTTATTGAGCACATAAAACTTGGCATCCAAACCCGACACCATATTTCTTTTTCTAATTATGTTTTTTTTTTCTCTTTTTTGAAACAATCTTTTATAACCCCCTTTCTTTTTTTTTTCTTTAAAAAGTTTGGAAAGAATTCGTACGTGCTCACGTACTCAAAATTAATCCGTCAAACTTTGCATGCACCTAGTTTAAAACCCTTATTGTTTTGTTGTGCAAATAAGCTTTGGTGTCCAAACCCGACACCTCATTGTTTTTCTATTTAAAAGCTTTTAAAGCCATCTTTTGACATAAAAATTAGAACCAACATAGAGCAACCACTCTCATAATATCACGCATAGGTTCTCAGCATGCCAAAAATCAACCAAATCACAAAATATACATTTTCAGCTAGCTAGACACCAAGAACAACCACAAGACCACAACTGGCCCTCACCGGCAGAAACCGAGTACACTCGCATGTCTCCAAGATTAATTCCAGAAACATAACCAAACAAATTCAGTAAATTCTCAAATTTAAATATGTTATAAAAGACGCTTAAATGAACACTTTTTACGAGACATCTTGACCCAGATCTTCCTAGAATAGGAGCAGTAATTTCCTCAAATCGTTACCAAAACTGTGTCCGTGTCCAGAAATTATGTTTTCCAAAACCAGCTTGGTTTGAGGTCCAAAACTCGTCCATTTGCTCTGAAATTTGACTATGTTAAACTTCAAGATGTGATGAAAAACTTTTGTGAAGAAATTCTTTTGAAAATCGAAACCTAAAAGTTGATAAAAATTCTTTAAACACCAAAAAGTCACAGTTTCCAGCACAAAACGAGATTCTGCCTTGCATGTAACGAAGTTGAAATCTTGTTCTTTTAAATTCAGAAAATCTTGAATAAAATATATGTCATAATTGAAGATGTTTACAACATTTTCAAGAATGAAGTAACCCCAAAATAATAGCACATTTTAACCCACGAAAATAGCAAATAGCGAGTGTCCAGTAAACTGTGATTAATTAAGCTAATGCAACTTGATTATACTAACCATGATTAATTAACCTAACCATGGTTACTTAACATAACCATGGTTAACTAACCTAACCATGCTTAGTTAACAATAATCTAGGATTAACTAAACTAATCCTCATCAAGACTAATCTAACCAAGATTAGCACTAATCTAAACACTCCTTAAGTGCAATTAATGGCTTAATCAAGGATTAGGGAGTTAACTCATGGTATTATGACGGCAGCGGGCTCACGGCGACGAGAACGAGAAACAACCGCGTCTCGAACAGAGGCTCAACGGCGGTGGAATTGGCCCTACAAAGCTCTCGACCAAAGGAGAGCTCGGCTCGGCTAGGTGCTGGTCGTAGGTTTGGCTGGACAGGCTGCTGGACGCTGGGGACAACTGGACTTGGAAGGTGAGGCGACTGTTGGTGACGAGGCTATTGGTGGGTGGAGCTACGATGATGGTTGGTCAGAACGTGGAGTTGAGCTGGTGTTGTGGTGGTGGCTGTTGTGGTGAGACGGCTGCTGCGTGGGATGATGGCTAGTGGATGAAGTTGGACATGGGTTGGTGCAGTAGCCAAAAGAAAGGAGCCAGACGTTGGAGAAGAGAAATGAAATAAAGGGAAATCAAGGGGGGTGGAGAGAGAGACGCGGGGAAGAAGAAGGGGACATTGGCTCAAGAAAAGAAGTCAGCAGAGAAGGGGAGGAAACTTTCATGCGTGAGAGAGAGGGGGAGGTAGAGAGAGAGAAAAAGAGAGAAAGAGAAAGAAAAGGAAAAACAAATAAGTCAATTGAACAACCAATCCAAAGCTTAGGAGAAATATCTACTCATCATCACATGGCCTCCCAAGTCTTCATGCCCCAAAGTCCTTGGTTCATCCAATTAGAAATTAACTCCAATTTCCCCAAAATAAGCCAAAATAGGGTAGAAAAATCCTATTTTTCAACCCATTTGAATTTCCTTTTCTTTTTCTTTTTGTCCGAAAATCATTTTTCCGCAAAATTTCGGACTCGACGAAAATTCTCCGAAAGATGAGACGATGTCCAATAAATGAATTATGACACGCTCGAACGTCTGACTCCCGATCCGTATTAAATTTCGTGGTTAAAATCGACCAAATGCGACTTTAGTACGACCTAACCTATCGGATAGCTTTTAGGGATTTTAGCGCGTTTGACCCGTGGTCGATAATTTCCAATCAACGTTTGTGCATCTTTGAATCGTAGACAACTCTCGGTTGTCATAAAATCGTGAGGGTTCAATTACGTATTTCGAATATAATATCAATAGAAAATCGAATTATTGCCGTGCGACGCGAATATCGCATTGTGCGGAACCACCCACAATTCGACTACGTACTTTTATCGAATCGACTCATATCCATTCGCTAATCGATTATAACGGTGTCGTATTGACCCTTGCCGATTTTTATGGGTCGAGCGTTCTATTTCCGATCGAATTCTCCAGTCTGTCGCATTTATATCCTTTAACGGCTTCACCTAATAGATTAGTTAACTCGTGAGTGATCAGTTATGAGTAAATTAATCATAAGTGTGTCGACGAAACAACCATTTCATATATCCAAATCAGGGGTCAAATTTCGGGATGTCACAATGGGTTTTTTATCTGTTGGGCTAAATCAATCCCGTCTGCTCATGTTGGGCCAAACCCGGCCTATGAAAGAAGGACTCATGAGAGAAAGGAGCAATTATTTTTTAAGTGAAAGTGACTGTTGTATAAATATGAAAAAGGAGAAATGTTTAGAATGAAATAAAAATAATACTTTCTTTTCCTTCCCTTGAAATAACGGTGTTCTCATTCTAAAAGAATGGAACTCTAGGGCTGCGATAAATTCCTCTAAGACTGCAACGATACTTAATCTGTGGTAAACAAGGCATCTCCGTCTTCGTAATATGTCTTTTGATTGGTGTTACATGTTTCTGGGCATGTTTTCGCGTTTGTTTTCGGTATTTGATTGTTCAAGTATCGGTTCATCTTTCAAGAATCCGTTTCCAATCCACTAATACAAGGTAGGGGTTTTTTGTGACCAAAAAAATTGGTTTCTTGTGAAAAAAATTGTATTGGTTTCACATTGTATTCTTTCAAGTTCTTGATAGAATTTTCTTTGGAATCTATTAAAGATTTAGGGAATAAAGTGTTAGCTTTGTCGACTACTGTAAAAATTCCAATTTCTCCATTGTCGGAGATATACAGCTGTTATTCTTTTGTATAGAGCGTGTGGGCTTTGGCGAAATTTTTTCATGAAAGTTTTGTTAAATGTCGTTGAATCCACTCTATAATAGAGAGATAATAGCATTAAAGGAGCTGTCAATTTTTTTTTTTTTAATTGTATCCATAACATGACTGAAAAGATACCCAAAAAAGTGATGAGTGTGGAATGAATGAGGTATTACTTTCATTTTAACTCAGGGAATTTGGAATTGGAGCAAACTCAATGATACTTATAAATATACGTCTAGATGGAGTGTCTATACCATCTGATTGTTTCATCGAAAATCAACAATTGAGAAGAAATTTTCTCGATTTTTTACTTTTTTGTATCATTTATGAAAATGAGTCAATATTAAATATTTTCATATTGACTAATTCCTACATTTACATACTTTTGTTGATGATAGAAACTTTTTTTTTGTTGGCTCATTTTCTTAGGCAATACAAAGAACAGAAAGTAAGAATTTTTTATTTATTTATTGCTGATTACTGAGAAACGACTGAAATATAAGAAGAACAATATAATCTAAGCACGTAATATATCGTGAAAATAGATAACATTCTGTAAGTCAACAATGTTAACCAAAAAAGAATTCAAGAGCTATGGAGTAAAGGGAAACACTACGTCAACAGAAGTTCAAATCTTTTAAGATCTTCAAGGGAAACCCTATGAAAATGCCCAAAGAGTACGAGAAGCACGTTTGTTATACATAGGAATATAAAGAAGTTCATATATCTTTCCAGAGTAATTGTTTTTTTAAATAAAACTGATTAATGTCGTTTCTATCAGCACATCACTAGAAACAGCTTGTAAGAATATGCACTAATTTTCAAGATCTTAATTTAAGTATGGATTAGACACATGGGTTTGGAATAGTGGTCAATGAAACAATTGATCGTTAAGTGATATTGTCAAGTGTGGTAGGTGGATCCAATTTCATCCATCCATCGAGAACACTTACTTCGTATCTATATCTGATGATGATGCTTATACTTATTTCCACGAGCTTGACAGATAAATTAGAATAGTTGATTTGGTCGGACTTGAAATGGTTAAAGATCATCAATCTACCTGATTTAGCTGAAATTTTTAACGAAATCAAAGGGAAACAACGACGGAATCTAAGATTTAGCTCAACTGTTATCTGATTTGCTCATCTCACAATTTAAATTCTGTATCGATCTAAACGTCGTTCCAGATATATCTATGGGCTTCAAATGTTGGTCTATCAATGAAGTAACATAATGGCAATCAGATTCAACTTTGGCAGTTGGATCTGGCTCCACCCATTCCATCAAGAACAGCTGCTTCAAATTGCGAAATTTCTGGAGCATCTTAAAACTTTTTTCAAATTGAGCAATGTTCGACCAAATTTTGGTGTAGCTGTAACCAAAAGTTGTCATTGTGATATCCTTTTCATACGTGCCTGATGAAAACAGACTATTTGTTTCGTTGTGCATTGCTGAAGCCCTAGAAGGAATTCTTGAATCGGCTAAGGAAGAAGTCCTTGAGACATCTGAAACATGATCATCAAAATAATAAACCAGAAGACGGTTGGGGTGTGAATTGAAAAAAAAAACACAAGACTGCAAATCTTTCAAGAGAAATCATAAAATTTTGGGAATGTGGTAAAATCTTGGTGAAGGGAAAGAACTGCGGGGGGTTTCAAAAACAGAAAAAGAAAATAAAAGAATCGACTGGAGAGTGGACAATATTTGCAAGTATTTCTGAATATAGCATGCTTTTTTCATCAATGACGACAAAACATATGTGATTATCACGTGGAATGACTATAATTGTTAACCTCACACTGCAATAGGAGATGATAATAGGTTTGGGAATTTGGAAGGTACACTATTGTTAAAGAATTCGTGAGTTTAGTTCGGTGTTGATTTGTGGGAAAGCCCTGAAACTACGAGAGAGAGAGGAGGTAAATGCAATGAAAACTTTTTAACTTTACCACAATAGAATTTCCTAGTCACTGCAACGCAAACTTTTTCACAAAAGCAACCAAGTACACTCAAGTCGTTTCTCCCGCTGTGTTTGGAAAAGTTTTCTAAGTGGGTGTGAAGAAAAAGAAGGTGCAGAAAAGAATTCTTTGTGTTGGTTGGAATCACTCCAATGGACTTTGATTTTAGTGATTGGTACATTGTTTGATAGATTTAGAACGAAATTCGACTAGCTTGTTCATGTGTAAGATCTAGGAAATCATTGACCGTCCGTTTTAATGTTACTCAAGCATTTGGTCGGCTCACTGTCAAAGAAAAAAGAAATGGATTTCCATTGATTTATTCCAAGTCATAAAATTCTGCAGAGCTGCATTCATTTGCTAATTATCGACGATGTAAAAATTTCATTTTGAAATGAAAACGGATTATGAATTTAATGTTTGGTACATTGTTTGAAAGATTAAAATGAAATTAGACTAACTTGTTCATGTATAGGATCTAAAAAATCATTGAACTTCCACTCTCTATTAGGCGGTTAGTGAAGCTTGCACGTTTGTCATTAAGGGGTGCCAGGAGATAAAGGAGCTTTCGAATTCTAGTGAAGGACTAGTTAAAGCTTACACATTTATGTTGATTTGGAACTTCCATACTCATGTGAAATTCAAATTGTGGAGTGAGTTGGACTTAAAAATATTAAAGATGGCCGATGTATTTGATTCAATTGGCAATTTAAAGAAAGTAAAAGTAATTAGTGTTGCAACCTACTGTTTCCATTTGGAAGGGAAAGGGCACATGGGTATTGCCCAAATTATGAGCTTAAGGCACTTGATTAGATATGGGCCCTCCCAGCTCTTACTCCGTTCGACATTGGAGTATTTAATGGTAAATGAAATTGACGCTATAAGTATTCTCAAATATGTCACCACTACCCTATTAGAATCGACTAGAAACCAAGCAAAGTATGGGAGTATATCTCATTTCCTATGCAACTAGAGAATTTAGAGTCGAAGACTTGATTAAACTAATTAAGCAACTAGTGTACTTTCGTCACCTAATCTTGTTCAACAAGATGTTTATCAAGTTGGATTGATTTTAAGACTATCCATTAACATGTAATGTGATCATGTAGGTGTGCAATAATTAAAATAGCAATTTAATAACAAAGGTAGTATTAAATAAATTGCAAGAAAAAAAAAAGAATCTAACACTAATAGATAAGAAAAATCCCATTCCTAACTAGAATAAAGGGAAACAATAATCAACACATTGAGAACGTGTAATCCAATGATAATCTAAATAGAAATGTGCAAACAATAACCTAGCATTTGTCTTTAAGAATATTCAAAAATTTAATTATAAACTCTAAGAGCTTGTTCAATTTTGAGTGCAATTTTTTTATCAAGAATTTTCATACATTATAATGGAAAAATACTCCAAAGTTAATTTTTAAGCTTTTTCCTAATTTTTAGAAGAAATTAAATTTTTTGGAATTTTCCAAAAAATATTTTTCAATTAAAAAAATTGGTTTTTAATTTAATTCTTTTTTGAAATAAAATAAAATATTCCCTTAACCTAGCCCGAACAAGAGTTGTTATAGTCTTTCCAGCTTGGGCCTCGAACACAAATCGGGCTATTACACTAGGCCCTTCATTCCAACAAGGCCAATCTGCTAAGGAACAGATTCAGCCCAAACAATCACAAACCGCACCCAAATTTCAAATTCTTCTAACTCAAATCGAGCCCAAGTCTACTCACATGTAGCCTCAAGCCCACCACGGTTGAATTAAACCTGAATCTGACCAAGCCCGCCCAAGGTACTCAAACACGTCTTTCTTTTGTTCCCTGTCGTCTACGCCCACTCACATTCCCAGAACTCCAACCTCTTCACCGCATAAAGTTTCTCTCGAAATGTAGAGAATATCCCTCTCGACATGCAGAGTTTCTTTGCCCATGGCTATTCAAGCTTTTTAAGCTTTTTAAAACCCTAATCCCCAAATTACATTATCAATTTTCTCCGACTCTTCTCACTTTCATCACATCCACTCCCATGGCGGTCCTCCTCGGTTTTCATCCGAATTACTGGTTTCGTGACTGCTGCGATTCCTTCCAGACTTGATGGTGGGTCGGCATTTGAAGCTGATGTTCTCCTTCGCCTCCCCATCTTCTCTCCCACTTGGTTCGTTTTAATGTATGATTATAATCCCCTGTTCTCTTATAAAATCCTGAGTAGTTCTCGGCAGAAATTCTGTTTGCATGTGGGGCTTTCGTATATTGGTGAATTTAGCAGACTGTATATCTTCAACTTCGACCCAAATTTCGCTTGTCCCTATTCTCTTTAAATTCTATCTTGGCTGAGGAATGGACTTGGTAGAACATAGCGATTCCGCTCGCCTAGCTGCTCTCTGTTCAAGATTGGGCAGACTTACAATAGAGAAGGAAATAGACTTCTGGGATGAAGAACCCTCACCTGCAAAATTGGAGGAATGTGGCTTAATTTTGGTGTGCAGAATTCTATCAAATCCAACTGCAAATTTCCTGGCGTTCCAGAGTACAATTAAGAAAGCATGGAAGACTGAACGGGTTGACATTTCACAACGTGAAGATGGCTTTTATATAGCTAAATTCCATTCTGATGCCGATAAACAACGTGTTCTTGCTGGAGGTCCCTGGCTCTTTTCGGGTCATCTAGTACTAGTGAAGCCATGGCAGTCTAATACTCCACTGCATTGTTATGATTTTTCAAGCTGTGCTTTAAAGGGTACAAATCTTTGGTCTGCCTTTGGAATGGACAACGAAAGAATGATTATCAAGGCAGTGCAAGATATTGGTAGGGTAATAGAAGTGCGAGTTGATACTAAAGAGGGACTGACTTCACGGACTGCTAGAGTGAGGGTTGAAATGAAATTACAGGAACCTTTAAGGACGGGTAAGCTGATTCGAATAGAGGGGAAACTGTTCTGGATTGACTTTCGCTATGAGCGACTTCCCCTTTTTTGTTACTCTTGCGGAAGGTTGGGCCATTATGCTATGTATTGCAAAGAGATCCCCTATGATGAATCTAAATTTGAAGGAAATGACACTATGGCTTATGGCCCATGGCTTAAAGCTGAAGTTAAAGAAGCTAGTCCTTACTGGCAAACTTTTTATAACCCTCCAAACCTCTCGGATCAGCCAGAAGATAGTGTACCTGAGACGCCCCCTTCCCAGCTTCTGATTCTCCCACTCTTGCCCCCACCAATCGCTAATGCTGCAGAAACAGGGGCCAGACCAGCCCCTCTTCCAGATCATGGAGTTACAGCATCTGTACATCAAGTAAATCAAGAGCAGATCAAGGAAGGGACTCATCTTCATACAACACTTATTCCTGCAACAGATAAAATGAAGGGGATTCAATCATCCACTATGGATTTCAAACAATACAAGAAAACAAAGAGTTCTAGACTGCCACCAAAGGTGAGTGTGGCTAAAAAACAGAAACGATATTCGCCATATGACACAAAGGGTCTAGTTCTTCGTGACCTGGATGAAGAAAAATTACTGGATACCCCTGTGCGTGAAGCAGGGGAAGCTAACACTTGGGCTATGGTGGCTGGCCCTCAACAGCCACCACCTCACAAATGAAGATAATCACTTGGAACTGTCAGGGCTTGGGCAATGCCCTGACAGTTCAGGCTCTAAAGGCCATGACGGCCACAGAAAAGCCTGATATAGTCTTTTTAATGGAAACGAAAAACCCTGAAGTTAAGCTTCAACGAATTCAGACTACCCTACATTTTCAGCATTCATATATTCTCAACCCAGCTGGTTTGGCAGGAGGATTATCGGTGATGTGGAATGATCAGGTATCTATAGAAGTGGCTCGTTCTTCACAACATCTGCTTGATATGACTTGCAGGATAGTCCAGGAAGATAGATCCTTTCGCCTAATATGTCTTCATGCTCCTTACAACTATCAACAAAGACAGGTCTTTTGGGATGAACTTAGGATATTTAGCCGTATGCATAATTTCCCTCTGCTATGTGCTGGAGATTTTAATGATTTTCTCTATCCTTGGGAGAAGTTTGGCAAACGACCTGCAGACTTATCTAGGATGCTATCTTTTCGTGCTGTCCTAAATGATTGTGAGCTTATGGAACTAGAGAGTAAAGGGTGTAAATTCACTTGGACGAATAATAGAGAAGGTGATGAGCTTGTGAAGGAAAGACTGGATCGTGTATTATGTTCAATGGATTGGCGCCTCATGTTTCCAGAAGCAGAGGTTTTTGCACTACCTGCTGTAGGTTCTGATCATAGCCCTTTGATCATACAAACTTCAGCCACTTATAAACGACACACTAAGCCTTTTCATTTCGAAGCCTACTGGAATGACGAAGCTGAATGTCGTGAGATTATATCAAAGGTATGAAGTTCACATTATGCAGCTCATCCGGTTTTCATTGCCAAGATACAGAAAGTCATCACCGCTCTATCTAAGTGGAGTCGTAAGAAATTTTCAAATGGGCACGCCAGGGTGATTGCATTAAAACAACAACTACAAGACTTGACCAACCAACCGAGCTTCTCTAATTATAGAGAGGAAGCATCGACTATCAGAGAGGAAATTAAAAAGACTTGGCAAATGGAAGAGCAATATTGGGCAATGAGATCAAGAATACAATGGCTGCAATGGGGGGATAGGAATACGAGGTTCTTTCATGCGTCCACGATCCAGAGAAGAAATAGAAATCGCATTACGATGTTGCAAGACGCAAATCAGAATTGGATTCGGGACCCCGAAGCGCTACAAGGTATGACTACTACTTATTTTTCTGAATTATATACATCTGGAGGGTCTAGGAATTATGGCCCTATCCTTGACCAATGTCAGCAACTTGTATCCTCTGAAATGAATGATCAGTTGATCGCCATGGCAACCATTGAGGAGGTAAAACAAGCAACATTTCAGTTGGGGGCTACCAAGGCTCCTGGCCTGGATGGATTAAATGGACTTTTTTACCAAAAACACTGGGACATTATTAAGGATGATCTTATGCTCCTAGTGCAGCATTTCTTTCTCTCAGCTCAGATGCCTTCCAAGCTCAATCAAACCTTTATTGCCTTGATCCCTAAGACGCCTCATCCAGAGCAATTGGAGCAATATCGCCCTATAAGCCTATGCAATTTTGCCTACAAAGTTATCTCTAAGGTACTAGCCAACCGTCTTAAACTTTGTTTGAATTCTTTAATATCCAAGGAACAGTCAGCCTTTGTGAGTGGACGACAGATTTGAGACAATATATTAATCGTTCAAGAGGTTCTTCACCAGTTCAAGACCAGGCAGAGAACTAAGAAATTCAATGCAATCCTAAAGATAGACATGCAAAAGGCATATGACAGAGTAGAGTGGGATTTCCTTCACGATTATCTTTTGAAATTGGGATTTCATACTATCTGGGTTCAATGGATTATGCAATGTGTGACAACAATAACTTTTAGTGTGAAATTCAATGGCGAACCCTTGCCTTACTTTACTCCTTCTCGCGGCCTCCGACAGGGTGATCCTTTATCTCCATATCTATTTATTTTGATGGCAAATGTCCTTTCAACTTTAATTAATCAAGCAGTCAGTGTGGGACATCTTAAAGGCATCAAGTTTAATAGGTGGTGTCCCACCCTTTCCCATCTATTTTTTGCAAATGATGCAATCTTTTTCCTTGACGGGACAATAACAGAATGTCAGAATCTTGCAGCAATTATCAATCAATACTGTTTGGCCACTGGTCAGATAGTGAACCGAAACAAGTCTGGTATTATTTTTAGTAAATATTGTCCGTCTTGCTTATAAGAAAATATGTCAGGGGAACTTCGATTGCCTGTGTTGCAAAGATATGGTAAGTATTTGGGAATACCTTCTGAATGGGGCCGCTCAAAAAGGGAGATGTTTTCTTGGCTACAGGCACGAGTCCATGCTAAGACGGAAGGATGGAAAAGTAAGCTAATATCCAAGGGTGGTAAGGAAGTTCTAATCAAATCTGTTATACAAGCTTTGCCACACTATGCTATGTCTATCTTTCAGATCCCTCTGTCAATTTGTAAATCAATAGAGAAAAGTATTGCAAGATTCTGGTGGACAAATGATCAGAATAAGGCAGGTATTCATTGGCATAGTTGGGATGTATTGAAAGGAAGCAAAGATACTGGCGGGTTGGGCTTCCGTGACCTTATAGCTTTTAACAAAGCTATGCTTGGAAAGTAGGCTTGGCGCTTATTGCAACTGCCTGACGCTCTATGGTGTCAACTATTTAAAGGGTTATATTTTCCTACTAAAGACTTCCTCTTGGCGACACCAGGTTTTCATCCCTCTTGGGGATGGAAGAGCCTATTGTCGGGTAGAGATGCTATTTCTCCCCAATTGTGTTGGTCAGTTGGTAATGGTCAAAACATTCGCATAAGAGGTGATCGCTGGCTACCGATGGGAATTCTCTATGGCCCCAAGACTCGTGAGGAACCAATGCTGGTGGCAGATCTTATTGACCCGATACACCATGATTGGAACCATACTCTGCTCTTTAGACTATTCGGAGATGACATTACTGAACAAGCTTTGAAAATTCCAATCAGCCCTCTGTTTTCCACAGATAAATTGATATGGACAGCTACAAAAGATGGTGTCTATACAGTAAAGAGTGGATACCACAACATTCTCAATGCAGCAGACCACTCCACAGGTAACAGTACTTCTACATCCTATCAAACTCCTAAATCCCTTTGGCGAAGAATATGGAAATTGACAACTACACCAAAAGTCAGGATGTTTACTTGGGCGGTTTGTCAGAATGCGATTGCTACTAGAGCCAATCTCTATCGTAGACACATTGTTGAGGACCCCTGTTGTCGGCTCTATCATCAGCAAGCTCCTGAAACCACCGAGCACCTTTTCCTACATTGCTCGTGGACTCGAGCTGTTTGGACAAACCCGGAGATTAATGTTTTCTTCTCCCCTCAATCTGTCCATCGTATGGACCACTGGTTATCGGAAAGAACAACCACAGAAGGCGCAGCCACATCAAAAACTATACCTGGCATTGAATTGATTGCCAATACTCTGTTGCAAATCTGGCGGATGCGCAACAATTTTATCTTCCGTGATCAAGAACCAGACCCCAATCTCGTAGTGGAGTTGGCGATCGCCCAGACCAGAGCTTCTGGTGTTCCTGCGGTTACTTCCTCACGCTCCGGACGGCAGATTTTCAACCTTGATCATCTGTGGAAAGCTCCCAATCCAGCAGTTATTAAATGTAATATTGATGGGGCATATCATCCGGGAAGCACAGAGGGATCAATGGCGTGTGTCTGCAGAGAAAGTAAAGGTAGAATCACTGATCTGTATTCAACCTCTTTTCGATCTCACTCGGCTCTAGAAACGGAGTTTAAAGCACTCACCTATACCCTTGATCACCTACTGAGTCGGCATCTACAACACCGCAAGATCGAGCTTGAAACGGACTGTCTGATTCTCATAGAAGCTGTGCGGAATGAAGGATCGACGCCATGGGAGCTTCGCTCGCTGCAAGCGGAGGCTGTCTTTTTGCTTTCACGGTTTCCTAACCTAATGCTGAATCACTGTAGGAGAGAAGCGAATAGGGTTGTCGACTAGGCTGCGAAGGCCCACCGCAATGCTTTCTCGGCCCAGAACTGGCTTTTTAACCCTCCTGCTGCTTTGCTTGATCTCTTAGTCGCGGATATTGTTGCTTCAGGGTGTAATTTACCGGTTATATAAATATGAAAGTTTCATTTCGACCAAAAAAAAAAAAAAAAAATCTTCACCGCATCGTTCCCCAACATCAAAATTCCTTCTTCTCTTTTATTTCAATATTAAGGTTTTTGGGAAGGGAAAAAAAAAAACGCACACCAAAGGGAAAGCTCACTTGTTGACAAAGCTCTCAAGGCACTAAGCCAAGGCTCACTGTTATCCACCATCCCGTAGCCACGACCACCATCGTTTATCGCTTTCCATATATCGATCTAACACCACCGAGCCATCACTAACCACCACCGTGGCTTACCACCGAAAAAACCAAATTCGCTTCCAACATCTACCATCACATTGGCTACTCATCCCGTTCAATGGAGGAGACGCGGTATATTGTAGGCCGTTGGAACGGCTTCCCAAGATCGACATAGCTAGAAACTCGAACATCCTAAAGGCGAAAACGAAGATTTGCGTACCTGATTTTGAATTCATGATTCTTGGAGCAAAACGACAGCAATCCGAGCCTTTAATGCTGAAGATCTTCTCCTCTATGACCCTCGGTTCCTGGCTTGATGAGACTGCCACTCACTGATTACCTTATGTGAGTTGAGAGAGTATTTTTGGAAGAATGAGGGCTAGAGGAGGGACCTTAGCGCTATTTATAGAGTTTTGGACGGACCCTCTCATCACGGGCCGGGCCCAACTCGGCCCACACAAGCCAGACCCATATTCGACTGTTAAGAAACTTTATATCCTGCTTTATTAGATCAACTCCGTAAAAACGGTTAATTACAATCTCAATTAATGTAGCCCACATCAAGAAAATTCTTACATTCTCCCACTTGGGCTATATTAATTGAGACCGTACTGTATGTGCGCACCTTTATGTTGATCTATAGATAATTCTCAACAATCAATCCGATCCCATAAAGTCTCCAACACCGGATCACGGCGGTAACTACATATACATACAAAGAGCCTTCCATGGTCACAAGTGCTATTAACTTTACTGATATGGATTTAATATGGTTGTGTAGCAAATTGATAACACCTCATAAAGATTTTTACCTTATGTGTTATCTCCTTTGTCGGTCACTTTTCTCTTACCTTAAGTGTCACAGAAAACCGGATGTGACACTAGAGAATATCTTTATGGTTCTAATGAACCCACATATGTCTTATCTTTATGGTTAACCTTTCTTTATGTGTAATCAAGACATATGTTCAAGGCTGATAACCAGATGCCCCTAGCCTTCACTCAAGGCTTACACAATACCTTGATATTTTCCTTAGATATATGTACACAACTCAATAACAATTTATACAAAAGGAGTTGACATATATCGAAATGTTACAAAAAGTAACAAAATACAGACTTAAACTTTATTAGAGCAAACCTGAAATAACTCCCACTAAACGACAGTATCCAGCGATTCTCCTAAGCCCATGTTCATGACATGTCTGCTCAAATACACAAAGGCGTAGGCCTTTAGTCAGTGGATCTGCCAACATATCGTCTGTGGGAATATGCTCTACTGTAATGTCACCATTCTGTACCATTTCATTTATGGTCAAAAACTTGACCTCCATATGCTTAGACCCTTTGAGACTTCTGTTGTTATTAACAAATAACACAGCAGAATTGTTATCACAATATAATTGTATGGGTCTATCCACAAAATCAAATATGGTCAATTCCTTAATGAGGTTCCGGAGCCAAACAGCTTGACTAGCAGCTGAAAAACATGCTATAAACTCTGCTTGCATGGTAGAGGAAGATATAGATTTCTGTTTCACTTTTCCATGATATTGCACCTCCTGCTAACATGAATATATATCCTGTTGTCGACTTCCTATCATCCTCACAACCAGCAAAGTCTGCATCTGAATATGCCAACAATTGCAAATCATGGGCATATCTATACATCAGCATATAATCTCTTGTTCTTTTTAAGTATCTCAAGACCTTTTTGGCAGCAACCCAATGATCGTGTCCTGGATTCGACTGATATCTGCCTAAAAGCCCTGTTACAAAGGCAATGTCTGGTCTGGTGCAAACTTGAGCATACATGATACTTCCAAGTGCATTAGCATAAGGTATGTCCTTCATTTGGTCTTTTTCAAAATCTAATTGAGGACATTGTGACATACTCAACTTGTCACCCTTAACGACAGGAACAATTCCTGGTTTGCAATTCTGCATGTTGAATCTCTCCAAAATACGATCAACGTATGTCTTTTGAGATAAACCTAACATACGACGAGAACGATCCCTATGGATTTCAATGCCAAGAACGAAAGATGCCTCACCCAGGTCTTTCATGTCAAAATTCTTTGACAACATTTGTTTTGTTTCATGCAGCAATCCAATATCGCTACTTGCAACCAAAATGTCATCCACATAAAGTATAAGAAAAATAAATTTCCTCCCACTGACCTTGCGGTATATGCATTGATCCACTTTGTTCTCAACAAAACCAAAAGAAGTAACAACATTGTGAAACTTTAAGTACCATTGTCTAGAAGCTTGTTTGAGACCATAAATAGCATTTTTCAATTTACATACAAACTTATCTAATCATTTGCTGCAAAACCTTTGGGTTGCACCATATAAACTTCCTCATCAAGGTCTCCATTTAAAAAAGCAGTCTTAACGTCCATCTGGTGTAATTCCATGTCAAAATGAGCTACTAACGCCATGATTACTCTAAAGGAGTCTTTAGAAGAAATTGGAGAAAATGTTGCTTCATAGTCTATTCATTCTCTTTGAGTGAAGCCCTTGGCCACAAGTCTAGCTTTAAATTTCTCAATCTTTCCTTTTGAATCTCTTTTAGTCTTATAAACCCACTTGCAACCTATTGGCTTACAACCTTCCGGTAATTCAACCAGCTCCCAAACGCCATTATATTTCATAGATTGCATCTCATCTCTCATTGCATCCAACCACAAATTTGATTGGGGACAGGAAACAGCGTCCATATAAGTCACTGGATCTATAATATAACCTATATCATAATCATGTTCTCCTAAATAGACTATATAGTCCGGCGGTATAGCTGAAAGCCTTTCTCTAGTAGACCTCCTAAGTGGAGCCATTGCAATCTCATTTTGAGTATGAGGAACTTGAAGGACTTCATCTGTGGCCGTTTCATCAATAGGATTCTCAGTGTTAACAGGTTCAGTTTGCGGCACAGTAGGCTCCATAATTGTCTACATAGGTAAGGAGAAAGACATAGCAGGTCTCATCATGTTGTCATGTTCATTAATTGGTTAGCAATCATGCTCTTCTGCTACATCAAATTCCAGAAACTTGGCCGTTTGTGATTCCACAATCCTTGTTCCTCCACTTGGATTATAAAACCGATATCCCTTTGAATGTTCTGAGTAAGACACAAAGTAGTATCGAGTGGTTTTAGCCTCCAACTTACCTAATGTTGGATTATTCAATCTTACTTCTGCAGGACATCCCCAGACTTTGAAATGATTCAAACTTGGTTTGCGTCCAGTCCATAATTCAAAAGGAGTTGATGTAACAGCTTTGGTAGGAACACGATTCAATATATAAAGGGCTGTTTTTAAAGTCTCACCCCATAAAAAGTCAGGCAAATTAGTCTTACTCATCATACATCTTACCATATCCATGAGAGTACGATTGCGCCTTTCAGCCACACCATTCTGTTCAGGACTTCCAGGCATAGTGAACTAGGCTACTATCCCAGAATCCTCTAAGTATTTAGCAAATGGCCCTTTAATTTGCCCAACATTGCCATGTCTACCATAATATTCTCCACCTCGATCATATCTAACCACCTTTATTACCTTTCCTAACTGTTTCTCAACTTCAGTCCGAAAAATTTTGAATTTGTCAAGAGATTCAGACTTTTCCTTAATCAGGAATAGGTAACCATACCGAGAATAATCATCGATAAACGTGATGAAATAAAAATTTCTACACAAAGTTGCAGTATAGGGCCCACTGATATCAGTATGAATGACTTCTAGTAAGTCTGAACTTCGAACTGCAGTTTTCTTCTTTATCTTAGTCATCTTTCCTCTACAACAGTCTATGCAAGTCTCTAGGTCACCTTTAAGAGTAGGCAGGATGTGTGTCTTTATCAGCCTTTCTACTCTTTCTTTAGATATATGACCTAGTCGTTTATGCCATAACGCTTAAGACTGTTCCTTAGGTAGAGGTCTTTTGGGAACGACATTTTCAACTATATTAGCGACGTATATATCATTGGGGACAAACACAATCTGTACAATCCATTGAACATGTTGCAGCACCCAACCTAATTTGAACTAAAGAACATAGATACAGTACTGTTCTTTAGTTCAAAAGAGTAACCACACATGTCCAAACATGATACGGAAACTAAGTTTCGTCTAAAGGAAGGTACATAAAAAGTGTTTCTTAATATCATATTAAAACCAGAATCTAGAATCAAAATGACATCTCCCACGAACTCAACGTCGATCCTGTTGTTGTTTCCCACAGTGAGCTTTGATTCATCTTGATTTGGCGTCCTTCTGTTTGTGAATCCCTTTACGCTCATTTTTAGACAACCAAGCTTTATATTTGTCGCAGTATTTCTTTATGTGTCCCCTATTCCTACAAAAGTAGCAAAGGACACCCTCCCTTTTAAAAGGTTCCCTTTTAGGAGCCATAATGGTGGAGGGGCCAGCAGCTTCGAGATTTCCTCTCTTAGGAGCTACATTGTTAGAAGCACCCATGGCTTTAGGATTTCCTCTATGATGTGCAATCCATTTACCCTTTCTGGTGGCAGAACTAGAGGCATACATGGCAAAATGCCCTCTTTCTTTCTTCAATTTCTCTTCCTCTGCCACCACTCTAACTATAAGGTCATTGATTGACCAAGTCTCATTTTGCGAACTATAGTTCGTCTTGATAATTCCAAAGTCAGGAGGAAGAGTATGTAATGCTTGATGCACAATGCAAGTTTCAGGGATATCAACCTGAAGAATTCGGAGTTTTGTTTGAAGATCTACCATCGTAAGCACATAATCTCTAACTCCAGTCGAACCATCATATCTCATATTAAAAAGTGATTGCATGAGTGTACCTATCTCAGCATTGGAAGAGACACGATACCTAGCCTCTAAAGCTTCCATCATTTCCTTAACAGTACAGTCAGTTGGCAAGCCACTCATCAAATGTTCCTGAATTGATCGTTTCATAATGAGCAAGCAAATTATATTGCTCTTTTCCCAGGTAGCAAAACGTACTTTCTGTGTTTCTGTGCTGGCATCAGTAAGATCTGCCGGCCTATCCTCAATAAGAGCAATATGAACATCTACTAACTCCATTCCAAATAGAAAATCCTCCTTCAATTTCTTAAAGTTTGATCCAGTAAGAACCTCAATCGCAATGTAATTGCCATTTACAGAGAAGGTGACTGTTTATACAAGCAATACATATAATTAGCATCATGTGAGTGCTTAAACACACATTTCAAGAGCTACATACATCATCATATAAACACCTTTGGGCATAATATATGACATGCAATTGTATACTCTTCACATGACAGCGGTCCATGAAAATATATTCTAACCTTTCGCGAATTCACCACCTTTGGGTGTATGAACCACTAGGGATAGTCACTTTTCAACCATATGATGTACATACATCCCTCCATGAACTAATACACAATCACCTCCTTTGGGAGTATGACCACGCATTAGAATAGGAGACATCCCGTCATAATACAAGACCGACGTTTCTCAAATTCAATCAAGTGTGCCACTTTGGCGGTCACAACCCGATTGAATCATTGAAACTTTCTCATATCAGGGATATAACTTTATGACTCACATTCACCCTTCACATGTGATCTTAGACTTGATGACATGGGCTGTTTGTCACTAAAATCACAAGTCATGCTAATTGCATTGCTCCATCCATTAATACACATTACTAATAAATCTACACAATACATATTCCTTAAGTGATGATATAGTCATAAGCATGCAATAGTATTTCCAAAACCGTGCAGAAACATTCCAAAATTACATCAAAATTGACGTCTTCATGGTTTCACACACAATTTCATATCCTTAAAAGCATCAAAAAATGCAAATAAGCACACCACAAGGTAGGAAATTCACATACGAGCACGCCCATATCAACCACGCGCCAAACGGACGTCACACGCGCCCTCACGCGCCGCTAGAGTGTGCGGCGCGTAAGCTACACGCGCTGGCGTCCAGAAATCGGGCCGAACCCGGTCCAACCGGTCCAACCGGTCAACGGTCGAACCGGTCAACGATTTGACCGGCTAAGGGTTCGATCGGTCAACGGTCAACTCGGGTCGAGTCAACGGTCAACACGGGTCAGGTCAACGGTCGACTCGGGTCGGGTCAACCCGATCAACTCAGGTCCGGTCAACCCGGTCAACCCGGGGTCGGATCTGTTGTGACGTCACCGATGACGTCACACGCCACGTTGCGGTCCATGCGTCAGCTCGCATGTGCGCGCATCCGCGTGGCGGCCACGCGTCAGCGTGCATGCGCGCGCGTCCGCGTGGCGGTCCACGCATCGACGCGCGCGCGCGCATGAGGCCGCACGGCGGGGCGTGTCGCCGACGCCCAGCACCGCTTGGGCGCATGGTGGTGCGTGAGGAGGTTTCCGGCGTCTTCTAGAGACGTTCTACACACCAAATTGCTCGTATGGACGAGGAGAAGCCATATATGCGATAAAAATTCACTTTCATCGGACCAAAAATCATGAAAAACGAGCAAAACGTTCGGAACTTGATTCAAGTTCGAAATGGGTATAGGCAGCAGATTTTGCCTCCATCAAAGGCAAGCTACGCACGAAATCAGTCGGCAATGAATCCGAATACACAATCAACAGCAAATTTCAACAAATAAATTCTTCAATACGTTCGACTTCTAGTTTATGCCAGCTCTGATACCAAATGTAGGCCGTTGGAACGGTTTCCCAAGATCGACATAGCTAGAAACTCGAACATCCTAAAGGCGAAAACGAAGATTTGCGTACCTGATTTTGAATTCATGATTCTTGGAGCAAAACGACAGCAATCCGAGCCTTTAATGCTGAAGATCTTCTCCTCTATGACCCTCGGTTCCTGGCTCGATGAGACCGCCACTCACTGATTACCTTATGTGAGTTGAGAGAGTATTTTTGGAAGAATGAGGGCTAGAGGAGGGACCTTAGCGCTATTTATAGAGTTTTGGACGGGCCCTCTCATCACGGGCCGGGCTCAACTCGGCCCACACAAGCCAGGCCCATATTCGATCAAGAAACTTTATATCCTGCTTTATTAGATCAACTCCGTAAAAACGGTTAATTACAATCTCAATTAATGTAGCCCACGTCAAGAAAATTCTTACATATATATCAAATAAAGTGCAACGCAGTGACTTCATTGTCAATGAAAATCAACTTTAACGACTAGTGAACGAACAAGCCACATCAAGACGCACCTTCAGATTCGAACCAAAACAAAAGTCATTTCTTAAACACTTCTCAGAAACATTTCGTCGAGCAAGTCTCAGGCGTTTGACTGAAAGCGATATGGCATGTCGATGACCCAACACTTTGGTGTCGAGTTCATCCTACATCAATCAATCAAAGGACATCTTACGTCGATGAAAATATTTTAGACAGATCCTTGACATGCTTTCACAGAAACAAAGCAAACCTCGGTCTCATTTTTACAACAACGCTAACTGAGGCATTATATCGACTATCGAGCATTTAAAGCACACTCGCTGAAAGAGAAAGAAAAACCAAACTGACAAGGCTCAAACTTGCGCCCAAATTTGCGACCATCAACGAGCAACAATCTAAAATAGCAGCGCACAAACAGACGGGGACGGGACTTGCGCGAACCGGACAACAAAGCGAGGCAAAACAGGGCACAAAAATGGGGAAAAGCAGAGGGCGGTCGGCATGCTCCCGCCCGACCCGACGGCGGCGAATGGGGGCGAGCTCGATAGATCGGACCACGTCCGGTCGCCCCGCACGCCCCCCGAAGCGGGATCCCCGGGAAATGAACGCAACTCGAAACAAATGAAAAAGAAACGCATAGAAACTTACCGTGGGGAGAGGCACGCGTTGGCAAGGCTCGGCGGTCGAGGTCCAAGCGCAGCGGCTACCGGAGGAGGCCCTTCACTCACCGCCTCACTCTTCGCTCTCGACTTCTCGCTCTCTCGCTCTCTCCCCCTTCCTCTCTTCTCCCCCAATCCCCCTTGGCTCGCTCTCCTCTCTCCCCTTTAAGTTGCCCACCGCGCATGGCCTCCTGCGACGCCAGCTACCCCTGCCGGCTTGACCCCCGACCGGACGTCTTCGCGCGACACTCCCTGCGGTTGTAATGTTCCCCCATCGTACCAGTGTCCTCGTCGCGCTGCAGAGGGGAAAGAGAGGGAAGAGATGAGCAGTGCACGGGCTGGGCCGGAGGGAGAAAGAAAAAGAGGAGAGGAAGGAAGCTGGGTTGGGCCAAGAAAAAGAGAATGGGCCGACCCACACGGAAATTCAGCACGAAAACAAAGGCGGAGAAGCCTCACGTGCCAAACTCAATAACCAATTTCGTACATGCAAAATTTGTTCCTTTTCCTATTCTCTAATAAGCATGGGCGTATTACTCAAATCATATTTACTAATCAATTTCAAAATTAGGAAAAGCTGGAATCAGCTTTGCTCCTGCTTAAATTCTTTTTTGGATGGTGATTCCCATTTTGTCAAAAAAAAAAAAAATCGTACATCACAAAATAACAACCATGAACAACATCATAGAGCATGCATTATTAGACATCACACTCGTCACTTACATGAATTGTACTGATTCATAAAATATGTCCGCACATACACGACCTATATCTAATTTACAGGCAATTCTTACAATCATAGTAAAAAGAAAACATATATTTTCAAAAGTGTCTTAAATTTCTCCAAATTGAGGAATGTTGGAACGAATTTTGGTATAGATGTAAGAACAATTAATGTTGACACGGCCAAGAGAAAGAGGTGGAGTAGGTGGAGGAGGCTGTTGAACCTTGTGGAAACGTGGTACAAATATAACTCACGAAATATGACTTTCACTATTACAATATTTTCTCACACCACATACAATACTTGGATAACTCTACACAATTTCTCTCACACTCACATGCATATACAGCACACACTCTACTCAACACACTCTCAAGACCCCTACACACACACCACACTCTACACTCACGCCACCCACTACACCCACGCCACCCACTACACCCACGCACACCCTCTTGGACTTCTTACTCACACACTCTTAGTTAGACACTCAAATGAGGAGCAAGTTGCTCCTATTTATAGGATGGAAAGTCGGTAACTTTCCTAGCTTTCTACACTTTTCTAGAAGTATTATTTTATTATAGCCTGACAACTAGAAATGGAGAAGTCTAGAAGTGGCGCAGCTTATGGATTTTGCTAGAAGATTCTAGAGAAGGGAGAGATATGGAGAACTCTAGAGAGAGAGAGAGATCTCTAGAGAACTCCAGGAGAGAGAGAGGCGGTGATCTTCAACACTCCCCCTCATCGAGTACTCTCTCTTTTGGATGTAACACTATGTTAAGTTGCTTTTCGGCATCTGCTTTTGTCTTCTTCCATTTAGCACATTGTGAAACTTCCTCGTACGTGGATGGCTCTATGGCTCCATCTTCAGTTGCTTCTCTTGCTGCGACTTTCCATTGAGCTTTTTGAAGCTTGGGTTTCTGCGGTGTCAATTCGACTTGTGCTTTAGTCTCCTTTTCCTTCTTTTCACTCAATTCGGTCTTCGTATTCGGCATATCTCCTCTAAGAATTTTGAGATTGGAACTCATCCGGTCAACCCTCTCATTCGTGACTTTCATTTCATGCTTCAACCGATTCAATCCCATCTGAAGCATTTCAATGAAGACCTCTTGATCCTTTTCCTCATAAAATTTCTTTCCCTTGATCTTATTCCACCGATCCTTACACCACAGGATGTAGGGTGTAGATGGCTTCCTTTCTCAAAGAAAACTTTCTTTTTCTCCTTCATTTGTTCGTTGTCTCTTCCTATATGATTAATTCGGAACGTCATAGTAGGCTTGAGGTCATGAAGCTTCTGCAGCTTCTTGAACTCACATCGGAACTTCTCTAGCTCCCTTTCTTTTGCCTTAAGCTCTCGATCCTTCTGTCTTAGCATCTCATCCCTCTTTTTCAACATATTCTCCATCTTTACCTTCTCAACTTTCAGTTTCTTTATCATCTCCTGCATTTCTTGCAGTTTCTTTTCATGACTGCTTGTTGGCGTTGTTAGTTGTTTCTTTGAGTTCTCCCTTGGCTTGCTCTTATTCGGGGTTGTGATAGAACTTGTTGAACTATCCAACTCAATTATGCAAGCGGTTGCAAGCTCTTCTCGTTCCTTCACTGCAACAGGCGCTTGAAACTCCCATTCTTCTTTGTTTTCAATCTCCTTCTTGCAGGAAGTGACGACATTTCCTTCCTCTCGCCTATACCAACAGAATCTGGCAATATGTCCTACCTTGCCACAAACGTAGCACCGTTTGCTATGCCTTTTGTTGCTCTTGTCTTCATCGTCATCGCGATCTTGACGAGCTTCCCCTGGCTGATAACCCTTCTCTTCTGGTTGCCTCCGCTAATCTCTATGATTTTTCCATGGTTTGCCATCTCTTGCACTTGCTCTATTTCTATTCTGGCCCTTGAACCCTCTTTTGTTACTGAAGAGGGCACTTTCATCATCTTTAATTGTGACCTTAGGGATTTGTTTATCTAAGGCCTCTTGATTGGCCAATATATTTTCCAACTTAGTTAGAGTTGGCTCATTTGCCCATCCACGGGTGGCCGTAACAATACCGTTATACTTCGGCCTTAACCCGTGAATTATTATTATTCTTCTCATTCTTGTCTCAAAGATGGCATTCTAAGGATCTAATTTTGAAATTTCTTCGCAAATAGATTTAATTTTAGAAAAGTATTGACTTACCGTCATACTTTGTTGCGAGATTGAGAGGAGCTCGTTCTCTAGGCATTGTAACTTGGCATCATTTGTCCTTGCAAACAGCGTTGCCAAGTTATCCCAGGCCTCCTTCGGGGTCTTCGCACTCTTTATGTGCTGCAATAATTCATCTTCAACAGTTACGGCAAGAACATAGAGAGCCTTACCTGATTTGACGTTCCACTTTCTTAAATCACTATCATTTGTGGGTGGTGTGGTGTTGTTGCCACCAACAATATCCCATAAATCTTGTCCAAGCAAATAATACCGCATGCGGGTACTCCAATTATTATAATTGAAGTTGTTGAGCTTCTCCATACCGTTCACCGAACTCAAGAAATCCGCCATCGTGACTTGAGTATAATGCCCCGCACTATACCAAGTAAGCCTGGTCTCGGACCAACCGACTTCACAATCCCAGATTGTGCACTGGCAGAACTCCGACGTCCTTTGCTTCTTCGCTTCTTGGCTCGACGATCCCTGACCGCCTACTCACTTACAATGGTCCCCGACCACTGTCTTCACACGGTCTTCGACGACCTGCTCTAATATCACTTGTTGAACCTTGCGGAAACGTGGTACAAATATAACTCACGAAATATGACTTTCACTATTACAATATTTTCTCACACCACATATAATACTTGGACAACTCTACACAATTTCTCTCACACTCACATGCATATATAGCACACACTCTACTCAACACACTCTCAAGACCCCTACACACACACCACACTCTACACTCATGCCACCCACTACACCCACGCACACCCTCTTGGACTTCTTACTCACACACTCTTAGTTGGACACTCAAATGAGGAGCAAGTTGCTCCTATTTATAGGATGGAAAGTCGGTAACTTTCCTAGCTTTCTACACTTTTCTAGAAGTATTATTTTATTATAGCCTGACAACTAGAAATGGAGAAGTCTAGAAGTGGCGCAGCTTATGGATTTTGCTAGAAGATTCTAGAGAAGGGAGAGATATGGAGAACTCTAGAGAGAGAGAGATCTTTAGAGAACTCCAGGAGAGAGAGAGGCGGTGATCTTCAACAGAGGCGGCATTCACTGAAAGTTCACCTCCATCGTCTCGGCGTTCTTGATGCTTTCCTCGTATTGAGAGCACAGAGCCAAAAATCACGCCAGTTGTTTTGGGATTCATTAGTGAATGCAGGGTAGTGGTTGGGCTGCAAATTGAACTCCATCGAGGCATCACCATCTGAACTCCGTCCACTAGGCAGACTATAAGCACGTAATCTACTTGACTTGAAAATTTAAATAATTGCTGAACTATATACATTATCTTGGCAGAGGTCAAGGGGTGAGAAAGAAACTCGCACGCATAAATGTTTGATTCTATTGGTTGTGCTTGTTTGATGGTATTACTGTTTCCGAGTCTCGTTAGGTTGAAGCCCATAATTGTTGGTAGGGCTCTGAGACAATTGACCAAAATAAAGAGGAAGAGGAGCTCGAAGGCAATCCCGAGCATGAAAACTAAGCCAAAATCTGAGTACAACGTGTTTTTGAGTTTTAGGGGAAGCAACACATGCCTAAACTTCACTGATGCATGGTCCGTGCGGGGATTTGCATTTTCCTTGACAGTGAAGAACTCAAAGATGGTGAAAAAATCAGTGCAGTTTTGAAGGCAGTGAATGAGTCTCGGATCTACATAACCATCTTCTCTCAAAACTTCGCCTTCAGTTCATGGTGTCTCCATAAGGTGGCCCGCATGGTAGAATGCACCTCAAAATCAGATGGGAAGAAAGAGATCATCCCCATTCCCATTTTCTATGACATGAAGCCTGATGATGTGAAGCTCAAAACCAATTTGTACAAGAAAGCCATACTCAAGCACAAGGAGAGGGTTGGCTCCGATGAATTGGCGAGATGGGAAAGCCATACCCAAGAACCAGACAAGGAGAATGAAATTGTAAAAAATAAGCTCGAAAACAAAGGCGGAGAAGCCTCACGTGCCATACTCAAGCAGATCCTTGTAGTTCATCATAGCCAGAGAAATTGAGTGGGGAAAATGAACCTTTTTTTTTTTTTTTTGTGGTGCATGAGTTAAATGATCTTCAGGTTAGGTTTGTTAGAGTCACTAATGTGAACTTTTCTGTCTTTGTGAATTGGTGCAGCCCTGAAGAAGTGGTTGAATTAATTATTGTAGAGGTTTTTACGCATACGATGGATGTCAACACCGAATTTTGATCGGACTTTAATTGAAGATGGGTGACAACTGATACACGTTGTAAGCCTGTATGGAATTTTGGGAGGACACATGTAGGCGCTGGATCTCCTCTACAAAGTTACTTGAACTTTTCTAGCACAAATATCTTCAGGAAATTCAAGGTAAATTTTATGAATGTATACTGAACTTTAGCATACTTGCAATCATGTCACTGAATCCTAATTTCTTTCATTAAGAGCATGAAACTTTACCATTTTTTTTTTATCTAATGATGTATTTTGGCTGGATTCACAAAAAAATAAAAAATCTTCCAACAAAATGCTGATGTGGCGAACATGTGGCCAATTTTTCGGATGCCATGTGACTACACATGTTCACTCTTCACTACCATGTGTCCACCATCTCAACACATCGCCGGAAAAGTGATCATTGCAATTAAAAAGCGCATCAATTGTAAAATAAAATAAAAGGAAAGGAAAGCACGGTCCATTGAATGTTAGAATAATTGCAAAATCTACCAAAATTCAGTCTGACGTATAGATATTAGGAGCATTTGCATTACTAGTATTAAAATGTTTTATAAATTTTAACGAATGATTATTATTTATAAAAAAAAAAAAAACGGATTGGGGCCGGGCAGCTCACTCCGCTGGTCTCCTTCTCTCCTCACGTCGCTCACCCCTATGCAACAGCGACGTGCAGAAGCAGATCAGCAGGAACAGAAGCAGAGCAGGCCGCGGCAAGTTCCTAGGGTCAGCGATCAGTCGACCACGGCAGGCTGGGGGTGGCAGAAGCCATGTGCGCCTGCTGGTGGTCTTTAAAAGAGAAAGAGGATGTTCAGCCAAAAGGGGTTCGGGGGAGAGCTTGAGAAACGGAGAGAGGAGAGCTTTTTTTTTTTTTTTTTTTTTTTTGAGAAGGGGCGACTGAGAGAGAGTGAGGGCTCCAAACACCTCAGCCACGCGCGGAGCCGTCGGACGACATCTCCCGGCGACGTCCTCAAACCGAACAAGTAAGCCTCGGCTCTGCTGTTGCCCTGTTTTGGGCACGCCAGGCCGGAGCTTATGGCCATCCGGTTCACGCGATCTCCGGCCCCGTCGGTCCCATGCTCTGTTTTCATCAGTCTCCGCTTGTCTTTCGTCGAGAACCCAACGCGGGTTTGAGTCCCGTTCGGGTCGGAAACTCCATTATCAGTGATGCACGTCACCTGTTCGTGAAAATGCCTCAACTAGATCCACAAACTATTTCAAGTTTGATTTGCTTCGGGAAATATAGGTCGTTTCGTGCATCCTTTGTTTGCGCCATGTGGAGGGGTGACGTTTACGGGACTGGGAGTCGGCTTGGCCGAGGACAACTCCGTGCCGCTCGGACTTCGACTAATGGAGGAATTGGGGTATGCCACGGTTTGGTCTGAGTTGGGACCGTCGAGCGTAGATCACTCATGTAGACGCTCCAGTAACCGATGGTGGTCGTTGGAGGATAGAGTGATTCTTGATTTAATATAGGATAGTTGGCGTTCTGTTGTTCTGGGTTTAATGGACGTTGTTGGTTTCCGGGCGTGCTGAAGAAGGCGTGATGGAGCAAGCGTGGAAGGCGATAAGGGCAAAATGGGTTTTAGGGCAGGTGGGCGTGGTTCTAATTATAATTGGGCTGGTGTTTTCGGGCTTGGATTGACTAATTGAAAGAGGGCTTTAATAACGGGCTTGGTGTTTGCTTTAGGAAGAGTGGGCTTGTGAAGTTTTAATTAAAATAGGCCTAAGTAGTAAGCCCATTTGAAGCCTGTCCTTTTTATAACCGATACCTGACGGGCCCAGCCCCATATCAGGACCGGGCCCAGGAGGCACTTTTTGTTTTGCGGGTGGGGCCTCAATTTCAAGCTGTACTGGGCCCGAACATCAGCCTCGGTCCGGTGAGGGCCTGGCGACCCGGGTCGGCCCGGATATCCGACCCGGGTCCCTATTTCCAGATTGAAAAATCAAATTTAACTTTTTAAAAAAATTTAACAAATTCCGAAAAAATCTTTTTTTTGAAATTAGGAAAAAAAATTAAAAATTAGTTTTTGAGTAGTTTTTTTACTAACATGTATGAAAATCTTTGATAAAAAAAAAAATTATGCTCAAAATTGACTAAGCTTTTAACATTTTATAATAGGGTTTAAGACAAATGTTCTTCATTGTGCGCTTTCAATATATTGATCATGGTTTCCATTTAGTCTAGTAAGAAATGGCATTTGTCTTATCTCTTAGTGTTTGATTCTTGTTCTTCTTGCAATTTATTTAATGCTTCATTAGTTTTGATTATTGTTTTAATGATTATGTACATTTACTATCACCTCACATGTTAGTAGATATGTTTAGAATCAATCCAAAATGCTTAACAAACATCTTGAAATGAACAATATTAGATACCGAAATGACACTAGTTGGTATAACCAAGTTTCCGTCCTTAAATTCTTTTGTCGTGTATGAAATGAGGTATACTCCCATACCCTATTTGGTTTCTAGCCGACCCCAGTAGGTTAGTGGGTTAGTGGTGACTCATCATTAGAAAATCCTTAAAGCGTCAATTTAACTTAGTATCGAATATCCCAATTTCGCGTGAGGTACGGGCTTGAAAAAGCTCGCATATAATTGAGGGTTATAAGCCCACATTTTAAGTAATACCCCTAAATCTATACATTTTTCCCTACGAACAAAAAGGGTAGGTTACAACACATTATATAATCACGTAAAATAAATCCATAAATCAAGACAAGCACACTGCAATTGTAAATAATTCAGCACTAATAACAAAGTGGAGAAGCCTCATGCACTGCACGCTTGGACCAACCGTCAGCAGTGAACGGGCGGGCAAGTAAAAACAAAAGACAACGAAAGCCAAAGCTCACAAGAATGGAGCCATAAAACAAACGAGTTTACCATCACGAACTTATGTCACATGTAATCGATTATATAAATACAAAATTTTGTTTCTTTTCCTATTCTGTAGTAAGCATCTTAACTTTTTTTTTTTTTTTTTTCAATTTGAGCAATGTCGGACCAAATTTTGGTGTAAACGTAGACCGATTAGATTGTCATTTTGATATCCTTTTTATTGCGTGCCTGACGAAAACAGAGTTTTTCTTTCATTGTTCATTGTTGGAGTTTCGAAGAAGTACTTGAATCGGCTACTGACGAGAATTCTAGGCATTTGAAATATGCCAATGCAAGAAGCTGGACTTGGAAGTATATAAATTGCTATCAAAGACAAAAAGAAATGGAATTCCATTTCAAGTAATATCTCTTCATCTTTTTGGTAAGTGACTATTGTACGAGTGAATGTTGAGCCCAAATTGTAAATGTATTTTAAATGCAAAGCTTAATCAAAAGATTAGTTATGAAAAATATTAAGGTAAAAAGGAAAATTGGGTCCAAGTCAGAATGTTCAATAGAGCCCAGATGGCAGCGGCCCGAATTTTTGGTGGTGTGAAAGAGAAACTAAAAACGTGATCAACACAAGAATGGACTAGAGCAGGGTACGGGTGTAAATTGAAAAAACAAATGACTGGGAATTATTTAAGAGAAATCATAAAATTTTGGGAGTGGGACCAAATCTTGCTAAATGAAAAAAAAAAAAAAATCGCATGGAGTTTTAGCAAAAAATAAAAAAAAAAAAGAATTATGTGGAGTGGACAATACCCACAAACCTCTTCGTTTTCTGGATAAAGCGTACTATTTTTTCACAAATAATAGTGTGTATGTGATATCTCTCTGTCAAACCTTCATGTCAAAGGTCTTTATACTTTGAAGAGAGAGCCAAATGAGATTGACTGATGGTAGCTTAATTTTATGGGTTCTAGTATATATAAAGAAGCATTTTTTTTTAAATTAAAAAAAGAAGAAGAAAATAAGAGCGCTCGAGTGTTGTCATGACCCTCTTGAAACAAGATAACCAATGGAGTTTGCAGCGTTGGCATCCCACGCAACGCCATCAAAAAAATGATATTGTTCTTTTCTAAAGTCAGCTCCATCCTTCCTATTAGAATATTTAAATAATAATTAAATAATAAATCACATATTTATCTAATAATTTAAGTTTTTAGAGTAGCCGATAGTAGTCTTGCATAAATCTCACATGGTATCGAGTTAACAGGTCCTAAGCTGGAATTTTTCAAGCCCATATTTGCCTCGCCAATCGCATATTTATATGCTTTAGGCTAAGGTCAAAGGTTAGCCTACACTTAAGGGAGAGTGTTAGAATATTTTAATAATAATTAAATAATAAAATAAATCTTAATCTAACAGCTTAAACTTTTAGAATAGTTGGCGGTGGTCCGGCAAAACTCCACATAATATCAAAGTTAGGGAGTCTCGAGTTTGAATCTTCCTAACCTTATGAGGAATTTTAATTTCAACCTCAATTTTTTTATAATAAAGTTATATTTCTTGAAAAGTAGAAACAGAAAATGGGCAGTAGTTCCTAGTAGGGGTGAGCATGATCCGGGTTGGTCCGGACCACCCCCTAACCCTATGACCAACCCGTACAGTGTCGGTCCTCAATTTTTAGGACCGAGGACCGACCCTATTGAGCCTAGGACCAAGGACCGGACCGACCCAATGGGTTCGGTCCGGTTCCAGGGTCAACCCGGGACCGATCGATAATTTTTTTTGGTCTTGTTTTTTATACTCCCTAAAAAAGCAAACCTACAATTCAAATTACACATACATCGACAATGCGGCATTGTGCAACTAAACTATAAATACCAATACATATTTAGCAAATTTAAGATGACACAATAATAGAAATTTCGTACCTGCTAACCGCTCATTAAGATATGGGACAAGATTGAAGGTTCTTGTAATCATCTATCTTTAATATTCATAACACCATATGCAAAAGCGTTTTCCTGCATTTGATCATGTAGAGTCCACTCAACCAAAAGATGAGCTTCACACCACTTGACTAGCATTTGATCATGTAGAGTCCACTCAACCAACAAATGAGCTTCACACCACTTGACTAGCAAATCACCGTAGCAACTGCAGTACTACTCTACTCTTCAAAAACTTCTACCATTTGACACAAATTGAAAAGCAAAGTGCAGCTGAAATTCATTAGTAGAATACAATTAAACCATACAAAGTTCAAGATACTTAATATAAACCATGAATATATAACTTCACATCTTGTTAATTCACTTGAACTTCTAAACACCTGAAAACAAAACAAACGACACATAATTAATACTCAACAAAAGTTTTAAATTGAAATTACTATTAGTGCTATTGATAGAACATCTCACCATAACTCTTAGATTTTATAACAGACATTTTACTTAGGTTTGAATATATAAAAGAATTATAAATAATATAATGTAACATAATATATATACAGGGTTGGTCCAGGGTTTGACCGACCCAAAACTCTTAGAACCGAGGACCAACCCGCACGGTGTCGGTCCCGAATTTCAGGACCAAGGACCGACCCGGTCCCCTTGGGAACCGGACCCGACCGGCGGGGTTGGGCCATCCGTGGTCATCCGGGGTCAACCCTAGACCGCTGCTCACCCCTAGTTCCTAGGGGTGTGCAAAAGAACCGGGACCCACCTGGACCGCTCGGAATCGGTGGTTCTTGAGGGAATCGGTCTGGTTCCCGGTTCCCTGGGCGGATCCGTCCACCGGACCGGACCGATTATATTATAATAACATATTGATTTTTAATATTAAAGTAAATTTCGAAATTACAAATTAGCAAATCTAAATTTTAGAGCTCCATCTACTCCCATGGTTTCCATGTTTTAATAAGAATTTAGTAAAGTGTGTAAGCTGCCTTTCAATAACTCAACAAATAGCTCCTTCAAAGGATACTTTCGGGACTTACATATGACACTATATTCAAGAATATGTGGAGTACCGGTAGAATTGTTTCTACAAAAAAAATTCAGTAAAGCAAATGTTGTAGGAGATTGAGCATTGTTAGAGGATAAAGGAAAAGATGATCTACATATGACAATCATCCAAAATCTTAAACTTAAAGAATATTTTAGATTTCAACTGAAATGATTCAAAAATAGGAAAAAAGCCTATTTCTCTTTTTTGGTAGTGTTTTCCAATAAAATAAAGAAAAATGGTACCCTTAATTAAGCTGGTTCAATTTAAAGAAAAATATTACTCGATATGAAAATTACTTATGATGGGATTTGAAAAACGATATTATTATTGGTAAGACCAGTTCGATAGATTCAACCGGGAACCGGACCGGACTGGTGGTCCAGTTCTTAGGTGGATCCATGCAACAACGGGTGGTTCCCGGTTCTAATCTTTTGGAACTGGTTCTTAGTGGGCGGTTCTCGGTTCTAGGTTGGGAACCGCCCACCCGGACCATGCACACCCCTAGTAGTTTCTCAGAGATGATGTTGAAGCACTAAGCCTTTTGTTCAAGGTGGTCGCGGCTTCGCTCAAGAAGAATTAGCTTGTCTCGAGGTTCCTTTGATATTAACTACTTGTGCTTGATTGGTGCCATGCAAAAGAAATAAAATAAACGAAGCTTCAGCAATCGCTTAAAAAAATTAGAATCGCATCTAATTGAGGACATGGAAAGAGGCCCTAATTGACGTCGCAGTTATGAGGGGGTTAGTCTTGAAAACTAACAGGTAATGCTCTGCTATTTCACCACTAAATGTGAGGTACATAAGTCATTCAACTGAACTTTACAAAAATACGGAGTTCCAATGCCCAATGCAACCCTTTTGCATACGAATTGTTGTACACTCGAGCAAATTCGTATCCTATGGAATAACTCAAGAATAGAAAAACTGGTACGAAAAGAAATGGAGAAGATTTAATTGACGAGAGGAAGTTTGATTTAATTTAATTACAATGATTGTTCAAGAGTTAGGAAATTACCCTTCAAAATCAACCTGATCTCTCACCACCTATTTATGCACATCGACATATGTAGTTGATGGTGCATTGCTCTGTTGTACTTTAGCTAGTACGTCCATGATCGGGTGCGATTGGATCGCACCATATCAACTTGATACGTTACGATGTAAATTTATCTCTTGAAAGGGTACGAAGGGAGATGTATAAGACTCTCCCGAACACAACTGTTAGAATGGTTGGCAAAACATATGATCAAAAAATTCTCTCTTTTGATTGTTCCATTTCCATCAAAGGGAGAGGCATTCCATTATCACTATTACAAAGAACAATCGGCATTTACGTTGTGGAAATTGGGTGCTTTCCTCGTGATTGCACTCAGACCGACGTGAAGTGTTTTTGTTCGTGATTCATCCGCAATTCAACGTTCGTTCCGGGGTTAATTGTTGTTTGCGCATTGGATAAAGGTAAGTTGTCTTCCGCCGACTTGAATTCCAACATTGGTATCAGAGCCCGGTCGTGATTTCTGCCTTGTTTTTCATCGAACTTTCTCGTTTACCATTTGATATCGAGATCAAGAGTATGAAATCTACACTGTTTGGATGTCTATTGGTTGGAATTGCTATCTGAATTGTCGAAAACAAACCGAAGCGAAGAATGGGTTTGGGGTCGGGTACACCTGTACAGTTTTGGCCATTTTTCGAAATATTTTTCCATTTTTCGAAATATTTTTTTGGCCAAAATCAATTTTGAAATATACAGGGTGCAAGTACTTGCCGAGATGAGTCCGTCGATGGGTAGAGCATCGCCGGAGGAGGCCGGACGCGCCACACGCGGGCCGTGCCGGTGCGTGTGGGCGTCACGCGCGGCCGCGGTGCGCGTGGGCGTCACGCGCCTGACGCGTTGGGCACGCCAGTGAACCGGCGCGTGACGTCACGCGCACGTCGGCGAACCGACGCGTGATGACGTCATCCAACGGTTGGTAACCGGGATGACGTCATCGATGATGTCACCGCCGTAGCGGCGGTCGGGCCGGCCGACCCGACCCAACCCAAGGCTGACCCCCAACCCGACTTGACCCGACCCGACCTGACCGTTGACCGGTCAACGGTCGGAGCGGTCAACGGGTCGGGCCGGTCAACCGGTCGAGCCGGTCAACGGTCAAACTGGTTGGACCGGTCGGACCGGCCGGGAGAGCCTTTTGGCTCGGGCGTGCGCGCGTGCGCCACACTCGCTGTGCACTCAGGCGGCGCTCCGATTGAAGCGTGGTTGGTGGTGTTTGGTTCGTATGGATGTCCCCTACACTGTGGTATAGTTATTTTTTATTTTTGAATTTTATAAATGTATGAAATTGTGTATGTTTAAGGTATTAATGCACAATTTATTCATTTGTAGCTAGTATTTTCTTATATTTTAGGAAATACAGTAACTGACATATATGAAAATGATGTCATATATGCTGTGTAGAGCTTGGTTCGATGGTGGCATGTATATAGTTTAATATACTTGCAATTTTCTAGTTCAAAGAAAATTCGAACAATGGTAGGAAATCCTTTTTTTTTTCCATTATGTGTTGTATTGCGGATTTCGATTGTATTTATAGCATGATTGTTTTTAGTACATTGGTTTACATTTTGCTATAATTTTGTGTTAATGGAAAATGTAGCAATTACATGAGATCATGTAGTTATTTTTCCTAGTGGGAGTTCGTAGGTTGGTAGAATTCGAAGGAGTTCTCACCTAGAACTTAAAATTTGTGCAAAATTAAACTAATTAATGATAATAGAACAGTCGTACATAGAAGTTGATTGGGAACATAGTGAACTTTTGTTTTTGTGTCTTTTGTTGAATTATCATTAATTTAGTTTGTCTTTGCTGCAAATTAAATATGTGTGTTACTTTGAAAAGTGTGCTAGTATTGATTTTGCGTTTATTATGTCAATGTGTTATAGCGATTGATTATGGCTTCGGCATCCAAGACCATTGTGGCTGACCTCAATAAGGGTGAGAAGCTGAACGGTGACAATTATGATATTTGGCATCGAAAGGTTCAGTACATCCTTGAGGAGCAAGAGGTTTTGGAAACCCTCAACCACACCATGGATGAACCTAAGCATGGAACTTCAGCTCAACACAGGAAAGATCTAGAAGCTCATCAAGCTTGGAAAAAGAAAAATAGCATTGCTCGCATCACGTTGCTGAGCTGTATGCAAGATGATCTCATGTGTGAGTTTGAAAGTTATAATAAAGCTCAAGCTATGTGGGTTGCCTTGAAAGACAAGTTTGAGGGTACATCTGCCACTAAGCCGAGGAGACTCACCATCAAGTTTGACACATACTGAAAGCGCCCAAATGTAACGATCAGGCAGCATCTTCGGGAGATGTCAAACATGATTCATGAGCTGAAATCGGCAGGTCACTCCCTTACTGATGAACAACAAGTTCAAGCTGTTATAAGGTCTCTTCCTGACAATTGAGAGCATATGAAGATCAATATGACGCATAATGAGAATATTGTCACTTTTGATGATATAGCGCGTCATTTGGAATTAGAAGATGAGTGCCTAGAGGCAGCGAGATCCTCTACCCATGCTTATGTTGCTGAATCGAGTTCGCGCAAAGTTTCGGGCTTTAAGCGCAAAATGAATTCTCAATTCAACAACAAAGGGAAGAAGATTGATTAGGCACCTAAGAGGGCTAAGACCTTCCAACGCAGGAAGCGTGGTGGGAAGAAGTACAAGGCCAAGATGAAGTGCTACAATTGTGGCAAGATGGGTCACTTTGCTCGTGAATGCACTGAGCCGAAAGAGGTACCCTATTACTCCCTTACTTTAAGTAATGCTTTTGTTTCTAGTACTGTAATGCTTGCTGAATCACATCCTGTGTGGACTGTAGACTCAGGAGCAACAGACCATGTAGCTAGAGACCGAGAAGCATTTGTGGAGTATCGTCGGATACAACCTGGAAGAAGATGGATATATGTTGGGAATAACTCAAGAGTTGAAGTGAAGGGTATCGGCACATGTAAATTAATTTTACGTGGTGGTCGAAGCCTATTCCTACATGATGTCCTCTATGCTCCGGATATTCGACGAAACTTGGTCTCCGTAGTTGTTCTTCTTAGCTTAGGTTATGTGTTGAATTTTCATGGTGATTGTGTTGACATTTTATATGGAACAGTTTATTATGGTTCATGTCATGTATCGAATGGTTTTATGGTATTAGCCATTGACTATGATCGGTACAATATTAATGTCGATGGTTGTTTTTTTTTTTGCATCTTCTAGTAATGTTGAGATTGATGCAAGTACTTGACATGCTAGATTAGGTCACATTGGGTTGCAAAGAATGCAAAGATTAGCTAGAGAAGGCCTTTTAGGGTCACTCACTAATGTTAATCTACCTGTATGTGAATATTGTCTAGTGGGAAAAGCAACTAGAAAACCATTTGGTAAAGGGACTAGAGCTGAATTTCCATTGCGACTCATTCATTTTGACATTTTTGGTCCTTTGAATGTGAGGGCGACGCATGGAGCCTCATATTTTATCATTTTCATAGATAATTTCACGCGTTTTGGTTATGTCTTTCTGATCTCCCATAAGTCAGAAGCATTAGACTACTTTAGACGATATATAACGATGGTAGAGAATTAGTTGAACAAAACAATAAATGCATTGAGAACCGATCGCGGACGTGAGTATTTATCGGAGCAATTCAAGGCTCTTTGTGATGAAAACGGAATTGTACGACAATTGACTATTCCTGGTACTCAACAACAAAATGGGGTAGCTGAGAGAAGGAATAGAACCCTAATGAAAATGGTTAGGTCTATGATGACGCAAGCAAATTTACCTATCTCCTATTGGGGAGATGCATTATTGACTGCTACCTATGTACTTAATCGAGTGTCCTCAAAATTGGTCACTTTCACCCTTTATGAATTATGGACTGGTAGGAAAGGAAACCAGACTTAAGTAGTCTACGTCCATGGGGATGCGCAGCTTATGTTCATGATTCTTCCCATAAATATGGCAAATTGGGCCCAAGATGGAAGAAATGTATCTTTATAGGATATTCTGAACACTCAAAAGGGTACGTGTTCATAGGTGAACAAGCTGATGGAAGTATGACCGAAATGGAGTCACGAGATGTCACGTTCTTGGAGAACGATTTTCCTAGTAGAGGTGAGATTGATAAGGACTTCCAATTATATGAGATGGAGGATCCTGATAACACACCCACTAATGTTGTAGAGAGAAATGGAAATTTACCTCAACACACAAGACCTATTGGGAATGTAGCATCGCCTGACGAATTGAATTCAAGAGAAATTCAGTTGCGTAAGAGTAATCGTAAAAGCATTCATCGTCGTCGTTTTGAGATTGAATGGGAAGCATTTATGATTGCTTAGAAAGACAATGCTGAGCCTAAGACTGTTCAAGAGGCTCTCTCATCCTCTGATAAGGAAGAATGGAGAAAAGCTTTGGAAGATGAGATGGATTCAATGAGGGAAAATCATGTTTGGGACTTGATTGATCTACCACCCAATCGTAATGCCATTGGAAACAAATGGGTCTTCAAGATTAAATGAAGGGCGGATGGATCCATTGAAAAGTATAAGGCTCGACTTGTGGCGAAAGGTTATACTCAACAAGAGGGTATAGACTATGAGGAAACATTTTCACTAGTTGTAAGGTTTGACTCAATACGCCTTATTATAGCCATCGTTGCACATTTGGACCTTGAATTACATCAAATGGATGTAAAGACGGCATTTCTCAATGGAGAACTAGATGAGGAAATCTATATGAAACAACCAATAGGTTTCATAACTAAAGGTCAAGAGGATAAAGTTTGCAAACTTCTTCGCTCAATATATGGCCTTAAGCAATCATCTAGACAGTGGTATCTTCGTTTTCATCTAGCCATAATAACTTTTGGTTTCACGATGATCGAAGAAGATCATTGTGTATATGTCAAACAGTCCGAAGATAAATTTGTGATTTTATCACTTTATGTGGACGATATTCTGTTGGCTGGAAATGACAAGGTTTTGGTTATCACCATAAAAGAATGGTTGTCCTCCAATTTTGAAATGAAGGACATGGGAGAAGCTACATATATATTGGGAGTTAAGATCGAAAGAGATCGATCAAGGAAACTCCTTACTTTATCACAATAGTCTTATATTATGAAGATTCTTGAACGTTTCAACATGCAGCACTGTAATTCCATTGATACCCCTGTCATGCAAGGTGAAGGCCTAAGTACTAAGATGTGCCCTAAGACTCCAGAAGAAATTAAAGTAATGGAAACTGTTCCTTACGCTAGTGCGGTCGGAAGTTTGATGTATGCTATGATGTGTACTCGACCCGACATATGTTATGCCATGGGATTGGTGAGCCGATATCAATCAAATCCCGGTCAAGCACACTGGAAAGCAGTGAAGAGGATCCTGAGATACTTGAAAGGCACTATGGACTATTGACTTTGTTACCAAAGGAATAATTTACGCCTATTTGGCTATTCGGATGCTGATTGAGGTGGAGACTTGGATGAGCGTAAGTCGACTTCTGGATATGCATTCTTGCTCAATGGAGGTGCAATTTCTTGGAATAGCAAGAAACAGACATGCACGGCCTTGTCTACTATGGAGGCAGAATTTATTGCATGTTCTGCCACAGTGCAAGAAGTAGTTTGGCTAAAACGTTTCTTGGAAAATTTAGCCACTGTCACTGAGATTCCAAGACTGGTGACAGTTCATTGCGATAGTCAAGCAGCCATTACCTATGTGAAAGATCCCAAGTATCATGGAAGGACGAAACACATTGACATAAAGAACAATTTCATCAGAGATATTATAGCGAAAAGAAGTGATCCTACAATACATTTCAACCAATAGAATGGTTGTTGATCCATTTACGAAGGCTATTCCTAGAGACATATTCTTGACCTACAGAATGTCACTAGGATTGCGTAGAATGTGATATGTGTTATTGTAGAGGATCATTGGTTTATGTATTTGTGGACATATGTATTGTACTTGTTTGTTCATTAGTGATTTGATGTTTTATCAATAAGTACAAATCCATTATAAGACTAGCACATACACACATATATTATTGAAAAGTATGTCAACAGGCAATGATTGGCTCACTCACATAAGCAATCACCTCAAGTGCTATAGTTAGCACGTTGAGATGAGACATTATGTACAAGTAAATGCTAAAGAGCAAGTTTAGTACATAAAATAATATGTCGCATTGATTGGAGTCAAGATGAGGTCTGTGATTTGTTAATAACAAGACCGAACATGATAGTCCCACAATCATGTATGCCTGAAAGATGCCGGATGCGAGAACTTAATTGGGCGCTATAGAAAGCGAGCTGATATAGCACTCGAGCTAAACATGAGTACGTGAGGAGCACGTGACTATGTTTAGGCTAAGATCCGTATAGTGGATATATTTAGTAAATGACATACGCTCTTATAGAAAGAGAAATCCACTATAGCATGTAATTCATACTACATGTGCATTGTACGACCGGCAAGGGAAGGTGAGTAAAATTATCCCTATTTACTCATCGTGTGAGCCCTTGAGGTAATTAATAATTTACCTCATTTTGTGCCCTATGTTACTTCTGACTATGTTCTCGAAGTGAAAGATCAATGTTGCTACTTTAGCATGTTATCGGCGGTCATAAATGGATATGGCCTTATGGGACGTGTCTAGGAAATGGAGAGAGACATGAGTGTGAAGGAAGATTATTGTTGTTTTACATCTATCACATGTATTTACTGGTCGACCAATTATATTGCCCTCTGTGGTTGCGAATATAATTGTAAATACATGATGTTTTTTAGGATAGTCAAGTATAGCCTTTAAGGGATAGGTATACTTGGATCGATGTAACAAAATATGTTTGGGGCACTGTGAGACATCGATTGTTTATTTCTTTTCGGGGTTGTAGCCATTATGTCATCCCTAACAGGTGCATAATTTGAGCTCCCAGGTGCAGGTGTACTCACTGGTCGCACGGCTTACTTGCCAGTATGAATTGTTTTGTGTATAGTTGATGAATGTTGAATGCCTTATATTCTTGATAGAGTGCTATCAAGCCCATCATGTCCGAGTGGGAGATGTTGTACTTTAGCTAGTACGTCCATGATGGGGTGCGATTGGATCGCACCGTATCAACTTGATACGTTACGATGTAAATTTATCTCTTGAAAGGGTACGAAGGGAGATGTATAAGACTCTCCCGAACACAACCGTTGGAATGGTTGGCAAAACATACGATCAGAAAATTCTCTCTTTTGATTGTTCCATTTCCATCAAAGGGAGAGGCATTCCATTATCACTATTACAAAGAACAATCGGCATTTACGCTGTGGAAATCGGGTGCTTTCCTCGTGATTGCACTCAGACCGACGTGAAGTGTTTTTGTTCGTGATTCATCCGCAATTCAACGTTCGTTCCGGGGTTAATTGTTGTTTGCGCATCGGATAAAGGTAAGTCGTCTTCCGCCGACTTGAATCCCTACATGCTCAAACTATTTGCATTAAGTGTGAATATGTCTATCTACCGCATATTTTGTGGCTGCCTATGGATGCTGATTTTTATATTTCAAGCTAAGCAATCCTAAAATCGCTGCATGTTATTGTTCACTATTCTTAGAATGTTCATTTGTTGTACACTTTGAGCGGTAAGAACAACTTGAAAATAGCGATTCCATGTTGTAATTTTGGGAAGTTATTATCAGTTAAGAAGCATAAATACATTATCAAAATGACTCTCAAACCAAGTAATGAAAGCTAGCTTGGGGCCACTTGTAACTTCACCATGGTGATAACTTTTTGGGTAGGTTCAAGAGCAACTTCTCGTGAACTTCTTCGAGACGTTAGAGATCAACTTCTAGAGTTAGTTAAAATTGAGTGAGTATGCAAATACGGAGATTGCAGTGTGAGATTTTGAGAAGCTTGAGATCAGCTTCGTGCTTTTGGTAGAGAGTATGATGTGCGATTAGTCCTCAAAACGAGATATTTCTCTAGAAAATAATCTGCAAGCATCAGCCTCCCTTTCCGCTTAATGGTGTGCTTTCAATTGAGTAAAACTCTGAACGCCATTTTTAAAGAAAAAAAAAACCAGTTTCAGCTTTAAATTTATGAAACCGGATTGGTGTTTTCAAAAGAAAATGAGGAAAGTGGACTGTCCCCTTTAAAGCGAAAGCAGCACCTACCGATCAGTTGAAAGGAGCTTATTCTGCCGCGTCTGCCACTAGCTGGGTGGTCGGTGCCAGGTGGAGCTTTTTGACTTTTGGGGTTTGCATAATTTACTCTGCAGGTCCTCTCTATCCCAGGAGTTCACCTCCATCGCCCCAGCGTTCTTGATTTTTTCCTCGTATCGAGAGCAATCGCAGAGCCAAGAATCACGCCTGTTGTTCTGGGATTCGTTGGTGAATACAGAGCAGAGGATCAGCCGCAATTTGAACTCCATCGAGGCATCACCGTCTGAACTCCGTCCACTAGGCAGACTGTAAGCACGTAATCTACTTGACTTGAACATTTAAATAATTGCCGAGATATATACATATCTTGACAGAGGTCGAGGCGCGAGAAAGAAACTCGAACACATAAATGTTTGATGCAATTGGTTGCGCTTGTTTGATGGTATTCCTATTTCCGAGTCCCCTTAGGTTGAAGCCCATAATTGTTGGCAGGATCTTAGGAAGAGGAGCTCGGAGGCAATCCTGAGCATGGAAACTAAGCCAGAATCCGAGTACGACGTGTTTTTGAGTTTCAGGGGAAGCGACACGCGCCTGAACTTCACTGATTATCTTTACCGCAGCATGGTACGTGCGGGGATCCGTGTGTTCCTCGACAGTGAAGAACTCGAAGATGGTGAAGAAATCAGTGAAGTTTTGAAGACAGTGAATGAGTCTCAGATCTGCATACCCATCTTCTCTCAAAACTTCGCCTCCAGTTCATGGTGTCTCCGTGAGGTAGCCCGCATGGTAGAATGCATCTCAAAATCAGATCCAAAGAAAGAGATCATCCCCATTTTCTATGATGTGAAGGCTGATGATGTGAAGCTCAAAACCGATTTGTACAAGAAAGCCATACTCAAGCACAAGGAGAAGGTTGGCTCCGACGAATTGGAGCGATGGGAAAGTGCCCTTGTCGAGATTGGAGGTAGAATTGGACGGGAACTTATGGGCAAACGGTAAATTTCCTCCACTTCTTATGGTTAATAAGCAAAAAATTTACATTTCATTGGATTAAAGTTTGTCCTTCGAAATTTCCGAACATAAAGCATTGGGGCATGTATTTAAGATTTGCATTACAAATTAATGAAAGCTAGACCCAGATTGCGGAAACCCTCACAAAAATTAGAATAAGGCTGATTTTTTCAAAGCACAACAAATCGAGTCAAAGCTGACCCAAATAAGCCATTTTTGAATTCACACCTCGTTAAACCGATGTGACCTGACACGTGAAATCAACTTCTTACTTGATCATATTTTTTGCTTAATTGATTTTTATAATAAACCAAATCATCACAATAAGTATAGTGGAAATAATGTCTTTCTATGTTTTTTCCCCTCCCACGGTAATCATAAAATTCTGCACAATTAACATATTGATGGTAAATTGTCGAATCAATATGAGTATAGCGATTTAAAAATTATACCAAGATATGATTGTTGGAGAAATCTTTTTGGAATATTTTGAAGCTGACAAAACGTTTCCATCAGTCTAGTCTGAAGATTTGCAGACTTTAAAGTCTAAAGACCTCTGGACTGCCAGACTCAAGACTCAAAGTCTATTCTCATTGACAGTTTGTAGTTTGTCGAAGAAGGTCTATCCAGGACTGTGTGTTTCGTTAAGGATTTGATCTTATCGATTGACGAAGATCTCTTGACTGGATATGACATAACGGATTCCTTTATTCGAATCAAAGATCCGATGATTGGCGAAGTATACTTGGAAGGTTCTACTTATGGAAACCGAGATCCTGATTGTATGGGCGAGCGGGATTGATGGGCTATCGACATGTTCCTTTAATGGCTCGAATGGTCTTCCTAATTGATTCTGTCCAACGGGAAGATTGGAAGAATTCCTTTGGTAAGTGCCAACGGGTATGATGGCATAAATGAGTATATAAGGAAGACGTTCCAGTTGTTCGAGGGGGTGCACGATAGAAGAATTCCAAAGTCTGAAGCTCCTTATTCTTAGTCAATTCATTTACTGAGCGAAATCTTGTACGCAAAAGAGAGTCTATATTTTGAGATACCTTGAGGAAGTGTGGTAGAATATATACACTGTGGAATCAAGGGAAAGCATTGCTGTAATATCTCTTTTGTTCATAGTGAAATCCAGCCGGTGGGCTGTCAGTGCGAAAGAGTGGACCTAGGCTTGGAATAAGCCGAACCACTATAAACCTTGTGTTCAATTTTCTCTTCCCTATTCTCTGTTTACTTTGATCATAATCTGTTTTAGAGAACTTCCTTTCTATTGTCTGCCTAGTATTGCTTTCGTATTTCAATAAATTGTTTTTACACCTATTCACCCCCCTCTAGGTGTTTATACTAGCTATATCAATGATTAGCGATTTAACATTACAAAAGTACACGTGCGATGCATGTATGCAAAAAATGAACGTTTAAAAGATTTTGCACCCTATTATGAAATATTAGAACTACTAATTAATGAAAAGAAATTATTGACACAATACGGAAATAATTGAACATAATATGTGAAAGAGAACAACATTTCAAGATTTGTATGGAAAGGAAGATGTTAAGCTCAAAACCATTCTGAAGAAGTTTGGTCCTGATGAATTAAAGCGGTGGAAGAAGGCTCTTGTAGAGGTTGCACGTGTCAAAAGGGATAGGATCTTATAGGCAAAGGGGATTTTTTCCTGCACTTTTTCTCATGGTCAATAGTTGCAAACCACATCTGTCTGGAAGAAACTGTGTGTGGCATTACATTAGAAGTTAATGGAATCTTGACTGGAATTGTGCTCGAAAACCTACAAAAGGAAATGAGGTGTGGGTGAAGGGGATCTTTGTCTCAAACCCGCAAAAAACTATGTCTGACCCAACCTGTACCCAAAAATAATGACCAGTACATCTGATTATAATGCTTAATTTCCATTTGTTTGAGTTGTTGTAATAGCTGAGTTATATATCCACATGTTCCCTAGAGTCCTGCAGTCTATCATGTATTTGACTGAAACGAAATTTTCACGCTTGCTGCAGCCAAGGAGAAGAAATTGACTGGATTGTTGAACAGGTTTCCCGTAAGCTTAATACAAGACACATGAATGTGACTGAACATTTTGTTGAAGATAGTGTTCAGGTGGAAGCCATAATGAAATTGTTGGATGTTGGGTCTGACAGTGTACTTTTTGTTGGTATCCATGGTATGGCTGGCATTGGAAAAACAACTCTTGCCACAATTTTGTACAACAAATTATCTATTCATTTTGAAGGCTGTGTTTTCCTCGAAGATGTTCGAGTACATTGGCAGCCTCCTGTTGGTCCTTTAGACTTGCAGAAAAAGCTCTTATCACATTTTGTCAATTCTAGGGATACTGACCAAATTAAAAATGTTGATGATGGGATCAAGATGATCAAAAGAGTGTTTAATAATAAAAAAATACTCATTGTTCTTGATGATCTAGACGAGAAACGGCAACTCGAAAGACTAGCTGGAAAATATGATTGGTTTTGTTCTGGTAGTAGAATTATTTTCACAACTAGGGACAAAAGTATCCTAACGGCTCAAGTGGGATTATCCAGTAAAGAGGTCCTCAACCAGCCCAATGGAATTTTGGCTTTTGAAGTTCATCCAATGAAACCTGATAGCACTTCGTTTGTTTTGTAAGCATGCATTCAGAAGTGAATCTGTTGTAGAAGAATATGATGTTCTCTCAAGAGAAATTGTTCATACAGTGGGCATGCTTCCTTTGGCCGTTGTGGTGATAGGGTCCCATATTTTTGACTTGGGCAATGATTTGGGGCATTCGGATAAAAATGAAGTATGGGACGAGACGCTGGAGGAGTTAAAGGAAGGTCCTTTTGACAATGTCCGAGATACATTATTGATAAGTTATGAACGATTAAAGCATAAGGAAAATGAAGTATTTTTGGATATAGCGTGCTTTTTCACCAATGAGGACAGAACATATCCAGTCATCATGTGGAAGGATTGTAGTTACCATCCTCACACTGCAATCACGGTTCTCTATCACAGGTCCTTGATAAAAATTAGAGATGATAAGTTTTGGATGCATGACCAAGTTCGAGACTTTGGAAGGGGCATTGTTCTTCAAGAGTATCCTCACAAGATTCGTAGGGTGTGGATTCGTGAGAAAGCCCTAGAACTACTGCAGACAGAAGAGGTAAACTTTGATGGTTTTTGAATTAGTATGATTGTTATATTTCTTGAAAAGAAGAAACTGGAAATATGATATCTTCAGTAAGAAACGGAAACTTGAAAATTAATTTATGTAGAAGAGGAAGAAACAACTACTTGTTAGCAAAAGCAGTAAGCCATAGTTCTTGAAAGCATAAGTCGCACGCTCAACCATTGGAGAAATTGTTTGACAGTGCTGTGTTCTCTCTGTTGTAGCTCTGTAAACCGTACGTTGCATGCTCAATATTGAGTCTATGATATGCAGATAAAAGAAGCTGTTGAAGCGGTAAGCTTGATATCCAATGACTATAACCTCACACGAGAAGAATTAACTCGTCTACCAAAACTAAGGTTCCTTCGAGTGAAAGAGTCTGATTTTTCTGGCGACTTCAAGAATCTTCTTTTGGAGCTAAGATGGCTTTCTTGGCAAACATGGCAAACGACTTTCCATGCAAATAACTTTCACTTAAGTAATTTGGTCATCCTTGACCTTTCGGATAGCAGTATTGGAGATGACTGGGGTGGGTGGAACCAAATGAAGGTATGATATGCCTTACTCTATATACTTCTTTCTGGTTATTACCTAATTCGTGATGATAGAAGCAAGATATATATTTTACTTCTTTGTATCATTACCTCATACAATAGACATAGGTTGGATGCACTTCTCATTTCATCTGAGTGTAAATATATTTTGCATGAGTAAATACTAAATCTTTTTATATCAAAGTAAAAGATAATTATGTCCCACATGAAAAATGCTTACTGTGGTTTGTAACCATGGTTTCTTAGCTCTGAAAGTCGCTTAGGCTTTGGAAATGGTGTATTTCAATGAACGTAGTGTATTCCAATAAATGTAAAAGCCATTTTGCCTCAATATGCCTTAGATTTGAGTGACGTAAAATTTGAGTCAAGGTAAGTAATAGAAAAGTCAATTGCAATCAAGTTTGAGATTGGTAACATTTAACTTGAACCGCGTAAATGATCACAATTTTATTTGGAATAGCTAAGTTGATCATTTAAGTCAAGGTGAGCTTGAGCTTCATAATACTTGATTTAAGCAGCTGACTAGCCTAATTTAATAGCTGATTATCTATACCATGTTTATTATTATGTTAATGAACTGTAAATAAATGAAAATTCCATTACTTGTACTTTTCTATTTTACCTGAGTTAATGAGCGAAGGCTCGAGCTTTACATTGAATCAAATCATATCTTACACAGACGGGTTGAATGCGGTGATGTTGAAGATTGTGGTCGAAGGTGGTGTGCTGGTCGTCAATGGCAGTGGGAGAAGGAAAAATAGGGGTGTTGGTATTTGGGGCTTGTGGGTGATTTGGGAATTAGAGTCTTCTGTATTTTCGTAGCAATGATACTTTATCTTTTTGTTTATGAAGTTTTGTTCTAAGAAGGGAACTAGGGTTTTTGAAAAGAAAGCGCGTGAAGTAAAAGGTGGGATGGTTCTTTGTTACCTGTGGTATAAATTTGACTCCTTACAGTGGCCTAACTCCCAGGTTGGGTATTATTCTAAAAAAATTTAAAGCAAGAGAGTTATTTGCAGCATTTCCAAAAATACTTGGAAAATTCAAATTACCTAGATTATCGTAAATAATGACTTATGGATAATAAGCATAGTAATATTATGGCACATGCTGATGTTTCTCATTTATTTTTTCACTTCGACTTTGTTTCTGCAGATGGATAGATTGAAGATTCTAGATCTGACGGGTTGCATAGGGTTAAAAAAGACACCTGAGTTCTCTAATTTCATGTCTTTGGAGAAGCTAATTCTTGCTGGGTGTGTCAAGTTAACCAGAATTGACTGCTCCATTGGTAAGCTAAAACACCTAACTACTTTGACTATCAAGGGATGCAGGTTGCTTGGGGGGTTACCCGAAGAAGTCGGTGCTCTACAATCTTTGATAGAGGTTATCATGCCCCAAACTTTTCAATGCTTCAAACTTTCGGAGACATTCGGCAATCTGAAATCTTTGTCAAGTTTAATATTAGACGAGCACCTTGGAATCAGCCAACTTCCAAGCTATATTGGAGGGTTAGTGAAAGTTACACATTTATCTTTACATCGGTGTGTGAGGATAGAGAAGCTTCCATGCTCTCTTGGAAAAATGGAAATGTTGGTCAAGTTGGATTTATCAATGTCAGGAATAGTTGAACTGCCTGATTCCATTGGAGATATGAAGAAACTAAAAGTGATTATAGTAAGCTATACAATGATAAGAAAGTTTCCTCGTACGATTGGACAGGTGGAGATGCTTGAAGAGTTACATGCCAGGAAATGTTGGGATCTGATAGATGAAAACCTGGAAGAAATTGGGAAGCTATCCTATTTGAAGATATTAGACTTATCCTATACTCATGTATCAAGATTCCCCACAGTGCTAGGTTGTCTCTCTCGTCTCCAAACTCTTGGATTGGGTTCAAGAGATCTTAAAGAAGTACCTGAGCTTCCCTCAAGTTTGACATGCCTTCACATTCAAGCACGTCAGTTCCCATCTATACCTAACCTTTCAAGCCTCGTCAGTTTAGATTATCTGGAATTATCTAGATTAACCGTTTCAAGAGAGGAACCTGAAGAACAACCGGTCCATCTGCTTCCATGTAACTTATCAACCTTGAAATGTAGGGGCATCAGGCTACTACCACCTCTTTCCAACTTAGAAAATTTGTCAGTTTTATGTGTCATTGAATATCAAATGCCATACCGTGACATCCAGATTTTTGGGTTCTGATTTCGATTAGATAATTGGGCGTTTCATCGACGTGGCTATAGTGTTGTTCTCTGAGTTGGCCACTCACGAGATAACTAGACTAGCTAGGTAAGCTATTAAGGACTTTAGGGCAATTAGACTTGAGAATTTGACCAGGAATCGACTTTTCGACCGTGCTCATCTTTAGAGATCATTGCGGCATAGTATAAAATCGATTTGAAATCAGAGATAGGTCGGTTCGACTGAGATGAATGACCGATCGTGGGTGACTCCACTAAATTGGAAAATTCTCATCGACCGGCACTAATTTGATTTTCTTATTGTTTTGGTACCCGTGTCCGTATTTGAATCTTCTAGATTTTCACGACAACCGAGAGTCGCCAATGTGTCGAGTGGGTTCATTGTGGCTCGAAGAAAATCGACCACGGGTCATTTGTCCTAAAAAGTTCTAAAAACTACCCGGTAGCTTAGGTCACGCTCAAAACGTGTCCGAGTGAAATTAACCGCCAATCTAAGTCCGATTCCAGAAATTGGAAGTTTTGTCATGTCACAGGTCATTTTAGGAACGTTGACTCAGTCTCAGAAGATTTTTCTGACAACCGAGACTTTTTGGGAAAAAGTTGAGATAAGGCCGTTTTTAATCGGAATTTGCAGAGGACCGTTCTTATTGTAAAATTGGGACGCAAGTGGGCTACATTGGTAAGGAAAAATACCAATTTGATTGATGAGGTGTTGAATGAATTAATGGGGGTCAATTTGAATTAATTCAAGTGGGACTAAGGTTCAATTGGAGGGAAAAACCTAGCAAAATTCGTATGCCACACGTACCCCCACATTTTGGCCTATCTAAAGGCTTCTAGAAGGGGCATTTTTGGGCTAGAAATGTGGGTGGATGACAGCTCATGGTGGCCCACGTGCGGATGACCTAAGAGAGAGAGAGTGAGTGAGGAAAAAGGGGAAACCGGTTCCCCCTTTCTTCCTCGTCGCTGCCTCTCTCCCCTGCACCTTCATCTTCAGCTGCACGACGCCATGGAAGCCGAAGACCAGAGGAAGCAGCAGCTGCCGCCGCCGTCGTCGCCCACCTAAGCCGGAGCCGCCGCCGCTGCTCCGCGGCCGCCAACGCCTCGCCGCACGCCCTCCGCCTCTTCTCTCTTCCTTCGGTTCGAGCAAGTCCGAACAGCAGAAGCAGAAGCAGCGACCAACGTCGCCGCCTCACCCCGCACGCCGCCCTCACCCAGCGTCGCCTCGCCGCCGTGCTGCCATCCTCGCGCGCCACTGCTGGCCGCGCGCCTTGGCCATCTTCTTGCCCAGCTCGTCATCCCGAGCTGCTGTCCAGCTCGTGCAGGAGCCACCGGAGCTCCCTCCGACCACCTCCGACCATCGTCAGCCTCGCCGGAGCTCCGCCTAGCCCTCCGCCGCCCTTGGCCGCCTCAATCGATGCCGGAATCGCCTCAACCAGCAGCCCACAGAGAAGGCAGAAAATGGGTATGACAGTGGGGTTTTAGCCCGTTTTGGCTGCCTTCCCGAGCCCGGATGCTCGGCCCGCTTTGAGGAAAGTCGATCCTCGCGTCGACCTCGTCGTTTTGTGTGAGTTTTGCTCACTAATGCCTTCTTAGTTTGCTAATTATACTTAAAGGTTGATTAGTGTTAGTTAAGTGTAATTAGGTGGTTAGATTAGAATGGATTAGCGATTATTAGTTAATTGCATTGCATATTAGTTAGGTGGTTAGTGTACTTAGATAGAGAATTGCCTATAGTATTTATTGGATGCGTCTTGGGATTTTTCCCGACCCTTATCGGGTGTTAATTAAGCAATTCGGGCCTAAGTGGAATTTTTAGGAATTAAATATTAATTTTCGAAATTAATTATTTAATTATTTATTTTCCGGAAATTCAACTGGGATGGTCAGTGACCGGGATTTTATGCTGATGATCGTGGCGTAGTACGTTTATTTAATTGAGCTTTATATTGTGTTAAATTGAATTTCTTGTATTTATTTATTTAATTTTCGAAATTAATTATTTACTTATTTATTTTTCGGAAATTCAACTGGGATGGCCAGTGATCGGAAATTTGTGCTGATTGTCGTGGTGCAGTCCGTTTATTTATTTGAGCTCTACATTGTTGTTAATTAAATTGATTGTGTATTTTGAGGAATTATTCCTAAATTGATTGAAATTGAGTGGAATTGAATGACTGATTGGTAGGTGGCCGAGTATGGTTATTCAACATTTATAATGCTTTGATGAATTGTAAAGTGGAGAGAATCGGGAGATTGAACTAGGAATACTCTTGGCTGAGACCGATCAGGTATGAGGTATAGACATACGTGGTTCGGTGATAAGGAAATCACTGGTGAAAACGACGCCTTAAAGAACGCATGAGTGCTGTCCATTACCTGCATCAGTATAGACATACGTGATTCGGTGATAAGGAAGTCACTGGTGAAAACGACGCCTTAAAGAACACACGAGTGCTGTCTACTGCATGCATCATTATGGACATACGTGGTTCGGTGATTAAGGTATCACTGGTGAAAACGGCGCCTTAAAGAACGCACGAGTGCTGTCCATTATATACATTACCTTGGCGAAAACGACGCCCTAGAATAGACATATGTGGTTTGGTGATTGAAGATATCACTGGTGAAAACGACGCCTTAAAGAACGCACGAGTGCTGTCTATTGTATATGTCACCTTGGCGGAGACGACACCCGAGAGCATTGATGGAGCTCTGTGACTAAGTATACTATTGGAGGTTATATGGGATGGAATGAGTGACCTAGAAATGATCCGACTGACTTGTAATCGACTAGGTCGATTGATCGATGATTCGATTTGAGTGTGATTTAATGTGATTGATCATTATCTTGATTTGATGTTGTGAATTGATTGATTGAATGGAAATGACCGTGAGTGGTCTTGTTGGCGTGTAATCGACTAGGTCGATTTGATCGATGCTTCGATCAGTGATGTGATTGCTTGGACACCTATTTGAACTGTGCTAATATGCAGGTGGAATCTGAGGCTAAGGTAAGTCCTCTGGCTCATGTTGTGCATAGGCAACCCTAAGGTGTATTAGTTTACTAATCGGGTCTTAGGGGGTAGAACTTGCTAAGACATAGTCTCATCCCTGTTTGGGGACAACATTTCTGGACCTTGATGAAGAACCTGAGAAGAAAGGACCCGAAGAGGAATACTGAAAGGAGAACCCGAGGATGATCCAGAGTAGGATCCTGATGATTGTGGCTGTAGAATTTATTTGAGTAGAAACTAACCTTTTTAGCATGGCTTGTATATGTACATAAGGGTGTTGGTTTTCTGGTTCAAATTTCTAGTCCTACTTGTATATCCCATTGTTTTATTGTCTGGGGATCCACATGTGCAATATAAAATGAAAGGGTCGGCGATACAGTCCTGGGATATCGCATTTTAAAATCGACCAAAGTTGAAGGATGGTCACGTGACCGAGGGTCGGGGCGTGACACATACTTCTCTATCTATGAAGAGCTAATAAATTTGACAGAATTGAAACTAAGTAAATGCAAGTTCGTCAAGAAAATATTTCATCTGTCAGTCTTGAAGAACCTACAGCGCTTGGATGTAAACAGATTGGACAGGCTGGTTGAGATTCAAGGTTTGTCAGAATTGAAATCCTTGTTGTACTTTCGTATCTCTGACTGTTATAAAATAGAAAGGTTACCCAACTTATCAAAGTTGGATAAGCTACAGCGCATTGAGCTAGAAGCTTGTCCAAAATTAAAAGTGATTGAGGGCATCAAGGGCTTAGAAAGTTTGGTATTGGATAATTGTGGTTGCACTGTCCTGGAGAGGTTGCAGGATGTCTCAGGGTCAACTTGGCTTTCCCGCAAAGCACCTAAGTGCCAAGTGTTCCTAAGTTTTAGTGGACTAGACACTTCTTATAGCATTGTTGATGTCCTTTACAAGAACTTGGTTCAAAACCAAATTTTGGTTTTTCGGGATGATGACACGGTGAGCTCTAGTGATGGAACTAATGAAGGGCTTCCACGGGCACTTGACGACTGCAATATCTTCATACCCATCTTATCTAAGAACTATGCTTCTAGTTGGTGGTGTCTCCGTGAATTGGCCCACATGGTAAAATGCATGTCAAACTCATATGGGAAAAAAATACTTCTGCCCATTTTCTACGATGTGGAGGTTGATGATCTTAAGCTTGAAAGCATTCTGTACAGAAGTGCCCTAGATAAGCACATGACTAAATTTGGCAACGAAGTGGAGGAATGGGAAAAGGCTCTTAGAGAGGTTGCGGACATAAGGGGGTTCAACCTGAACTGTAACGGGTAATGCTGCTATTTTGATTAATTGGAGCTTACCTTCTACGTTATGAGTTAATAAGTCATTCAATTGAACTTTAGCACCATAGAATTTCGGTCACTGTCTGTAATGCAAACTTTTGCACAAAACACTCGAGGACACTCAAAAAGATTCCTACGCTTTGTTGGGAAGAGTTTCTTAAGTGGGTGAAGAAAAAGAACGCAAAGAAATTTAAGGTGAAGAAAAGGCATTCTTTGGGTTGGTCGGAGTCGTAGGATACGGAGGTGAAGATAGTGTAGGGATATGAAAAATGAAGAATGAAAAATGAAAATCGGCATATCTATTTCTTCGTGTTTTGATTTCTTTGAAGTTCATTGCTTTGCAACAGTCTATAAAAATTGTTTTTTGAATGATGTTTATAGAAGGTTGCCTGGGTGGACATCTCATTCTTCTATGAAAATTGAAGAATTTGAATTGGCATTGAATAATTGCTATGTGATCCTTCACAATTTGTCATTTTCTATTACTTTTGAGACTTTATTTGGAAATGCGTTTATTTGAAAATAAAAGAAAAAGTGTGAATTTTTCCCCTGCTTTCTTCACACTTCTGAGAGGAACAGAATCGGCTGGCCCACCAGAATTCATTTTACCATATCAGCGTCTGTATTTTCTCTACCTCTTCACATTCAGCACCCGATCATTCCTTCCACGACAATTCTTTCCACTCTGAATCTTGCTTTTCAAACAGAGTGTTATTGTTTATGATACTACTAAAGAATAGAAAAAAAAAATGGCATTTCGATAAATAGAAAAAAAAATGTGATTTAAAGTATTCTAGGAAATTGATTTAAGTTGTCACAAGATTGAAAGGAGTTCATTGGAGTTTATAACGCACATGAGATACATGAGGTAATTTTTTTGAACTCTCTTGGCCATTTTAAGTTTCCATTTTATCGTTTGTTTACGTTACACAGCTATCATTCTTTTTTTATTGAGGAGACATAGTGCACGAGCTTCTGTAGAATTTTTCAATAATGTTGGAGATTGAAAGTTGTTTTTGAGTGCATTTTATGATATAGAGCGATAATAAAAGGTGCTTTGAAATAATTACTTCAATTGTCTCCATAACAGGGCATAAAAGGTAATGCAACAGGGTTAGTCCAGAATAAATGCAGTATTTCCTGAAGTGAAATGAAATTGATGACTCATAAATTTATGTATAGAGGGAATGACTATGAACGATGAAATTTAAGCATATAAACATTGCGAAAAATTAGACAACACCCTCCAAGAGTCTCCCATTGAATGATAAATGGAATATGTGCAAAAAAAAATGTTAAGTTTTAAATAGTAGGAAAAATTTCATTCCTTGTGGCAATTCCTTCGAGCCAAGAGTAGAAATTAACTATTGGAGCGAATTTGAACCGCCTGAAGAATGTAAATTATTCCTTATAGATTAATTTGTGCCGCTGCGGACAAGCAGATCGTAAGTCAAAAGGTACAAAATTTCGCAACAACTTGATGCCATGTTATTTCCACCTTGAAATGGGCCCTTCAATCATAAAGAAGATCGAGTCTTTGAATTCTATTTATTTATTTGTTATATATTTTGTTTCTATATTTTTGTACCCTTGCATAAATAAATAAAATACATAAGAAGAAAAAATTTCCACCAATAACCTCAGGATTAATATAATTTTATTAAGAAATAATTTTAAAAAGTTAAAGATGGAAAAAATGATAAATAGGTATGAAAATTTAGGAGAAAGTATCTGATATGATTAGTATTTAAAGGCCAAATGACAAAGTAAATCTCAACCTTTTTAACAGTTTCCAAGTTTCTATTAACCTTTTAAACCTATTAAAAGGACAGCCAACCTTCTGAATTTGTTTCACAACTATCCCATGCCATTTAACACCATTTATGAGAGGAATATTCAGTTTAGATTCTTTCCCGAATTCCAATTTTGCCCATAAAAGAAGGAAGATTTATCTAGTTGTGGTATTCAAGGGAGGATACTTAAGGGAAAATAATGTAACGATGCATAATTCAAGGGATAATATTTTTATGGTTTCATATCAGCTAATTTTTGTTTATTAAATGTATTTTCGAATTTTTAATACGAAGAAAAAGAATGAAAAATTAGGTTCTTCTATGCAATATTCTGATATGTCTAGCGAGACCTTACCAAATAAAATCTGTTCACTGTTTTTTTTTTTGGCCAAAAATAATACTTCTTCACTTAAAAAATAATAAAACAGTTTTACCCATAAAGAATATCTGTTGTGCTTCTTTCTATATTGTTCTATAGCCCGAATTTATTTTTGTTTTATCTCAGGATCCAACTCCTTTATCAAAACAATCCTATAAATTAGCTCAATAATACAAGCACCTTGGATTTTATGTCACTGCATATTAGTTTGTCGTTCCAAGCATTATGAAAAAATTTTGCCTTCTTAAGTTCTGTGAATCTTACTCCATCCATTCCATCAGGAATGTCTACTTCACATCAATCGGCTCATGCATTATCTAAAGCATCTCCGATACATCAAATTGAGCGGTTTTTCATGAAATTCCAACGTACTTATCAGCTTACTATGACGGTTAATTTCCATCCATAGTGAACTGAAATAATTGCCTTATTTGACCATATTGTCCCCAGAGACCGAGAGATCATCATGTTTGGAAGAAATTTATACCATTTTCTTTCATGTCGTTGATGAAAAAATTATTTCCTGCTTTGCTGCAGCTCCGGTGAACTAATTGAATCGGTCGTTAAAGAGGTTTCCCGTAAGCTTACGGGCAAAAGTGTGGATGTGCCTGAACATTTGGTTGAAGATCATGGTCAGATAGCAGCGATAATAGATAAGTTGGATGTTGACTCTGGTGGTGTGCATTTCGTTGGGATACATGGAATGGGTGGTGTCGGTAAAACAACACTTGCGAAAGTTGTGTTCAACAAATTACTTCTTCAATTTGACGGTGTTAGTTTCCTCCAAAATGTTCGAGAATCATCCCAACATAGTCTTGATGGTCTTGTAAACTTGCAGAAAAAGTTATTATCGAATGTTATTGGTTCTGGGGATATTGTCCAAATCAATGACATTGGTGATGGGATGGGTCAGATCAGGAGAGTATGTAGGACTAAAAAGGTCCTTATTGTTCTTGATGATCTAGACAAGAAAGAGCAACTCCAGAAGCTAGCCAGAAAGTCTAATTGGTTTGGTTTGGGTAGTAGGATCATTATCACAACTAGGGACAAAAGTATCTTGACGACTCAAGTGGAATCATTCAGTGAAGTGGTCTTAAATCAACCTAAAGGAATGTTGGCTTATGAAGTTTATGAAATGGAATTGGGTCGAGCACTTCAGTTGTTTTGTGAGCATGCGTTCAGAAGAGACTCTCCCGTCGAAGGATATGAGCACCTTGCAGAGAAAATTTTCCGTAGAGTGGGAATGCTTCCCTTGGCTGTCGTGGAGATAGGTTCAATTCTTCGTTTCCGTCATGAAATTGGAGAATGGAAAGATGAGTTGATGCAGTTAAATAAAGGTCCTTTAAAGGTTGTTCGCGATGCATTAATGATAAGTTATGAAGGACTGAAGGATGAGGAAAAAGAAGTATTTTTGGATATCGCTTGCTTTTTCACCAACGAGGACCAAACGTATCCAGCCATTATGTGGGGTGATTGTCAGAGTGCAGTTAGTGTCCTCCTCCAACGGTCCTTGATAAAAATAGAGATGATAAATTTTGGATGCATGACCAATTGCGAGATCTAGGAAGGAACATCATAGTTGAAGAATATCCTCACAAATGTAATAGGGTGCGGATTCATGAGTGTGCTGTAGCAATGCTATGGGAGAAAAAAGAGGTAAAATTGAAGACTATGTCACATAATTTTTATTTGGAATGAAAAACCTCTTGCAATTGTGCTTTTATTTTATTGTTAGCTTTGTTTAACTTCCCATTTGTCTTTAGCGAGAGCTCTCTCAAACACCTGGGTCAAAAGGCCTTTTAAATTGGTGAAGAGAGACCAGATAGATTTTTCTAGATTCTGTAGAACAGTACATAGTTTTCTGGAAGTTCTGAAACAACAAAGCCCGTTTCACGAGCAATCCGAGCAAAGTCATAAGAAACTAGCGATATGAAGAGTTTTTTAACTTACTTTCAAACACAATTAGAGAAAAAAGCAAAAACTATGAAGATTGCAATTAACATGCTTACTATTTTTCTTGAATAGTATAAAATGGAAAATGGACAAATGATTTATAAGATATCTTCAACTGTATGCTTAATTAATCTTGAGTCTTTGATGGTAGAAAAATCAAGGTCTGGAAGCACTAAGCCTGAGTTCCAGTGGTGGCTGGAGCAGCATCCATATGGCTGAAGAATTAGCTGCTACATCAAAATTAAGGTTCCTTCGAGTGAAAGGCTTGAATGGCATCTTCGAGAATCTTCTTCCTAACCTAGACAGGCTTTTTGGGGAAACAGGGGGAACGGCTTTCCATGCAAATAACTTTTACTTCAGTAATTTGGTCATGCTCGACCTTTCGGATAGCAATATTGGAGATGGCTGGGATGGGTGGAGCCAAATGAAGGTATGATATGACTTACTCTATATACTTCTTTCTATCATCACCTCATTCGCGATGATAGAAGCGAGACATATATTTTACTTCTTTGTATCATTACCTCATGCGATTGACATAAAGGTTGCATGCACTCCCCATCTCGTCTGAGTTTAGAATATGTTTTGCATGAATCAAATCAAAACCCAATTATATCCCACATATAAAACTGCTTCATGTGGTTTATAACCTTGATTTCGTGGTTATGAAAGTTGCTTAGGATTTGAAATTGGTGTGCTCCGATAAGGTAGTCGTTTTTGCATCAATATGCATCAGATATGATCTGCATCACTATAAAAGTTTTGAGTCAAGCTTAGTAATACAAAAGTTTATTGGAATTAAGTTTGAGATTAGTAACGCTCGAATGGCGTAAAGGATCACAAGTTTAGTTGGAATAGCTAAGCTGATGATTTAAATTAAGGTGAGCTTGACCATCATGAGACTTTATTCAAGGGTTTTACTAACCTAATTTAATAGTTTTCTTTATAATTGCATTAATGAACTGTCAAATAAATGAAAATGACATTATCTATACTTTTGTAATTAACTCGAGTTAATGAGTGAAGGCTGGAGTATCACATTGAATCTAGTTTTTAACTACAGCGTCAAATCAAATCTCGGAGAAATCTATGGTATAGATTTGGGGTGGAGAAAAAACGTAATGGAGTGCCTTTTCCATTTCTAAAATTAATTTTAGGTCAGTTTTTGAGCTACAAAAATTGTGTTAAATCACTTTAACTCGATTAGGTACCCTCCCCGCTAACAATTGCCATTTAGTCACCTCTTGTGATCTTTCTACAATTTTTCAACTTAAAATGGATGCTCCTATTAAGTTGAAGGTAGGATACCCAAAATCAATCTCACCTTTTATATCAACTTCACTTTGCATCATTCATTTTTGTTAATTTTGATTGTTAACGTGCAAGTGTGAGTATGCGTGTAGGCTATTCTGCAAATACCTGTTCTACAAATATCTTATGCACGCTAGATTTTCTAGAAATTGCATTGATTTTTTAACAATTTTTTAATCCGTCACTTTATCTCTTACTATTAAGTAGGCTTTACATTACACTTGAGAAAGAGAGAGAGAGAGGTTAAGATTGTGGTCGGAGGTGGTGTGCTGGTGCCCAATGGCGGTGGGTGGAGAAAAACTTAGCGTGTTGGTATTTGGGGTTTGTGGGTGATTTGGGAATTATACCTTTTTGTGTTTTCATAGCAAGTATACTCTAGTTTTTTGGCTATGGAGTTTTGTTCTAACACGCATACTTGTGCAGGTGGCAAAAAAGCTGAAAGTTTTGGACCTGAGAAACTGCAAATACTTAACAAGGACACCTGACTTGTCTGACTTCCTGGATTTGGAGATATTGATACTTGCTGGCTGCTCCAAGTTAATTACGGTTGATTGCTCCATTAGTAAGCTACAGCTCTTAAAAAATTTGAATATGGATGGATGTGACTCTGTTGAGGTGTTGCCTGAAGGGGTTGGTTCTTTAGAATCTTTGACAGAGTTCATCCTCTCCGGATCTTCCAAATTGGTCACACTCACAGAGAGTTTTGGGAATTTGAAATCTTTGTCAAGCTTCAGTGTAAATTATTGCAAGGGAATGAACAAACTCTCGAACTCTATCGGAGGATTAGCAAAAATCACATGTTTCTCTTTAAACGGATGTGAGGGGATAAAGAAGCTTCCACACTGTCTTTGGGGCTTAGAATCATTGGTTAAGTTGGATTTGTCATTCTCAGGGATAGACAGTCTCCCTGATTCCATTGGAAATCTAAAGAAACTCGAAGCCATCAAGATGGGACATACAAAGTTAAAAAGGTTACCAGACGCAATTGGACAGCTAAAGATGCTCAAAGAGTTACATTGCCCAGAGTGTCTGGATCTATCAGGCGAAGTCCCTATTGGGAATCTTTTCCATTTGCAGATCTTGGACTTGTCATGTACTCGTATTTCTAGTTTGCCAGGCACAATCACTCAACTCTCTCACCTAGAAGAGTTACATGTCCGAGATTGTAGGGATCTTACGAGTGAAATCCTAGATGCAATTGGCGAACTATCATGCTTGAGGATCTTGGACTTCTCTGGTACTTGTATTTTGGGTTTGCCGGCCACAATCAGTCTTTTCTCTCACCCAGAAGAGTTACGTGTCCAGGATTGTCAGGATCTTATGAGGGAAATCCCAGATGCAATTGGCGGACTATCCTACTTGAGGATCTTGGACTTTTCTAGAACTGGTATTTCTGGTTTGCCTGCCACAATCGCTCATCTCTCTTACCTAGAAGAGTTACGTGTCCAAGGTTGTTGGAATCTACTGAGCCAAATACCATATGCAATTTGGGGACTATCCCGCTTGAGGATCTTGGACTTTTCTGGTACTTGTATTTCTGGTTTGCCTGCCATGATCACTCATCTCTCTCACCTAGAAGAGTTACGTGTTTGGGATTGTAGGTATCTTAAGGGTGAAATCCCAAATGCAATAGGCGAACTATCCAGCTTGAGGATCTTGGACTTCTCTGGTACTGGTATTTTTTATTTGCCTGCCACGATCACTCGTCTCTCTCACCTAGAAGAGTTATATGTCCGCAGTTGTTGGTATCTTATGAGCACATTGCCAGATGCAATTTGGGGACTACCTCGCTTGAGGATCTTGGACTTCTCTAGTACTCGTATTTCTGGTTTGCCTGCCACGATCACTCATCTCTCTCACCTAGAAGAGTTACGTGTCCGAAATTGTAGGTATCTTACAAGTGAAATCCCAGATGCAATTGGCAGACTATCCCGCTTGAGGATCTTGGACTTCTCTGGTGTTGATATTTATGGTTTGTCTGCCACGATCAGTTGTCTCCCTTGCCTTAAAGAACTTGTGTTGAAGGAGTGCGAGAAGCTTCAACTAGTGCCACAGCTTCCCTCGAGTTTGATAAGCCTTTTTCTTGATGCTTATCATTGTGAAATCATCCCAGACCTCTCGAACTTACTTACTTTAGATCACTTGGACTTGTCCTTTCGTCGGTATAATCTCGAGGCTGCTTACGAGTCAGAGGAACTTCTGTCCCCGTGGAAGATTGTAGAATCCGTCGACCGGCTTCCGTCTAGTTTGTCGACCTTGCATCTCACGGATATACTGCCACCGCAGGGGTTTTCCAACTTCAGGAACCTATCAAGTCTCTCCATTTCTAGCCGCTTATATTTCCCGGTGCTTGAAGACTTGGAGAAGTGGAGGCAATTGCCCATAAAAGTCTGTCCATCCCTCGAGAGAATACCTGATCTCTCATGCTTGAAGAATCTAGAAACCTTGTGTCTGTCTCAATTGTTTAGTCTTGTGGAGATACAAGGTCTGGGGGAGTTGGAATCCTTGTGGTCACTACGGATTATCCGCTGTAAGTCATTAGAAAGATTACCTCAACTATCAAAGTTGGCAAAGCTCAATTTTTTTGAGCTACGCGACTGCCCAGTGTTACGGGCCATCGAGGGTCTCGGATGCTTACGGCGTTTGGAGCGTTTGACTATTAAGGGTTGCATGTCCCTGGAAAGGTTGCCTGATTATACAAGGTGTTCGACCGCGCTAGACACCGATTTTGAAGCACCAGAAACATCGAGTTCCGATGGGGAGTAGCCAGGAACGTCGGACCCTGCGTCTATATCAGGGGCTAGCATCAATCAATGTGTTACTTAGATTTCGTACCCTTGTAAGTCTTGTCTCTCCATTTATTTGTGCAGAGTGGGCTCTTGATAACGAAAGACGTGGGTTGTCCATATATATTAGTTTGTCCCGTAAATTCATTAATGACGATAAGTATTTCACTCTTCATTTCTTGTTGAGATGCACGCATGAATTGCTTTAGAAAAGTTTCATTTCGGAGAATTGATATGATGTGAAGGAATTAATATATCCTAATCGATCCACAATTCATTACCTTAAACTTTTACTGGAGGTGGATTTAACTAAATATGTCAATAGACTCGAATTTTGGCTCCCTCCAAGCTGAAGGTATTGGAAATTCGTGTCTTCTCTTACTTTCGTGCTCCTAACACTCCTATCCATTCCTTACTTTTATGACTTTTATCAATATAGTAAGGTACGTCTTATATGATACATTAAATTCTTTTAATTTTAGTTTCCTAAATGCTATCGCTAGAGTATAAAGTCCTTACTTTCATTTTTTCAATGGTGCATGACTTTGTTATAGGTCTTACATGATGTGTTTATTATCCCAGCGAAAAGTTAGATTAATGGTGGGAAATGATGAGGCCTGATGGGCTGATATAAATGCAAAATGTTTAGAACTTATTTGGTCAAAAAAAAAAAGTTTAGGACTAAATTGATAATATTACAATAGGTTTATCATTTTTTTTATAATTTCCTCGAACAAAGTCCCCAGCAATAAATTTGTAAAGCCAACAACGAGTTGTGCCTCTACCACTTCCAATGTGCGGTTTGATCCGTGTGAAAGCCAGATAAAAAATTCTTATTAAGGGCACGAGTGACCTCAAACGAAGCTTGTTAAGGAATTGCTACTTGCGATGATTATGATTGGGTGATGCTCGGTGTACTGATATATCTACGTGTATTTCCTCTTGAATATTGCTAATACTAGGGCATCATGACAATGCTTGTTCAGAACTCTCTCTAATCTCTCGCTGTTTTCGCTATTTGCTTTCGTTAGAAACAGTTTCATTTGCTTTAAGTTTAAACTCAAGCCAGCCGTTGACCTCATTAGTTGCAAGTCAAGGGTTACAAGCTTGAATTTGTCTACAACTGGTTACTTACCTCGCAAACCGATAATTTAGATGTTAAAATTAAGGCTTACCTTATATTCTTATCATTTCGTGCTCGTACAAACCTGTAGGGCACTTTTCGGCTGTTCCTTTACTTTACTTCCTTTGAAAACCTACCGTGTTCTGACTGTTTATGTGCACTGCTGGACTTCTTCTTTGACTTTTCTTCTGTGGGTATTGTCTTCAGCCCTGCCCTCCACTTAGCAATTAATACGAAAGGATCGAATCTTATTGGAATTCTTCCAAACCTGGGTCGGGAAGTGGTGAGTGATGTGAGGCGATGAAGCTACTGGGAGAGAGAGTTCGCGGATGTTGTCTCTTGCGGACGTGAAAGCTCTGCAGGAAATTGTTGAACTTCCGAATACTTGCACCCAAGGGGCTGATTTTGCGTCTGGACTGGCCGCACCAGATTGCTCGGGACTGTGAACTCGCTCAAGGTGCTGAGATGGCCTATGGAAAGCTTCGCCCATACCAGTGCGCTGTGGTCTCGTCGAAGCTGGAACGTTGTGAAGAGGCTCACTGTTGCTTGGAACTCACCGGACAGAGGAGACTTGGCTGGGAACAAAGGTAGAGACAGATTGGAGATCGCCAAAAGGCAGAAGCAGCTCACGAAAGAGATTTTGTGTTGAAAGTCTCTGTTGTTACTGATCAAAACAGTGAACAAGAAACAGAAAACCAGAAGCTATATATTTCGAATTAGGAAGAGAAGCACTGAGAAAACAGAACACAAACTTGCGTACATCAGTTTTCTCAGAGGAAACTGTCAAGTACAGGACAACTTAAACAAAAACAATAACTGCTTACAAACCACTCACACACGTGCAGCATATAACTGCATCTGAACGTGCTAATTCACTTCCTAAATTACAAAAATACCAGCTGCATAATATAACCAACTGAGCAAGAAAAATAAACCATAAAAAGAAAACAGAACAGAGGAACATCAGTCGAAAAACCAGCAGCACTGAGACATTATAATCCAACAAACTCCTCCTTGGATCGATTCTTGCTGCTACATACTCCAATTTTCTTTCTTAATACTTCAAATCTTCCAGCTTGAAGTGGTTTTGTGAATATGTCTGCAAGTTGATCTTCGAGATCTGCAATAAACCAGCTTAACTTCTCCATTTTGTTGCACCTCACGTAGAAAGAAGAACTTAACCTTGAAATGCTTAGTTTTGCCATGAAACACTGGATTCTGAGATATTGCTAGAGCAACTTGATTATCTACATTGATTTCGATACAACCACTGGAATTCAGCCATAAATCTTTCATTATCTTCTTCAACCACAAAGCTTGATTTACAGCTGCAGTAGCATCTATAAATTCTGCTTCTGCAGTAGATTGAGCTACAATTTCTTGTTTTTTAGAACACCAAGAGAAACAAGCTGATCCAAAACCGAAACAATATCCAGATGTACTCTTCATATCATCCATCGAGCCAGCCCAATCACTATCAAAAAAACCTTGTAAATTGAATTCTTGACCCCTCTGAAACTTCAAACCAAAGAACAAGGTTCCTTTTAGATACCTCAAGATCCTCTTTGCTGCAATCAAATGAAGCTTACTTGGATCACTCATAAATCTAGATAGAACACTTACAGCAAATATAATGTCTAGTCTGGTTCTTTGTAAGATACATGAGACACCCTATCGACTTCTATACATCGAGGCATCCACAAGATCTGTTCCATCAACCTTCGCAACTTCTCTTTAGCCGCCATCGGTGTCTTGACACTTGGACAGTCTTCCATCTGAAACTTCTTTAGAATTTCCTTCAAATATTTCCTCTAGCAAATGAAGATTTCATATGGACTTTGCTTAACTTCCAGACCTAAGAAATAAGCCATTTTTCCTAAGTCTAAATCTCAAAACCCGCAAACAAACCTTGCTTAACATTTTCTATCGATTCGCATCATTTCCTGTCACCAATAAATCATCCACATAAAGTGACAGAACTACCACACTTTGATTTACTTTCTTGATATAAAGAGTGAACTCACTTAAGCTTTTTGCAAAACCAAAATCCTGTAAATATCGATCTATCTTTCCATACCAGGCTCTTGGAGCTTGTTTCGAGTCCATATAGAGCTTTGCGCAATCTATATACACTTTCCTCTTGCCCTTTAATTCTGAAACCTTCAGGTTGTTCAACAAAAATTTCCTCTTCAAGCTCTCCATTTAGGAATGTAGACTTGACATCTAACTGAAAGATAGTCCATCCCTTCTCTCGCGCAATAGCTAACGAAGCCTTATTGTGTCCAGCCTTGCAACTGGAGCAAAAGTTTCAGAATAGTCTACTCCCCATATTTGAGCATAGCCTTTCACAACCAGTCTTGCTTTATACTTATTGATAGAACCATCGATTGAGCTTAGTCCTAAACACCCACTTAACTCCAATCACATTCTTGTCTAGTGGCCTGTCTACTAATTCCCAAGTCTGATTTTTTTGAATCATTGCTATCTCCTCCCCGCATTGCTGCAATCCACTTCTGATCTTCCTTGGCTTCTGCAAAGTTGGATGGTTCGAGCACTGCCACATTACTTCTCTCATAGATCTCAGCAAGTGACCTTGTGCCTCTCACAGGTTGATCATCTACACTCTCTTCCATTTCCTCTGTAATTCCATTAGTCTCCACATCTGTTTCAGGCTGTCTTTCGAAGTGCTTCAATTCCGTGATCTTTCCATCTATCCAATTCCATTCATCTTCCTCTAAAAACATGACATCTCTGCTCACGTTATTTTCCCCGTCATGGGATAGAAAATTCTGTAAGCTCTTGATTGAAGACTATATCCAACAAAGATCCCAATCTCTCGCCTTTTTATCAAGTTTGTCCCTCTTAACATCAGGAACATGAGTGTAACACAAACATCCAAAAACCTTCAAGTTTTTCACAGAAGGCTTAATATCTTGACAGCCTTCGAGAGGTGTTAATTTCTCTAATGCTTTTGTAGGCAATCTATTTAATAGAAATACAGCGGTATTGGCTTGCCTCGGCCCGAACCTCTTAGGCAAATTCTTCTCTTGCATCATACATCTGGCCATCTCCATAATACTTCTGTTCTTTCTCTCACTGACTCCATTCTGTTGAGGTGAGTAAGGAGCTGTAAATTGCTACACAATTCCTGCTTGCTCACAAATCAGCTTAAATTTGTTAGCTGTATACTCAGATCCATTGTCAGACCTGAGAGCTTTAATTTTCTCTCCACTTTGATTCTCAACTAAAGCTTTAAACTTCATAAATGCATCAGCTACTTCAGTCTTAGCTCGCAGAAAATAGATCCAGCTCATCCTAGTCAAATCATCAGTAAAGGTAATAAAATACCTGCTTCCATTGAGAGAGGGTTCAGACATAGGTCCACATACATCAGTGTGAACTAGTTCCAGCTTTTGACATATCCTCGAGACTCCTCCTTTGAAGGGAAATCTAGCTTGTTTGCCAAGAAGACAGGTTCGCATTGTGGAAGTTCTTCCTCCAAGCTTGGCAAGTCATCTACCAAGCCATTTTTCTGCATAAACAGATACTCCTCCCCGTGTGAACATGCCCAAGTCTTTTATGCCATAGCTCGTATTTTCTTCTTTGCATTTCAAAGCCATCTGTTGCATCTCATGTGGCTTGAACATAAAACTTTTATCCCTCATTGGAATTCTCAAGACTTCTTTGCTTTGTCGCATTTTTAATGAGACATTCCCTTCCTTCGAACTTCACTTTATAGCCCTTCTCCACTAACGACCAACACTTAACAGATTTTGGTCAATATTTGGCACAAAGAGAACATCCCTGATTAACTTTACCTCCTGGTTTCTTTCAATAGCAACTACACCTTTACCTTGCACTTCAATATGCTTTTGTCGATTGCCAATTCGACTCGGACCTTCTTGTCTTGTTTATGTTCCCGAATAGCTTTAAGTTACCGTCATGTGATTGGTACAACCACTATCTACCAGCCATGTATTATTTTCGATCGAAGATTCACCAGCTGAAGCTATAAACAGTGCTCTTCATCAACTTCATTTACTCGCCACTTGTGCTTCTCCCCTTTGCTGATAAGTTTTCCCTTTGCAAATAGCTTCCATGTGACCCAACTTGTGGCATCTTCTCGCACCTAGCGTCGGCTTTCTCCAAAGCATCTAAAAGACTCGATGATTGGTTCCACCACAAGATCTTGACATGGCCTTTTATTATTTTTCCATTTGCTAGATCCACTAGTGTTCCCTTCTTTTGGTAAAAACCTCGAATCAGCAACATTTCCTCTAAACTGAACCCATTTCTTCCCTTTGCCTCCATCATTTTGCTTTACTTTGGCTTGCAATGCGCCCTCTACATGTTCTTCTCTCCTCATTAGTCTTCTGTGTTCCTGTGCCTGTAAAGCATTCAACAACTCTGCAAGTTTTATATCAGCCAAGTCCCTTGTGTTTTCCAAAGAAGCTATAGTAGCTTCGAATTTCTCTGGAAGAGACACCAAAATCTTCTGAACAAGCCTATCATCCTTCAAGTCGGTCCCCAAAACTCGATTTTATCGCCTATCCCCACTAGCCTATCGAGTATTCCTTCACCGACTCGAGACTCTTTCATCTGCTGTCTCTCAAATTCTCTCAAGAGATTCAGCACCTTCATATCTCTTATCTTCTCATCTCCTTCATATTCTTCCTTCAAGAAGTCCCATATGGCCTTTGCAGAGTCACACTTCATAATTCTGGTAAAGATGGTAGGCGAGACAGCAAAGATACGAGCAAGATTTTGCCTTGGCTTTTCTTGTGGTTCTCTCTTTATGAAGTTTAATTTGATTCATGGTCGGATTATTTGGAAGTGGAGCAACTTCATAATCATCCTCCACAGCTTCCCACAGATCATGACCCTCCAAAAATGATGTCATCTTAACAGCCCATGCTTGATAATTCTCTCCAAGTAAATCTTTGAGAAGCCATCGCAGAGAAACCACTCGACCCTGTCTCCATCACCCTTTAACTTCTTTACACTTCGATACTTGCTTCACTTCACGGTCCCTCAAGATCATTCGTGCTCGATACCACCGTTGTTATTGATCAAAACAAGAAACAAGAAACAGAAAACCAGAAGCTATATATTTCGAATGAGGAAGAGAAGCACCGAGAAAACAGAACACAAACTTGCGTACATCGTTTTCTCGGAGAAACTGTCAAGTACAGGACAACTTAAACAAAAACAATAACTGCTTACAAACCACTCACACACGTGCAGCATATAACTGCATCTGAACGTGCTAATTCACTTCCTAAATTACAAAAATACCAGCTGCATAATATAACCAACTGAGCAAGAAAAATAAACCATAAAAAGAAAACAGAACAGAGAAACATCAGTCGAAAAACCAGCAGCACTGAGACATTATAATCCAACAGTCTCCCTGGCTGGGATGGTAATTGATGACTTCTGCGCTTTTCTCACTAAGACGATTGGTCTGGAGCACGAAGTAGTCATGAAAATGTAAAGAAAAGACACATATCTGGTTCTGGATTTGAGCAGCTTTTGATAAAAGAGGGTACGCCTATTTCCTGAGGCATAGTACCTGCTAGGTCCACTGACATTTACATGGTTTCTATTTTCCACATTGACCCAATACCCTAATTAACCATTTCCTCCTACCATATGCTGCACTTTTTTTTTTCTTCCTTCTTAGTTCATCTACTTGCTGTTTTTGACATAACAAACTTCTGATGCCAAACCTGACCTCTGTAATAAACTTGCCCTGGATATGCAAATCAACAAAGATGAATTGTTTAGCTAAAAATCAGGGCCAAAGACTCTTGTGGACCGGTTTTCCTATGTATCTTTTCATTTTTTAGTACAATTTTTTAGAGAAATTTATGTGCCCTTTTAGTGGAGTTCTGTGGCAACATATTGTAATGAATTACTGAGAATACAAGTTCAAAACTTCATGATACCTAAGTGTTGTCATAATCGAAGGTAATAACACAGAGGCAGTTTTCATTGATCATGCTTTTAGCTTGCTTGCGTCCAACCACATTACGGTCATTCAGATGTGGTACAGACGGCCACAATAGCTAGCAGAGTTTCTTGTGCAAGAGAATGATGTCTAAACTGAAGCTGAAAGTATCTGCCAGGTGACTAACTGGAACTCCTCTTGAGATTACCAATTTATACAGCCTGAGAACTTAGATAATTCCTGGTTTTGGAATACAAAGTTTCAGTTGAAATTTCTGGAGAAATTAGAGATTTGAGGTCCTTTGACTTCTCAAACTTGAGAAAAGGTAAGGCCACTTCAAGAAGAAAGCATACAGGACAAGAACATGTTGAGGATCAGCAATATACCCCGGTCTCTGTGGCATTAACAGATAAATTTGCAAACCGAATGATGAATTAAATTGGATTGTCAAGTTGTAGGGATTGGCCTTTCGCAAAATCTTATTGAAATGGGCTGGAAACTCTCATATCCACTTCTTGTGGAAAGCTTAAGTTTAAGCTTGTCATTAATAATCAAATCTTAGCAGATGTGAGGTTTATTGTAGTAGAATCTAAATTTTCTGTAAGCATTGCATTGATGGGTCGCATCCTATTATAGAAAAGTGATGTTTGAAGATATGCACGTGTATCTTAAAAATAACCATGCCAGATCCAAGCTACTTTGTAAAGGGAGAACTTTTAAGGTTGGTGTCCGCCGTGAAATTATGTTGAAATCCCAGTTCAAAATGATTTAAAATTGTTTCGCATTTTTGTCTCCCCGCTTCCACGTTTCTGGGTATTTCTACCCTCATTTTGTCCACAACTACGGTCTTGTTCGAATCAAAGCAATATGTGCAGGCGCAAGTCTCAAATTACTTGGTTTTGTTTGTAAGCAATGTGATCTCCATCCCTTTCGATGGCTTTTTCATTGCCTCAAAACACCATAGAAGATGACATTCGACACGTGAAGTTACAAGCAATTTAGTCTTAGATTTGCGTTGGACCAAATTTGACGAAGGGAGGGTCTACTTTGTAACGAAATCATCTAAAATTTACCATTTACTTCTTCAAAAAAATTGCAAAAATTGTATATGTCAGCATCTGCCATGCGACATAGCATGGTCAGCAGTCACCTCAATCATTCCTGACCAATTTTGGTTGAAGGACTACATTGATAAATAATAAAAAAGTTTAGGACTAAATTGACCAAAATTAAAAAGTTTAAGATTGAATTGATTGTTATACAAGAGGTTTAGAATTGAGTTCGTCGTCATTATCCGGATTGGTCAACAACAATCAAAATAAACTCCAAGTGAACACTTAATGTGCAAACAGTTTTTTATACACCACGATTGAATTGGCTTAAGTGGATCTGTTAAACACCACCAAAAGTTCGTCCTATTAATGTGCGAACTATTTTTCATACCTCTAGCGTATATTTCGGCTTTTGTCTTCTTTTGACTAATCTTACTTTTTAAATTTTTTGGACTCTCTTACTTGACGCCAACGATTTAACTGAGGCTGGGCACGAGGCCTTGCTTGGGCATGCATGGCCTGAGCATGCCAGGATCGGCACATCCCCATGTGTTGGGGCTTGTTCATGGTTGGCCTTGGCCCGATTTTTTTTTTTTTAAAGTTCAAAAACTCTAACTTTTGTTAAAATATAAAAAGAAAATTAATTGAGAAAGTTGATGAAAAACACTCATTAAATTATACCAAATTAAGTACAATTACATCTTCATACAATTTGAAAAAAAAATATCACACACAAGTTGAACCAAAGGAGAATGTGTAATAAATAAGGTAGTTTCAGCATTGTGTCTCTTACTATAATTGGATGATACGGGATCACTGTTATCCTCTTGCTCGTGCGGGTCGCATTCTTCTGCAGTTTCTTACAAAACCTGATCATGCCGTACCACTACCAAATTTAAAACTTTTGCAGATTGTTGACATGTTCCTAACGGTCTAAGTAAGAAAATTAGTGGTTCAAGATGTCCAATCGGGCGAGTCCCGTTTCTTGACTAAAATATCAGTGTAATGTCCTTAGTATCTCAATTGCAAGTAGAAATTAGGAGTATTGCATTTCATTAGTCATTAGGCATCATTTTTGGATGAGTGTGTAGAATTAGACTTTTTAAGTTTTGAATTTTCGTAAAAAATGGCCAAAAGTTGATTTTTTTTTTTTTTATCAAACATTCAACTGCAAAATCAGAATTTCATTAGTTTCTAATATATTTTTTAGACATTTGAAGGATGGTGAATTTAGAAATTTTCAATATGATTAAGGAAATCTCAACCCATGGAGCCGGTCAATCATTTAGAGCATGATACTTGGCACGCAAAATTGGATTTACTTAAATTCACACCCTGCACCACTTGATGCGACCATACAAAACCCTAAAGAAAAAAATAAATCATATTCTTCCACCCATTTTGGAGGGGTGGTGGCCCGTGTAAAAGAAGAAACAATCCCTCTTTTATTGGTCAAGGTTCTTACGAGCACGTAGGGGAATACGCCATTGTTTTCCAGAGAGAAGAGTGAGAAGAAATCCCCTCTAGAAGTTGCCTCTCCCGGGTTAGCCACCGAACGACACCACCGTATGCCGTTCACCATCCCCGATAAACACACCTCCAGTCGCTGGCCAATACAGAACCGAGAGGGACCTTTTCTCAGAGCACGTGAGAAATCCTCCTCAAAACCAGTCCCCAACGTCTTTCATCTTGTTAGGGAAATCCGTTATGATGTTTTGAAGATAAAAAAATAAATCAAAGGCTACTAACATGTTTAATGGTTGAGTAATAGACTATGCAGATGATAGAATGTGTAAATGATATTATCAAGATTTATATTTGGAAGAATCGGAAGATAGACTCTATGTTGAAGCTAAACTTATTTAGATTGTGTCCAGACCATAAGGCTAAATATGTTCAGAAGCAAAATATGTTCAAATTTATGTCTGGATTGTAAAGTTTATTTCAGATGGAAGACACTCAGACTCTACTTCAGACGGAAAATACTCAGACTTTACTTTCAACAGAACACACTCAGACTTTACATACAGATTGAGACGCATGTTCAAAATGAGACAACTTGACAGGACATAACACAAGCCCCAAAAATATAACAGCTAGTGATATGTTTTGAATTCTACATCAAGATAGATTTGATTAACTCAATTTAATTGATTGACAATTAGATCTTGAAGACAAGAATTTTCTAAACGAAGAAGCTCTACTTATGGAAACCAAGATTCTATTTGTATAGACGATCGGAATCAATTTGGGATTCTACTTCTGTCACTCAACGGCTACTAAATCTTTTTGATACAGATCTGTCCAATAGGTAGATTAGAAGACAATCCTTTAGATACTGTCCAACGGCTAGTTTGGAAGTGGAGGAGTATTTAAGGAGACCAAGGACCGATGAGCAAGTAAGAGACGGAGTATAGAATTTATAATTCTAAAGTCTGAGCGAACTTTGATCATATACTTGTCTTTCGTGAGCTTAAATCTTTGTGATCGTGAGAGAAATACCAAAAGAGTGACTTAGTGAGATAGTGTGATCTATCACTGAGTGTTTGCACTCAAAGTTGTAATCTCTTCTTAATCACATAGTGGAATCCAGCCAAAAGGCTGTAAGCATGGGAAAGTGGACGTAGGCTTGATCTAAACCGAACCACTATAAATTTCATGTGCACTATTCTTTTCCTTAACTCTTCTTATTTAAGTCTGTTGTACACTTACGGGTTATTTCTGTTAGAGAAGACTCCTTATTGTTTTGAAGCTGACAAAGCCTTTCCATTAAGTCTAGCCTGAAAGGTTGCAGACTCAAGTGTTATAGTCTGAAGATCTCAAGACTCTTATGTCAAAGTCTGAAGACTGAAGTTCAAAGTCTGACCTCACTGATAGATTCCAGACCGACGAGAGAAGATTTATCCGGATGCGAGTTTATCTTCAAGGATTTGGTCCACACGGTTTGTGGAACTTCTTATGGCTAGAGATAGCACCTTGTGATCAATTATTGGAATCAATTTGGATAATCAGATCTCTTGAAAGGAGAAGTATACTTGGAAGGTTCTACTTATGGAAACCAAGATCCTGATTGTATGGGCGAACATGATTGATGGGCTATCAACACATTCCTTAAATGACTCGAGATCTCATTCAATTGATTCTATCCAATGGTTAGATTGGAGGAACTCATTTGGAAAGTGCCAACGGTCGTAAAGGCATGGAGGAGTATATAAGGATGATTCTTAAGTTGTTCGAGAGTGTGCGTGAAAGAAATTCCAAAGTCTGAAGCTCTTTGCTCTTTGCTATTTCAATCGTTGAGCCAATCTTGTACTCAAAAGAGAGAACAAACACTCGAGAGACTTTGAAAGAGTGTAGTAGAATTTCTACGCTGTGAAGTCGTGGTCGTGAGACTGTAAAGCCTCTTTTGATTCTTAGTGAAATCCAGCTAGTGGGCTGCCAGTGTGGGAGAGTGGACGTAGGTTTGGTCTAAGCCGAACCACTATAAATTTCGTGTGCAAAATTTTCTTTCCTTAACTTCTTTACTTTATTTGCTACGATATACTTCTATGTATTGAAGTAACTGTTAAAGTTTGATTCCTTCTGCAAAGTCTGTAGTCGACCAGACTCAGATTAAAAGTAAAGTTTTTCATTGCATTTTGCATAAACTGTTTTTACACCTATTCACCCCACCTCTAGGTGCTCGTACTAGCCCTTACAATTGGTATCAGAGCTTGTGTGCTCGTTTTAATTGAAGTGTTTTTACTTCTGAGCTAAAAGATCCATGGCTAGTATTTTGGCTCCAAGATTGGTTGAAGGCCAAAGCAACACCAGACCTCCTTACTTTGGTGGAAATGAGTACAATGTTTGGAAAAACAAGATGAAGGCATTCCTGAGATTAAAAGATCCCCTGGAATGTGATGTGGTAGAAAGAGGAATCATTCCCAAAGCTACACCAACCTTAGAAAGAGGAAAGGAAGTTGCAGATGCTGGCGAAATGACACAAGCAGACTTAACCAAGAGACAAGCTCTTGATGCTAAAGCTATCTACTCCTTATATTGTGCTTTATCTCATACTGAGTATAATAGAATTTCATCTTGTGAAACATCAAAAGAAGTCTAGGACAGGCTGCATGTCACTTATGAAGGAACTGATCGAGTTAAAGAGACAAAAATCAACATACTACTCAGACAGTACGAAGCCTTCAAGATGAAGCCAGAAGAATCTACTACTGACATGTTCAGTCGATTCATAGAGATTGTAAATGATCTAGCATATCATGGACAACCAATCTCTAGGCAGATGAAAGCCAATAAATTGCTTCGTGGACTCACCAAAGATTAGAATCACATTAAGATTTCAATAAGAGAAACACAAAGGATTGTGCCTCTGTTGGTAGACAAATTAATTGGCACACTTCAATCATATGAAGTGGACCAAATCAATGAGGATGCAGATCCTAAAGGTAAGAAGTCGATTGGTTTAAAGTCTAACGATGTTTCTGATGATACAGATTCAGAAGACGACTTAGACGATGAAGAACTTGCACTCATGATAATGAAGTTTAGGAAGTTGAACAGGAAAGGAAAAAGGCTCGACTGGAAGAAGCAAAGTTCTCAGAGATTTCAGAAGAAATAAAATGAAGATAATGAAATTAATAAAGATGTGATTTGCTTTGAATGTAAGAAAAATGGGCATATCAGACCTAACTACCCTCTGCTGAAGAAAAAGAAGGGAAATACAGAGAAATTCAAGAAGGCTCTCAAAGCAGAAACATGGAGTGATACTGAATGTGAAGAGAGTGAAGATGAATATGCCAACATATGTCTAATGGCAAATTCTGAATCAGACTCAGACTCTAGAACAAATAGACTCAGACTCAGATGATGAAATCGAGGTTAGTAATCTTAAAATTTCTGCTAAAGTCTCAAAGTACATAGATGAACTCTGTTTTAGTCTCGAAACACCTCTTAAAAGGAATTCTGAGCTAAAAAGGGAAAATTCTAAACTGAAGCAACATGGAATTTCTTGGATAAAAAAGTTTGAAAATCTAGAAAAAAGTTTTAATGATTTAAAGGGAGAAGCAGACTCTCTTTCGAAGGAAAATATTTTCTTGAAAGAAGACATTTCAAGTATATCAAAAAAGTTTTCAATGGGATCTGAAAAATTGGAAAAGATTCTTTCGGTACAAAGACCTTATTTCAACAGATTTGGGTTAGGCATGACACCATAAATTATTCCTTTAATTGATTTTCCAAAAGTAAAGGAAAGAATCAAACAAAAACCTACAAAAACATTTTACAAAAATCACTTTCAAAGACTTTTTGTAAAACCTGATGGCCGAAGTGCTCTCAAATGTTCAAAGTGTGATAGCTTAGAACATTTCGAGAAAGAATGCCCTAAAGCTTGGAGACTTCTTAAGAAAAATTGGGCAAAGATAGTATTTAAAACTAACACTTCTAGACCCAAGAAAATATGGGTACCAAAGAAAGTTTGAGTTCTTTTTGTAATTGCATGTCATTATCAAGAAAAAGATCAAGTGGTATTTGGATAGTAGCTGTTCAAGACACATGACTGGAGATTCAAGTTGTTTCATTAAGCTTGTGCAAATAAAAGGTGGAAAAGTCTCCTTTGGTGGAAACAACAAAGGAAGAATTGTTGGATGTGGAACTGTGAAAATTGGAAGTCTCACAATCAACAATGTCTCCTTGGTGGAAGGTTTGAATTATAATCTACTTAGCATTAGTCAACTGTTCGACACTTGATTCAAAATCAATTTCCAAGAGGGAACTTGTTCGGGAATTAGTAAAGATTTTTCACAATCTTTCACTGGACGAAGACATGAGAATATTTATCTTCTGGATATAAAACTAGAAAGTTCTCGTGTCTAATATCCATTCAAGATGAAGCAAATTTTTGGTTTCGAAAGCTTGGCCATGTCAATATGAAACAGATTGCCAAGATTTCTTCGAAGAAACTCGTTCGTGGACTTCCCAGTCTGAGTTATCAAAAGTTTGATCTATGTACACTATGTGTCTTGGGAAAACAGGTTAGAAGTTCTTTTAAACCTATAAATCAAGTTTCTACTAATCGTGTTTTGCAGCTTCTGCATATGGATCTCTTTGGACCAACCATAACTCAAAGCATTGGTGGAAAGAAATACCGTCTAGTAATCGTGGATGATTATTCTCGATTTACCTAAGTTCACTTCCTGGCAAGTAAGTCTGAAACCTTTTATCATTTTTCAAAGTTTGCCAAGAAAGTCCAAAATGAGAAAGGCTATGTTATTTTAAGCATTCGGACAGACCATGGAGGTGAGTTTGAAAATCAAGACTTTGCTAAATTTTGTGATGAATCTGGCATACAACATTTTTACTCTTCTCCATATACACTAGAACAAAATGGAGTTGTGGAAAGAAATAATAGATCATTACAAGAGATGGCAATAACCCTTTTAATTGAAAGCAACATTCCTTCTTATTTTTGGGCTGAAGCAATTTCTACAGCTTGTTATATTATTAACAAAGTATTCTTAAAGCCAATTCTAGAAAAAAACTCCTTATGAAGTGTTTAAAGGGAAAAAGCCAAATGTTTCTTATTTTCATGTTTTTGGTTGTAAGTGTTTTGTTTTGAAAAATGCAATTGATCGAACTGGTAAGTTTGAAGAAAAATCAGACGAAGGTATCTTCCTTGGCTACTCAACTTCAAGCAAAGCCTACAGACTATTCAACAAGAAGACTCAATCTGTGGAAGAGTCCATGAATGTCAGAATGTCAAATTTCAAGACTTTATACAGAATCAGACTCAACTTGAAGAATCTGAACCTACTCTAGATCTCACAAAGTCTATCTCCCCTGAAGTTGCTCAGACTTCCGAAGATCATCAACAGACAAAAGCTGCAGATTCAGCTGAAGCAGAAGATCAGCAGACCATCAGACCAACCAGTAATTGGAAGCATAAGTCTAGTCATCCCAAAGAACTTATCATTGGCAACATTGATGAAAGGATTCGCACCAGATCCAAAAGGCAAGAAGAGTCAAGTGCTGTAGTACTTATTTCTGAGATAGAACCCAAAAGTATAGAAGAAGTCTTAGCTGACGAAAGCTGGATTGAAGCCATGCAAGAAGAACTTAGACAATTCAGCATTAACAATGTTTGGGAGTTAATTCCTAGACCAAAAGGTAAGTCTATTATTGGAGCTAAATGGGTTTTCAGGAACAAATGAACGAGAAAGGAAAAGTGGTCAGAAATAAAGCAAGACTCGTGGCCAAAGGATATACGCAAGAAGAAAGGATAGACTACGATGAGACATATGCACCAGTGGCAAGGTTAGAAGCAATTATATTATTGCTTGCTTTTGCTTGCTATAAAAATTTCAGGTTATTCCAAATGGACATCAAAAGTGCATTTCTAAATGGATTTATCCAAGAAGAAGTCTATGTGGAACAACTGCCTGGATTTGAAGATCCAAAAAGACCAAACTCAGTTTTCAGACTGAAAAAGGCTTTATATGGATTAAAGCAAGCGCCTTGAGCTTAGTATGACAGGTTAAGTAAATTTCTAATTCAAACTGGTTTTGTTAAAGGAAAAGTGGATACCACTTTATTTATTCAAAAAAAAGGTAAAGATTTTCTACTCATACAAATTTATGTTGATGACATTATCTTTGGATCATCTAATGAAAATTTGTGCAAGAAATTTTCTAAGTCTATGCAGGATGAATTTGAGATTAGCATGATGGGTGAATTATCCTTCTTTCTCGGATTACAAGTGAAACAATCAAAGAAAGGAATTTTCATTCACCAAGAAAAATATGCAAAAGATCTCGTCAAGAAGTTTGGAATGGAGAATTGCAAAAAGACTGATATACCAATGTCAAGCTCTTCGAAGCTGGACAAAGACAAAGGAGGAAAGAACGTTGACTAGAAGCTCTATAGAAGTATCATTGGTTCACTTTTTTATCTTACTACTTCTAGACCTGACATTTTGTTTAGTGTTTGCATTTGTGCTAGATTTTAATCAGATCCTAAAGAATCTCATCTAAGCGCCGCAAAACACATCATCAAATACGTTGCAACTACTTCGAAGTTAGGTCTGTGGTATCCAAAAGAGAAAGACTTTACTCTTCTTGGATATTTAGACGCAGACTTAGCAAGTTGTAGAGTTGATAGAAAGAGCACCTTTGGTACTTGTCAACTACTAGGGAACAAGACAGTATATTGGTTTTCAAGGAAACAAAGTATTGTAGCTCTTTCAACAGCAAAAGCGGAATATGTGGCTCTTGAAAGTTGTTGTTCACAAATCATATGGATAAAGCAACAACTAAGAGACTTTGGAATCGAAGACTCATGCACCGAGATCAAATGCGACAACACCAGTGCAATCAATCTCACAAAGAATCCAATTCTTCATTCACGAGCTAAGCACATAGAGATTCGACATCATTTTATTAGAGATCATGTTCAGAATGGAAAAGTTATGGTACAATTCATTGACTCGAAGAATCAGTTGGCAGACATATTTACAAAGCCACTGGAGAAAAGTCTATTTGAGTCTATTCATACTAGACTGAACATTATATCTTTTATCAGTTAAAGTCTAAAGATGATCAGACTCAGAACAACCTCAAATGGCGACTTTTATTCCAAAAAGACTTCTTTTTGTCACAATCGAGTTCGAGAAATCCCTCAAAGAAAGCGACAATGTCTTCTCAAAGAAAGTCTTCCAGAATCGCAAGCAGGGGACCACAGAGAATGCGTAAGGGTCCTACGCACTTTGATCTGACCGAGGAAGAAGACTCTCCTCAACTGCAACAGCAAGGTCAACAACAACCTTCTCAACCGCGCCAATCTTCTCCGTCTAGGACTCAAGTTCCTCCTCAGCAACAACTAGAGGAAGAAATTCTCGAAGATGTTGAACCCGTAAGGTCACAAAAACCCCAGTTTATTTTCAGACTGTACTCTAACTTAAAAAGGGGAAGTTCGGTGATGACGCTCATTGATGAATTCTTGAAAGCACATGGCTACAAAAATGAGACTTACTTCTTAAACGCCATGGAAAAGATAGGCGTTGCGCCTGAAGGATTGGCTGATTGGACGTTTGGCAATTTTCCAAGCAATCCGCGTGTTGGTAGCTTTAACCAGACTGAAGGGAAAGATGATGATGAGATAATGTTCTTTCATTTCCAGCCTAGGATGGGCGTAGCCGCAAATGTTCGTAGTGGAAAGTCAGAACTTTTTCGTTCTAAAGGGCTCAAGAGGACTTATTCTAAATTGCTAAGGGAGAAGTTTTCTCTTTTACAACTTGAACGTTTTTGCTCTGAGACAACTGTTGCTCACCCGGAACTCACACTTACTTTTATTCGAATCTATCCTTTTTATATGCGAATGGATTTTGCTTTAGTGTTAGAGACAATGATTTTGTGGTCGATACGGACACCTTGGCTAATGTGATTAGGGTGGAAAGAGGGAGTTTCTAACCAATTAGTGTGTCTGTTAGTCATGCTACTTTGGAGCGTGTTTAGGATAGAATTGCTGAAGGCAAGATCTCTTACTCCAGAATGAATGCTTCTAATATCTTGCTTCACAAGATTGTCATTAAATGTCTCAGACCCAAATCCACATCAAAAACTGATGTCTCAAACTCTGAAGCCAAGCTGATGTATGCGATCAATATCGGATACAAATTCTCTCTGCCTCATACCATTCTCATGCACATGTACAGAACGGTAATGAAGGACAAGGGTCAACTCCCTTATTCTACTCTTATTACTAGATTATTCAGACATCTCGACATTCCGCCTCTCAAAATTCTTTGTGTTCGTACCATTGATACAATGGTAGTGGGACTGAAAATGGTTTCCAAAATGCGTCTGAAGGAGCTAAGCAAGGTTTTAGAGAGCATGAAGGTGAAGTCTCCTGTCAAAGCTAGACAAGACTCTGCAACAGGAAAAGAAAAGGCAAAGAGCCAGTTACTGAACCAGTTAAGAAGAAGAGAGCACTCATCTTGCAGGATGATGAAGAAGATGAGGATAACCTTACTCTCACCGCTATTGCCTCAAAGAATCTTCAGAGTCTTAGCTTTCCAGAGACAGCGAATCGAGAGAACAGAGCAAGAGAAGAAGCAGAACAGAGAGATGAAGAAAAAAAAGTAATGAGAACAAAGGAAGAGGAAAGAAGAACAGGAGAGGAAGACAAGGAATGAGAACAACAAGATGAAGGAGAAAGTCATGATGATTCTCCTCACCTTAATGCTGAAGAAAAGCAGGATGAAGAAGAAGAGTAGTTTTCTCCATCAGACGGCACAGAAACAGGGGGAGCCGCTACTAAAAAAGGTACTTCTTCACTTTCTAGTGATGATGTTAGTCATTCTCCTGCAGACCCAGAGGATGTGTATGCCTCTCAGTTTCCTGAAGGTGATCATGAGGCTTCATCTCCAAGTCTGGATATCCCCACTGAGATCCCATCATCTGTGAACACTCCTCAAACTACTCGTGCTGAAGCAAGTACTCAAATCGACAATACAACAGACTTCAAGAGACTGCTCGAGCTTCTTTTGGAGATCAAAGCTTAGCTTTATGGATTGGAGTGTGAATTTTAGACCATGCGGTCAGCTCATCAAGCCTCTTCAGTTACGTTGCACGATCAAGTACAAGCCCTTTTGCATCAAGTACAAGCCCTTTTGCATCAAGTTTAAGATAATGCCAAGGGTGAAGATATTCAAAAATTGAAGCAGGACCTGAAGAAATTGGAAGAGACTGTCACATCTATGGGGGATTTCCAGCTAGTTCGTGTTCCCAAGAAGCCCTAATTTTCATCCAAATTTTTTTTATCATCATTTCTCACTTTTTGATGTGACAAAAAGGGGAGAGTTTATGCAGATTTGATGACTTTAACTTTGATTTGTTTGGTTGTTTGGTTTGATGACTTTATCTTTGGTGTGACTTTGGACTGCTTTAGACTATTTGGATTTAAACTTCGATGCTTGCAACAACTTAGTTTGCGATACAGATTGTGACTAGATAATCAGTTTGTTTTTGCAGAACTGACATGTTTCCTATGATTGCAGAATTATTGATATACAGGTATTAATCAATTTTTTTTATCATAGATTGCATAAGCGTTGTTTTGCAGGATAAAAGTTTCAAATTTGCAGGAAAGTTTTGTCACCATTAAAAAGGGGGAGATTGTTAGAGAAGACTCCTTATTGTTTTGAAGCTGACAAAGCCTTTCCATTAAGTCTAACTTGAAAGGTTGTAGACTCAAGTGTTATAGTCTGAAGATCTCAAGACTCTTATGTCAAAGTTTGAAGACTGAAGTTCAAAGTCTGACCTCACTGACAGATTCCAAACCGACGAGAGAAGATTTATCCGGATGCGAGTTTATCTTCAAGGATTTGGTCCGTACGGTTTGTGGAAGATCTTATGGCTGGAGATAGCACCTTGTGATCAATTATTGGAATCAATTTGAATAATCAGATCTCTTGAAAGGCGAAGTATACTTGGAAGGTTCTACTTATGTAAACCAAGATCCTGATTGTATGGGCGAACATGATTGATGGGCAATCAACACATTCCTTAAATGGCTCGAGATCTCATTCGATTGATTCTGTCCAATGGTTAGATTGGAGGAACTCATTTGGAAAGTGCCAACGGTCGTAAAGGCATGGAGGAGTATATAAGGATGATTCTCAAGTTGTTCGAGAGTGTGCGTGAAAGAAAATTCCAAAGTCTGAAGCTCTTTGTTCTTTGCTATTTCAATCGTTGAGCCAATCTTGTACTCAAAAGAAAGAACAAACACTCGAGAGACTTTGAAAGAGTGTAGTAGAATTTCTACGCTGTGAAGTCGTGGTCGTGAGACTGTAAAACCTCTTTTGATTCTTAGTGAAATCCAGCTAGTGGGCTGCCAGTGCGGGAGAGTGGACGTAGGCTTGGTCTAAGCCGAACCATTATAAATTTCGTGTGCAAAATTTTCTTTCCTTAATTTCTTTACTTTATTTGCTGCGATATACTTCTATGTTTTGAAGTAACTGTTAAAGTCTGATTCCTTCTACAAAGTCTGTAGTCGACCAGACTCAGATTAAAAGTAAAGTTTTTCACTGCAATTTGCATAAGCTGTTTTTACACCTATTCACCCCCCTCTAGGTGCTCGTACTAGCCCTTACAATTTCAGAAGTCTGTTCCATCGTATAACATATTCTAAACATCTACCAAAAGTCTGGTGGCTCATTTAGTCAAAACTTTTATCATTATTCAGACTTTGCTTGCAATTTATTTTATTCCACATTTATTTGTCAAAAGTTATTTTAAACATCTATTCACCCCCCTCTAAGTGTTAGTACTAGCATCATCAATTGATATCAGAGCTGTGGTGCTTATCTTATTGAAGTATTTTTACTTTTGAGCTAAAGATCTTATATGGCTAGTATCTTGGCACCGGGGCTGGTTGAAGGGCAAAACAATACCAGGCCACCATATTTTGATGGAAAAGAATACAACGTTTGGAAAAACAAAATGAAGGCATTCCTAAAATCTAGAAATCCCTTGCAATAGGATGTTGTGGAAAGAGGAATTAATCCCACTGCTGTGTCTACATCAAATAAGATTGGCAAAGACAAATAAAGCAAACCCCCTGCTCCTATGTCTTGAACAGAGATGTCCAAAAGAGAAAATCTTGATGCAAAAGCTATTTATTCATTATACTGTGCATTGTCTCATGCTAAATATAACATAATTTCTTCATGTGAAATAACTAAAGAAGTCTGGGATAGACATTATGTTACTTATGAAGGTACATATCGTGTAAAAGGGACGAAGGTGAACATCCTGCTTGGCCAATATGAATCTTTCAAGATGAAGGCTGGAGAATCTATTGGAGATGTGTTTGGCCGTTTCACAGAAATTGTAAATGGTTTAGCATATCAAGGTCATCCAATTTCTGCCTTAATGAAGATCAACAAACTTTTGTAAGGTCTCTCTAAAGATTGGAACCACGTCATGACCTCAATCCAAGAGACTCAGAGGATTATGCCACTCTCCATTGATGAACTTATTGGCACTTTTCAATCCTACGAAGTGGAACAAATCAATGATGAAGATCCTGAAGGTAAGAAGTCCATTGCACTTAAATCTAACGCTAATTCTGATGATACAAACACAGCAAATGATATGGACGACGAAGAACTTGCTTTTATGATCAAGAAATTCAAAAAACTAAGTAGAAAAGGAAGGAAATTCAGTGGAAGAAGACAATACAAGCAGAATGGGCAGAAAAGAACAATGAAAGAAGATGACGAGCAAGGAAATATATGCTTGATGGCACATTCAAACTCAAACTCAAATTCGGAATCAGAATCATGAAAGGGCTAGTATGAACACCTAGAGGGGGGTGAATAGGTGTGAAAACAGATTTTGCAAAATGCAGTAAAAATGCTTTACTTTTAAACTGAGTCTGATGAACTACAGACTATGCAAAAGGATTCAGACTCTAACAACTAATACGAATAAAGTAAAGGAGTTCAGGGAAGAGAAAAATGAACACAAGATTTATAGTTGTTTAGCTTAGATTAAGCCTACGTCCACTCTTCGTGCTGACAGCCTTCTAACTGGTTTCCACTATGAATCGAAAGAAAATGTTACAGCCCTGTGATCTTGACTTTTTAGTGATGTGATTCTACTGCTCTCACAAAATTACTCTCTAGAGTTTCTCTCTTTTGAATATAGGTTTAAGCACTAAATAATGAAAGACAAATGATTTGGAAGCTTCAGACTTTGGAATTCTTCTTTCACGCTCTTTTCGAATGACTTGAAAAACCTCCTAAAATACTCCTCCATGCCTTCTCGACCGTTGGCACTTTCCAGAGAAATTCTTCCAATCTACATGTTGGACAGAATCAATCAAGGAGATCTTGAGCTGTTTGAAGATTGAGATGAAAGCCAATCAATCATGTTCGCCCATACAATTAGGATCTTAGTTTCCATAAGTAGATTCTTTCCAATTAAGCTTGCCTTCCAAAATGATTTGCTTCTTTGAAATTGATTCCAATTAAGATAACCAATATTATAAGTAATATTTCCAACCAGAAAGCCTAATGTATCCTGTTTGTACTGAAACCTTGCAGGAAGAAAAATAATCCTGAGTCTGATTAAGTCTTCATTCTTGCATTTAGTTTGGAACTTGTCAGAGTAGGCAAACTTCTGATGTAAGATAGACTTTGACATAGAAGTCTGGCATTCTTCATAATAGAACTTAGATAAGTTTTGCCAGCTTCAAAACATCATAGGAGTTTTCTCCAACAAATCAGACTCAGAATTAGAGTCTAACTCAGACACAGACTCATAATCCGATAAGGAAATCGAGGTAAGTCATTCAGAAATTCCTACTAAATTTTTTAAGTATATAAATGATCTTTGTTTAAATCTCAAATCCTCTCTTAAAAGGATCTCCGAACTTAAAAAGGGAGAATTCATGGCTTAGGCAATAGGATCTTTCTTGAAAAGAAAAGTTTGAAATTTTGCAAAAAGATTTTCTACAAACAAAAGAAAGTCGAGATTTACTTATCAAAGAAAATGATTCTTTAAAGAAAGAATTTGCAAATATTTCGACAAAATTTTCAAAGGGTTTAGAAACATTAGAGCATATCATTTCCATACAAGTACCTTACTATAACAAGTCAGAACTTGGTTTCAATAAGGAAAGTGATTATTTAATAGATTTTCCTAAAGTCAATGAGAGACTTAGACAAAGACCTCCTAGACTTGCATAGAAAAAGTATTTTCAAAAGATCTTTACAAAACCTATTGGTCGAAATGTCCTCAAGTGTTCAAATTGTGGAGACTTAAAACACTTTGAGAATGAATGTTCTAAAGTTTGGAGACCTGTTAAGAAAGATTGGGTAAAACAACATACTCTACTAACTCTCATGGACCCAAGAAAATATGGGTACCAAAGAAAATGTGAGTTGTTTTTGTAGGAAATAAAGAAAAAGAAAAAAGAGAATTTGGTAATGAATGTATATTTTCTAAATTTGATTTGGGTACATAATTTAAAAATTCTTATTATACTTGATATTCGATATATCCTCTTTATGCCTTAGTTGATTCGGACTTTATTATGATCGTACTCTATGATTGGTTTTATTGAAGGAAGAATTGTGTGATTTGTTTTTGTGATTCGTAAGTTGAGATTTGATTTAATACGTGTGATATCTTGCTTAGAGAAAATTGAGTTTGTTTGGTTTGATTTTATGCTATCAGATTTTGTCATATTTTGTAAAGTGAAAGTCTGTTTTACGTAATATTAATTTATTATGCAAGATATTATCCCTTAAATAATATGTTATGATGAGTTTAGAAAGATTTTTTGATTATTTATGAAGATTGCATATTTTGCTCTAACAAAAAGGAATGATCCAAATTCATGGATACCAAAAAGGAAATGAGTTCATTGCAGAAAATTCTATAAGGGAAGAATGATTGCGAATCTACACAAATTTTAGTGCAATCAAAAAGGTATCTCATGCGAAGATTGGCAATGATCATTTTTAATCAATGGTATATTTCAAACATATACATTGGGTAAGAGAATAATTTTTTTTTATCATCCCACCTTGCAAATTTCTACATGCATTTATTATAATGATTGCTTATAATTTATATTGCAAATATCTCTTGTCATAAATATAAGGCATTGCATTTTTATTTTATTTTGCTTGATTTGGTGCGTGATAGAAATATCTACTTTCTTTTTGCGAAATGCATCAATAATATGTTTAAGGAAATCCCTTTGATCTTGAAAGATATTATTGCATATTCATGGATACTCTTGCTATATTTTTAGAAGATATCTTATATCTAGCAAGTTTGATGCGCAAATCAGAAGAAGGTATGACGTGATATTTTTGCAAGGATTGTTATCTATTATATAAGAATTTACAGGTGGCAAAACTTTCATATGGATTTTGGAAAGTTCGATCCGAAAATTGTGGAGATTCTATACTATTTTTTGGAGGCTCAAAAATTCTCTTCCTTGTGCAAAGTTCTCGCAAATTATTGAGCTAGTCCCTAAGGTGTCATACGAAAGGTTGAGTAGCTCTGAATTTAAATATTTGATAATCTTATATATGCTATTCAATTTATTTGAAGAAAGGGCATTATATATTACGTGGATATTATCATAGCTTATTTGTGCAAAATGTTTGTTAAGTTAATGCAGGTTAAATTCGAGATAAGCTTGATTGAAGAAAACAAATTTCTATCTCGAATTTTAATTAGCAAACAATCGTTGCGGATGTTGTTGCTATGAAGGAAATAATGGAAAAATATTCTATTCAACGTGCACAAGCTGCAATTAGTGCTATTCGCAAATATTGTCATGATGACAGGGGGAGAAAGTGAATTCAAAAGAAATGAAATAATCGTGATCACCTCAAAAAGGCAAGAAATTGAGGGGAAGCATTGATCAATAATGGAAAAATCTTTTTGAATTGATCGTGATCTTGATTACTATGGAAGGAAAGAAAATGTAAATGTGTCAGAACTTGTTAAGTTCTACAAAATCTGGTTAGTACATCTTTTCTTACTTTTTGTCATTAATATATCTCTTATTTACATTATCATTTTATTATGACAAAAATGGGTAAGTGAATTCTATAATGCATCCATGATTTTTATTAGATATTTGTTGATATATATGATCGAAGTGAGCTATATTAAATATATTTGATATTTGACTTACTTTGTAAAAGCTTTTTTTTTTTAATTGTGTTTCATGCAAGATATATTTGTTATTGCTTTATATTCTCTATATGATACCGTTTCCATTGTTATCGCTTTTTGATTATGACAAAAAGGGGGAGAGAATATAAATATGCATATGTGTTGATTGGTTGATATTATTTATTGCATAATATTGAGCTGTGATTATTTTTCTATCTTTTGTTATGCTCAATCTATTTGCTTTCTTTTGATTTGAATAAAATTTTTTGAAAATCTAAAATTTGGTGATTGATTTATCAATATTTTTAAAAGTGTGTTTCCATATCTGCATATTCAGAAATTGTTTTGTCATCATCAAAAATGGGGAGATTGTTAGGGAAATCCCTTATAATGTTTTGAAGATAACAAAATAAATCAAAGGCTACTAATGTGTTTAATGGTTGAGTAACAGATTATGATATCATCAAAATTTATATTTGGAAGAACCGGAAAATAGACTCTATGTTGAAGCTGAACTTATTCAGACTGTGTCCAGACCTTAAGGCTAAATATGTTCAGAAGCGAAATATGTTAAGACTTATGTCCAGATTGTAAAGTCTATTTCAGACGGAAGACACTCAGACTCTACTTCATACAGAAGATACTTAGACTTTGCTTCTGACAGAACACACTCAGACTTTACATACAGAACGAGACACATGTTCAAAATGAGACAACTTGATAGGACGTAACACAAGTCACAAACATATAACGGCTCGTGATCTGGTTTAGATTATACATCAAGATAGATTTGATTGACTCAATCTAATTGATTGATAATTGGATCTTGAAGACAATAACTTTCTAAACGAAGAAGCTCTACTTATGGAAACCAAAATTTTGTTTGTATGGGTGATCAGAATCAATTTGGGATTCTACTTTTGTCACTCAATGACTACTAAATCTTCTTGATACAAATCTATCCAATAGGTAGATTGGAAGACAATCCTTTAGATATTGTCCAACGGCTAATTTAGAAGTGGAGGAGTATTTAAGGAGACCAAGGACCAATGAATAAGTAAGAGACGGAGTGTAGAATTTATAATTCCAAAGTCTAAGCGAACTTCGATCATACACTTGTCTTTCGTGAGCTTAAACGTTTGTGATCATGAGAGAAATACCAAAAGAGTGACTTAGTGAGATAATATGATCTATCACTTAGTGTTTACACTCAAAATTGTAATCTCTTGTTGATCGAATAGTAGAATCCAGCCAGAAGGCTGTTAGCGTGGGAGAGTGGACGTAAGCTTGATCTAAGCCAAACCACTATAAATTTTGTGTGCAATCTCCTCTTCCCTTAAATTTTCTTATTAAAGTTTATTGCACACTTACAGGTTATTTCAGAAGTCTGTTCCATCACATAACAGATTCTAAATATCTACCAAAAGTCTAGTGGCTCGTTTAGTCAAGACTTTGATCCTTATTCAAACTTTTCTCGCAATTTATTTTATTCCACATTTATTTGTCAAGACTTATTTTAAACACGTATTCACCCCCCTCTAGGTGTTAGTACTAGCATCATCACATCTATCTTGAATACGGCTGATCATTGCTTGTCACCGTCAGCTATAGTTTCGAAAGGGTGCCCAACGCACTCCGCTCCGCTCTGCTCAGGTTCATTACCGAAAGTCAAATCTTTTCATTGGCGGTGACTTTGATCCTCAACGGCAACCAAAGCTTTTGATCTAGTTACCAATCATAGTTTCTTTCCGGTCAATTAACAAGGGTGATTATTGGCGAGCAAGATGAGCAAGAGTCACGGATATGCATATTGTCAAATCTCTAATAATGTATTCTCTGGTGCTTGGATTGGCCTTGGTGGTTCTTAACATACTGAGTACGTTATGCAACATCAGGGGCCCTTATCTTGGAAAGCCTGTGAATGGACATGGCTGTGGTATTCCGGAGGCGGTCAATGGCGGTTGCAGGGTAGTATATGAACAGTTCTGGCTAAATCATGGTCATTCGTAGATGTCATCTTAGATTATGTGTGTGTTTGGTCAATAGTAGATTGGATATATATATACACACACATAGAGGATGAGCTTTATATTGGAAAATAAAATTAGAGTGGTTTCAGGGCTAAATCCATAATTGGCTTAGTACAGTCGTCCTTCAAGATGGGCTTTATTAAGTTTAATGAACTTTGGGCTTGAATAGTCTTAAATGAGCTTGGGCTTAGCTTAGTGTGATTTGGTTTTGGGCTGAGTTTGTTCTTTAATGAGTTGCGTTTACACTAATTGGAATACATTTTGCTCAACACCAACATAGCTGATAGGATTTCAAACCATTCTCAGACATCTTACAATTTTTTTTTCCTTTTCTGTTCTCTATTTAACTTGTTAATTATTGGGGGAAAAACAAACATAATCAATGATGTCATAAAAATAAAGCGCCCACATATTAATATCAGACATAGCTTAGAAAGAGGAGGGCCAAGTGTGAGTAGCCCTTTAGCTTTGGGCTGAATGCGGCCCGAGAGTAAAAATCTTGAAAAGGCACTAAATGAAATTCCTAATTCAAATAGATTATAATTGAACATTGAGACAAACCAATGGCTATGAGAGGCTCAATTTTAGGCCGCCAAAGTATGGAACGAACTAAGCTCGAACCTAGCGATACTTGATTTGAGAGGCTTCTCTAAGCTAATTAAACTTTTTTATACTACAACTATTGAGACAAGGCAAGTTAAACTTTGACCATGCAAAACATCTAACCTAACTCGTGCATTTAATCCCCTCTCACACATGTTTGTTAGGGACTTAAAACAGAATTGTTTTTCTTTTTTGCTTCTAAATCTTTTGTTAATAGATCGATTACATTACTAATCACTAGATTACATGTATGATTGTTAATTTATTAAGTCTTGTTTAGGTCATGGGAATTCTCAATTAAACCTAAAAACTGTTTATTTATTTGACCAAACCCTTCTCTTTCCTGGAAAATAAGAAAACTCCAGTTTAATGAAGAAAAATAAAAAGAAAGCGTGGTTTGGACTCAATGCAGATCGCAAGGACGGTCAAATGAGGGAAAAAGAGAAGAACTTGCTTCGTGAGTTCTTCCTCGACTTAGTAAAGTTCCAAGCATTCACTTCACCAATAATAGTGCATCGGTGCGGAAGACGCGAATGACATCAAAGGACGGGAAAATGCCAAGCCAAGCCAACTTTTGATTAAGACAAGCTGAGGAGGGAAATTCATGTGTCCATGTGGCTAGTCGATAGACATTATTTTTTGGTCATTATCTCATAAGAATTGCGAAGACAATGACGTAACAACAAGAAGTTGGTAATATCCTGTGGCACCCCTTGACGGCCCACGATCCATTAGGGTCACCACAAGTACCTTTCAATTGTTCTAATCAATATACCACTCTGATACCATTTATTTATAGCGGGTCCATAAATCCTGGGGGTTACTTAATTTTTTTTTTTTTAAATATATATTGGTCCCAGCGCAGTTCATGTAACGGAAGCATAATCAAAACTCCCTATCCCATCTCCAACGACAATATTGCAATGCACACCAACTATTCATCATATAAAACGATAAAGCCGAGTCACTTTTATTTACATAATCGTGATGGACATCTCGGGTCGATAAAGCAAAAGGCCAAGGCTTTTAACTATGCTCGACTAACTCAAAAGAACACGACCCTACATTTGACATAAACACCCATCCATCATCTAGTGTCGGCTAACCAAAAAGTGTTGTCCTCCACCAGCCATACGCTCGATCACACCCAACCCGGTGCATCAGCCGGAGGCGGCGGCAGCATCCCTATCATCACTCCATCACACCGGACATGAACAGACAAAAACTCCTGGATAACAAGGCCATCAGCAAAACCCACATCGTACATAACTAAGACACGGACTCTGACAAACACCAGACCAGGTACACTAACGCAGGAATGCTCCGAGCACTCCACCTCAACATCGGATGGCAATCCATAGTAAGTACCACGCGCGACTGGTGGCAAAGGCATCTTTCAATCTGAAATGTTAATCCCTAAAGGGGTGAGTACAACTACTCAGCAGTAAAGATCCACCAAACTACATAATGCGTCAGACAGAACAATCAAGGTATCACGAATAAAGCACATATCATCCATGCATTCGAGCATACCTTACCATGCAGTCATGCATATATCACCATGCAACGTGCATATACCACCATGCACTTGTACATTTATCATCAAGCATCCACGCATATTCCACCATACAACGTGCATTTACCACCATGCACTTATACATATATTATAAAGCAACCATGCATATATCACCATGCAACGTGCATATACCACCATGCACTTATACATATATCATAAAGCAGCCATGCATATATCACCATGCAATGTGCATATACCACCATGCACTTATACATATATCATAAAGCAGTCAAGCATATATCACAATGCAACGTGCATATACCATCATGCACTTATACATATATCATCAAGCATCCATGCATATACCACCCTGCAATTCATGCTTGCATTTCCATGAGGTTCATCCCATGCCATATGCACACATCCATGCGCATGATTCAATTTCCAATTTTTATCTTTCAATTGGATCTCATCATTTTTCTTCCCAGGGACCAGTGTTTGCATCCCTCATTTATCGCTCGCACCCAACCTGGCATCGCGAGGAGCCTCCGGCACACACCTCCGGGCATCTCGTACCCCAACTGGCATCACGAGGAATCCCCCTCGGCACACACCTCCAAGGCTTCCAGCACACACCTCTGGGCATCCCGACACTCCCGAGGCATCTGGCACACACACTTCGGGCATCCCGACACTCCCGGGGCATCGTCGGCTCACACCTCCGACGGTATCATCATTATAATAATTTATATTCACATATGTGTCTCAATGTCAACATGGCATTTGATGTAATAGTAACAAAGGTCAAATTCAACTTTTTGATATTATATGGCATGCCCAATGTCACCACATATGCAGCAAAATCAATCACTCAAGACTTTATCTCTCATAGAGCAAATTCATTTATTTTTGAAAATACAGCAATTTTCAGATACAAACAGAATATGCTCCTTTAGTTAAAATGCTTGAAAAATTAGTAAACGATCTTAATAAATTCTAATAATTTGACATGTTATATACAAGATCTAGAGGAAAATATTTCATGAAGAACTCAAAATCAAATTCGTGATAGATTAAAAACTATAATAACCATAACCGTCCTTAACCCTCGGCATCGAATTCCAGATCTAACCGATTCGGATAAAAATCGTTTCACCAACCTAGACTCGTCCATTTCCTCTCAAATTTTAGTATATTACTCCTTCACATGTCATCTTCAACTTTCATTAAGAACACGAGATCGAATTTGTGGCACCCCTTGACGGCCCCCGATCCGTTGGGGTCGCCACAATTCGCTTACCTTTCTTTTACTTGACCTGAAGGTCTATCAATCCTAGGGGTTTATATCTTTTAGATCGGTCCCTGCGCAATTCATATAGCATAAGCGTATCCAACAACTCCCTTCCCTATATTCAGAAAACGATGCACACCAACTAAACACATTTATAGGTAAAAGCCGAACACTTTTATTTACTTAAACCAGATGGACATCATTCGTCGGTACATCAAAATGCCATAGTCTTCTATACTCGGCTATACTTCAAAAGATGACCGACATCTTTTCCAATAGTCGTATACTTAAAGTCCATCGATCAGTGTCGGCGTCCAAAAGTTCCTTCCTCTGCTATTCTCCTCCTTACGGTCTTATCTAACCACTCGATCCATCTGCTGGTGGCAGTGGCAGCAGAGGTATCTTGTCTAGTCTGAAATGTTAGTCCCCAAAAGGGGTGAGTACAACCACTTAGCAGTAAAGATCCACCAAACTACTCATTGCCTCAAACAGAACAATCAAGGCATCATAACAAAGCACATATCATTCATGCATTCAAGCATAACTTACCTTGCAGCCATGCATATGTCATCATACCATATGTGCATATACCACCATGCACTCATCATCAAGCATTCATGCATATATCACCATGCCATATGTGCATATACCATCATGCACTCATCATCAAGCATTCATGCATATATCACCATGCCATATGTGCATATACCACCATGCACTCATCATCAAGCATTCATGCATATCCATGCCATATGTGCATATACCATCATGCAGTCATCATCAAGCATTCATGCATATCCATGCCATATGTGCATATACCATCATGCAGTCATGCATATCTCACCATGCCATCGTGCATATACTACCATGATTCATATCATCCATGCTATCAAGCATACATCACCATGAGATCCATTCATGCCTTCATGATCGCATTTTCAATATCAAATAGCATCAATTTACTTTCATAAGCAGATCATGCATCATGCCATATGCATACACCCATGCACATGATTCATTTTCAATTCTTATCTTTCACAAGGATCTCATCAGTTTTTCTTTCCAGGGACCAATGTTTGCATCCCACAATTTATCGCTCGCATCCAACCAGGCATCGCAAGGAACCTCCGGGCATGTATTCAAAATACAACCGGGCATCCGGCACCCCCACATTCCGGGCATCTCGTATCCCAATTGGCATCACGAGGTATCCCCCTGGCACACACCTCCAGGGCTTCCGGAATTACGTACCGCCATACCACCAGGCATTCCCCCTGGAATTACGTACCGTATACCACCAGGCATCTCGAAACTCCCGAGGACATCCGAGCATGTATCGTAATACAACCGGGCATCCGGCACCCCCACATTCCGGGCATCTCGACACTCTCGGGGCATCGTCGGCTCACACCTCCGACGGTCTTGTTACTATCCCAATTTACATTTATACATGTATCTCAATTTCAACATGGCATTTGATGCAATAATGCCAATGATTGGAATCAGCCTTTTTAAAATCATATGATATGCATTGGGAAAAATTTTATTTGATGCAATGGTTTTGAGAAACTTCGTTGAATTCATGAAAATCCATCAATCTTTTGATGTCATATGATATGCATGAATGTCACCACATCATTGCACGAATGATAATCCAAGATATCACAATTTATATAGCAAATCAATAACCTGTAAATAGAATAGTTTTTTCAGCTTAAACAGAATGCGTGCTGTTTATGAAAAATTCTGGAAAATTAGTAAACGATGGAAATTAATTCTGAAAATTTAATACATTGTAGATAAGATCTAAGAAAACATATTTCGTGAAGAACTCCATATCAAACAAGGCTTCACAGAATACGTACAGGTCCATGCATCACCGAAAAGGATTTTAACATCATCCATGCACAGTTTTGAAAACAATTTCGATTAAACCCTTAAATAAACTCAGAAAATTATAAAATTTGGACACGCTATATTTAAGACCTAGGGGTACAAGTTTCATGAAGAAATTGTAGTCCAATTCGTTCTGGATTAAAAGATAAAATCGATTTACTTTTCCTATTCTCGGTATCGTTTTCCAGATCTACCCTTGTTGAAGAAAAAATCGTTTTCTTAGTCATTACTGGTCCATTTACTCTGAAATTTCAGTATGTTGTTCCTCAGAATATTACCTATAACTTTCATTAAGGACATACGAATCAAATTTTAACTGTATAATTTTATAAAAATCCCGAAATCATACTAGGTCGAAGCAGCGTTTTTCCCAGATCCAGTTTCTTCAAAAGACAACGATTTCACCGACCTATTTTTGTTCATTTCCTCTATATTTTTGATATGTTATACCTCAAGCAGTATACTACAGCTTTCGTTAAGAGATCAAAGTGAGATTTTCACAAGAAGGTTACTTTACAGACCACGAAACCACTGAAGGTCAGCACAACGAATTCCAGATCTAGTCTCTCCAAAGAAAATCATTTCACTGACCATTTCTTGTTCGTTTTGCCTCAAATTTTAGTATGTTGTTCTTAAAGGTATTCTCTACAACTTGTATGAAGAAATCGAAGCAAGATTCCGACTAAAAAGTCACATGCAACACACAAACTCAAGAATGGTCAAACTGGTCTCTCCAGAAACAGCATGCATGGCCAACGAATCTCTCTCCATAGCTCCGAAATTTCATCCCATCTACCACAACCAAGACTTACCATCTACTACACATACCCACAGCAATGCAAAGAGTAGGTTTTAGGACTTCACTTGCCTCAAATTCGAAGGAAAACACAGCAAGAACGACGGCGGGACTAGGTGGGCTCGACGGCGTCTCCTCTCCCTCTCTTTCTCTCTCGGCTTCACTCTCTCGCTCGCACGAACACTCCCTCTCGGTTTCAATCCCTCTAGCCATCCACCCCTCTCTCCTTCTCTCTCTTAGTCTCTTGATTAGCTTGCCATCATTGGTTTTTGTATGTAGAACACTTGGCTACAAAAGGGGCAACACTTGGCAAGCTTTTCTTGCCACTTGGCATTTTTGCCATGCACATGATGGGCCTTCATTTGGCTGGGCTTGGGCCTTCATGGGCTGGTCGAATAGGAGGCTGGCGTGGGCTGGTTGGATGGTCTTTGGGCCTAAAGATCAGCCCACCCTCTCCTATTCCTATTCCATTTAACCCTCATTTAAATTAACACTTAATTTCAACTTATAAACTCACAAAACTTTGTAATTTAAATCAATAAAATGCTACTTATAAAGTGCACCACCAAGAATAAGATTTCTATATCAATTTGCACCTTAATAAAATCCTTGGGTCACTTGTAGACACATCTCTCTCCAAACAATTGTCCATTAGAATGCTCGGCCTTAAATTAATTGAAATTCATTGATTCAATGGCTAATACAAAATCCAATGGCACTTCCATTACCTAATCCTGGACTTTAATTCTTCTAGAGATTGCCATGAATTTTGGGATGCCACAGAATTCCAATTGGATAATTTTATAAAATTTACATAATCACACTAGGTCAGTATTACGATTTCCAGATCTAACTTCTTCAAAGAAAAATAATTTCACCGGTCTATACTTGTTCATTTCTTCTGAAATTTTGATATGTTTCTCTCCATGAAGTCCTCTACAACTTCCATCAAGAAGTCGATCGCTTTCTCTCTTTCGATTCTCCCTCTCTTTCTCTCGAACTCTCTCTCTCACGAACACACACACACACACACACACACACACACACTCTCTCTCTCTCTCTCAGTTCACTCTTCCTCCCTTTCTCTCTCGCACGAACGCTCCCCTCGTGCAATCCGCCCCTATCTTCTCTAATTTTTTTCTTCCCTTCAATGATTAACCATCATTAGCTTGCATGCGGTGCCACTTGGCTGCTCCCTCTTGCCAATTGTCACATTTCATGCAGGTTGATGGGCCTCCCTTGGGCCAGGCCCCTCCCCCTTCGGTCGACTGCAGCCCCCTCCCTTTGGGCTTCGCGGGCTAGGCCTTAGTGGCCGAACGGTGGGGCTCTTGTGGGCTGGTCTTGGGCTTAAAAATTTTGGCCCACTTCCACTTTTAATAATCTATTCTAAATCCCCACTTATATAAATACCTAATTGAAATTTCTAGGGCCATAAAACTTGCAACATAAATCAATAAATTCTAACTTATAAAACACATGGCCAAGAATAAAATTCTCCGATCGAATAATTATCCATTAAAAGCTCGGCCTTAATCTTATTGCAAATCATGGATCAAATGGCTACAATATAATTTGATGGTGCTTCCATCACCTATCCATCGTTCATAGCACATCTAGGGGTTGACATGAAATTCTAGGATGCCACAATTCTCCCTTCCTTAGAGAATTTCGTCCTCGAAATTAGACATTTCCTATGTCTCTTGAAACAAGTGAGGGTACCTTTCCCTCATCTCATTTTCACTTTCCCATGTGGCTTCCTCCACATCATGGTGTCGCCATAAAATCTTAACCAATGGTATTTTCTTTGTCCGTAGGACTTGTTCCTTTCGATCCAGTACTTGTACAGGTTCCTCAATGTACCTTACTTTCTCATCCACTTTGATGGCTTCATGATCGAGTATGTGACCAGGATCCAGCTGGTACTTCCTCAGCATCGATACATGGAACACATCATGTAAGTTTTCTAGCTTAGGAGGTAAAGCGAGTCGATAGGCTACATCCCCTATCCTTTCAAGAATCTCAAAAGGTCCAACGAATCTAGGGCTCAACTTACCTTTTACTCCAAATCGAGATATTCCTCTCATAGGGGATACCCTAAGAAATACATGATCTCCTACATCAAATTCCAAGGGCCTTCTACGCTTATCTGCATAGTTCTTCTGCCTACTCTAGGCTGTTTTAAGTCTTTTCCTGATAATCTCGACAGCTTCAGTAGTAATTTGTATCAGTTCAGGTCCTGTCAATCTCCTTTCACCTACTTCATCCCAACAGACAGGGGTCCTACATCTTCTTCCATATAATGCTTCATATGGAGCCATGCCTATACTTTTCTTAAAACTATTGTTATAGGCAAACTCTACTAAGTGCAACCTCTCATCCCAGCTTCCTTTAAAATCAATAACACAAGCTCTCAACATATCTTCTAGAGTCTGAATCACTCTTTCCGTTTGCCCATCTGTTTGAGGATGAAAAGCAGTACTAAACTGAAGTTTTGTCCCTAAGGCATTTTGGAGACTTCGCCAAAAATTTGAAGTAAACCTAGAGTCTCGATCAGATATGATCGTTACAGGAATACCATGTAAGCGTATGACCTGGCTTACATAAATTTCAGCAAGTTTATCCATTGGATAGTCTATGCGAACTGCTAGGAAATGGGTAGACTTGGTCAACCGATCTACTATTACCCAAATAGAATCATGACCACTTGATGTCCTTGGCAGTCCTTGCACAAAGTACATCGTAATATGCTCCCACTTCCACTCTGGTATGTCTAATGGTCTTAATAATCCTGCGGGCTTGCAGTGTTCTGCCTTCATTTGCTGGCATGTTAAACACTGCGAAACGTGTTTAGCTATATCCGTCTTCATGCCATTCCACCAGAACTGCTGGCGCAAATTTCTATACATCTTTGTACTTCCTGGATGGATACAATATTGACTCCTATGTGCTTCCGATAGGATCTCCTTTCTCACTTCTTCATTATCGAGAACATAGAGTCGTCCCTGACATCTTACTATCCCATCCTCAGAAACTTGAAACTCTAATCTTTTCCCTAAAGACACAGCGTTTCGTATTTTCACAATCTCCGGATCAAATTCTTGCAGAGTCTTAACTTTCTGAACAATCTCAGGTTCAATTCTTAAAGCAATGAGCATACCGGTAAGATGGTCTATTTCCAACTTGAACTCTGAGTCTACCACTGACTTTAACAGATTCCACTCCGTTATCCTTAAACTAGCCATGTCCATTGCCGACTTTCGACTAAGGGCATCTGCCATCTTATTTGCCTTTCCTGGGTGGTACCGTATTTCACAATCATAATCTTTCAATAATTCCATCCACCTTCTCTGTCTCATGTTCAACTCTTTTTGCGAAAATAAGTACTTCAAGCTCTTATGATCTATATAGATTTCAAACTTCTCTCCATACAGATAATGTCTCCATATTTTCAAAGCAAAAACTATAGCTGCCAACTCCAAGTCATGAGTAGGGTAATTTAACTCATGAGGTTTCAATTGCCTCGATGCATAGGCTATAACCTTGCCATGCTGCATCAGAACACATCCCAGTCTTTTGTGAGATGCATCGCTATACACCATAAATCCACCAGATCCAGATGGTATAGTTAGAATTGGAGCTGTAGTTAATTTCCTTTTAAGCTCCTGAAAACTTCTTTCACATTCTCCACTCCATTCAAATTTCATATTCTTCCGAGTCAATTTCGTTAAAGGGCCTGCCAATTGTGAGAATCCTTCAATGAACCTCCTATAATAACCAACTAGTCCCAAGAAACTTCGTATTTCAGTTGGTGTCGTCGGTCTTGGCCAATTCATTACCATCTCAACTTTTGCAGGATCTACTGCAATTCCATTCCCCGACACCACATGTCCTAAAAATATTATCTGATCTAGCCAGAATTCGCACTTACTAAATTTAGCATACAATTTATGATCTCTCAAAGTTTGCAACGCTATCCTCAAGTGTTGCTCATGCTCTTAAGGTCCTTTCGAATATATCAGGATGTCATCAATGAAGACAATCACAAATTGATCCAAATAAGGCTTAAATATTCTATTCATTAAGTCCATGAATGCCGCTGGTGCATTCGTTAACCCAAATGGCATAACCAGAAACTCATAATGTCCATAACGAGTCCTAAATGCAGTCTTAGGGATGTCTTCTTTCTTTATTCTCAACTGATGGTATCCCGATCTTAAGTTAATCTTAGAAAAGACTGAACTTCCTTGCAATTGATCAAACAAATCATCGATTCTAGGCAAGGGATACTTATTCTTTACAGTCACTTGGTTCAGCTGTCTATAGTCGATACATAAACACATCGACCCATCCTTCTTTTTCACAAATAGGACTGGTGCACCCCAAGGAGAAACACTTGGTCTAATAAATCCCTTATCAAGCAATTCTTGTAGTTGCACCTTCAATTCCTTTAGTTCCATTAAGGCCATTCTATATGGGGCTTTTGATATTGGTCCAGTTCCAGGCATTAGTTCAATTTCAAACTCAACCTCTCGTTCCGGTGGTAAACCGGGCAATTCCTCAGGAAACACATCTTGAAATTCCCTGACTATTTGAATCTCATCAATATTTGCCTCTTTCTTGGTAAGATCCCTTACTATCGCTAGATATCCTTGACATCCTTCTTCAAGTAATTTATGAGCTTCTACCACTGAAATAATAGCTATAGAGGAGCTTGTCTAACCTCCGAAAAATTCAAAACTAGACTGGTCGGGTAACATAAACTGGATCACTTTCCTATAGCAATCCACCTTAGCCTGATACTTATGGAGCCAGTCCATTCCTATGATAACTACAAAGTCATACATAGCCATTACAACTAGGTCTATTTCCATATCCCTTCCCTCTATTGTTATCTTACACTTTCCACACACCAATGTAGACAATACCATGTTCTTTAAAGGCGTAGAAACACAAAGAGGTATCTCAAGAGACGCAGTTTCTAACTCATTTAACTGTCTATATCTTTCAAATACAAATGAATTGGTAGCACCCGTATCAAACAATGCATATGCCTTTTTTTTATCATTTATAAGGATCGTACCTAAGATGACATTTTTGGAAGCTTCCGCTTCCTCTTGGGTGATCGCATACACCCTCCCTTGTGCTGGTGGTCTTTGTGCATTCCTTGACAAATTTGGTCCAGCACTACTTTGTGGCACTTGCCGCACCGAGCCGGCGCTCAACTGTGATCTCTCTCGTGGACAATCTTTCTTAAGGTGACCTACCTGTCCACAACCATAACATCTCAACCGTCCATTGCAAGGTCCTGGGCCATGATGCCCATCACATCTCCGACAAGCACTACTCTGATAGGGTTTCTTTCCTAAGTTCATGCCATCTCTAGCTTTCCTGAAGTTTCCAAAATTACCCTTTTTATTAGGTTTCCAAGTCTGTCCCTGACTAGGATAAGGTCTCTTACCCCGTCTAATATCACTGAAAGCCAACAGTTTCTTAAACTCTAATTGCTCTCTCATCAATTCCTGCTCCACCAATTGTGCCCTTTCATAAATCTCAATGTAACCTCTTATGTTCAAAGGCACTAACTGCTTTCTAATATCAGTTCTCAACTCTTTCAGGAATCTCTTAGCCTTTTCTTCTCTATCCTCAACCAATCTAGGAGCATACCTAGATAGTTCAGAAAATTTTGCCTCATATTGATCAACTGTCAGCTCCCTTTGTTCCAACTGAACAAATTCAGTAATCTTCCTATCCTTAGCACAGTCAGAGAAATGCTTCCTATTGAAAGCTCTAACAAACTCATCCCAGTTTATATCAGTACCTGGTGGAAAGATCGTATCTCTTGAGGCTCTCCACCAAAACTTAGCATTTCCCTCCAGTTGGTACTCTGCCAAAACTATCTTCTCAGCATCAGTGCAGTTCAACAACTGGAAAATTCGTTCCATTCCATCTATCCAGTGTTCTGCCTCCTCAGGACTTCCTGTTCCACTAAACTTATGTGGTTTCAGCTTCAGAAATTGTTCCACCAGTCCTTGAGGACAACGTTCCACTCCGGGTTGTTGCTGCGCTTGTCTTTCCATTAGATTTCCTATATTGGCCAATGCCTGCAGGATGTCTTCCATTCGGGGTTCAGCCCTTGCAGCAGAGGCTTTAGCCCTCATTGGATGTGAACTTCCAGCTCGTACCATAACTCTCCTGCAGTTTTCAAGCATTGCCTCAGGAATAGTCTGTGACTCAATGTCTTTATTTAAAGCTACTATGGCTATATAAGTAACATAAACATGTTACTGGCACCTAAAAGCAACTCATAAAGATGCTAGGGATCTACGAGTGAATACCCATCACCCGTTGTTCAACATTACTCAACTATCCTAGCTAGTATCCTATGGTGTGCATTGTCATTATATTCCTCAACTTCCAGATGAGGCTCCTTATCACTCCACATCTAAACCTTTAGCTCTGATACCAAAACAGTGACTGTGGCACCCCTTGACGGCCCCCGATCCATTAGGGTCACCACAAGTACCTTTCACTTGTTCTAATCAATATACCACTCTGATACCATTTATTTATAGCGGGTCCATAAATCCTGGAGGATACTTAATTTTTTTTTTTTTATATATTGGTACCAGCGCAGTTCATGTAACGGAAGCATAATCAAAACTCCCTATCACATCTCCAACGACAATATTGCAATGCACACCAACTATTCATCATATAAAACGATAAAGCCGAGTCACTTTTATTTACATAATCGTGATGGACATCTCGGGTCGGTACAGCAAAAGGCCAAGGCTTTTAACTATGCTCGACTAACTCAAAAAAACACGACCCTACATTTGACATATACACCCATCCATCATCTAGTGTCGGCTAACCAAAAAGTGTTGTCCTCCACCAGCCATACGCTCGATCACACCCAACCCGGTGCATCAGCCGGAGGGGGCGGAAGCATCCTTATCATCACTCCATCACGTTGGACATAAACAGACAAAAACTCCTGGATAACAGGGCCATCAGCAAGACCCACATCGTACATAACCAAGACACGGACTCTGACAAACACCAGACCAGGTACACTAACGCAGGAATGCTCCGAGCACTCCACCTCAACATCGGATGGCAATCCATAGTAAGTACCACGTGCGACTTGTGGCAAAGGCATCTTTCAATCTGAAATGTTAATCCCTAAAGGGGTGAGTACAACTACTCAGCAGTAAAGATCCACCAAACTACACAATGCGTCAGACAGAACAATCAAGGTATCACGAATAAAGCACATATCATCCATGCATTCGAGCATACCTTACCATGCAGTCATGCATATATCACCATGCAACGTGCATATACCACCATGCACTTGTACATTTATCATCAAGCATCCATGCATATTCCACCATAGAACGTGCATATACCACCATGCACTTATACATATATCATAAAGCAGCCATGCATATATCACCATGCAACGTGCATATACCACCATGCACTTATACATATATCATCAAGCATTCATACATATACCACCCTGCAATTCATGCTTGCATTTCCATGAGGTTCATCCCATGCCATATGCACACATCCATGCGCATGATTCAATTTCGAATTTTTATCTTTCAATTGGATCTCATCATTTTTCTTCCCAGGGACCAGTTTTTGCATCCCTCATTTATCGCTCGCACCCAACCTGGCATCGCAAGGAGCCTCCGGTACACACCTCCAGGGCTTCCGGCACACACCTCCGAGCATCCTGACACTCCCGGGGCATCCGGCACACACACTCTGGGCATCCGACACCCACACTCCGGGCATCCCGACACTCCCGGGGCATTGTCGGCTCACACCTCCGACGGTATCATCATTATAATAATTTATATTCACATATGTGTCTCAATGTCAACATGGCATTTGATGTAATACTAACAAAGGTCAAATTCAACTTTTTGATATTATATGGCATGCCCAATGTCACCACATATGCAGCAAAATCAATCACTCAAGACTTTATATCTCATAGAGCAAATTCATTTATTTTTGAAAATACAGCAATTTTCGGATACAAACAGAATACGCTCCTTTAGTTAAAATGCTTGAAAAATTAGTAAACGGTCTTAATAAATTCTAATAATTTGACATGTTATATACAAGATCTAGAGGAAAATATTTCATGAAGAACTCAAAATCAAATTCGTGATATATTAAAAACTATAATAACCATAACCGTCCATAACCCTCGGCATCGAATTCCAGATCTAACCGATTCGGATAAAAATCGTTTCACCAACCTAGACTCGTTCATTTCCTCTCAAATTTTATTATATTACTCCTTAACATGTCATCTTCAACTTTCATTAAGAACACGAGATCGAATTCCAATTGGATAATTTTATAAAATTTACAGAATCACACTAGGTCAGTATTACCATTTCCAGATCTAACTTCTTCAAAGAAAAATAATTTCACCAATTTACACTTGTTCATTTATTCTGAAATTTTGATATATTTCTCTCCATGAAGTCCTCTACAACTTCCATCAAGAAGTCGAAGCGAGATTCCAACTAGAAAATCACATGCAGCTCACGAAATCATCAAAGGTCGGACTGCCTCTCTAGAAAACAGAATGCTAGGCTAACATACTTCTCCCCAAAGCTTCGAAATTCATCACTTCTATCACAACCGAAGTCTACCATCCCTCACAACACATATCACAGTAAGCAAAGGGTAGATTAATGAACTTTACTTGCCTCTGGTCCAAGCAAATCACAGCAAGCAATGGTGGGGCAAGGCGGGCTCGACGCCAACCGGTCTCCTCCTCCTTCCTCTCTCGCACGATCGCTTTCTCTCTTTCGGTTCTCCCTCTCTTTCTCTCGAACTCTCTCTCTCACGAACACTCTCTCTCTCTCTCTCTCTCTCTCTCTCTCGGTTCACTCCTCCTCCCTTTCTCTCTCGCACGAACGCTCTCTCTCTCTCTCTCTCGGTTCACTCCTCCTCCCTTTCTCTCTCGCACGAACGCTCCCCTCGTGCAATCCGCCCCTCTCTTCTCTAATTTTTTTCTTCCCTTCAATGATTAACCATCATTAGCTTGCATGCGGCGCCACTTGGCTGCTCTCTCTTGCCAATTGTCACATTTCATGCAGGTTGATGGGCCTCTCTTGGGCTGGGCCTCTCCCCCTTCAGTCGACGGCAGCCCCCTCCCTTTGGGCTTCGCGGACTAGGCCTTAGTGGCCGAACGGTGGGGCTCTTGTGGGCTGGTCTTGGGCTTAAAAATTTTGGCCCACTTCCTCTTTTAATAATCTATTCTAAATCCCCACTTATATAAATACCTAATTGAAATTTCTAGGGCCATAAAACTTGCAACATAAATCAATAAATTCTAACTTATAAAACACATGGCCAAGAATAAAATTCTCCTATCGAATAATTATCCATTAAAAGCTCAGCCTTAATCTTATTGCAAATCATGGATCAAATGGCTACAATATAATTTGATGGTGCTTCCATCAGCTATCCATGGTTCATAGCACATCTAGGGGTTGACATGAAATTCTAGGATGCCACATATCCAATCATCGATGAGTTTAATGCACAAGAGAGCATGGACTTGCGAAGTCTGTTTATTTGTTTATAAGTAAGAATTTGTATTCCAAAAAATATTGTAAGTGAAGTCATTAAGCATCATGAAACATATCATGCATCAACCATCCTTCTAATGTATAATAGTTTTAAAAAATTCACAATCAATTTCTCTGTAATATTTACATATAATAATCTGAATCTAACATCTCATATGAATAAACAATTAGGATGATAAACAATGCTAGCAAATATTTGGACAAAACCAAAATAATCTTATGACTTGTGAACAAGCCATAAAGCTTCAAGATGCGAAGGTAAAAATCGAAATCAATTGCCTTAATTAATTAAGCCGTAATACTTTTTGAAAAATTGTATTAATTATGATTCCTTTGACAACAACTTGCTAAGATAATCAAGGGTGAAAATCTATTTATTGAGATCAAAAGCTGATGAGGTCTAGACTATACAATTGAGCAACCAATCATATATAAAAGAGTGCGTCCGGCATTCGTCAATTATGATTTCAATATCAAGAGAGATTATCTCGTCTATTTTCAAGATGAAGTTATCACAAAAGTAATGTATTATGATTGTATATGTGCCCTGTCACGCCCCAACCCTCGAGCGCACGCACATCCCTCTGTGGTTGATACAAATGTGACGTCCCCAGGACGCATCGCTGACCCAATTATTTTTAATGCACATACGAAAGCGAAACAATAACCCCTGACAACAAACAACATGGAATAGGAAAGCAGGGCAACATTCACAAAAACACACTTTTATAAATAACGGGGTTTAGATACAAAACGAGTCTGGTCAAAAGCCTACAAAAAGATCAACTCTCAAAAGAAGCTGTCCTACAACCTACTAGTAGACACATACGTCAATCCTTCAGACTCCACTTCCATAGACTCTGGGGCTTCGGTCCTCCACAACCACCATCTAAGGACCTGAAAAGATAAGCCCATGACAGGGTGAGACAATGTCTCAGTAAGTCTACCCCCTAAACCCTTATTAGAAAGGAAATACACCTCATGGCGCTCTAGCCACACAGCCACACAATGAGAACAAAGGGCTTACCTCGCCTCAGTTCCTTCCTGCACGTCAGCACAATTCATATCACGAATGCATATAATTAATGTGCACAACAATTGAAATGTCTCACTCATCTCAGTCAATCACAGGGGTCCTGATTATAAGGCCAAACCATTATGACACGTCCCATACCATGTCACACAGTTTTGTCTCATAATCAGGGGCATCTAACTCAATCAACCATGCATTCCAATTGTTAATTTCACCCTTCAAGGGTACGGCCTACTCTCAAGTTCGGCGGTCTACTGGCATAACCAGGCATCGTCTCACCCCATTAAGCACGTCAACGTCTCTCAAAAACCCTCTATGTAATGCTTAGGAACCTTTGTTTGTGAAGAAGCCTAAAGATTTATTCCTTGTTGTGGACTCGTTGTCCTACATCAAAATCTCCCAGTCAAACTTTTTTGCTTTGTTTTGGCAAGTCTCGTATAAGGTATATTACGTAAGCCGCATGACGAGATATTTCTTCCTCATTGTCTTTTTAGTTTAACTAAGGCCAAATTGTTTTGGCATTTTTCCAGGCATTTCATTATGGAATGATGATAAAGAAGCGATCTTGACTTAATTTTTTTAGTTATTTGATTTGGGTTTATTAATTAGTAATTTCAATTTTTTTAATATTAAAAATAATATATTATTTTAATATGACCGGTCCGGTCCGGGTGGGCGGGTGGACGGATCCACCCATGGAACCAGGAACCGGACCGGTACCCACCGGTTCCCATAAATTGGAATCGGGAACCGGGCCGGTTCCCTCAAGAACCACCGGTTCCGGTCCGGTTCCGGGCGGTCCGGGCGGGTCCCGGTTCTTTTGCACACCCCTACTCCCGACCACGCCCCGACCACTTTCTCGGGTGGTCGGGGCAGCTTTTTTTGGACTTTAGTGGTTTGCATATTTGATTGCCGAACCTACTTTTACTATTCTGGGGGTTCGCTCTTTCGCGGAAACTTATCTGGAGAAACAAAATTTTCATTTTACAGCGTAATGAGATAAACTCTTACCCTTTTTTTTCAAATACCCAACTGCCCAATTAATATTGTTCTTCTTTTCCCCGGTGGCTTGCATCTTAACTCCTGTCTTTCCTCTCTTTCTCTGAAAATCACCCTCATCCTCCCAACGTTTCTTGATTTTTCTTCATTTTGGGAGCAATTGCAGAGCCAAAAGAAACACTTGTCCCCGAGAAGCGCTAGTTGGATCTTCTTTCACCAAGTCTTGTCGCAATTAGCTCTTTTTACAGGCCGTGGTTATATTGCTGGCGAATGCAATCGTAGATGATTGGCCGCAAATTGGACTCCATCGAGGCGCCGCTTTTATGACATTCTGAACTTCGTCGTGTCAGGTGAACTGTAAATACGTAATCTACTTCGCTTCAAATTTAAATAAGTGTTGAGTTGTTGAGTATTATATACAAATCTTTGACAGACCTTGAGGCAAAAGAAAGAAACTTGTGCTTAAAAATGTTTGATGCAATTGGCTGTGCTTGTTTGGTGAGATTCCTATTTTAAAGTCTCATACGGCTATAGTCTATACTTATTGGCAGGGTTCTGAGACAACTGACCAAAATCAAGAGGAAGAGGAGCTCGAGGCAATCCTAATTAGGGGTGAGCATGGTCCGGGTTGGTCCGGGCCACCCCCTAACCCTAGGACCAACCCGTACAGTGTCGGTCCTCAATTTTTAGGACCGAGGACCGACCCTATTGAGCCTAGGACCAAGGACCGGACCGACCCAATGGGTTCGGTCCGGTTCAAAGGTCAACCCGGGACCGATCGATAATTTTTTTTGTCTTGTTTTATATTTTCCCTAAAAAAACAAACCTACAATTCAAATTACACATACATCGACAATGCAGCATTGTGCAACTAAACTATAAATACCAATACATATTTAGCAAATTTAAGATGACACAATAATAGAAATTTCGTACCTGCTAACCGCTCATCGAGATATGGGACAAGATGGAAAGTTCTTGTAATCATCTATCTTTAATATTCATAACACCATATGCAAAAGCGTTTTCCTGCATTTGATCATGTAGAGTCCACTCAACCAAAAGATGAGCTTCACACCACTTGACTAGCATTTGATCATGTAGAGTCCACTCAACCAAAAAATGAGCTTCACACCACTTGACTAGCAAATCACCGTAGCAACTACAGTACTACTCTACTCTTCAAAAACTTCTACCATTTGACACAAATTGAAAAGCAAAGTGCAGCTGAAATTCATTAGTAAAATACAATTAAACCACACAAAGTTCAAAATACTTAATATAAACCATGAATATATAACTTCACATCTTGTTAATTCACTTGAACTTCTAAACACCTGAAAACAAAACAAACGACACATAATTAATACTCAACAAAAGTTTTAAATTGAAATTACTATTAGTGCTATTGATAGAACATCTCACCATAACTCTTAGGTTTTATAACAGACATTTTACTTAGGTTTGAATATATAAAAGAATTATAAATAGTATAATGTAATATAATATATATCCAGGGTTGGTCCAGGGTTGGACCGACCCAAAACTCTTAGGACCGAGGACCAACCCGCACAGTGTCGATCCTGGAATTTCAGGACCAAGGACTGACCCAGTCCCCTTGGGAACCGGACCAGGACCGGCAGGGTTGGGCCGATCCAGGGTTGGTCCAGGGTCGACCCTAGACCGCTGCTCACCCCTAATCCTGATCATGGAAACTAAATCAAAATTCGAGTATGATGTGTTTTTGAATTTTAGAGGACTAGACGTGCATTGGGATTTTGCTTCTATACTCTGCACCATGTTGATGGGCGCTAGAATCAATGTTTTCTTAGACGACGAAGAACTCTGAAAGGGTGAAGAAATTGGCAAAGAGCTTTTGAAAGCGATTGACAAGACTCGTATCTACCTATCTTCTTTAAAGGTTATGCTACCAGTTCGTGGTGTCTTCGTGAGGTTGCACACATGGTAGAATGCACATCAAAATCAAACGGGAAAAAGGTAATACTCCCCATTTTCTTTCACGTGGATCCTGCTGATGTTAAGCTCAAAACCTAATTGTACAAGAGAGCTATATCGGCGCACAAGAAGAAGTTTGCCTATGAGAACTTGAAGCGGTGGGAAAATGCCCTTGTAGAGGTTGCACATATAAAGGGATGGCATCTTAATGTTAAAAGTGACGAAAGGTAATTTTCCTCAACTTTTTGGTTAGCAAGCACAATACTTACATTTCATTGGAAATTTACTCCCTTGAAATTTCCAAACATTTTTGGCCATTTTTTGCTAAGACTTGCGTTAGAAGTTAATGAAAGCTAGACCCAACACCCGATAACCCACGTAACGAACCGCCACCCCAGCAAGGCATTTTCCAATTCTTGTTTAATTTAACCCAACCCGACAGGTAACACCCACTTCACACTTAATAATAACTTTTACTTAATCACATCATCACAATAGAAGGGAAAAATTGTCTAAAAAGTTTTAAACCTATTGTGTTTTGTCAATTCAGTCCTAAACATTTCAATTTTACCAATTCAGCCTTAAATCTTTTCATTGCTTACTAATTCAGTCCATTCGGTCAATTTTGGCTGGAAATTGCTGACATGGATGGCTAGTATTGACATGGCACATTTTAATAATATTTTAATGATATTTTAACAATTTTTTGAATATTTTTTGAATTATATTTTACTTTTCTTTGATTTTTTTGGGGATTTAGAGTTTGGCTGGTGAGGGTGATTGGCCAACCCTCACTGGCCGACCCTGAGCAAGGGTCGTGATGCCTTCGCCGGCCAAGCGAGGGTGTGTGAGCCTTCGTCTAGATCTAGCGAGGGCGTCGCTGCCCTCGCTAATTTTGGCTGAGGGCTCACGTGCCCTCGCTTTGGCCAGCGAGGGCATCACATCCCTCACACAAAGCTGGTGAGGGGCTCGATGCCCTCGCTTAGGGCTAGCGAGGGATGGTTAGCCCTTGCCTGTGGCTGGCGAGGGTCGCTAGCCCTTCCTTGTGGCTAGCAAGGGTCGGCCGGCAACCTTGGCCTACCCTAGCTCAAAAATAAAAATAAAAGTAAAAGCAAAAAAAGGGGAAAAAAAAAAGAGAGAGTGAGAGAGAGAAAACGAATAATCAAAAATCAAAAATATTATTAAAAAATTGATATGTCGATTGGCCGTCCATGTCGGTAATTTTTGGCCAAAATTGGCCGATGGATTTAATTGGCAAGAAATGAAAAGGTTTATGATTGAATTGAAAAAAAAATGTAAAGGTTTAGGATTGAATTGGCAAAATTGAAAAATTTAAGACTGAATTGGTAAAAGTGCAATAAGTTTAGGACTTTTTGGACAATTTTCCCCAATAGAAGTATAGTCTATGTATTTCTCACGTCCAATGGTCATCAGAAAATATTGTGCAATAACAAACTCGTGTTTAATTGTTGAGTCAATAGGAATATTGCAATTTTATAACTATAGCAAGACATGATTAGATATTTTTTTTCCCTAAAAAAGTGCATGATTTGAAATTGCAAAAGTACATCACGATGCTTGTATGCAAAAAATGGACGTTTAAAAATACATTACAAAATTTCCTTATTATAAAATGTTTGAATGACTAATTAAATGTAAATAAATTTACATCATATGAAGATTCGAACACATATATGTTGAAAGAGAAAAATATTTCAAGATTTGAACTTTTCTCTAGTAAATTTTTTTGTATGGTCGAAAATATTTAAATTTTAAAATTGAAATATGTGATTAATAAATTAGAATTATTAATTTAGGCATTTGTCTATTTCATGAAATAACTAATTGAGGATGTTTTAGGGAAGTAGCAATAATTATGATCAAGAAGGACCTCTTTTTTTTTTTTTTTTGGTAAGGTCAAGACGGACCTCTTTGATTTATATAACAATAAGATTATCGATTATCTCCTAACACTACCAATAAAAATGTTCCCTTTACAATTGTGAGTTCATTAAAATGGATAGGGTGTGTCTGTTTTTTAAAAACACTTTCTAGATGAAAAGTTAAAAACTCACCCGAACCTGTTCATTTTGGCTTGCAAATATTAAATTTAATTCACATGTCAATATTAGTATAACTTGAAAGTTTTAGGTAAGATTGAAAAAAAAAATCAAAATTTCCCTCGCACAATTGGAAAAAAAAAAAGTAAAAGATGAAAGTTAAGATGGCCAAGCCAATTATTGGACTAAAAAACAACATTCATCATCCAACCACATTTTCTTTTCGGTCGGACTTATCCAACCACGTTACTAAGGTGATTCTTTTTTTGCAAAAGGGAAAACAAAAAAACCTATGTTTCCTCTGTCTTCCAGCTCATGCACTTTTTGGGCCAAGTCCCAGTGAAAAGCATGAATAGGTCAAAAGAAGAAAAAACCAAACCATTTTATCGTTTACTTATTAAGTCAGAAAAAAAAAAAAAAAAAAAAAAAAAAGCAAGTACTTTCAAATTTGAAACAAATCTAGCCAATGTCCCTCTATCGCCGTTAAAACATGGAATATTCTGTTAAAGTCCTCCCGAAATATCAGTTTTGGCCCTTTCTGTTATCTTTTTATTTTTTAGTTTTTTTGTTGGTGGGATTTTGTTTAATTTTACGACTGTTGGACCATGTGCGTTGCACCTGACCAGGTGATATTTGCGCTTTAGCTACCAATCACAAAAGCATTATCCTTAAGTCTTTGGTCAGTATTTTATTTTTCTCCATTATTATCGTAATAGACAACCCTTATCAAAATAAGGAGGAAATGCATTTGAACCAAAGAGACGTTCGTTTTGCGAAAAATGAGTGATTTGAAACATTTTTTTTTTGAAAAATGACCGTTTATATAATTTTAAAAATAAATAAATAAATAAAATTTTCATCGCTTCACGAAAATATTTAGCCATGGATTGTTATCAACGATAAAATATTTTCCGTTGACTAATTTTTATAAATGATATAAGTAATTATTTTTTTGGAATTTTTTTCAAATCACTTATTTTTTTGTGAAACAAATGCATCAAAAGCAAAACACACCTTAATTTTAATTTTGTAGTACACATCTGATCTCATGTGTGCGGTTGCAATTGTACTTGCAAAGTGACATTTTGGCCATTAATCTTTAACAAATTTTGAGTGAAATATGGTAGACGACATTTCTAAGAGAAAGAAAAATTACATATTAGCAATCTATTTATTGAAAAATTACATATTAGCAATATAATCATTAATATTTAAAAATTTATTGTGGTGGCAATATCTGGCTAGAGCCCAAAATTAGAATTTAGTACGAACTTGTCTTGGCAAGGACATGCCGACTTGAAATTAATAAGCACAAGTTTTACATAATTTATATCAAATTAATTTAGTCGTTATATTATTCTTAGTAAAGTAGATCAGTTGTTCAAGAAAAACTCATGGTAAGATTGACTGAAGTTCCAAAACATTATATCAAATATGTATCTAGACATTTGAAATCTAAATTAATATATTAAGTAAGATTATAATTTGACATTTCAATCTTCTCGTGTATTTATAATAAGCACACCAAAACAAGGTTGCAAAACAAAATGACGAGACGACAAACAGTAGATGTCACTCTCATACTTTTTATTAGTGAAACTACATGATGGTCGATTAAATAGCAATTATTCAGTTGATAAGTTGGCAAATAGAAATTATAAGTTAAAGTGCTTAAGTTAATATGATGTAAATACGTTTATGATTAAGTGTAGTTAAAGAATGTGCAATGAAATGCATACCAAAATATATTTAATTTTCTTTGAATAAGTTGGATCGTTATTCTATGTTTTCAATTGTTCGTGTATTTATATTACGTAAAAAAAATGACAAACTAAGAAATAAGATAACTTATATTCATGATTACAATATTGTTGTTGTCAATTTTATACATTTTAGATTAAATGCATGTATCTTTAATTGCATTGGACTTGTATATGTTTTTATTTTATTATATTTTATTTTTTTTTAAATAGGCATACTTGGGAAATCACCATTTTAAACATTTGGAAAAAGCTGATGATGCTAGAGAGCATATAAACCACTCACTGCTCGCTTGCCTTATTTTAACTTTAATCACCAGGTCACTATTGTAAAAAGTATCCGATAATGCTTCACAGCAAATTAGTTATTAAAATAAGATTCTTTGCAACTGTTAGAAAATTAACAGAATGTTCTCATATATTGTTGGTCCTTGCAAAGTGTTTATTATCCGAAGATATGCAACACGAACTCGAAAGATGTTTATTTGGAAAAACGTTTTCCTTCCCAAGTAATTTAATTTGTGAATCTTATTCCGTCCATTCCATAAAATATCTTCTTCACATCGGCTCATCTTCAAAAGCATGATGGGGGATACAGAGAGAGAGAGAGAGAGAGAGAGAGAGAGAGAGGGAGAGAGAGAGCCTGAGAATCCACCTTCAGTAGCGTGTCCTTTTATAAGCATAAAGTTTCCTTTCCACATTAAATTTTTCAATTAACCCTTAAAATTTACTTATAATATAATTTTGTACTTTTCTCATACCTTAGATAATAAATGTTCCCACTTCGATGTTATTATCCAATATTGCAAATCACATTTATTTAAAATGACATCACTTATGTTATTTTATTATTTCGTTAACTAAAATCATTGATGATTTAGTCAACCTTACTTACTACAGGAAAAAAAATGTTATATTGCAAAAGTTTAAATTACGACAAGAGATGAAATGTCGTGGATGTCATGAGTCTACTTGGAAGCCATCGCCTCTTCTATTTGGGGATATATTAAAGAGTTAGTTTCTCTTCTCAAGTCTTCAAATTAAGGGCTTTTCCATGAAATATCAACTGATTATAATGCTTAATTTGCATGAGTGGTCATTGGAATAGTCAGTTCATTTAACCATATCTTTGACTGAAACAATATCTTCCCCCTTTGCTGGAGCCATAGACATGTCTTCGTACTGTGCTAATTTCTTTTAGGATTTTTTGTCACTGCATTATTTAGTTAGTCGATTCTAGCATTAGTAAAACAAATTACCAGTCCAGTTTTATGAATCTTATTCCGTTCATTCCATCAGGATTATCTCCTTCATGTCGGCTCATGCATTGTTAAACATTTCAAATTCGTCAAACTAATCAGGGACATATTTCCACAAATTTCCACGCATGCATCAATTTAACCATACTGTACCAAGCCGAAGGACATTATCTATGCACTTTCTTTCTTGCTGGAGAAGTAGTAAGATCAGTTGTTGAAGAGGTCCTGCGTAAGATCAGTGACAAACGTGTGGATGTGCCTGAAAATTTGGTTGAAGATTATCGTCAGATAAAAGCCATAATAGAGAAGTTGGACGTTAACTCAGATGGTGTATGTTTCATTGGGATACATAGAATGGTGGGTATCGGTAAAACAATACTTGCAAAGGTTGTGTTCAATAAACTATGTTTTGGCTTTGATAGTGTTTGTTTCCTGAATGACATTCAAGAAGCAATGGGCCATAATCTTATAAACTTGCAGAAAAAAGTTGTTATTAAGTTTTGGTGGTTTTAGGAATACTAAACAAATTAAAGACATTAGAGATGGGATGCAATGGATCCACAGAGTATGTAATACTTAAAAAGTCCTCATTGTCCTTGATAATCTACACAAGAAAGAGCAACTCGAAAAGCTAGTTGGAAAATCTAATTCGTTTGGTTCTGATAGCAGGATTATTATCAGTACTAGGGACAAAGGTATCTTGATGACTCAAATGGAATTTTCTAGTAAAGAGGACTTAAGTCAACCTGAAGGAATTTCGAACTTTGAAGTTCATGCAACGGAATTTGATTAAGCGCTTCAGTTGTTTTCCAAGCATATTTTTGAAAGTGACTCTCCTATGGAAGACTATGTTGCTCTTTCAAAAGTTATTGTTGATAAAGTGGATAGGCTTCCGTTGGCTGTCGAGGTGCTTGGCTCATTTCCTAGTTGCTACGGCTCTATCCTGGAGCCACATTTTGAAAAAAGAAACCTATGGAAAGACATGTTGAAGAAATTAGATAGAGGTCCTTTTAAGGATGTTTGGGATGTATTAAAGATAAGTTATGAAAAATTGGAGAATGAGCAAAAAGAAGTATTTCTAGATATTGCTTGCTTTTTCACCAATGAGGACAAAACATATCCAATTATCATGTGGGATAATTGTAATTACAATCCTCACATTGCAATATCTATCCTCCTCCAATGGTCCTTGATAAAAATTGGAGATGATAATAAGTTTTGGACGCATGACTAGGTTCAAGATCTAGGAAGGTACATCATCCTTGAAGAATATCCTCGCAAAGAATGTCCTCGCAAATTTACTAGGGCATGGATTCACGAGGATGTTGTAAAATTATTGGAGAGTAAAGAGGTAAAATGGAAGGGCATGACCCATAATTTTAATCTAGGAAAAAAACTTCTTGAAGTTAGCTTTTTCAACTTCCCATTTGTCTTGTGAGACCAGATAGATTGATTGTCTGACTGTCAGCTTTATTGTCTAGATTTTGTAGAATGCAAAATAGTTTTCTAAAAGTTATGAAACAACAAAGCCCCGTTTCACATGCTATACAAATAAAGTCATAAGAAAACTAGCCGTATGAAGAATTTTATATTACTTCCAAACACAACTACGGAGAAAATAATAATATAAATAAAAAAAAAACTATGAAGATTTGAATTGATATGCTAAGGGTCTATTTGGCAACCGGTCAAATAGTACTCAATTCTATTCTTTTATTTCTAGGAACAAAAGAAGAACAGAAATCCGTTTGGTAAATTTTTTGTTTCTAGGAATAGATTTGGAACAGAATCAAAGAGTAAAAAAAAAAAAAAAAAAAATTGTTTCTTTATTCTCGAGACAATTCAAGAATCCAACCAACTCAAATTTCTTTTATATCTTTTCTTTTCTTCTTCATTCTCTCTTCTTCTTCCACCACCATTGCCGTTGGCCACCATTGTTGCCGCCCAGCCACCGACAAGGCTCGGCCTTGCCAGATCTGGGGCCATCGGCGAGCCTCCTCTAGCCATTGGTGAGCCTTGCCTGGTTGAGCAAGGCTCAGTGGCTGGGTGAGCTCGGCCTCACCAGATCTGGGCGAGGTCGAGCCTTGCCCAACCAAGGCTTGGCCAAGCCTTGTCCAGTTGTTGTTAGGCTCAGCTAACAGGTGTGGCCTTGTCGGGGGCCAGCAACGCTCCAACGAGGTCACTAGCCCTCGTCTGGTCAATCGTCAGTTATCTTGAGGCAGGTGACTAGCCAAAGCTCGAAGAAGAAGAGAAAGAAAAGGGTAAAAAAAAAAAAAAAAAGCAATAAAATTATTTAAAAAATAAAAGAAAATGGTTTGGATTAAAAATTATGAGGGCACTGCCAAACGCAATTCTATTTTGGGAATAAAAATTTTAGGCAATTACCAAACACCTTCAAATACTTAGAAATTCGTCCGGGGAATAGAATAAAAATGAATCATTTCTAATTAGAAATTGTTCTTGAAAACAAAATATTAACCAAACACGCCGTAATTATATTTCTTAAAAAGTTGAATTTGGGAAATGGAGAAATGATTTACAAGATATCTTCCAATTGAAGCCGAAAATTTTTGTTAATGTTGTGAACGAAAACATATAAGTCTACTTACTAGGAAAAGGCGTGCGCCATGATAGGTATTTTTTGGAGAAATTATTTACTAGTGTTCATATGCTTCTTTTCTTTATACCTCTAGAATAGTGTTGAGAGTTGTGATTTCAATTAATCCTGAGTCTCTATCAGCAGAGAAATGAAGATGTAGAAGCACTAAGCTTGAGTTGCGATGGCCGCAGCCATAGCAATGCACCCGAAAGATTGGCTGCACTACTAAATCTAAGGTTCCTTCGAGTGAAAGGCATTGGTATTTTTGGCAACTTCGACAATCTTCTTTTGAAGCAAAGATGGCTTTTCCCGTGAAGGTGGCAAACGATTTTCAGTGCAAATGACTTTCACTTCCATAATCTGGTCATGCTGGACCTTTCATATAGCAATATTGATGATGGTTGGGGTGGGTTGGAGCCAAATGAAGGTATGATATGCCTTACTTAATGTACTTCTTTCTTTCATTACCTCTTTCATGATGAATGAGGCAATGATAGAAGCAATATATACAATTTACTTTATTGTAGAATATATATTGCATTAGTACCATTCTATGTCTTGTTATACACGTAAGTAAAGCACAATAATGTCCCGCCTAAAGAAATGATCCATGTTGTTTACAACCGTGATTTCGCAGATCTCCAAGTTATTTAGGCTTTGAAAATGGTGTATTTCAACAGAAGTAAGTGCCATTTTGCTTCAGTATGCATCATACATGCTTTGAATGACATAAAGTTCGAGATTGGTAACACTTAACTTGATTTGTGTAAAGGATCACGAATTTATTTGGAATAGCTTGAGCTTGACACTATTGATTCAAGCGGCTCACTGGCCTAATTTAGTATTTTAGTATTGTTTATATGGATTTTTGTTCTAAGCTGCACACTCTGGGTTTTGACATAAAAGATGTAAAGAAAAGGGTGGGATGGTTCTTCATGCTTTCCCCGTGGTATAAATTTGACTCCTCACAGGGGCCTTTCTCCATAGAAATTTTTTTTAAAAATCAAATCAGCGATTTTTCTGAAAAGTTAAAGTACGAGGGTCATTTGCAACATCTTTTATTCTACAAATGATTCTCATTTATTCTACCATATACACTGATGTTTCTCATTTATTCTTTTACTTCAATTTTTTTCCACGGATGATTCAATTGAAGGTTCTAAATTTGACGGGCTGCATACAATTAAAAAGGACACCTGACTTCTCTAATTTAATGTCCTTGGAGATGTTAATTCTGGCTCGGTGTTCAAGTTAACCAGAATTTGCAGGTCCATTGGCAAGCTAAAATGCCTACAAACTTTACATATCAAGGGATGTGAGTTGCTTTGTAGCTTGCCTGCAGAAATCGGTTCTCTACAATCTTTAATAGAGATTATCATGCCTCAGAATTTTCAACCCTTCAAGCTTCCTGAGACATTCGACAACCTCAAATTTTTTGTCGAGTTTTATATTAGATGAGCACCCTGGAATCATCCAACTTCCGAACTCTATTGGAAGGTTACTGAAACTTACACATTTATCTTTACGTGGGTGTGTGGACATAAAGGAGGTTCCATGGTCTGTTGGAGAAATGGAAACATTGGTTAAGTTGGATTTATCACATTCAGGAATAGTTAAACTACTAGATTCCATTGAATATCTAGAGAAACTAGAAGTTATTGGGGTAAGTTATACAGAGACAAAAAGGTTTCCCCATACTATTGGACAGTTGAAGATGCTTGAAGAGTTACATGCTAAGAATTGTCGGCATCTGATGCATGAAAACCTGGAAGAAATAAGGAATCTATCCCATTTGAGGATACTAGACTTATCGTATACTCTTTTATCTAGATTCCCTTCAGCGCTGAGTTGTCTTCCTCGTCTCCATGCACTTGAATTTGGTTCAAGTCACCTTCAAGAAAAAACTTGATTTTCCCTTAAGTTTGACTCGCCTTCAAATGCAAGCACATCACTTCCCGTCTATTCTTGACCTTTCAGGCTCCTCAGTTTAGATTATCTAGAATTTTATAGATTAACTGCTTCGACAGAGGAACCTGGCCCAACTTGGACGAACGATGTGCCAGAAGAGCATCTGATCCATCCGCTTCCATCTAGTTTGTCAACCTTGAAATTTAGGGGCATCAGTCTACTGCCACCCTTTTCCAAGTTACAAAAATTGGCGGATCTGTGTGTCATTGAATATCAAATGTCAAGCTTCTCTGTCTCCCCAGACCTAATACATTTGACGAAATTGAAACTAAGTGAATGCAAATCGCTCGTGAAAATTGCTGATTTGTCCCTCTTGAAAAGTCTACGGTGCTTGGATATGAATAGATTAGAAAGTTTGGTTGAGATTCAAGGTTTGTCGGAACTGGAATCCTTGCGGTACTTCTATATTTCCTATTGTTATAGGATAGAAAGGTTACCCAACTTGTCAAAGTTAGATAAGTTACAGCAGATTGAGATAGAAGATTGTCCAAAGGTAAGAGCCATCGAAGGTCTCAAGGGCTTAGAAAGCTTGGAGTTGGACAATCAGGACTACAATGTTCTGGAAAGATGCTGGATGGCAAGACATGGACCTGGCTTTCCCGCAGTGTCGCTTAGTACAAGGCGTTCCTGACTTTTAGGCCACCGGACACTTACTATAACATCGTCAATTTCCTTCATGAGAACCTGGTGGGCAGTGCAATTCCTCTTTTTGCAAACAATGTTCAATTGAGATATGGTGATGTAACTGTTGAGAGGCTTCTGCCAGTGGTCGACCACTGACATATTTACATACCTATCTTATCTAAAAGCTATGCTTCTAGTAAGTGGCAGTTCCGTGGACTAGGCCACATGGAAAATTACACATCAAAGACAAATGGGAAAAAGAGAATTTGACCCATTTTCTACAATGTGGAGATTGATGATGATAAGCTTCAAACTGATTTATACATAATGCCCTGGATCAGCACGGATGGAAATTTGGCAATAAAGTGGAGGAATGGGAAGTGGCTGTGGATATCTTGGGGTTCGACCTTAAAATTAACAGGTAATGCCGCTATTTTGACCTAATTATGAGGTAATTTGTCATTCAATTGAACTTTACCACCGTAGACTTTCAAAGTCACGGCAATGCAAACTTTTGTTTAAAAATATTTAAGAACGCTCAAGTTGATTCTTCTGCTATGTTAGGAAGAGTTTTTAAGGGGGGGTGAAGAAATCTGAGGTAAAGAAAAGATATTCTTTGTGCTCGCTGGAAGTAAAATACATTAGAGGAAAGAAATTTCACTAGTTTGAAATGTTCGTTAATTGTCTATTATGGCTCATTAGCACTATTGGTAATTATTTTTCTAATTTAACTTAAGAAAAAATAAACAAGGCATTCATATTCCTTCAAATCAATCTTATCTTTGTAGTATTACTTTTGGGTTTCTTGAGGGTTTTAGATTCTCATTATTTTCATCTCGAAGTCATTCTTTTGTTGTTGCTTATACTACCCCAGTAGTTTTATTTATGTTAGGTTTCTATATTTTTTCCATCAATAAAAAGATTAAATAATAGTGGCAAACTTCCTTTTATGTACTTCAGCTTATTGTCTAATTGAATTTGTAATGAGGGTAGAATAGGCATCAAATAAAGAAACTTAAGGTGAAAATGCACTGCATAACTTTAAAAGTTATGTACGGGTCTCTCTCTCTCGTCTTGTCGAGTTTTCTCTCTCTATCAGCCGGGTAGAGTTCTTCTTCTCTTTCAAACCTGTTTCTTTCTCAGTTTCGAACATCTTGCGGTAGCCATGAGGGCTGCAATTCCTCATCATATTCCTTTCTTCTTCAATCCCGTGCTCGCACGCCTTATCCACATTCCACACCCTAACCCAGTCTCCCCTCGTGTCTCCTTTGCTGAATTTCTTTCCTCCTGCCTTACGGGATTTTCGTTTTTTCATCTGCATGTCGCCATTTTCTTCTTTTAATACCTTGATCTTCTAAGGCGACATCCCCACTCTTGAAATGGCTCGCGATGAAGATCCCGATGCATCTCGAGTTGCTACCCTCTGTCAAAAACTTGGCCGATTATGTTCAGAAAAGGAAATTGAAGAATGGCATGTTGAACCCGCACTTTGAAGCGGTTGAGGAGTGCAAGTTAACGTTAATCGGTAAAGTCCCTTCCAATCCTTCCTTTAATTTCCAAGCTTTTCAATCGGTCTTGAAGAGGGCATGGAGGTCGGAGCAAGTTGATATCCTGCAGAGAGAAGCGGGAATTTATTTAGCAAAATTCCGGTCTCAATCTGAAAAACAGAGAATCCTAGAAACTGGACCTTGGCAATTCTCGGGACATCTTATTAATTTTAAACCTTGGGTAGCCAACACCCCTCTTCACTGTTATGATTTCTCTACCTGTGCGTTCTGGGTCCAGGTGATCGGTCTGCCCTTAGAATGTTGTACATATGACATGATTCGCAAGGCAGTAAGTACGGTAGGTGATGTTCTGCAAGTAAAATCTGATTTTGTAACTGGTTCCACTCTGAGAGCAGGCCGAGCAAGAGTAGAGCTGGCATTATCTGAACCTTTGAAGGTAGGTAGACTAATTAAATTCAAAAATCAAACTCTTTGGCTAGATTTCGGTATGAACGGTTACCTCACTATCAAGTTACTCCCGTGGCCGATTGGGCCATTACACCGACTCCTGTCCGTCAATACCTTTTGAGGAGAATATGATGGCTGACTCTGGGAAAACACCTTATGGCCCCTGGTTAAAAGCAGAAGTACATCAATATAGCCCTTACTGGAAATTCTATTATGAACAATCAGCTATGGAGGAGGAGGGGGAGGAAACCATACCTGAAACGCCTCCCACCAATGCTCAACCTATCCCTCTTCTACCACCACCTTCCCCCAAAGTAACCGCTTATCCACAGCAGGCTATTTCCATCATATCAAGGGGTTGTAATGATATACCAGGCTCTGCTCCTTCGACTCGCCACAATATCAATACTGCTCTAATTCCTGCTGAAGAGAAGCTAAAAGGAGTGCAAATGCAGACCTCGGTTCCTCAAGCAAAGAAAAGAAAAAGTGTTCGTCAGAGTATTAACATAGGCCCTGCTAAGAAACCACGACGCTATACTCCATATGACTTACCTGGAGGACATCCGGTAGCTTATGATGATTCTCTCTTGTTGGATACGCCAATTGTAGAGGCGGGTGAAGATGGTTTGTGGGCGACGGTGGGCGGCCCTAAACACCACATGTTCAAAGATGAAACTTCTCGGTTGGGCCGTCGGGGTTGGGGCAATCCCCGACACCAAGCTTTAAAAGCCCTAGTGGCTAAAGAAAAGCCCGACCTGTTATTTTTTATGGAAACGAAGAATGGCAATGAAGTTTTATTTCGCCTGAAACGTACCTTGCGTTTTTTGCACCTTCAAGTGTTCAGCCCTGTTGGCTCTGCAGGTGGCTTGGCCCTTTTTTGGAATGATGGCTTAAGGTTGACAGACATTACCTCCAATCCTCATCTTTTTGACTTTATCTACCAGGATATCTCGGAGGGCAGAACCATGCGGATTACTTGTCTTCATGCACTTGCGCTTTTTCACGAGCGTCGATATCTTTGGCGAGACTTTGCGCGGTTTTGCGCTTATAATGTTTTACCTTGGGTTTGCCTCGGTGATTTTAATGAAATTCTAAACCGTTGGGAGAAAATGGGATCTAGGCCTCGCGACTCTTACCGTCTGTCTTCATTTCGAGATGTTCTCAATGATTGTTGCTTGTTGGATCTCCCTACTCATGGCCGTGCTTTCACATTGTCCAATAACCGAGATGGGGATGCCTTAGTGAAGGAGCGCCTTGATAGGGCTTTATGTACTCGAATGGCGAGTCACTTTCCCGAATGCTCAAGTGTTTGCTCTTCCCGCAGAGGATCGATCACAGTCCACTTGTATTAGATACTACACCCTGTGCGGTTCGACGACGGAGGCAATTTACCTTTGAAGCTTTCTGGAATCAGGATCCTGACTGTCGCTCAGTCATTCAAACCTCTTGGCACTCTGTTTCGAGGCAGGACTCTCCTCTCTCAGCCAAGCTTCACGTAGTTGCTGCTGCTTTATCCACTTGGAGTCGGAAGAAATTCTCCCATAATTGACAACAGGCAATAGAATTAGAGCATTAGTTAGAAATTATGACGAATCAGCATCCTACTTCATCGAATCAATCACGGCAACAAATTTTAAAAGAGGAACTTCACAAAGTATGGCGAGAGGAAGAGCAATTTTGGGCGATGCGTTCTCGGATAAATTGGTTAAAATGGGGAGATCGCAATACTAGATTCTTTCATGCCACTACACTTCAAAGAAGACAACGTAATCGTATAAATGTATTGCGTGATGAACATCAGCAATGGGTTCAGGATCCTGGAGAGCTCAAAGATATGACTACCAATTATTTTTCACAGCTCTATACCACTTCAGGCCCTCGCTGTTATGCACAGATTTTACAGCAGTGTCCACAGGTGGTTAATGCGAAAATGAATGCAATGCTTCTAGCACAGGTAACAATTGAAGAAGTTAAAGAGGCTACATTTCAATTAGGTGCTTCAAAAGCCCCAGTCCGGATGGTTTGAATGGACTATTTTATCAATCTCATTGGGATGTTCTTAAAGTGGATCTTTTCGGGCGGTTCAGCAATTTTTTAATTCTGGATCATTACCTTTAGCTTTAAATAGAACTGCTATTACTTTGATCCTCAAAATCCCAAACCCAGAAAGCTTGGATCAGTATCGTCCCATTAGCTTGTGCAACTATGTGTATAAGATTTTTTCTAAAGTGCTGGCTAATAGGTTAAAACCTCTGCTGCCTACCTTAATTTCTGAGGAACAAAGTGCTTTCGTTCTTTGGAAGACAGATTCAAAACAATGTTCTAATAGTCCAGAAGTCATTCATCGGCTTAAGACCAGAAAGAAGGAAGCGTCATTTTCAAGCTATTCTTAAATTAGATATGCAAAAAGCGTATGACCGTGTTGAATGGGATTTTCTTCAGGATTATTTACTCAGATTAGGCTTTCATTCTCACTGGGTCCAGATTAATTATGCGGTGCATCTCAACAACAACTTTGTGCGTCAAAATGAATGGTGAATATTTACGAACTTTCATCCCACAAGAGGGCTTCGGCGGTGATCCTTTATCCCCTTACTTATTTATTCTCATTGCCAATCTATTATCCTATCTAATCCAGAATGCTATGGATATGGGCTTACTCAAAGGCATTAAGTTGAATCAATGGTGTCCTACTTTATCACATTTATTTTTTGCTGATGATGCTGTGTTCTTTCTTGATGGTACCTTGATGGAGTGCCAGAATCTATCTAATATATTAAACCAATATTGTCTGGCCACTGGACAAACTATCAATCGAAACAAATCTGGAATTTTCTTTAGTCCATCTTGTCCTATTTCTCTCCGGAAAATTTGGCTCGTGAATTAAGGGTACTGTTTTACAGCGATGTGGTAAGTATTTAGGGATACCTACCGATTGGGGACGCTCTAAAAGGGATATGTTTTCTTGGCTTATGAGTAGAATTCAGTCGAAATTGGAGGGGTGGAAGGAGAAATTCATATCTAAGGGAGGGAAGGAAGTTTTGCTTAAGACTGTGATTCAATCTATTCCTCAATATGCCATGCCATGTCTGTTTTTAAGATTCCTATTTCATTATGCAAAGTTATAGAACAGCGTATGGCTAAATTCTGGTGGAATAATGATACAAGCAAGTCTGGAATTCATTGGCAGTGTGGGAAGGGGCTATAGAACCGAAAGGCAGTAGGGGGTTTAGGCTTTAGAGATTTGATCAGTTTCAATCAAGCCATGCTTGGCAAGCAAGCATGGCGCCTTCTTCAACAACCTTTATCTTTATGGGGAAAGTTTTTTAGAGGTTTATATTTTTATTCCTCCACTTTTTTTAAAGGCTCAAAGGGCTCTCGCCCATCTTGGGGCCGCGAGTCTCTTGAGCGGGAGGGACGCCATTATAACCAACGTTCGTTGGTCAGTTAGGGATGGAAAATGCATTAACATTAGAGAAGACAGATGGCTACCTATGGGCATTCTAGGTGGACCAAAGGCCTAAGAAGAACCCCTACTAGTAGTTGATCTTATTGATCAGTCTACCAGTTCATGGAAGATCGATTTACTGCACAAAATTTTTGACTTGCCGATCATTCAACAAATCACGAGACATTCGATCGACCTACCTTCACCGGAGATGCACTCATATGGACAGATACTAATCAAGGCACATTTACGGTCAAATCGATATCATGCAATCACAAAGACCACATCAGGTATTCCAACAACTGGTGCTTCTACATCGTATCGAATTCCTACCTGGTTTTGGCGCAACCTATGGAAGATGCCTGCAGCTCCCAAGATCCGCATATTTCTCTGGTCCATATGCAGCAACTCCTTAGCGACGAGAGACAACACGCATCGACGGCATATTATTGACTCGCCCTTGTTGCTCACTGTAAAAAACAGTCCCGAAACTTTAGAACATCTTTTCTTACTCGTTCGTGGACTCACGGGGTGTGGTCTCACCCCCAGATCGGTATCCCCATCAATCCCAACAATATCCAGCGTCTGGACTCATGGATTGTGTCCACTGTAGGGAATAGCAACCGATTACCTCGACTAGCGATTATCTCTAATGTAATGTGGCAGATCTGGCGAGCTCGGAATGGTTTCCTTTTCAGAGGATCTTTTCCAGATTCGATCCAGGTTGCAGAGGAAGCACTGACTCATACCCAGGTCGATCGGTTGTCTATGCCCTCCTGCACACAAAAGGCTCTCTCGGTAAAAAAATAGGGAACATCTCTGGCGTCCCCCAGATCCAGGGGTTCTGAAGATTAATATTGATGGATCTTATCAACAGGGTAGCAATGAAGGCAAAATAACTTGTATTTGCAGGGATCACCAGGGCAGACTTACTGATGGTTTCTCCAAAGGCGTCGCTGCGTCCTCCGCTATGCAGGTCGATCTCCAAGCCCTTTCCTTGACGCTTCGGCATCTTCTTGATTAGGGGCTCCAAAATGCAAAGCTCCTAGTGGAATCTGATAATCTCACTTTGGTGGAAACGTTGAATCGTCGGACACAGCCGCCATGGACGGATCGTGCTCTCTTCTCTGAGGCAGCCTTCCCGTTAACCCTTTTCTCTAATCTCTCGCTAGGGTTACGTCGAAGGGAGGCCAACGCGCGGCCGGCCGGGCTGCAAGGCCCATAATAGAACTCCTTTGACTCGTCGTTGGGCTCTTCTTCCGCCCTTTCCTCTCATGAATTTGCTATTTGCGGATGCTATAGCTGCTGGTTGTATGGGTTACTCGTATTAATATATATTGGTGTTTTACCGACCAAAAAAAAAAAACTTTAAAAGTTATGTACAGGACACATGCTAATGGAAAAAATTGATTGGATTAACGGTCGTAACAAAAAAAGACTTTTAAATCCTGTGTCTCAAGGGTGTTCTACAAGTTTGAATGTGACGACAAAGAAAATGTCCAATAGGAGAGCCTCTTTTCATTATGTATAGAATAGGTAAAGATGATAATACAACATTGCCAATTAATTTGTTTTTGTTGGAATATCTCTGAAAATAGCTTGTAATAATGATCTCGGGTTTCTCGAGATTTCATTTCGAACCGGAACATGTAATTTCAAAAGATTCATGAAAGCTACTTATTTATTTCACTACATGGCCCCCGCCCTAGATATGTCCACAGAAGTAAATTCATATAGTCCATTGTGTGGGGAAAGAAAGTCGCAAAACGGTACCATGAAACACCATAAGGTTTTATCTTCTGTCGTGTATGAGTTAAAAGATACTCGGCTCATGTTATTATTATTATTATTATTATTATTATTATTTGGTTCTCTTCTGTCGTGTATGAGTTAAAAGATACTCGGCTCATGTTTGTTTTAGACATTGAATCAACGATTAGGTTGTCATTTTGCATCACTTGGTTTTCCATGGACCAATATGAACTTTTTTCTCTCTCTAAGCATTGTTGCAGCCCAGCAGAAGGGGTTTAATTGATTATTGCAGAGATCATTAATCATCTGATGGATGTCAGTCCCAAAATTTGACTGAAGTTTAGCTGAAGCTCAGTGACAGCTGATACCTCTATAAGGAAATTGTTTCTCAAGCCTTTGTTTGGTTCATTGACAAAGAGAAGAGAAATGGTGTTCCATCAATCCACTCCACGAAATGATGTTCTCTAGGACTGCATTTGTTTTCTAATTGTGGAGGTACTAGAAACTTCATTTTAAAATGAAGATGGATTAGGAATCTTATGCTTGGTAAGTTGTTGGAAGATTAGAATGGAATATTGGTCAACCTACCTGATTCAATTGGAATTTTAAAGAAATTGAAAGTAATTAGGCCAAACTCTTCAGTAATGAGAAAGTTATGTGGCTAGTATACAAGTTGGACGGATGAAATTTCTTGAAAATTTTCTGATTTCTCAAATTTTGCTTGGAACTCGTGTCCAATTTGCTATCTTAGAGTTCACGTTCAGTCGTGAGCATCAAGTTATTTTGAATAGGATTTTGAATGTTTGTTCATCAAAGAACTAATGACAAATGATTATTGCATAGATTTTGGATCATCGATGGATGTCGGTCCCGAATTTGACTATAGTTTAGCTGAAGATCGTGATGGTGATACCTCGTAAGGAAATTGTTTCTCAAGCCTTTGTTTGGTTCATTGACAAAGAGAAGAGAAATGGTGTTCCATCAATCCACTCCACGAAATGATGTTCTCTAGGACTGCATTTGTTTTCTAATTGTGGAGGAATAAGAAATTTCATTTTAAATGAAGATGGATTAAGATTCTTATGATTGGTACGTTGTTTGGAAGATTTGAATGAAATTCAAGTAACTTGTTCATGTGTCAAGTCTAGAAAATTGTTGAACTTTTGCACTCTACTGGGAGGTTAGTGAAGATTGCAGGTTTGTCGTTAAGGGGGTTGCTAGGAGATAGAGGAGCCTCCGCACTCTCCTGAAGGGCTTAAAGCTTACACAACTGTGTTGATGTGGATGTTGTGATAAAGGAGCTTCCATACCCTTGTGAAAAATAAACTTGTTGGTTTAGTTGGACTTGAAATGTTAAAAATGGTCAATCTGCTAGATTCAATTGGAAATTTGAAGAAGTTGACAGTAATTAGAATGGACTCTTTAGTAATAAGAAAGTTATGTGAGTCATATATAAGTCTGACAGGTAAAATTTCCAATGAAATTTCCTAATTTCTCAAGATTTTGCAAGGAACTCGTGTCCAATTTGTTTATCTCATAATTCAAGTTCTATAGCAACCAACATATTAATTTGAATAGATCCATGGATTTTAATTATTTGTTCATCAAAGAGCTAATGGCAAATGATCCCTTCAAGCAGATCCTTGTAGTTCATCACAGCTAGAGGCATTGAGTGGGGGAAAATAGACCATAAGTTCTTGTTTTTTTTTTTTTTTTTTTTTTTGGTCTCTTCTTTGGTGTATGAGTTAAAATGATCTTCGGGTTATGTTTCTTCAAGTCACTAATGTGAACTTTTCATTCTTTGTGTGTTGCCGCAACCCTAAAGAAGTGATCGAATTGACTATCGAGAGGTTTTGAGACATCTAATGGATGTCAACACCAGATTTTGACATAAGTTTAATTCAAGATGGGTGATAGTCGATACACGTTGTAAGACTGCAGAATTTTGGGAGAACGCAGATGAGCGCAGGATCTCTTCTAGAAAGTTATATAACTTTCCTAGCACAAATATCTTGAAGAATTTCAACATAAATTTTATGGGCGTTTACTGAACTTTAGCGTACTTGCTATCGAGCCATTGAATTTTGATTTCTTTCATTAAGAGCAGGAAACTTTACCATTTTTTTTTTTATCTAATGATGCATTTTGGCTGGATTCCGCATGAATTGAAAATCTTCCATTAAAATGCTGATATGGTGAAATTGTGACTAATTTTTCGGATACCATGCCGCTATACATGTTCACCTATCACTATCATGTGTCCACCACATTAATACATCGTCGGAAAAGTGATCGTTGCAATTATAAAGTACATCGATTGTAAAAGAAAAAAAAAAGGATGGTACAATGCTATGAGTGGTAGAATAATTACAAAATCTACCAAAATTCAGTGTCACATATAGATATTAAAAGTATTTGCATTATTAGTATTAAAATTTACAAAAAAAAAAAAGAATAAATTATTATTATTTAAAAAAATGGAGCCTGGCTCGGCTCGTTTTTCTTTTTCTTTTTCTTTTCCCCACGCGGGCCGGCCCACGCGCAGGTCTTCTTCTTTCCTCACGTCGCGCAACAGCGACAGACAGAAGCATATCAGCAGGAACAGAAGCAGAGCAGGCCGCGGCACAATCCTAGGGTCAGGGATCAGTTGGCCATGGCAGGCTGGCGGCGGCAGAAGCCATGTGCGCCTGCCTGTAGTCTTTGAAGAGAAAGAAAATCAGTCAAAAGGGTTTCGGGGAAGAGCTTGAGAAATGGAGAGAGGAGAGCTTTCTTTTTTTTTTATAACAAGGGGCGACAGAGAGAGAGTGAGGGCTCCAAACGTCTCGGCCACGCGCGGACCCGTCCGACGACCTCTCCCGGCGCAGAACAAATTAGCCTTGGCTCTGCTATTGTCCTGTTTTGACTACGCCAGGCCGTAGCTCGTGGCCGTCCGGTTCACGAGATCTCCGGCCCCGTCAGTCCTATGATCTGTTGTCATTAGTATCTGCTTGTCTTCCGTCGAGAACCCAGAGCGGGGTCGAGTCCTGTTCGAGTCGAAAACTCCATTACCAGTGTCGCACGTCGCCTGTTTGTGAAAATGCCTCAACTAGATCCGCAAACTTTTTCTTGATTTCGATTTGCTTCGGGAAACATAGGTCTTTTCGCGCATCCCTTGTTTGCGCGTGACAGGTTCGTGGAGGGGTAACGTTTACAGGGGCTGGGAGTCGGCTTGGCCGAGGACAACTCCGTTTCGCTCGGACTTTGACTAATGGAGGAGTCAGGGTCTGTAACGGTTTGGTCTGAGTCGGGTCTGTCGAGCGCAAATCGCTCATGAAGACGCTCCAGTAGCCGATGGTGGTCGTTGGAGGATCGAGTGATTCTTGATTTAATATAGGATAGTTGGCGTTTTGTTGTTCTGGGTCTAATGGGCGTCGTTGGTTTCGGGGCATGCTGGAGAAGGCGTGACGGAGCAAGCGTGGAAGGCGATGGGGCATAATGGATTTTAGTGCAGGTGGGCGTGGTTCTAATTATAATTGGGTTGGTGTTTCCGGGCTTGGATTGACTGACAGAGGGCTTCAGTAACGGCTTGGTGTTGCTTTAGGAAGAGTGTGGGCTTGTGAATTTTTAATTAAAATAGGCCCAATGGTAAGCCCATTTGAAGCATGTCCTTTTATAACCCAAACCTGACCTTAGTTTGGACACGGGCCGTAAATTAGGCCCGCGACTTCACGGCCCAGTACATCAGGCCCAGTCCGTTTGAGGGCCTGGCAACCCGGGCCGGATACCGGATCCGGTATCCGATCCGGGTCCCTATTTCCAGATTAAAAAATCAAAATTTCTTTTTTAATTTTTTTTTTTAAAAATTCCCAAAAAAATATTTTTTTCTAAAATTAGGAAAAAGCTTTAAAATTATTTTTGAGTACTTTTTTTCTTAAAATGCGTGAAAATCTCTAATAAAAAAAATTGTGCTCAAAATTGAATAAGCTTTAAAAGTTTTATAATAGGGTTTAAATATTTTTTTTAAAGATAAATGCTCTTGATTGTGCATTTTAAATATGTTGGTTATGGTTTCCCTTTAGTCTAGTTAGAGATGGCATTTGTCTTATTTTTTAGTGTTGGATTCTTGTTTTTTCTTGTAATTTGTCTAATACTTCATGAGTTGCTAATTGTTATTTTAATGATTATGCATTTGTATGATCACTTCACACGTTAGTAAATAAATTTAGAATCAATCCAAATTACCTGACAAACATTTTGAAATGAATAATATTAGGTAACGAAATGGCATTAATTATAACTAAGTTCCCGACCAAATGGAGCTTAAATGTTACGTTAATCATATGAATGAAAATATTAAGTCAACTTGGGAGAAGGTGTGTGCTAGGGTTGGTTCCCTGTTGGAGAAATTGTTTACCAGCTCATATGCTTCCTTTCTTTATAGCTCTTCGAGAGTTTAAAGTTTTATGAACTCAATAATCTTGAGTCTCTCTTGGCAGAGAAATCCAGGATGTAGAAGCACTAAGCCTAACTTCAAGTGGCTGTAGCCGCAACTTTACACCCAAAGAGTTTGTTGCTCTACCAAATCTAAGGTTCCTTTGAGTGAAATAGTTTGATTTTTGTGACGACTTTGAGAATCTTCTTTCGGAGCTAAGAGGCTTTTTTGGCAAACATGGAAAACGACTTTCCACTCTAACAACTTTCATTGTAGTAATTTGCTCATGCTTGACCTTTCGGATAGCAATATTGGAGATGGGTGGGGTGGGTGGAGCCAAATGAAGTTATGATCTGCCTTATTCTATATACTTCTTTATGGTCATTACCTCATTCGTGATGATAGAAGCAATATATATGCACTTTACTTCTTTGTATCATTACCTCATACAATTGACCTAATGGTTGGCTGCACTCCTCGTTTCATTTGAGTGTAGTACATATTTTGCACGAGTAAATCCTAAGTCTTTTTATGTCAAAGTAAAACACAATTATGTCCCACATAAAAAATGCTTCATGTGGATTCTAACCTTGGTTTTTTAGCTCTGCAACTTGCTTAGACTTTGGAAATGGTGTAGTCAAATAAAAGTAGTATATTCCAATAAATTTAAGTGCCATTTTGCTACCGTATGCGTCAGAATATGATTTGAAAGACGCAAAGTTTGAGTCGAGTAATATAAAACAATTGTAATCAAGTTTGAGATTGGTAACATTTAACTTGAACCAAGTAAATGATCACAAGTTTATTTGGAAAAGCTACATTGATTATTTGAATTAAGGCGAGATTGAGCTTCATAATACTTTATTCAAGTGGCTCACTAGCCTAATTTAATAGCTATTTCAAATAGCTAATTTAATAGCCTAATTTATGTTAATGAACTGTAAACAAAATAAATTCCATGACTTTTACTCTTCTATTTTACCTGGGTTAATGAACGAAGGCTCAAACTTTACATTGAATCAAATCAGGTCTCATACAAATCTTTAGTTCACTTCGGGGTTGAGAACAAATCTGATGGAGCTCCTTCTCCATTTCTAACGTAATGTATTTCTTCTTTAAACTTTTATTTCTATTGTGTTTAACTCACATTGTTGCACGATCTCAAAAATTACTAACCAAATCAATTCATAATACTTTTAGTGTATATGCTATGTAAATTAAATGCCTCTCTCAATCATTGAGTGCGGGACACCCCAAGTGCCAAAATTTAGCATGGATGAACAGTGAAGTACCAAAACTTCCAAAAGATACACTTAAGTGCCAAAATTGAAGAAGAAAGATATTCTTAAGTGCCAACGGCGAGAAATTCCGGCCAAAATATTGACGTCCCATTTTCTAACAACTTTTTTTTATTGACTGGGCAATTATTCTAAAAAAATTATTCATGTGGCGCTAACGTGACAATTACTTTTTTAAAAAAATTATCCACGTGACACTAACGTTGCTAGCTTGTCTCAAAACATCATCGTTTTGTCCCAAAAATTGATTTTTAATACAAATATTAATTAAATTAAATATAAAAAAAGGAGGGGAGGGGAGCAAATCAGCGAGGGCCTTTATGGCCCCTGTTGCTGCCCTTGCCCCACCATCGTTGAAAAGGGCCAACGACAGTGAGGCAAGGATTGGCCGAGGTTGTTGGGCCTCGGTCAATGGTCGGCGACCCTAGGCGATTGCCAACGAGGGCCTACAAGCCCTCGCCCAAAGGGGCCAAGGACCGTCGCTAGTTATGGCGAGGTTAGGCGAGCCAACCCTAGCCAACAACAACCTTTGGCCCAATTGGGTGAGGGCCAACGACCCTTACCGAATCTAGGGGAGGGTCATGAGCCCTTGCCCTAGATTTAAGCGAGGGCCTAGCGGTCAGCCAGGGTCGCCACCTACTTGTCGAGGCCCGGTCACCCAGCCGACCATTGCCCCATCGTCGTTAACCTTTTCGGCAATGGTGGGGCGATGGCAACAGCGAGGGTCTCAGCAAGGGCTGAATGCTGCCCCCCTCCCCCCTTTTTAATTTAAATTAATTAATATATATTAAAAATCAAATTTTGGGCAAAATGATATCGTTTTGCACTTTGATTGCTGAGTAGACAACTTCGGTGAGCTATATAGACTACATTTATTTTTAAAATAAGCCACATCAGATTTCTAGCTATCCTCGTCGGAGTTGACACTTAAGTATCCCAATTTAAAAAAAAAAAAAAAAAACACTTCAATGTAAATTTTGGAATTTTTGGTACTTAGTATCCATCCGTACCAAATTTTGGCAATTGCGGTGTACTTTAGCCCTTGATCATTTCTTAAATTTTCTTTTTTGTGCTCAAAAGTCGAGCGGAGCTAAGTTTATCCAAATTCACGTTCAATAAATGACGTTTGGTCATGTCCAACAACCATCCAACACTGATCAAGGCATTCATGACCAAGACACAATCATTTTACAACAAACTAGCATGAAATCGATGTAATTGTTTTCCTACAAAAGCATATGATGAGATAGTACGATCAAGATGAGAGCCAATTTCCATCAAATCATCATAAAATTGAGGTGGCGAAAGCAAGAACAGCAGTCATGAATAAAAATCCAGCAAGTTTCAAGGCACAGCAACATGGTTATTTTGCTAAAAAATTATCACCAATTCACCATAACATTCTCCTAAATCGTCATACATGTTCATATGATAAAAATGGCAGCACAAAAAGTCCAAGTTGAACTCCAATTATTTAAGCCAGCAAGTCCAAATTTCATTCCAGCATAATCAAACATGGCCATGTACCTATTTCTTCAAAATTGACATGTATTCTTCACACCCACTCGTTGCCCACTCATTGTATGAAAATTACATGCAAGTGTAACCAAATTAAGACCAAATTGGAACTAAATTGACATCAAAACAGTCACGACCAGTAAGCCACAAAGTTAATTCTCGCAGGTTCAAGTTCAGTAATGATCCTATTTGACGAGAAATAGATGTATATCAATTGTTGCGGGTATCCATACTCATGTATATGCTCTTAGAGCTTTAATAACAAACAACTAATATCAAAGCAGCCTTGGTCTCATGTAGAACCGACCAAGCTGAGGGAGGAATATTGAAATGATTGTCAATACACCAATGAGGAGGCTTCTTTTATTAACATAGTCAACCATGATTCAAAAGTACATGTAAGCTCAAGCGACTCTCGACAATCATCCTAAAGTACTTTATGAAAAATACAGAAGACAGGATCTCAGCACATTCGTTCACAGAAAAGACATGATCCGGAATTCCCCCTCAAGAAAAGATATGTATAGCAACTGAGATCTGCACTCCAATGTATAAGTCCAAATGGTGAGTTTATGCCTCATGGATGCATCAGCGACTATCAACGAGTATTTACAATTCAGCACATCAACATTTTTTTTAGCTAATTTGACAAAGTCAAACTCATTGCCTACGAATACTGGAAGCGCATCAAGACTGAAACCTTCAGGAATGGACTCAAAAGTGAATATCAATTAGATTTACTTAACCTATGCAACCAGTATAAAGAATCAATCAAGCAGACATAATGATCACAATCAGATTCGAAGTCATGTTCATACTTAATACGACTCGGGCATTTCACCAAACAATCAACGAGCACTCAATCGAAAAGGCACAACGTAACAATGAGATAGTGAGAATCACAACCCAATTAGTAAAGATCATCAAGCTAGATTCTAACTCATTAATATAGTCTCGATCGTGAACAATTTTCAAGCTAGCAACAACGAAGCCCTCGGGTTCTATCTTATACTCGTAACACTTAAAAACAGAGCAGAGAGCTTTCACCTTAGCTAGGAGCGATCATCGGTCACATTCTGTCGTTCAACTAGTCAGAGGAGGCCATGGATGCGTTGGCAATGATGATTGAAGCCAGTGAAGGAGAATTGAACGGGCCGTGATTGCTTCGAGCACTCTGATCGGATTTACAGAGCAGAACCAAGAAAGCCCATTCAACGAGATCTTTGACAATCTGAAGAGACCAGACTTCGGCGACAATCTAGGAAGTTCCAAAATAATCGAATGAAAAAGCTCGGCAAAGAAGGAATATGGATCCTGAGACTGGAGTTGAGCTCCTGAGTAGATAGCATCATTAGAATCGGAGATGCGTTGAGGCATACCCCGGTGACACAAGCAAGAGCATGGAGAAATCAATGTTACTGATTGAATCGTGCATGGAAAATCAGAGAAGAAGAGGGCCTGGCAACCCGGGCCGGATACCGGATCGGGATATCCGACCGACCCGGGTCCCTATTTCCAGATTAAAAAATCAAATTTTCTTTTTAAAAAAAATTTAAAAAATTCCAATTTTTTTCTAAAATTAGGAAAAAGCTTTAAAATTATTTTGAGTATTTTTTTCTTAAAATGTGTGAAAATCTCTAATAAAAAAATTTGTGCTCAAAATTGAATAAGCTTTAAAAGTTTAGAATCAATCCAAATTAATTAACAAACATTTTGAAATGAATAATATTAGGTAACGAAATGGCATTAATTGTAACTAAGTTCCCAGCCAAATGGAGCTTAAATGTTCTGTTAATCATATGAATGAAAATATTAAGTCAACTTGGAAGAAGGTGTGTGCTAGGGTTGGTTCCCTGTTGGAGAAATTGTTTACCAGCTCATATGCTTCCTTTCTTCATAGCTCTTCAAGAGTTTGAAGTTTTATGAACTCAATAATTTTGAGTCTCTATTGGCAGAGAAATCCAAATGTGGAAGCACTAAGCCTAACTTCAAGTGGTTGTAGCCGCAACTTTACACCCGAAGGGTCTATTGCTCTACCAAATCTAAGGTTCCTTTGAGTGAAAGAGTTTGATTTTTGTGATGACTTTGGGAATCTTCTTTCAGAGCTAAGATGGCTTTTTTGGCAAACATGGAAAACGACTTTCCACTCTAACAACTTTCATTTTAGTAATTTGCTCATGCTTGACCTTTCGGATAGCAATATTGGAGATGGGTGGGGTGGGCGGAGCCAAATGAAGTTATGATCTGCCTTATTCAATATACTTCTTTACGGTCATTACCTCATTCGTGATGATAGAAGCAATATATATGCACTTTACTTCTTTGTATCATTACCTCATACAATTGACATAATGGTTGGATGCACTCCTCGTTTCATTTGAGTGTAGAACATATTTTGCATGAGTAAATCCTAAGTCTTTTTATGTCAAAGTAAAACACAATTATGTCCCACATAAAAAATGCTTCATGTGGATTCTAACCTTTGTTTTTAGCTCTGAAACTTGCTTAGGCTTTGGAAATGGTGTAACCAAATAAAAATAGTATATTCCAATAAATTTAAGTGCCATTTTGCTACAGTATGCGTCAGAATATGATTTGAAAGACGTAAAGTTTGAGTCGAGTAATAAACAAGTTAATTGTAATCAAGTTTGAGATCGGTAACATTTAACTTGAACCAAGTAAATGATCACAAGTTTATTTGGAAAAGCTACATTGATTATTTGAATTAAGGCGAGATTGAGCTTCATAATACTTTATTCAAGCGGCTCACTAGCCTAATTTAATAGCTATTTCAAATAGCTAATTTAATAGCCTAATTTATGTTAATGAACTGTAAACAAAATAAATTCCATGACTTTTACTCTTCTGTTTTACCTGGGTTAATGAACGAAGGCTCAAACTTTACATTGAATCAAATCAGGTCTCATACAAATCTGTAGTTCACTTCGGGGTTGAGAACAAATCTGATGGAGCTCCTTCTCCATTTCTAACGTAGTGTATTTCTTCTTTAAGCTTTTATATCTACTGTGTTTAACTCACATTGTTGCACGATCTTGAAAATTACTAACCAAATCAATTCATAATAATTTTAATGTATATGCTATGTAAATTACATGCCTCTCTCAGTGCCGGACACCCCAAGTGCCAAAATTTGGCATGGATGAACAGTGAAGTACCAAAACTTCCAAAAAATATACTTAAGTGCCAAAATTGAAGAATAAAATACTCTTAAGTGCCAACCGCAAGAAATTCCAGCCAAAATATTGACGTCCCATTTTCTAACGACTTTTTTTTTTTTTTTTTGTTGATTGGGCAATTATTTTAAAAAATTATTCATGCGGCGCTAACGTGAAAATTACTTTTTAAAAAAAATTATCCACGTGACATTAACGTTGCTAGCTTGTCTCAAACAACGTTGATTTGTCCAAAAATTAATTTTTAATACAAATATTAATTAAATTAAAATATAAAAAAGGAGGGGAGGGGAGCAAATCAACGAGGGCCTTTATGGCCTTTGTTGTTGCCATTGCCCCCACAATCGCCGAAACGGACCAATGACGGTGAGGCAAGGGTTGGCCAAGGTTGTTGGGCCTCGGCCAATGATCGACGAGCCTGGCCAATTGCCAACGAGGGCCTACAAGCCCTCGCCCAAAGGGGCCAAGGACCGTCACTAGCTATGGCAAGGCTAGGCGACCCCACCCCAGCCAACAACGGCCTTTGGCCCAATTGGGTGAGGGCCGGCGACCCTCACCGAATCTAAGGGAGGGTCATGAGCCCTTGCCCTAGATTTAGGCGAGGCCTGGCGATCGGCTAGGGTCGCCACCTACTTGTCGGGGCTCGGTGACCCAGCCGACCATCACCCCATCGTCGTCAGCCTTTTCGACAATGGTGGGGCGGTGGCAACGCGAGGGTCTCGGCGAAGGCCAAACGCCCCCTCCACCATTTTTAATTTAATTTAATTAATATTTATATTAAAAATCAAATTTTTGGCAAAACGATATTGTTTTGCACTTTGATTGCTGAGTAGACAACTCCGGTGAGCTATATAGAATACATTTATTTTTAAAATAAGCCACATAAGATTTCTGGCTATCCTCGCCGAGTTGGCACTAAGTATCCCAAATTAAAAAAAAAAACACTTGAATGTACCTTTTGGAACTTTTGATACTTAGTATCCATCCGTACCAAGTTTTGGCAATTGCGGTATACTTTAGCCCTCGATCATTGCTTAAATTTTCTTTTTTGTGCTCAAAAGTCGAGCGGAGCTAAGTTTATCCTAATTCACGTTCAATAAATGATGTTTGGTCATGTCCAACAACCATCCAGCACTGATCAAGGCATTCATGACCAAGACACAAAATCATTTTGACAACAAACTAGCATGTAATCGACTTAATGTTTTCCTGCAAAAGCATATGATGAGCCAGTGCAATCAAGATGAGAGCCAATTTCCATCAGATCATCATCAAATTGAGGCGGCGAAAGCAAGAATAGCAGTCATGAATAAAAATCCAGCAAGTTTCGAGGCACAGCATAATGGTTAATTTGCTAAAAGATTGTCACCAATTCACCATAACATTCTCCTAAATCGTCATACATGTTCATATGATTAAAATGGCATCACAAAAAGTCCAAATTGTACTCCAATTATTTAAGCCAGCAAGTCCAAATTTCATTCCAGCACAATCAAACATGGCCATGTACCTATTTCTTCAAAATTGACATGTATTCTTCACAGCCACTCGTTGCCCACTCATTGTATGAAAATTACATGCAAGCAGAACCAAATTCAGACCAAATTGGAACTAAATTGACATTAAAACATTAATGACCAGTAAGCCACGAAGTTAATTCTGGCAGGTTCAAGTTCAGAAGGATCCTATTTGACGAGAAATAGATGTATATCAATTGTCAGGGGTATCCATACTCGTGTATATGCTCTTAAAGCTTTAATAACAAACAACTAATGCCAAAACAGCCTTGGTCTCATATAGAACCGGCCAAGCTGAGGGAGGAATATTGAAATGATTTTCAAAGCATAAAGTCAATACACTAATGAGGAGGCTTCTTTTATTAACATAGTCAACCATGATTCCTAAAGTACATGTAAGCTCAAGCGACTCTTGACAATCATCCTAAAGTACTTTATGCAAAATACAGAAGACAGGATCTCAGCACATTCCTTCACAGAATAGATATGATCCGGAATTCCCTCTAAGGAAAAGATATGTATAGCAAATGAGATCTGCACTCCAACGTATGAGTCCAGATGGTGAGTTTATGCCTCATGGATGCATCAGTGACCATCAACGAGTATTTACAATTCAGCACATCAACTTTTTTTTAGCTAATTTGACAAAGTCAAACTCATTGCCTGCAAAAACCGGAAGCGCATCAAGACCGAGACCTTCAGGAATGGACTCAAAAGTGAATATCAATTAGATTTACTTAACCTATGCAACCAGTATAAAGAATCAATCAAGCAGACAGAATGATCACAATCAGATTCGAAGTCATGTTCGTACTTAATACGACTCGGGCATTTCACCAAACAATTAATGAGCATTCAATCGAAAGGCACAACGTAACAATGAGATAGTGAGAATCACAACCCAATCAGTAAAGATCATCAAGCTAGATTCTAACTCATTAATATAGTCTCGATCGTGAACAATTTTCAAGCTAGCAACAACGAAGCCCTAGGGTTCTATCTTATACTCGTAACACTTAAAAACAGAGCAGAGAGCTTTCACCTTAGCTAGGAGCGATCATCGGTCACATTCGGTCGTTCAACTAGTCAGAGGAGGCTATGGATGCGTTGGCAATGATGATTGAAAGCAGTGAAGGAGAATTGAACGGGCCGTGAGTGCTTCCAGCACTCTGATCGGATTTACAGAGCAGAACCGAGAAAGCCCCATTCAACGAGATCTTTGACATATCAGACTTCAGTGACAATCTAAGAAGTTCCAAAAGAATCGAAGGAAAAGCTCCGCAAAGAGGGAATATAGGTCCTGAGACTGGAGTTGAGCTCCTGAGTAGATAGCGTCATTAGAATCAGAGAAGGCTGAGGCATACGCTGGTGACACAAGCAAGAATATGGAAAAATCAGTACTACTGATTGAATCGTCCATGGAAATCGGAGAAGAAGAGGATGACTTAGCTTCAATGCCATTGCATTAATCGAAGAACTGAACAGGAAGGAGTAGGTGCGTTCGTTGGAACAGAGCAGAGCTGGGGAACGTGGAATCCGCCTGAATGAAGAGAGGCTGAAAAATCCCAAAAGGTTTCCAGGCCGAGCCTTAATGAGTTCTGATCTTTGATTGGGCTTATGGATTGAGTTTGTGGACCTGGGTTAGTAGTAACGCTAAATTATATGCCATTTTATTCCATCAACAACCAAATGTCAGAACAAGTACAAAAACAAGGACATGGTTTATCACACATTGCGATGTACTTCTAGATTTGGTTCTCAATGGTATTTCAAGCCATTCTTCTTTTTCCTCTCTCTAGAAGGAAAATGCACCCAGCAAGAAAATAACTAATATTTCCACTCTGAGACTAGCGCAGCCCAGGCCTTCGCTTGGCCTACTTGGACCGACTCTCTGCTGTAATACGCGAACAAGTAAAAAGAAAAAAAGAAAGCACAGCAAGCCTAGCACACAAGAATTTAGCCATAGAATAAAGATACTTTTTGTCTTGGTCTGTACTATCCAGCAAATATAGAAGTAACATTTTGTCTTGGTCTACTCTAGATTATTGCTCTCACTTTTGCAATTTCTGGGACTTGGATACCGGACCTCTTGCAAGTGAGCCCCCACCCTTCCCCCCTTTACCATCTAATATTCATAGCATGTGTAATCAAGTCTATGCATGCGAAATTCGTTTCTTTGTCTATTCTCTAATGAGCCTGGATGGATTACTCCAAATCCAACCTCGTTCAAATATTGCATTTTACTCCAGCAAATCATATATGCCACTGTTTTCATAATTAGGAAAAGTTATGATCATCTTTGCTCCCGCTTTAGTTCTTGTCTTATCGCCTGCAAACACTGGAAGCATATCAAGAACGAGACCTTTGGGAATGGACTGAAAAGTGAACATCAATTAGATTTACTTAACCTATATAACTGGTACAGTGAATTAATCAAGCAGACTCAATGATAATAATTAGATTCGAAATCGTGTTCATACTTAACCCTACTCGGGCATTTCACCAAACAATTAATGAGCATTCAATCAATAGGCACAATGTAACAATGAGATAGCAAGAATCACAACCCAATCAGTATAGATCACCAAGATTGAATCCGAATCATTAGTATAGTCTCGATCGTGAACAATTTTCATGCTGACAACAACAAAGGCCTCGGATTCTATTTTATACGCATAACACTTAAAACAGAGCAGAGAACTTTTACCTTAGCTAGGAGCGATCATTGGTCACAGTCAACTAGCCAGAGGAGGCCTTGGATGTGGTTGGCAACGATGATTGAAGCCAGCGAACGAGAATCGAACAGGCCTTGAGTGCTTCGAGCACTCTGATCGGAAAACAGAGCAGAACCGAGAAACTCCCATTCAACGAGATCTTTGACAATCTGAAGAGGCCAGACTCAGCAACAATCTAAAAAATTCCAAAATAATCGAAGGAAAAGCTCGGAAAAGAGGGAATATAGGTCCTGAGACTGGAGTTGGGCTCCTGAGTAGATAGCGTCATTAGAATCAGAGAAGGCTGAGGCATACGCTGGCGACACAAGCAAGAACATGGAGAAATCAATACTACTGAGTGAATCGCGCATGGAAATCAGAGGAGAAGAGGGTCACTTAGCTTCCATGCCATTGCAGCAGTCGAAGAACTGAACAGGAAGGAGTAGCTGCGTTCGTCGGAACAGAACAGAGCTGGGGAAACGTGGAGCATGCCAGAATGAAGAGAGGCTGAACAATCCCAAAAGGTTGCCAGGCCGAGCCTTAAATGAGTTCTGATCTTTGATTGGGCTAATGGACTGAGTTCGTGGACCTGGGTTAGTGGGCCGAACGAACCGGGCTTATTGGATCAGGCCCTTTCCTTCATGACCCAATTGGACCCTTCGACTATTTTCTTCTTCTCTTTTTCTCTTCTTGTTTCTCTGCTTTTTTTTTTTTTTTTTACCCTTCTTTTCCTTTTCTTTTTGTTATTATATGTATTTTTTACGCAAAGTCTATATGATGTGTAAACAAAGATTTAAGTGCCGACAAGATGTGGGATCTTTCAAAGTGGGTCATGAGCAAGTCTTAAAAATGAGAGAATTCCATTAGAAGATAATCCGCAACCATCGGCATCTCTTTCCACTCAATGCCGCGTTTTCTAAAGGGAGTGAGAACGGGAAAGTCTTCAAAGCAAACAGCACCTAGCAATCGGTCAAAAAGGCACTTTATTAATAATCTAAACGCACCTCATTTAACGGTCAAAAAGAAATTTGTGGAGATGCTAATGGTTCATTTATATAAAAACTTGAAGTGTAATGCCACCAATTCTTTAACATTTAAGACCCGACAACACAAATTAGATTAAGTCATACTTTACAATCCTAGCAGCTGGTTTGCATATTTGAGTCGTCCAAGGTAACGCAAAAGTCTTAGATCCCTTGAAAATGCACAGAAAGTTCCAACCGCAAAGGTCCAGAATCAGACATTATAAAATACCTTGGACGGCCTTCTTTAGGGAAACATGCTCCCGGTATGGCTCAGACTAGTCGTCTCCACTAGACATAATGAATAAGTTACTTAGCTTCTTTGGTGCTTTTCTAGAAGGAGAACATAATTAACACTATAAAAGTGCATGCGCCTTGCATGTATGCAAACAATATATGTTTAGTAGATTTTACAAAATTCCCCTATTATGAAGTACTAAAATTATTAAATAAATGAAAAGAAACTATTGACACGGTATGAAGAAATTGAACACTTTTATGTGGAAAGATAAAATTATTTTAAGATTTGAACTTTCGCTAGTAGAATTGTTTGTAAGATAGAAAATATTCGAATTGAATTACATGAAAGGTAAAATAGAATTTTCAATTTAGGACTTTTTCAATTGATAATTGGGGATATTTTGAAGAAGAAAAAAGTAATAATTATCAAGTAGGACCTCTTCGATTTATATATATAAATATAGAGTTACTGATTTCATCCCGACACTTCCAGCAATATCATGATAACAAATGTCTCATCTACCATTCTTAGTTGATTAAAGGGTGTGGCTATTTTTCCTTTAACTCTTTCTGGCTATAAAGAAAAAAACTCGCCCTACCCTTGTCAACAACTAAAGTAATCTTTCAAATATTAAAAAAATATGTACATTTAAATTTACGTGTCAATATTTAGATGATGTGAAAGTTTCAAATCATAAGATTAAAAAAAATCGAAGTGTGCATTGCAAAGTTTGAAAAAAATAATTATTACAAGTAAAAGTCAATTCGAACAGATCAGTTAGTTAATTGAAAAAACACCATCGCATATCCAACCATGTTACGTAACATTGACAGTCGAATCTAATATCACTTGTTGAATTAAAAAAAGTTTAGTGCTACTTGTTGAGTGTAGCATTGGTTGGCACAAAAAGGGACTAAGTTTGATATTATTTTTCAAGAGAACAAAGTACTCGTGGACCAGCACTTTTATTTCTCATACATCAATCTCGCGTGGCACACAAATTTCTCGTTTTTGCAAGTTTAAGTTAACTTGATTCTTTGTGCTCCGTTGAAATATGAGAGAAACCGACTCTATTTATACTAGTCTGGGGCCATATAACTTCATGTAGAGGTAGCTTGTTGAGGAGGTTCAAGGGCAACTTCTTGAGGAGTTTGAAACAAGTGCAGCAGTTGAAAACTATTCATTTAATTTAAGGTTAGAGACCAACTTCTAGAGGAGTTTAAAAATCGACTTCACTAGGAGGTTATATGGAGCAGAGAGAGGGTGAGTGAGCGTATAAATACGAATTGCAGTGTGAGATTTTGAGAATGGAGAAGATGATCTGCAACCATGAACCTTCCTTTCCCGTCAACGGGCGTGTTTTCAATTGAATAAAACTTGGAACGGGACTTTTCTTTGCTCATGAAAAAAGAAAAAAGACCAGTTTCAGCTTTAACTGTATGAAACCCGCTCGGCGTTTTCGAAAGAGAGATGAGAACAAAAGCGGAGAATTTTCTGTAAAGCAAACAGCACCTAAGCAATCTTTCCTAAAAGTACCTTGGGCGGCGTTTCTTTAGGAAAAGATGCTCCCAGTCTGGCCTTGGACTAGTCATCCACACAAGACGGAATGAATTAAGTTACTTAGCTTATTTTGTGCTTTTCTAAAAGGGGTACATAATCGACAATACAAAAAGTGCACGCGTGATGCATGTACGCAAACAATATAAGTTTAATAGATCTTACAAAATTTCCCTATTGTGAAGTACTAGAATTATTAAACAAATGATAGAAATTATTGACATAGTATGAAGAAATTGAATACTTTTATATGGAAAGATTAAGTTATTTTAAGATTGGAACTTTTTTTAGTAAAATTGTTTGTAAGTAGAAAATATTCATATGATGTATATATATTTATGTATCACTATTTGTATAACATGAAAGTTTGAGATAGTAAGATTGAAAAAATATATATATTTAAAGAGTGTGTTGCAAAGTTTGAAAAAATAAAAGATAAAAAGATAAAAGTCAATCCAAACATACCAATTAGTTGATGAAAAAACACCATTGAATATGTAACAATGTTACTTAACATGATTCTTTTGTTGCAAAGAAAAAACCTCCCCCTTCTCTAACTCTTGTACTCTTTTTTCTTTTTTGGGCCAAGTCTCGATGAAAAGTACGAATAGATCAGAAGAAGAAAAAGAAAGAAACCAAACCATTTACCATATACTAGGTTAGAGAAAAGGCATGCACTTTCAAATTTGAGACCAATCTAGAAAATATCCTCCTTACGCTGTTAAAATATGGAGTATTGTATTAATTCCTCACGAAATTCCAATTTTGCCCTTTTTTTTTCCATTTTTTGTGGGATTTTACCTTTTCTAAACTTCAACAACCTCTTGTTTAATTATACTAATATTGGACCACGTGCGTCATACATGACCTGGTTATATTGGGCTTTAATTTTAAAACATAAAAAGTATCTTTCTCCATTTCTCTTGTAATAGACAAGCCTTACGAAAAGAAGGAAGAAATGCGTTAATATTAAAAAGTTTTAGTAAAGGTAGCAATAAAGAAGATAGTCTTGGCCTGGCATAGACAAAGAAGGAATAATCTTGGTAGAGGCCTGTAGGCGTTTACTTTCACTCTGTACTGATATGTTTTTCCCTTAATGGAATAACTCGGTTAGATTTAATTTTGTCCTTGCAGTGCCATTTGATTGCATATATTTTGCAGAAATTAGTAAGTTTCTTTTTATTGTAAATGCCTAAAAAAACCAAGAAATACACCAAATCTTCTAAAGTTGAAAAAATCTAAGGGGTCTTGACTAAAGCAGATTTTACATTGGATGCTTGACTAAGAACCCTTATTTAAATTCCAATCATAGTTCATTGCATCCAGTAATAAATCGTGACTTGGTCTCCTAGGCCAAGCCTCAAACCTCCCCCGGGTGGTCACCACACTGCCTTGGAGCTAGAGCTTTGCCTAACCTTATTTTGTCTTATTCCCATTTGTTTGTGTACATCTGCATTCATCTAAATCCATTTTCTACTTTGTTAGGTTCTTTTCCATATTTTGTACACTCTCACTCCGTGTGTGTGTTTTTTTTTTTGCTAGTGACGATGAAAAAGAAAAATCTCCACAAACACATAAGCTAAATGGAAATTTAATATATGAATTGTTATTATTAGCACTCCATCAATATGGGTGTTTTCAGTATAAAAGCCCTCGTAACTACAATTCAACCGGAGATATTTTAATGACAAAAATGTTAAATCAATATTCCTGATCATACCTCTTTATCCCTTCTTAATCTCGTCATCACAATACTATCTATTGTCTAAAATTCAAAATAAAGAGTAGATCGTCTTAAATTTTGAAAAAGCTTAAAAAGCTTTAACAAATGTACTTTGTGACATTTGGCCTTTGAAATAATTTGCTCCCCCTGGCCGCAGGATGTCATCAAAATCACATTAATAACTCGAAAAACTTTGTGATTAGTGTATAATAAGGCAGCTCTTTCCTTTCCCCGTGGACTATTAAAGTTAAATCATCCAGTTGAACGTGAATTACTAGCCAAATTAGCTGTCATCTTTGTTCTTGCAACTCTTACATTCACCCTTTGACCAAAAGAACTCTTTTATTTACCCCCTTTAAGAATCGATTTTATTGAGAAAGAAGCAACACTTTGGGAAGCACGCGACAAGATCTGATGGCTTCATAAGACACAAAAACACGTGGGGATCGTGGGGGAAACCGAAGAAATAGGCTGCCATTTCTGGTCGACTATCATTATAAATTCACCGCCCTTGCTCTGATTATTATCATCATTTGTTACGTTTAGAATTTTAATCTATAATACACCGCCGAGGAAACAATTATCAAGCTTAAAGATTTGTAAGGCCTTATTACATACATTTAACCGGAGATTAATCGAAACGATATATTATACATATTATGATATGGTCAAATACAAATGGTAGTCATTGGTAATATCGAAAATAAGTTTTGATAAATTATTGGAATAGTTGGTACTTTGAGACATGCAGAAGTATCCACAAATAAATGTCAGTAAATTATCCAAATAAGTGGTGATTTCGAAACAAGTGAATAAATGTTGATACCTCAATCAAATATTGATAAAGCTAAAACTAAATGATAACTCAATCCATGAAGAATTGATAGATCACTTAAATTAATATTTTTTATTTGCTATAAGAGTTGATAACTTTGATACATTCTTCGTTGTAGCAAATAAATATTTTTAAGTCTGGGAACGATCACTAATTTTGAAACAATCAAATAAAAGTCGGTAAACAATGCAAAGTCGGTAACCTTAATATGCGCTAAGTTACATGGAAAACATTGGTAACACATAATACTTTGGAACATCCAAATAACTAATGACACTTCCACATAAAAGTTGGTATTTTACCGACACGTTACAGGTTAAATTACTGTTGATGCTATTATAAAACTGTTGGTAACATGGTGCAAATTATATTTGTCGCTGGTCAAAATTTAGTTTTTGAAATTTACCAACGCATTTAAAGATTTGTTATCATGGAACAATTTTTTATTTTTTCACACACAGAAAGCTAGAAATCTGATTATATTGACTGGGTTAGGTGACAGCTTGGCATGAACTTAACTCGCTTGTGTAGAAGCAGAAGAAGCTGGTTTCTTGCAGGTAAATCACTGGATTCTGAACTTTTTGAAGTCCCCTAGTGATTATTAGCTTGTGCCTCTCTAGAGGATCACGTCCAGTTCTTGCAATTTATGCTTTTTCTTTCCCACTGAAATTGTGATGAAGTACATATTTGGAGATTAGAGATTTCCTTATTACATAATATAGTTAGAGATGTTATTAGATATTAGGGATATTATTTAATATTTCATGATTCTTTAAGATAGCTAATTTTCTTTTCTATGCATATTGTTTGGGTATAAATACCCTCCTCCAATAACTTGTAAAGTTGAGTCAATTTGAATAAAGATGTAATCTTTATTCTCTGTTGCATCCCTCTCTCTTGAAAATCCTATAATATTTACATGGTATCAAAGTTACCAAGAGAGAATGAATTAAATTAAACCTTAGCTTTTTCTTGCTTTATGCTGTCTTTAGTCATCTCATCTTCAATAACTTCCTGATATTGTCGACATTCAACAACTCTACTATAAATGTTATTCGTTGTGGTACTCTCCTCTAATTGCAAGCAACATCGATGAATGAAGTCACCATCAAATATATAGGTAGTTGTAAGCGCCGAAGTCAAGCACACCTTCATTGGGCAATTATGTCATCAAGTATCTAGGTAGTTGTGAACATCGGAGTCGAGCACACTTCATCAAGTAGCCAAAGATGAACACTGTGGGGTAAGGCGATTTAGTTTGCCGCAATTTAAGTTGAGTTTTCACATTCTATCAAGGCTGTATGAAAAAGATATGTCAACTTGCTAAGCATGTGTTGTTTTAGCACTTGTCAAATCCAGTTTGTTTAGGCCCTGTTTGGTAAAAAGTGTTTCCGTTCCTCGGAACAAAATTTTTTGTTCTTTTGTTATGGGGAACAAAAAAAAGAACATAATTCTGTTTAGTAAAACTTTTGTTCCTGGGGAAAAAAAAATTTGTTCCTAGGAACAGATTTAGAACATAAACAAGAAATAATAAAAAAAGTTGCTTCTTATTATCGAGAACAATTCCGAGAAGCAATTTTTCTCTCTCTTCTCTTTCTTTTCTTCTTTTTCTTTTTTCTTTTGGCCGGCGACCTTGCCGAAGGGTCGCCGGCCCCCGGAGACGTCGCGCCACAGCAAGGCTCGGCCTCGCCCAGCCACTAGCGAGGTCGAGCCTCGTCGGCCAGCGCGAGGTCAGCCTCCCGCTTGCCCAGCCCAAGCGAGGCCGAGCCTAGCCGGTCGACGCGAGGCTCGGCCTCGCCGGTGGCCAAGCGAGGCTCGCCCGGCCACAGAGGCCAGCGGTGAGGCCAAGCCTCGCCGGTGGTCGCGAGGCTCCGGCGAGCTCGCCGGACCTTGCCCAGCCAGTCACCGGCCGCCGGTGACCGGCCACAAAGAGGAAGAAGGAGAGAAAAGAAAAAAGAAAAAAGAAAGAAGAAAAAAAGGAAAATATAATAAAACTATTAAAAAAAACTAAAAAAAACAACACAATTATACAATTTTACCAAACACATTTCTTTCCCGGGAGTAGAAATTTTGTACAATTACCAAGCGCGTTCTTATACTCAAAAATTGTTCCCGTGGACAGAAAAAAAAAAAAAATTATGTTCAAAAATTGTTTCTCGAAATAGAAACGTTACCAAACGCACCCTTAGTGTAAAGTCCAACTTACATGGCACTTGATCACTAATCACATGCAAGCTGGATGCTCCAGCCTAATGGGGAGTGATATGAACTTTATTTATGGAGATTAGACATTTCCTTGTTAGAGAATATCGTTAGAGATATTATTAGATATTAGAGGTATTAATTAATATTTTGTGATTCTTTAAGATAGCTAATTTCCTTTTCTATGCATATTGTTTGGGTATAATACTCTCCTCTAATAACTTGTAAAGCTGAGTCAATTTGAATAAAGATGTAGTCTTTATTCTCTTTTGTGTCCCACTCTCTTGAAGATTCTATAATATTTACAACTTGAAAATAATATCATCACAGACCCTATTGCGAGAGACACAAATTTCAATGAATCAATTAGGGTGTGTTTGGTTCAACATTTTGAAAACCTATTGGGAAAATGCAAAGTAGTTTAGCTTAAAGGAGATTAGGCAAATGCAAAGGCCATTTGGTAAACTATGCTTTGAGAAGCAACTTTGAGAAAAATGCCGTTTGGTAGAAAACACATTTAAAAACCCTTTGGGTGATTAATATTAGTCTTTTCTTTTTAATTTCATTTGTTTAAAATCGAAAAAAATAATGTATTCAACTTTTTAAATATAAATTTTGACGATAACACTAAAAAAATCAAATACATATGTATTTTTTTTAAAAAAAAAGACCTAACCCTTTATTGGAATTTTTTAATTTTTATTTGCTTAAAATTGAAAAAAAAAATAATATATGCAACTTTTTAAATATAAATTTCGACAATAATGCTAAAAAAATCATATATATATATATATATATATATATATATAAAAGACCAAATCCTTCATCGATTTTTTTTTTTAATTTTTATTTGTTTAAATTTGAAAAAATAATGTATGCAACTTTTTAAATATAAATTTGAAAATAATGCTAAAAATAATATATATATATATATATATATATATTAAAAAAGACCAAACCCTTCATTGGAATTTTTAAATTTTTAATTGTTTAAAATTGAAAAAAAATAATGTATACAACTTTTTAAATATAAATTTTTACAATAATGCTAAAAAAATCAAATACATATATATAATTATATTTTAAAAAAGACCAAATCCTTCATCGAAATTTTTTAATTTTTATTTGTTTAAAATTGAAAAAACTAATGTATGCAACTTTTTAAATATAAATTTTGACAATAATGCTAAAAGAAATTTGATATATATGCTAAAAAAAATCAAATATATAAATTTTTTAAACCAAAATATATTTAATTTTTTAGCATTATTTTGGCATTTAAAAAAATAATAATGAGGGAAAAATAAGAAATTTGAAGAATGAATGATGATAGTTTTGGAAAAACAAAAATAAGTTTCGGCATTTAGCTAATCAATAAAGCTCAAAGCTTTAGTCCCTACTAGCATTGTTGGCTTTTCACCCTTCTCAATCTTGACTTTCATTTGAAAGCTCTTTCAAAATGGTTGCCAAACGGTCTACCATTTCCCCAAGTGGCTTTGGAGGCTGAAAGCCCTTTGGAAATGCTGAACCAAACGCCTTCCAAAAATGTTTGTGTTAGTCAAATAGCAATCCCGATTCAAGATCTGAGGTTGTCATAGACAACATAGTCTAGAGGAATTTCTTTATATCGTGTTTATAATTGCATTAATAAACTGTAAAATAAATGAAGGCTCCTTTTACTTCGTGAAAAATACATAATATAAAAATATTTTTCTAAAAATAATTGCTTGTATCACTTAAAATAATTAATTAATAAATTTTTTTTTATGAATAATAACAATTTTTACTAAAATTTTTCTTGGTCAATGAAAATATTTTTCATGCATTTATTTTTATAAGTGATTATTATTTTTTAAAAAAAAAACTACTTTTCAAATTATTTATTTTTTGCGAAACAAACGTATATGAAGATGACATGACTTTTTTCCTCCTTGGGTACTATTCATTCGCCCTCTCTAGCCGGGCGATCGCACTACTATTCCCAGCGACTAGTCTCCTCACGATTCTAGGTGTTCCGGTTGGTAGGTGGCTCGATTTTTGGAGGACAGCTATTGGCTACCCTCCTCTACCTAGGGGTGAGCATGGTCCGGGTTGGTCCGGGCCACCCCTAACCCTAGGACCAACCCGTACGGTGTCGGTCCTCAATTTTAGGACCGAGGACCGACCCTATTGAGCACGGGACCAAGGACCGGACCGACCCAATGGGTTCGGTCCGGTTCTGTGGTCAACCGGACCGATCAATAATTTTTTGTCTTGTTTTTAATACTCCCTAAAAAAGCAAACCTACAAATTCAAATTACACATCCATCGACAATGCGGCATTGTGCAACTAAACTATAAATACCAATACATATTCAACAAATTTAAGATGACATAATAATAGAAATTTCGTATCTGCTAACCGCTCATCGAGATATAGGACAAGATGGAAAGTTCTTGTAATCATATATCTTTAATATTCATAACACTATATGCAAAAGCGTTTTCCTGCATTTGATCATGTAGAGTCCACTCAACCAAAAAATGAGCTTCACACCACTTGACTAGCAAATCACCGTAAGAACGCAATACTACTCTACTCTTCAAAAACTTCTACCATTTGACACAAATTGAAAAGCAAAGTGCAGCTGAAATTCATTAGTAAAATACAATTAAACCATAAAAAGTTCAAAATACTTAAAATAAACCATGAATATATAATTTCACATCTTGTTAATTCACTTGAACTTCTAAACACCTGAAAACAAAACAAACGACACATAATTAATACTCAACAAAATTTTTAAATTGAAATTACTATTAGTGCTATTGATATAATATCTCACCGTAACTCTTAGGTTTTATAACAGACATTTTACTTAGGTTTGATTATATAAAAGAATTATAAATAATATAATGTAATATATATAGGGTTGGTCCAGGGTTGGACCGACCCAAAACTCTTAGAACCGAGGACCAACCCGCACAGTGTCGGTCCTGAAATTTCAGGACCAAGGACTGACCCAGTCCCCTTGAGAACCGGACCAGGACCGGCAGGGTTGGGCCGGTCCAGGGTCGGTCCAGGGTCGACCCTAGACCGCTGCTCACCCCTACCTCTACCCATCCACCGAAGTTTTTTTTTCTTTGTAGGTCCTATCCTTGCGCCTATGTCTTGTGCTCGTTAGGGTTTTGTGGTTCGTTCCATGGAATCTGCTGGAAAAAACTCGGCCCCTTCATCAATATTGGTTGAAAGCCAGTTGGAAATGGAAAATTACGACTACTCCCCCATGGGGAGAATTTGGGTGGGTGGGAACCCGTCTCTTGTGAATTTTCATATTACTTCGACAACTGCTCAAGCGATCAATGGCTTGCTTAAATTTACTAAAACGGGCTCGAAATTCTGTCTTTCGGTAATATATGCGGAACGTACGTTCACTTCCCGTAGGCCACTTTGGGAGAACATTATTCTTGAAAGTACTGATCTGCAGGACTCCTCGTGGTTGGTTGTCGGAGATTTCAATGCTATCCGTGACCCCTCCAATCAGGTAGGTAGCTCGAACTCTTGGATCCCTGCTTTCGATGAGCTCCGACAATGCCTAGCCCATGCGGAGTTAGAAGATCTAAGATACGTAGGCTACCAGTTTACTTGGGCATCATCCTCGGGTGCCAATTGTAAGCTGAGAAAGATTGACAGGGTTCTTGTCAATCCGAAGTGGTGCCGGTCTTTTCCTTTTCGGAAGCATCATTTATTGCTCCGTGCATATCCGATCATATCCCTATGGTCGTCAAAGTTCTAGCCCCCTCTAATCAGAGAAAGCTTTTCAAAATTTTCAATTATTTGATGAAGCATCCGGACTTCCAGCTAGCTCTTGCCCAGGTGTGGGAGAACCATGGTGAGGGATCACCCATGTACAGGTTGGTTTGTAAATTAAAAGCAATGAAGGGACGCCTTAAGCAGATCAACATAGACTCTTTCTCTGATATTTCGGCTAGGACGTCTATTTCAAGGAACGACTTAAGGGCCACCTAGCACACCCTTTAGCAAGACCCGAGCAACCTTTGGCTGGCAGATCAGGAGAGGCACTAGCTTAGGACTTTCTCGGATCTCAAGATTCAGGAGGAATTGTTTTATAAGCAAAAATCTAGGATCCGTTAGCTAAAAGATGGAGACCAAAACACCATGTTTTTCCACCACTCTATCAATTGAAGACAACCGAGGAATAAAATTCTCACGGTCCAGGACTCCTCCGATAATCTAGTCACTAAGCAAGGGGCGATGCAGCAGCTGTTCGTCTCCCACTTCCAAGACCTATTGGCGCCGCAAGCTCTTCCCTCCCGCCCTGACTTCCATGAAATCTAGGCGGTCATTCAGCGCACCTTGAGTGAGGATCAGGTATGCTCCCTTTCCCGCCCGATATCTGTCCAAGAGATTCGTGACTCCCTCTTCTCCCTCTCTATTGGCAATGCACCTAGTCCTGCTAGTTTTAATGTAGAATTCTTCAAGCTTCATTGAGAGGTTGTAGGACCATCTGTTTTAGCTGCTATGAATGACTTCTTTATCTCCGGTAGGTTGCTTCATGAGATAAATATTACCATTATTGCCTTAGTCCCAAAAGTCCCCAATGCGACCTCAGTGTCAGACTACAGACCCATTGCTTGTTGCAATACTTTTTATAAATGCATTGCCAAAATCCTAGCCAACCGATTGGCTGGTGTTCTTCAAGCCATTATTAGCCCTCCTTAGAACGCTTTCGTCAAAGGCCGGCGGATTAGTGATAACATTCTACTCGCCCAAGAGCTCTTTAGTGGGTTTCACCATGACGCCTACTCGCCAAAGTGTGCTGTCAAAGTAGACTTCTAAAAAGCCTATGATACTGTGGATTGAGACTTTTTGGAAAGGACCCTCTTTGTCTTTGGGTTCCCTGAGCATTTATCTGGGTTTATCATGACATGTGTTCGTACACCAAAATTCTCCATTTCTATAAATGGGGAGCTACATGGATTATTCTCAAGTGGGTGTGGGCTTCGTCAAGGGGATCCTATGTCTCCCTACTTATTTACCATGGTCATGGAGGTATTTTCAGGGATCCTACATATTCGCTCCAAGCGTCCAGAGTTCAAATTCTTCTAGAGGTGCAAATCTACCGGACTATCTCATCTATATTCTTTGTAGATGATGTCTTCCTCTTTAGTGAAGCACACATGGCATCGGTCTCTCTCCTTAAGGAAGGCCTTCAAACCTTTTCTTCATGGAGTGGACTATTTCCTAATCTGAATAAGAGCGAAGTATTCCTTGCAGGGGGTACCGAGACATCTTGAGCCCAAATTCGTAATGTCCTTGGTTTTCAGGAAGGGAACTTGCCAGTCCGTTACCTGGGAGTTCCCATTATCACAATGCAGCTTGGTAAGGCTAATTGTAGCTCCCTAGTTAACCTTATCACCTCGAGGGTGCAATCTTAGGCACATCGCTTTCTTTCCTTTGCAGGCTGCCTACAACTGGTCAGCTCCGTTCTTCACTCTATACAAGTCTATTGGGCGAGTATATTTATGTTACCTAAGGCTGTTCTGGATCGTATAGAACAAATCATGAGACAATTTCTATGGAAAGGCCCGAACCTAGGCAGCGGTGGTGCGAAAGTATCATGGGAAGATGTGTGCCTTCCAAAAAAAGAGGGCAGTCTCGGCATTTGGAGCTTGCGTGATGGTAACACAACTGCTATGCTCAAGCACATTTGGATCCTTTTTACTGACAAAGAGTTGCTTTGGTGTAAATGGATCCATGCAACTTATCTGAAAAGGAAAAAGTTTTGGGTGATCAACAAGCCTACTTTTTGCTCTTGGGCGTGGAGGAAGATTCTCCACCGTAGGTTTGAGTTCCGACAGTCCTTCCGTTGGCGGGTAGGCGATGGCCTGTCGGTTTCCTTATGGTTAGACCATTGGCACCCTCGGGGCCCAATTAATCTATTCATTACGGACACTTTTATTTATCGTTTAGGGTTGTCTAGGCTGGCGACCGTGGCGGATCTTTGCACAACTTTGGGCCAAGCTACCAAAGATGTCTTGGACAACTGGGGCTACCCTTTACCTCTTCTCTCACAAAGCTCAGACATGTTTATGTGGTTGGAATCTTCCTCAGCAGCTTTCTCGATTGCTTCGGCCTGGGAGTTAGTTAGACTGAAAAGAAGTCTAGCACCTTGGTCCTCATTCATTTGGGACAGAACGCTTCCATCTTTGGCTCATTTCAAAGAACCGCTTACTGACGCAGGTCCTCCTGCTTCTTTCCTATGGTAGGATTACCGGGGGTATGTGCACCTTATGCAACTCCAGGCTAGATTCAATCGACCATCTTTTCTTTGGTTGTCACATTTCGAGTATCCTTTGGTTTTTTTGGGCTGCTAAATGCAATATTCCCTAGCAAAATAAGTCATGAGAGGATAATCTACATTGGGTTACCAAATTAATATCCGGTAAGGATTTTTCTCAATGCATAGCTCAGTTCTCTTTTGGAGCTTTATGCCATCTGATTTAGAAGGGGAGAAATAATATTCTATTTAGGAACAAAGCTTTAATTGTGCCAGCGTTAAAGAATCACCTCGTTAAGGTTGTCAGGGACAAAGTCTTGACCTTCAAAAATGTTGCGGACACTCCCAGGAATAGACGAATCCAGCGGAGTTGGGGACTTGACCCCTCTCTCTTCTCCCCTGAGGTGTTAGATTTGCTAGCCTAGGTTCTGTATGAGGGTTGCCATCTTGCCGCCCCTGCTATAGCCGGTTCCATCCCCTTTGCCGGATAGCTCTAGTCGGATGAGGCCTCGAAGATCTTTGCATAACCTGTAGGGAGAGTCTTTGCATTGCTGCCTGCTCCCTCTCCTTTTGTCTTCCTTTTCTGTCTTGCAGCAAATTGGTTGCTTGTAGGCCTGTTGGCCGTCTTAGTTGCCGGGTGGGCTGTTTGTGCTTTCTTCTTACACGGCACCCTTCCACTCGTCTTGACTTGTATGTCCTCATGAGTGTAAGCTTTGGCGCCGTTGTCCCCTTGCTGTATAACTTTTTGGTTAAAAGTTAATATATTCCTTACCTTACCAAAAAAAAAAAAAAGTACCTGAAGATGACATTACTTTTACCTTTTATTTTACTTGTTTCAATGAGGGAAGGCTCGAGGTCTGCATTGAGTTTAGTTTTTAATTTCTGTGTCAAATCAAATCACATACAAATCTATAGTTCAAATCGGGGTAGAGAACAAATCTTTTTTTTTGGTCATAAGAGAACAAATCTAATGGATGCTGATTTTCCCTCCATCTCGGATTCTTTACTCAAATTTCTCAACTTAAAATGGACGCTCTTATTAAGTTGCAGGTTAATCATTTCATTGTTTATATCGACGCCAAATACCACTTTTATATCTTGATTATTATTAGGTTTTACATTACACTTTATAAAGTAACTTATAGTGTAATGTGACCAATTCCTAACATTTAGATACCCAACTACATAAATTAATATCAATCGTTCTTTCCACCCCAGAGGTTGGTGGAGCTCTGACTTTAGTCGTTTGCATATATTATCATCTGAATCTTATTATTCTGCGGGTCCTCTTTTCCACAGAAAATCACCTTAATCCTCCCCAGGATTCTTGATGTTTCCTTCATACTGAGAGCAATCGTAGGGCCAAAAATCACCTTTCCTTGAGAAGCAATTAGCTCTTTTTACAAGCCGGGGTCCAAACGCTGGTTTTTTTTGGGATTTGTTGGTGAATGCAGTGTAGAGGATCGGTCGCCAAATGGAATCCGTTGAGGCGTCGCTTTAATCACTGTCTGATTAGAATTATTTCTAGAAGGAGTGCATAGTGAACATTACAAAAAGTGCACGCACGATGCATGTGTAGAAAAATGGTTGTTTAAAGGAATGTACAAAATTTCCCTATAAAGAATTATTAGATTCTTTGATTAATGAAAAGAAATTATCGACATAATATGAAGAAAATTGATCATATGTGTGGAAAGAGAAAATTATTTTAAGATTTGAACTTTCTTTGGTAAAGTTGTTGGTAAGATAGAATAGAGTCAAATTTTGAAATTAAAATGCAAGAAAGATCAAATAAAATTATTAATTTAGGCATTTGCCGATGGATAGAATATTTATGAAATAATTAATTGAGAACATTTTAAGTAAGAAATAAGTAATTATGATCAAGTAAGACCTCTTTGATTTATTATACTATCGATGAAGTTGTCGATTTCATCCTGACACTTCCAATAATATAATTATTATGAATGTTTTACTTACAATTCCGAGTTAATTACAAAAGAAAGGGCGTGGCTCTGTTTTTCTTTCAATTCTTTATGGCTGAAAAGCAAAAAAACTCACCTAAGCATGTTTTATTTTGGCTTAAAAAAACAAACTCAAATTTTTGACTCTCTCACCAAAAGAGGAAACGTTTCTTCAAATATTAAAAAATGATGAAAATTGTATTTAGATACACTTGTCGATATTGGACTAATTTAAAAAATTTCAGATCCTAAGATTGGACAATTAACTTGTGCATTGGAAAATTTAAAAAGAAAAGTTAAAAAAATAAATAAATCAATCTCCAGTTAGTTGACTGAAAAAACAATATTCAATATCCAATTACATCATTCTTTTGCTGTAAAGGAAAACCTACATTCTCTTTGTCTTCTAGCTTATGTACCTTTTTTTGCCAAGTTACGGTGAAAACCATGAAAAATCTGAAATTTATCATTTACTTAATCAAGCCAATGTCCTTCTAAAGTAGTTTAAACATGGAAAAATCAATATAAAGATATAAAAAAATATAGAAATATAAAAAAGTTAGTAAAGTTTGTACACGCCATCGTCGGTTGTGCCATGTAGGATGACTCATATTCACATCAGCGAATTTTGACCAAAATTAGTTGAATAGACTCAATTAACAAAAAGTGAAAAGTTTAAGTCTCAGTTAGCAAAATTAAAATGTTTAAGATTAAATGGAAAACATGTAATAAATTGAAGACTTTTTGGACAATTTTCTCAAAACAATTCCACTCTCTAGCATAAGGAGCTTCCATAGCCTATGGTTAGAGTTGTGCATTACAAGATGTTGTTTTATAATGCGAAAACGCTAACGGATCTTGCAATTAAATCAACGCGCAATCACTAGAAAAAAAAATGAAAAATAATAAGGACACAAGATATTTACGTAATTCGATCCGGGTGTGGATACACACTTCACAGGGAGAATTAACAGAAAATAATCTACCAACCAAATTGGAAAATTACAAAATTACAATTACTCACATGTTCAAATGTTTTATGCACCTAAATTACATCCAAGCCTACCACGTTTAGTCTCACAGAAAATTATCTCGCAGTCCAAAACACTTGCGTGTCCACAAAACAAAAATAAAAATAAATGTCTCAACTGGACTTTAGGATATCTGCACAAATCGCCGTGTGTCTGTGGCAAAGAAAGTCCCTGCTTGAAGACTTCACCGGGCGTGACCCTGAACGCGTCGTTTTCCATGGGACTAAAGGGTGATCCCCTTCTTCTGTCCTCTTTTTCTTCGCTGTGCGATTTCTCTCGGCTTGTGCGGCTTCCATCAGGAGAGAACCCCACGCCCTTTTATTTCTGCCCTAGAGTTAAAATAATAATAATAATAATAATAATAATAATAATAACTTTTACCGGGACCCACTTAACATTCAAAATACGTGGTTAAAGGAGTTGACGTCCACTATACGTCGTCTTTAACTCCCAAGATAAAGCCTCGGTAACAATTTCTTCGACAGCAAACGGGTTCAATTTTTTAATAATCCCAATACACGTCATCCAATCCGAATTGAAAATCGACTCAAACTTAAGACATAATTTAACATAAAGTTGCACATCTTTCTCTTTCTTCCTCGAACTTACAATCTCCAGTTAAACTAAAAGTATAAAATGGCAAAAAAAAGGAAAATCAATAAATTAAAAAAAAAAAAAAAAAAAAAAAAAAAAAAAAAAAAAAAAGAAGCTCGCTACAAATACAGAAAAAACACATTTTGTACACATGCAGACTACAGTTGTAAAAGGTTGGCGTGAGGCACAAAGTCAAAAGGTCACTATATTTCCAATCATCGACCAATCATGTTATAAATTTCCAGTCTAAAATTGACCGGATAGACTGAATTTGTACAAATCCGAAAATGTTTAGAAATAAATAAATCAAATTAAAAGGTTTATAACTAAATTAATACCAATACAATAAATTTATGACTATTTTGATACTTTTCCCAATTTTGACACCATAACTTGATTATTTATCAACTAAGTGACTCATGAGATCTTTGACCATTTTATTATCCTACCTACTAATGGGTGAGCAATCAAACAATTGGATAGCCACAGTCAATGCGATAAGGTAAAGTGCAAGAAAATAAACACAAATATGATATCGGGTAAAAAATATACATGGTCTCGTTATTAAGCCCTAGGACAACAATCCCATAAGCTAATTCAAAAAAAATCAAATTCTAGTTTGTTGACCAAAGAGGAGACACTTACCAGAAATTCTCTAATGACATTAAAGGCTCAAAGAAAGGCTTCTTAAAAGCGAACCTAATATAAATTCTTCTTCTATTATAATACAATTTTTATTTTGTTTTTTTTTACTTTTTTTTAATCTAAGGTGAGACTATCTAGAAAGTTCAGATTGCCCTAAAAATCGAGAAAAAGGTAACATCCTAAACTATATGAACATGATGCAAATGAAACTCAACCAACTATAATCCTAAATACTATCAAAATGAGACCTTTATTTTCTTACCCTTAATATTTTTATTGTATTCAGTTTTCATTCTTTATTTCTCTTCTTCGCCAAAACACACGAGGCACAATCAGATTTTCGTTTCCTCTTTCTTTATATCTTTTCTTTTCTTCTTTGGTCCATTGTTTCCAGAACAAGTATTCCAGCAGATTTCTCGTTCTTCCGCCTTCCTTTCTTTTACTTTTTTTTTTTTTTTAATCCTTTTTATGTTCAAACGAAGAAAGTCCCCTAAATCCAGAACACTAATTCCTCTCTAACTCTAATCTTTCCTTTGCTCTTTCATTCTGGACTATGAATACATATACGTGAACAAACCTCCATTAAACCACACTGAGGTCCAACCTTTCGCAAGCTTCTACTGTTCTTTCTCTCTTTCACACTGAATGCCCCCAGGGAGAAATACTTAGACATTCGTTTCCAGAAAAGGAACTCTTGCGTAATCTGTATTATCTATTCCCATTCATTCAGTCCCAGCAAACAAGAACCCTCGATTCCATTAACATGTTTCAATGGTTCACTCAGTTATACAATGCAACTCGTGGCATTTTTACTTGCTTCCTATATGATCCATACACAGCAGAAAAAGTAACAAAGTTAACCAGACTTGAAGACACGACGCACAGATTAAATGAGACTAAAACAAAGCAAGCTGATCTGTGGAAATCACACGGTTGGATAAAGCAGCGATACCACATGGATTTTGAATACCTATCTATCATTAAAAACGGCCAAACACACATGCTATATGAAGAAACAATCAATAGCAGGAACGCTGCTGACTTGGGAATTTCATCAAACACATCATAGGCGGTAAACTCTCTCTCGACCAATCACACTTACAAGTTTCGCAGTTTTATCCGGTTGGCTTAATTGAACAAAAATCACGATTCTGAAATAGCGATAGCTCAATTTCAATTTCTTCTCAATAACAGAACGATTCCAGGTTTTATTTCATATTAGTAAGCTATAACAATTCAATGAGCGTCGATGAGCCAGAATCCGATAAACTGAGAGAACAAACTAGGCTACAATGAAAACGAACTGGATCGAAAGAGAAGCTGGACGCGAACTGGGAAGAGGTCTCTGGCGTATGGGTGCGTCCAGAGAGCTAGGAGAGCACTTGAGAGGAGAGAGAGGAATTCCGTTAGGGAGAGCAGGCAGAGAGAGAGAGAGAGAGAGAGAGAGAGAGGCTCGTGAAGGAAGGAAATCTGATGGAGTCTGAGCTGCTGGGCTCAGCAAGGGCCATGACTTGATGATGGGGACTTGGTGGTGGGCCTGCGCTGCTGAGCTCAAAAAATATACATGCCAGGAACCCAGGTGCACAATAGACAAAATTAAGGGATCTGATTGTACATTTTGAAATAATTAATGGAGTTGATTCCTTTATTCCAAGAAGACAAAAAAGAAAAAAGAAAAACCTTTGATTAGCCATTATGGTCATCTAAGAAGTCTTTAAAAATTCCAAAACTTGTTAAAAAGTCTTGGCGCCTTTAACGATGTCCACTTGCTAATGCAGAACATGAGGTGAGAAATGGACAACTATATTTGATTTTAATGTGAGCTGGCCAACTTTTGTTTCTTCCTTGGAAACACGCCAGAAAAACCCTCCTATTCTTTTGTGAAAGATTCTGATTTGTCCATAACTGTGTGTCCCTTAGTACCAAGGGGATTCTCCTGCTATCTTAAAAAATAAATTTACCAAGAGACAGGATTGAGTTTCTGTGACTTTATGGGTTACAGAAAGAAGGTGGGGCCTCGGTTCATTTCCAGGAAATGCAACCCCCAACCTATGGGGTTGCGCATATCTTATCACGCCAAACTTTAAAAAAAAAATATGAATGTGTAAAAATTGCATGTTCAAATATGGCGTCGAATGTGGCAGTGCATGTGCTAAGATTCGCAGCCACGATCGCCGACGAGGAAGAAAAAGACGAATTGGGAATAAAATATGTGTGATGTACGCATAATGGCGGGCTAAACAGTTGTCAATTTGTCAATTTGCCCATTTAAAATGAATAATTGCCACGTCCATTGTCAATATAAAACTTTTTCTTTACATTTCGATCTTTGAATATGTAGCATACGAATGAATTCGGTTAGGCAACCATCTCTAAATACATATATCACGTATTCAATGATGAATGTATATAAAAATCCAATACTTGGATATTGAAGGTAAAAAGGGAGAATACCACCGAAAACCTTAACTATACCGACCATGGCTAGGAATTCTATTTTTTTGTCACAAAAAAACCGAATCATGTACCATTGTCACAAAAAAATATACCCTCTGCCATAGTTTCATTCAAGATGGCCATTCGATTTGCAAGCTCTCGCTGTTTTCCTTACGTTCCTTTTTTATAATTTAATTTAATTTAAATTTATTTTTCAATTTAATTTAAATAGTATTTAGCTTTAAAATATATATATTTAGACCAAAACAATGTCGTTTTAGTCTTATTCTTCATGTTTCAATCCCGTTAGCACCATGTAGAAGAGAAAAATAATAATAAAAAAGCCATGCAAGCATATTTCATTAACAAAGTTGGACAAAGCTAATGGAAGGATCTTATTTAATCAATTTGGCGAGTTTTGGAACTTGATTGCATTTATAGTAAGTTTTAGGCCGCTTAAGTATGAAATGAACTAAGCTCGAACTTGGTAATACGTGATTTGAGAGGGTTCTTTAAACTTTACTAAATCTTTTAATGCCGCGGTTTGATGATGCGAGAAATGTAACCTAACTCATGCGTTTAATCCTCTCACACTTGTTAGAGAAACAAAACATAATTGTTTTTTTTTTCTCTCTCTCCCTTTCTCTCTTTTCTCTCCATCGTCTACTTCAACCTTTAGCCATCGGGGAGGGTTTGAGATAGTCTCATCCTCCCCTCTCTCTTTTGTTGATTTTGTTTGGGCTTTCTTATTCTTTTCTTGTTTTTCTTCTCTCTTGATTTAGATTACGGATTTCTCTTAGTCTAGTTCTTGATTTGAGAGTTTGGACTATCCCGGTCTAGTTCTACATTTGGGTGCTATCCTCTCTCGATCTAAATTTGAGAGTTTAATGAATATGGTTTTTGGGATTCAATACCCCTCTACTCTATTCATGTACAAGTTTTGTATCACCAGTTTCAATAATGATTGTAGGAGTTCTAGCATCTCATTGCAATATGAGATTTGCTCCTCCACATGTTAGATATGTATTTGTTCAACCTATTTTGGTTGTCTTTGTACGGTGATGGCATAGATGAACCCCAACCTAGGCATGCATTGCCAACTGGCAACATTGTAGTTATTGGAAAATGAATTTCTGGCGTGTGCTTATTACTAATAAGACACAAGATCCAATGATTGGCCGCTTGTGGAACAAGTGTGTGCTTAACTTTGTTGGTACTCCGTTGATCCTTATTGTTTTCTAGATTTGGCTTTTGTTTTTTAGTAATCTTACTCTATTTTGATTTGTTTTGTCATAAAGACTACATGCTTCTTATCCATCATTTTGAGCAATGAATATAATTTTCTTTCTATAAAAAAAATTATTCAATAGCACGATTGGCTACTTATTGAGGCATGCTTAGCTCTTGGAGACTTCTCAAATAAACCTGAAAAAATATATTTTAATTGACCAAAACCCTTTTCTTTCCTAGAAAATAAAACTTTTTGAAAAAACTTGTAATAGAATTTGAAGTTGACAAAAATATGCAATAAATTTTGTTGAGTTTAATAATTGTCTTGAAAAATGTTTATTTAGGGAAATATATGAGGAATGGAGATATTTCATTCTAGCTCAAATTCAAGTACAAATTTGTAAAGTCTACTTCAGATTGAACACATTCAGACTTAAACTCAAGACTTTATTCTAAAAACAAAGACTATGAGAATTATTCTCATTCCCATCCTGACAAAGTTCATAACATAACAAGTTCATAACAAAGCAAGTTCATAACAAAGCAAGTTTAGAACGAAACAACTTGATAGAACGTGATACACCTAGAACGTATAATGGCTAGTGATGTGGTATGGATTTCACACCTAAAACGACCGATTGACTCAATTTAATGGATTGGCAATTCAATCTTGAAGACAAGTTATTTTTAAATGAGGAAGCTCTACTTATGGAAACCAAGACTCCAGTTGTACGGGTGACTAAATCAAGTGGGCATTCAACTACTGTCACTCAATGGCCACATAATCTTCTTGTTACAGATTTGTTCGATGGGTAAATTGAAAGACGAACCTCTGGAAATTGTCCAACGGCTAGTTTGGAAGTGAAGAAGTATTTAAGGAGACCAAGGGTCAAGGAACAAGTAAGAAACGAGACTCATAATATGAAATTCCAAAGTTTGAGCAAACTTCAATCAAACATTTATCTTTCTTGAGCTTAAAAGTTTGTGATCATGAGAGAAGTATAAAAAATGACTGAGTGAGGTAGTGTGATCTATCACTAAGTGTTTGCACTCAAAGTTGTAATATCTTGTTTATCATATAGTGAAATCCAGTAAGTAGACTGTCGGTATGGGAGAGTGGACGTAGGCTTGATTTAAGCTGAACCACTATAAATCTTTTGTGTAATTTCTCTTAACCCTAAACTCTTATTGTTTATTATTATAGTCTATTGAACACTTGCCAAGTGTTTCTAAAGTCAGCTCTACCACACAACAGATTTTGAACCTTGTTCCAAAATCTTATCATTGTGCAAACTTTGATCTTAACTCGTTCTATTTTGCATTAATTTGTCAAGATGTTTTATAATCACCTATTCACCCCCTCTACATGACGCTAGCTACCTCAATTGGTATCAGAATAAGGTGCTCACTTTTATTGAAGTGTTTTTACTTTTAAGTTAATGATCTTCTATAGCTAGAATTATAGCACCAAGTCTCATTAAAGAACAAAGCCACATCAGACCTCCATACTTCGATGGAAAGGACTATGGTGTCTAGAGAAACAAAATGAAGGCATTCCTCAAATCCAAGGATCCTCTGGAATGGGATGTTGTGGAAAAATGAATCAATCCCAACATTGCGTCAGTCTCTGTTGGAAAAGAAGATGGCAAAACTCCTAAACCCATTGTCACTCTACCTCGGACAGAGATAACTAAAAGAGAAGCCCTAGATGGAAAAGCTATCTACTCTCTTTATTGTGCTTTATCATCTAATGAGTATAATAAAATATTTTTTTTTTGTGAAACAACCAAAGAAGTTTAGGATAGACTTCGTGCCAATTATAAAGGGACGGTTGTGTGAAAGAAACAAAGTAAATACATTGCTTGGACAGTATGAGTCTTTCAAAATGAAGCCAAGAGAATCCATTGGTGATATGTTCAGTAGATTCACTAATATAGTGACTGATCTAACATATCAAGGGCAACCAATTTATGCACTAACGAAAGTTAACAAATTGCTATGAGGACTCTCAAAAGACTGGAACAATGTCAAAACTTCAATACAAGAGAATCAAAGAATCATGCCATTATCTGTTGACAAACATATTAGAGTTCTTTAGTCGTGTGAAGTAGAACGACTAAATGAAGAAGATGACTCAAAGGTAGGAAGTCAATCGCTTTAAAATTTATTGCAAATTTTGAAGATGCAAGCTCAGAAGATGATGAGGGTGATGAAGTATTGGCCCTTTCTTTTGATAAAGAAATTTAGAAAACTCAATAGGAGAAGGAGGAAATTCAATGGAAAAACACAAATCAAGCAAGCTATGTGACATCCCGAAACGTCGCCCGACAAGAAAATCATATATTATTAATCTCTTTTAATATGCGAAAGCAAAATCAAATATTTACGAATATTCTTTTAACGATTAGAGCCTCATAATTATAACAAACATACTTCTACTTCTTTTATTTATACCACATGTGAGTTTACAATTTCACTACATTTTGAGTAAAGGACAGAATTCTGAGTAGGGGTAGAAAGACCTATCTCCGGACTATATTATATTTTCAAAAATCTGTCTATGCAAACGACTAAACGAGTCACGGGTTGATAACTTCTCCATCTGCTACGTCTCAAAAGTCTAAATCGAAGCTACTCAACAGACCAACTAATTCTCCATCAAGATTCCGATACCAAGCAACGGAAAGGAACCTACTCCGCGAAGCCTCCTAATCAACCAATACCTTAGAATTACACTTGGTATATATTATTCCAAATTTTGGTTCAAGCACACTTTTATAAAAAAAACTTCATTATACACAGGGACTCCATGGTGCAAGGGTTGAGGGGTGTCCATCCTATATGTTTGAAAAATATAATGGATGAGCCGAAACCCAATAAATGAAATCTCTAGTTTTAAGTTAGAAAAATCATCCTACTACTTCACCTAATATATACAAATTGAAGGCATAATTATCTGATAAGTATGATACCAACATAAACAGAATTTACCTTTCATGTTCATCTATCACAAAAATTGTCACCTAAGAGAACGTCCATTCAGACTCATATATGTGCACAGCATGTTTCACACAATGATTTGGTTCCACTCATAATAATGTATTTTATTCATTAATAAATACTTCATCATTCCGAACACTCCCGGGGCATCTCGATACATTGGGCATTTCAACTTCGAGGCATTCCGCAAACTTCCACCATAGGGTATCCTAACCCACGAGGCATTTGACTCCCAAGACATCCCAAAATACTCTCTAGGGCATCCCGACACAAGGGGTACTGTCACTCACCCTCTACGGGTGATGGAATCATGTGAGTCTCATTCAAGCCATGATATAAGTATATTCACAAGCATAACATACATATCTCAACTCAATTTAATGCATTTATCAAACCACCGCATATGAAATAACAAAAAGACACATTATGGTTATTAGGGTCTTGACATTCAAATGAGTACAGTACGATTCTGGACATCGAGTAGGTTTTGGATATCAAAATCTGGTAAATTAAATGGATTTATTCTAAATCTGAATGAATAAGTATATTATGAAGGTAAGGTCTGAACAATCAAAATGGTAAATTTCAACTTAATAAAAGCTCATAAAATAAAAGAACAGATCCAACAATGAATAGACTTACAAATAGACAGATTTAGTAATGGACATAATCAATAGATGAATGGATTCAATGAGAAGCAGATTCATATTCATTAAAGTCCGCCTGAACCAATAAACAGACTACTCAACGAACAGATTCACAAGTTAGCAGATTCAGTAAGTGAACAGACACATCAATGAACATATTTGAGGAGGAAATTCCAGCAGAAGTAAGTGAAATAAATAGATTCTAATTGGTAGAATTCCAATAGAATGAAGCAGAGCAAACATGCAATGGGTTATCGAGATAACTACGGCAGAACGACTAGATTCTTAATAATTAGAATGAAGTAAAAAGAAGTAGAGCGAATATGTAATGAGTTATCAAGACAAAGATGACAGAATTAATTATCTAGAATAAGGCAGAAAGAAGTAGAACGAACATACAATAAGTCATCAAGACAAGGATAATATAATGACTAGATTCTAACTATCCATAATGAAGTAGAAATGAGTACAATGAACATGCAATAAGTCATCAAGACAAGAATGACATAATGGTTAGATTTTAACTACCTAGAATGATAAAGAAAGAAGCAGATTGAACATATAGTAAGTCATTAAGACAAAGATGATTTAAATAGCTAGATTCTAACTACCTAGAATAAGGCAGAAAGAGACAGAATGAGCATGTAATGGGTTATCAAGGCAAATACAACATAATGATCGAATTTTAATTACCTAGAATGAAGCAAAATGAGTATGCAATGAGTCTTCAAGGTAAGAATGACAGAATGACCAGATTCTAACTACCTAGAATGAGGCAGAAAAAAGCAGAATGAACATACAATAAGCCATCAAGACAAGGATGGCAGAATAATTAGATTATAACTACTCAGAATAAAACAAAAAGAAGCAAAACGAACATACAATAAGTGATCAAGACAAAGATGTCATAATGGCTAGTTTCTAATTATCCAGAATGAGGCAAAAAAAAAGTAGAACGAACATGTAGTAAGTCATCAAGACAAAGATGGTAGAATGACCAAATTTTAACTACCCAAAATAAGGTAGAAAAAATCATAATGAACATGAAATGGATTATCAAAACAAACACAACATAATGACTAGATTCTAACTATTTAGAATGAGGTAGAAATAAGAAGAATGAATATAAAATGGATTATCAAGATAATTATAGTAAAATGAGCACGTTTTAACTACCTAGAATCACGCAGAACGAACCAGAACGAACCAAGCGGAGTAGAATGAACTTGCAAGAAACTATCAAGCCACTTAACAACCGATATACCCATATCAAGACTTCACCTCTCCCCTAACCAACCAAGATAGAAGAAATTAAGTAGATTTAAGCTAACTTAGCACTATAAATTTCACTTACCTCGAATAAACGCAAATCACGAACTACCGATTGTCTTTACCAACTTAATTGCACTTGAATACGAAGCTTTGCTTTCCAAGTTCTTGGATTGAAAAGTGGAAAATAACGCATGTAGTTTCTATTTGGGTTGTTAGAAGGAATGAAAAATGGGTTCTTTGGCAAGATCGAATGAGTGTTGTTTAAATTAATTAAGATATTTTAATTTCTTGCAATGCTAGGTGTGAATTTGCATGTTAATCTTCAACTTAATATGGCGATATTGCAAAGCAAGACTCTTGCATGTGGCCAAAGAAAATGCATGAAGAGAAATGAGTCATTTGGGGAAAATTCATGATTTAATCATTGGTGTCAAAATTAGTAATAAGATATGGTTTGTTAGAGACATTGAAAGTGTTCTGCTTTCTTAAGAACAGATTCGAGCAAACTTACAAGTTGGCAATTCAGCAAGTGAATAGACTCACTAATAAATAGATTCGAGCAGACTCACAAATGGATAGCTTATGTCTTAGAAAATTTTAGCAAAAACAAGTGAAACAAACAAATTTTAACTGGTAGAATTCTAGCGAATGAAGTAGAGCAAACATGCAATGGGTCATCGAGATATCTACGGCAAAATGACAAGATTCCAACTACTCAAAATGAAGCAAAGAGAAGTAGAACGAAGATGCAATAGGTTATCAAGACAAAGATGCTATAATGACTATATTTACCTAGAATGAGGCAGAAGAAACAAAACAAACATGTAATCATTCATTAAGACAAGGATGGCAAAATAGCCAAATTCTAACTACCCAAAATAAGGCAGAAAGAAGCAGAACGAACATACAGTAAGTCATCAAGATAAGGATAGCAGAATGACTAGATTCTAATTACCTAAAATGACGTAGAAAGAAGCAAAACGAACATGCAATAAGTCATCAAGACAAAGATGAGAAAATAGCCAAACTCTAAGAATCCAAAATGAGACAGAAAGAGGCATAATGAACATGCAATGGGTTATTAAGGCAAATACAACATAATGACCAGATTTTAACTACCTAGAATGAGGTAGAAGGAAGTATAATAAGCATGCAATAAGTCATCAAGGCAAAGATGACAGAATTACCAGATTCTAACTACCCAGAATGAGATAAAAAAAAAAAACAGAACGAACATGCAATAAGTCATCAAGACAAGCATGACAGAATGGCCATATTATAACTACCTAGAATGAGGCAGAACGAAGCAGAATGAATATGCAGTAAGTCATCAAAACAAATATGACAGAATGACCAGATTTTAACTACACACAATGAGGCAGAAAGAAGCAGAATGAACATGAAATGAATTATTAAGACAAACATAGCATAATGACCAGATTCTAACTATTCAGAATGAGGTAAAAAGAAGCAAAATGAACATAAAATGGATTATTAAGACAATTATAGTAAAATAAGCACATTCTAACTACCTGGAATCACACAAAACGAATTAGAATGAACCAAAGCGAAGTAGAAACTAGCAAGAAATTATCAAGCCACTTAACAACTATCATACCCACATCAAGACTTCACCTCTTGCGCAACCAAACAAGATAGAAGTAACTAAGTAAATTTAAGCTAACTTAACAGTAAAAATTTCACTTACTTTGAACGAACGCAAACCATGAACTACCAATTGCCTTTACCACCTTAATTGCACTAGAATACAAAGCTTTACTCTCCCAATTCTTGGATTGAAAAGTGAAAAATAACACATGCAGCATATGTCTGGGTTTTTGGAGGGAATGAAAAATGGGTTCTTTGGTAAGATGAAATGAGTCTTGTTAAAATTAATTAAGATAATTTAATTTCTTACAATGTTAGGCATAAATTTGCATGTTAATCTTCAACTTGATGTGGCAATAATGCAAAGCAAAGCCCTTGCACGTGGCCAAAGAAAATGCATGAAGAGAAATGAGTCACTTGGGAAAAATTTATGATTTAATCCTTAGTATCAAAATTAGTAATAAAATATGGTTTATTGGAGACATATAGCCATGCGATATATGATATAAAGACAAGTGGCACTAAAAAATTCAAATTAAAAAATCTTTGCAAGGTAAACATAGTAGGTTATGTAGAGTCGAGATTCTTTCTCTTTCTGCACTCCAACCTCGACTTGGACCCACCGATGCTTACATTTCTTGGTCAACAATATATATATTTATTTGTTATGCATTTAACAAGCTACTGATGTTCATAGGGAAAAGTGTCGAAAAAGTCCTAAACATTTTGTCTTTGTGCCGATTAAGTCATAAACATTTTTACGGTGTGCCAATTTAGTCATTTCTGGAAAATTTTGGCCGGATTTTGCTGACTGGACACCAGCCATCGACGTGACCTCATCGGCCGACGTAGACAACTTTTAATAATATCTTAATATTTTTTTTTCTTTTTCTTTCTCCTCCTCCTTCCTTCGGTCGATCGCCGGACCTCGGCGACCGGCTAGAGGAGACAGCCGGCGAGGTCAAGGTTGACCTTGTCCGCCACCTCGCCGGTGGCCGCAAGGGCAGCCTCGCGAGAGGCGGCAAGGCCAACTCGAGGCCGCGAGGGTGGCCTCGCCCGGGCTGGCGGGGCTCGCCCTCACCACCTAGGCCTCGAGGGCGGCCTTGCGCCGGGCGGGCGAGCCTCGCCGCCCCGCGCGAGGCCGCCCTTGCGGCCACTAGCGAGGTGGCCGGCGAGGTCGACCTCGACCTCGTCGGCCGTCACCTCTAGCCAATCGCCGAGGTCCGGCGATCGGCTGGAGGAAGGAAGAGGAGAAAGAAAAAGAAAAAAGAAAAAAATTCAAAAATATTAAAATATTACTAAAAGTTGTCCACGTCAGCGCCGATGAGGCCACGTTAGTCAGCCGGTGTCCAGTTAGCAAAATCCGACCAAAATTGACTGGAAATGACTAAATTGACACAACGTAAAAAGGTTTAGGATTAAATCGGCACCAAAAAAATGTTTAGAACTAAAACGACACAAAAACAAAATGTTTAGTATTTTTTCAACACTTTTCTCGATGTTCATATCTGAGCTAATAATCAATCCAAAACCAGAGTACCTCGGTAAGGAAGTATATCTTGTGCTCACTAATTGATATCCCGCAAGCTCTCTTTCCTCCTGTGTAGTTGTTCCTCCAATTTTAGATCGAGTTTTTCATTAGAGACCCTGCAACATGCATGGATGATGAGAGTTCATTTGTATAACTTGAAAGTTGAAAAAGAAAAAGGAAAAATGGTGGCCGCAAATGACATATGCGGCGACATATACGGCAAAGAATTATTCAAGAAGCATAGACAGACATATATGGTAATGCATGCATTTCATAAACATGTTGACAATTGAGTTAATCTTGCGTTGTCCAAAACGTTTGCATTGATGAATTCTTATCATATTTTATTGCCGTTCTAATTGAAACACCTAAGAACTTTTTGGAAAAATTCCAAATAAAGGCCCGAAGTGCCCTTAATTTTTAAATTAAGGATTTGAAATGAACCTTATTTCAAATAAAGGCCTAAAATGGTCATGTCAATCTCAAAGAATGGTCTAACCTCACCGATTGATCAAGGGCATTTTCATCCTTTATTTTTCAATTTTCTTTAATTTTTGTTCTTTTCAATTTTTTTCCACATAAAAACTAAAAAAGAAAAAAAACTAAAATTAAAAATAAAAGTAATACAGGCGAGGGACTGGCAGCCCTCCCCCACTTGTGGCCGTCGCCTCGCCACTTAAATAAGCACAGGTAAAAATCAAAGTCAATTGCCTTTAAAAATTGAGCAGTGATAATATACATTAGTTTGATGACAAACTCGTTAGGAAAATCAAGGGTGTAAATCTATTTATTGAGGTCGAAAGGTGAAGAGTTCTACTTTCCATAATTGACCAAGAAATCATATGCAAAAAAGTAAGTAGGGGAAAATTGCTATTCGTCATTCATGATGTCAATTTCCAGAGAGATTATCTTGTTAGCTTTTAAAAATGAAGATATTACGAAATTAATGTACTATGCTTGTGAATGGGCCCGAAGAGAAAATTTATTGCCCGATGACATTATTAGGTAGGGTCATCAGCGCATCAATGTCCTCAACTAAAAGCTTGGAAAATTTCCAAACAAGCACACAAGATAATTCTTAGAAATTACCAAACCCACTTTTGTTTTTTCCTCTTATTTTACTCGAACGGCCAATGTTTCTCTCGGTATTTGTCCACCTTCTAGATCTGTCGTTTTGGGAAGTCCAGATTCTTTCTTTCTCTGCACTCCGACGTGACTCGGACCTGCTGGTGTGTTTACATTTCCTGGTCAACAATTGCACTGCTGTCTATATTATCTACATGTTACGCTCTCAACAAGCCACTGGTGTTCATATTTTTAGTTAGTAATCAATCGAAAAACCAATGAGTATTTTCCTCAGTAATAAAAATTTTCTCATAGTCTTTGCTTAATCTCCTTCAAGCTTTCTTTCCTCCTGTCATAGTTGTTCCTCCAATTCTAGATTGAGATTTTCATTAGACACCCTGCTACGGGCACGGATGATAAAAGTTCATTTGTATGGCGTGAAAGTTAAAAGAGAAAAAAAGAAAAATGGCGGCTGCATGTAATATATGCCGTGGCTTATATGGCAAAGAATCATCCAAGAAGTATAGACAAATAAATATGGCAATGCATGCAATGACGCACACGTTCATAAACATGTTGACACTGAAAATCTTACGCTGTCCAAAATGTCGGCACCAATGAATTGTTATGATATTGTGCAGCATGGCTTAGAAGTTACGAGTAACCAGCTCTCTTGTTTCTCGCACATCAAACTCGCCATACGCATCTAATTCACTCATTCTCTTACAGACACAGCCCACTTATGAGAGTTGTTCTCTCGCTCACTTAGGTCACATCAACACAAGCACCACACTCTTTTTTTATTTTTTTGCAAGTTCAGGGCGACTTCCTTCTTCGTGCTTTGCCAAAATCTGATAGAAACAGTCAATCTCTACTAGTTTGGGGCCTATAACTTCACGTAGAGGTCACTTTGTTGGGGAGGTTCATAAGCAACTTCTTGTGGAGTTTGAAATGAGTGCAGATTCAGTTGTACACTGCTCATTTAACTTCTTTGAGAAGTTAGAGACCAAATTCTAAAGGAAATTAAAAATTGACTTCACCAGGACCTTATATATAGAGCAAAGAGAGGGTGAGTGAGTGTGCAAATAAGGGTTGCAGTGTGAGATTTGGAGAAGCTGGAGAAGAGCTTCGTGCTTTCGCTAGAGAAGATGGGCTGCAACCATCAATTTTCCATTCCCATAAATGGAGTGTTTTCAATTGAATTAAACTCTGAACGACATTTTTGTTTGTTTATGAAAAAAGAAGAAAACCTAGTTTCAGCTTTAACCGTATGAAACCCGTTCGGTGTTTTCAAAAGAGAGTTGAGAACGAAAGTGGAGAATTTTCTGTAAAGCAAACAACACCTAAGTACCGACCAAAAAAAAAAAAAAAAAGCAACACCTAAGCAATCTTTCCACCAAAAAAAAAAAACCTCAGAAAAGTCTGGTTCTTGATGACCTGGGGAGGAATTGTACCAATCAGATCGGACCGGACCGAATAGGTGGAACCAGCCCAAAATATTCTTTTAACTTTTTTAAAGCAAAAACGATCAGAAAAATTTAAGAGAGTATTTATAGCAGAAACCTTGAAAAAATATAAAAGAAAATAACATTGCTAGCTCTTGGGACAACTTGAGATTAGACCAAGATTGGCTAGTCCAATCCGGTCCAGTTCTAGGATGGACAAGATCGGTTCCCGGATCCATGGGATGGGAACCGACCCTATTCTATCCAATTCCTTGTTATAGGGTGGGAACTAACCCATCATGAACTGATTAAACCTAGGGTTAATACCCCGAAAAACCCGAAACCGGTACACCCGTGATAAATTTACTCCAAACTATTTTTTTTTTTACCAACAAAAACCCCAAACCGGTATATCTTTGACAAATTTACCCCAAACCCAGACACTTGTGATAAATTTACCCTCTATTAGTTTTCGTTAAATTTTATTGTCAAATTATTAAGTTAAATGACACTTGACAATTTACTAGTATACCAATTTGGGATTTTACGCTTCGTTTGTCATAGTTTATAATTTTTGTGATTTTTTTATGATATTAATCCAATTTAGCGAAGGGTATATTTGTCTCAAATGTATTAGTTTGGGGTTTTTTGCGGTCGAATAAATTAGTTTGGGGTAAATTTGTCATAAATGTACCAGTTTATGATTTTTTATAGTAAGTCGGGGTAAATTTGTCACAGGTATACCAGTTTGGGGTTTTTCAATGTAAAAAAAAATAGTTTAGGGTAAATTTGTCACATGTGTACCAGTTTGGGGGTTTTTTAGGGTATTAACCCTTAAACCTAACATGATCAGGTCATAGTGGGCTTTAATTACAAATCAAGAAAGTATTAATCTTAATAGAAAATCTTTATGAAAATAAGGAAGAAATGCATTTATTTAGAAAGTTTTTGTACAAAGTAGCAATAAAGAAAATAGTCTTGGCGTATATGACTAGAAATATTTGTTGGCATAAACAAAGAAGCAATAGTCTTGTTAAAAACCTCTATGAGGTTACTTTTACTTTGTAGTTATATGGTTTTTACTTAATGGAAGAACTAGACTACATTAATTTTGTCCTTGCAGTACAATTTGATTGAATATATCTTGCATATAACAGTAAATCTGTTTTTTGCAAAGGCCTAAACTTACCAAGAAATACACACCAGAGTAATGTGCAACAAAAGCCAAATGGGAAAATTACCAAAAAAAAAAAAAAAGTTATAAACCTATTGTACAGATACCAATTCAATCCTAAACCTTTCAATTTTGCCAATTTAATCATAAATTTTATTACAATTAGCCAATTTAGTCATTCTGGCCAATTCTAATAGGAAATTGCTAACATGGACACCAAATAAGTCACTGACCGATGTTAACGTAGATAATTTTTACAATGATTAAAGATATAGGATCCACTTGACTTGATCGGAAATTTAAAGGAGTCAAAAGGAAACTAGGATGAACTCCTCATCAGCAATGAGAAAGTTAGGTGATGCTATTGTACAGGTGAACATGCAGCGTCTATGGGCCTGGCTAAGAGCCCTTATTTAAATAATAATCATAGCTAATCGCATCACGTAATTAAAAATCATATGAAGGCTTATCTAGACGTTTGTTTTTCAACCCTCGGATCCACACTAGTCAAAATTCCTCCGGGCTGGTTGAGACCCCCTTTACCGTCACTTTGTGAAAGGAAAAGGTAGCTTCGGCTTTCGGCTCTGGGGGGAGGACAGATCGAAGCATAAAAACAAATGGGAATGAAACCAAATCAGGTTTGGCACAGCCCTAGCTCTTGTATTTCATTTTTGGCCAAGTCACTGTGAAAAGCATGAATAGGTCGGAAGAAGAAAAAACTGAACCTTTCACTATTTACTTACGGATAGAAAAAAAGACGTACTCTTAAATTCGAGACAAATCTAACCAATGTCCCTCTAACCCCGTTAAAAAATGCAATATTCTATTAAACCACTCTCGAAATTTCAATTTTGCCTCTGCCTGTTTTCTTTTTTATTGGTTGTGGAATTTTCCCTTTTTTAATCTTCAACCATCCGTTGTTTAATTCTACTAATGGCGGACAACTTGCGTCGCACGTGACCTGGTGATATTGGGCTTTAAATTTTCCCCCGGGAGGACTTTTCCCTTTGCCCTGGATTGTTGACTCCCGTCCGTCTTTGTGCAACTCCAAGTTCTGATTTTTGGGACTTCCTTCGTTTCCCGGAAACTCGCATTCAACCTCCCTGCATTGATTTTGCCCTTCTTCTCTTCACCTTGAGAGGTTATAATCAACCGTCCATCACTGGACGCTCCCAATTAGCTCTTTTTACAGAACGCTTCTCTTCATTGGGTGAACGCAGCTGAGAGGATCGGCGCCCCAGATGGATTTCAACGGAAGTCAGGCTCTAATGATCGTCCTTGCTTTGACTGTAGGAGGACTGTAAGTGCTCTAATTCGACTTCTGTTCGAGCTATTGTTGACAGATAACGCACAAACCGAAAAAAAAAAAAAAAAATGCTCCTGGACATGTTTGATGCAATTCTGCCTGCTTGTTCGATTTACATTCCCATTTTTTAAGTCTTGATCAGGTTAAAAAGCTTGTAATTTTTGGCAGGGTTTCGAGACAACTCATGAAATGGAAGAGAAGGACGGACTCAGAATCAACCGATGATCTTGTGCTTGGAGAAGAATATGATGTGTTCTTGAGTTTCAGGGGAAGGGACACACGCCTAAACTTCACTGATTACCTTTACCGCAGCATGGTACGGGCAGGAATCCGCGTTTTCCTTGATAGTGAAGAACTCCACGATGGTAAAGAAATCAATGAAATTTTGGAGGTTGTGAACAAGTCTCGAATCTATATCCCCATCTTCTCTAAGGACTTTGCTTCCAGTATATGGTGTCTCCGTGAGGTAGAGCGCATGGTAGAATGCCGTTCAAAATCAAATGGGAAGAAAGAGATCATCCCTATTTTTTATGACGTGATGAGTGATGATGTGAAACTCAGAACCGATTTGTATAAGAAGGCCATACTCAAGCACAAGAAGTTTGCCCCCAACAAAGTGCAGCAATGGATGAGTGCCCTCAAAACGGTTGGAAAGATAAAGGGACGAGAACTTCTAGGCAAACGGTAAATTTCTCCTCAACTTTTTGCGGGTTACGAGCACAATATTTACATTTCATTGGATGAAAGTTTGTCCTGCGAAATTTCCGAGCAAGAAGCATTGGAGCATTTATTTAATATCTGCATTACAAGTTAATGAAAGCTAGACCCAATAATCCCCAGACCCCGATGGAAAATAGATTATGGCCAACTTTTAAAGCACAACAAACCGAGTCAAACCCAACCCAGACAAGGCATTTTCCAATTCATGTCCCGCTAATCCAATATGACCCGGTAGGTAAGACCAACTTTTTACTTGATCTTAATTTTTACTTAATCGATTTGTTTAGTTAATCATATTATGACAATAAGAATAGTAGAAATCATGCATTTTTATGTATGTTTCCCCTCCGATGGTAATAACAAAATTTTGTACAACAACAATAGAGTGTTAGATTGTTGAATCGACATGAATATTGCGATGTTAAAAGTTATACCAAGAAGACTAGAAATTTTTTTTTTTCTGAAAAGAGTGCATAATGAACATTACAAAAGTGCACGTGCAAAAAATGGACGAATTAAAAGATTTTACAGAATTTCCCTAGTATGAAATATTCGAATTACTAAGTAATGAAAAGAACTTACTGGCGCCATATGACAATATTGAACCCATATAAGTGGAAAGAGAATAATATTTCAATATTTGTACGGAAAGGCAACGTTGAGCCCAAAACCAATTTGTACGGAAATGCGATATCAAAGCACAATTAGTCTTTTGGCCCTGACGAGTTGAAGCGGCGGAAGAAGGCTCTTGTAGAGGTTGCCCGTATAAAGAAACGGGATTTTATTGGCAAAAGGGAAATTTTCCTGACTTTTTTTTCTTGGTCAAAAAGTAGCAAACCACATCTGTTTGAAAGAAACTTTGCGTGTCCAAATTTTCAAACTTATGGCAATGAGGCATTACATTAGAAGGCGAACTTTCTTGAAACCCGCAAAAAACTGTGTCAAACTTAACCTGTACCCGAGAATTTCCAGTTCAACTTATTATAATGCTTAATTTTCATTTGTTTAAGTAATTGCAATAGCTGAGTTTTGTACATATTCCCTGGAGTCCTGTAGTCTATCATCTCTTTGACTGAAACGATATTGTCATGCTTTGCTGCAGCCAAGGAGGAGAAATTGATTCAATTGTTGAACAGGTTTCGCGTAAGCTTAACACAAGACGCATGAGTGTGTCTGAACATTTGGTTGAAGATAACGCTCAAGTGGAAGCCATAATGAAGTTGTTGGATGTTGGCTCTAATTGTGCACGCTTCGTAGGTATCCATGGCATGGGTGGTATTGGAAAAACAACTATTGCCACAATTTTGTACAACAGATTATCTTTTCACTTTGAAGGCTGTAGTTTCCTTGGAGAAGTTCGAGAACATTGGCAACGTCTTGGTGGTTGTTTAGAATTGCAGAAAAAGCTCTTATCAGATTTTGTCAATTCTAGCATTATTGGGCAAATTAAAGATGTTCATGGTGGAAGCGAGATGATCAAAAGAGTACTTAGCAATAAAAAAGTACTCATTGTACTTGATGATCTAGATAACATAGAGCAACTCAAAAAGTTAGCCGGAAATTCTAACTGGTTTGGTTCAGGTAGCAGGATCATTATCACAACTAGAAACAAAAGTATCATGAAGACTGAAGGTGAATCATCTAGTAAAGAGGTCCCATATCAAACCGAAGAAATTGTGGATTATGAAGTTCAAGAAATGAAATCCAATCAAGCACTTCAGTTGTTTTATAAGCATGCTTTAAGAAGTGACTCTCCTACAGAAGATTACAATGCTCTTTCAAGAGATATTGTAAGTAAAGTAGCTAGGCTCCCTTTGGCTATCGAGGTGATAGGTTCTTATCTTTATGGGTTGGGCTTCGCCTGGGATTCAAATGAAACTAAGAAAGAGCTATTGAGAGAGATGTTGCAGAAGTTAACTGACGGCCCTTTTCTGGGCGTCTACTCTGTTTTAAGGATCAGTTATGAAGGATTGGGGGATAATGAGAAAGAAGTATTTCTGGATATTGCTTGCTTTTTCACCAATGAGGACCAAACATATCCAGTTATCATGTGGGCTGACTGTAAGTATCATCCTATTAGTGCAATTCGTGTCCTCCAACTGCAGTCCTTGATTAAAATTAGAGATAATAAGTTCTGGATGCATGACCAAGTTCGAGATTTGGGAAGGAGCATTGTCAAAAAAGAATGTGCCTTTAGTAGGGTGTGGATTGATGAGGATGATCTCCTGAAGAGAAAAGAGGTAAAGTGGAAGATTAAGTCATAAATTTTCATTTGGAAGGAGTAACTTGTTGAATTTTTCTCTTTTATATAATAGTAAGCTTTGTTTAACTTACCGTCTGTCCTGTTAGGGAGATAGCTCTCTCTCAAACATTTGGGTAAAAAATGTCTAATAGTTAGGTTGGTATTCTAGGTTCTATAGAATAGAAAATAGTTTTGGGGAAATTCTGGAACAACAAAGCGCCCTTTCATGTGCTATCTGATTGGAATTTTTAAACTGCTTTCAAACACAACTACAGTGAAAACAAAAGAAACTATGGACATTAGAATTGATATGATAATTATATTTCTTGAAAAACAAAAAATAAAAAAAGGAAGTGGAAAAATGATTTAGAAGATATCTTCAAATGGAAGCTGAAAATTTTCGTCAATGGTGTGGGCTAAAAAATAGAAATCCACTCGCTGGGAAAAGGCGTCTGCCATGGTAGGCTCCCAGTTGGAGAAATTGTCTACCAGTGCTCACATGCGTCCTTTCTTTATAGGTCTATAAGAGTGTTACGTGTTGCGTACTGAATTAATCTCTCGACTCTCTGTTGGCAGGAAAATGAACGTATAGAAGCACTAAGCCTGACTTCCAGTGGCCACAACCGCAACTTTACAGATGAAGAATTAGCTGCTCTACCAAAATTAAGGTTCCTTCGAGCAAAAGGCTCGGATTTTTGTGGCGACTTTAAAAATATTCTTTCAAAGTTAAGATGGCTTTCTTGGCAGATATGGCAAACAACTTTCCAGGGAAAAAACTTTCACTTTAGTAGATTGGTTGTGCTCAACCTTTCGAATAGCAATATTGAAGATAGCTGGGATGGGTGGAGTGAAATGAAGGTACGATATGCCTCACTTTATATACTTTTTCTGTTATTACCTCATCCACAATGTCAGAAGCAAGATATATATTTTACTTCTTTGTATCATTACCTCATATGATTGACATAATGGTTGTATGCACTCCCCATCTTATCTGAGCGTAGAATATATTTTGCATGTGTAACATCCGATATCTTTCTATATATCAAAGTAAAATGCAATTATGTCCCACATAAAAGTTGCGTAGGCGTTCGAATTGGTGTTTTCCAATAAAAGTAAGTGCCATTTTGCTTCAACATGCATCAGATATGATTTGAATGACTGTAAAGTTTGAGTCAAGTTTAGTAGTATACAAGTCAATCGGAATCACGTTGAGATTGATAACACTCCACTCGAATGGTGTAAAGGATCATGAGTTTGTTTGAAATAGTTGATACTTTGAATCAAGGCAAGCTTTCAAGGGGCGCGTTAACCTAATTTAATAAGTATTTCTTTATAATTGCATTAATCAACTGTAGGATAAATGAAAATGACATTACCTTTACTTTTTTATGCAACTGGCGTTAATGAGCGAAGAGTCGAGCTTTCCATTAAATCTAGTTTTTAACTAAAGTACCAAATCAAATCTCATGGAAATCTATAGTTCAGTTCAGGGTAGAGAACAAATGTAATGGAGTTCCTTGTCTATTTCTAACCTTTAATTTTACGTCAATTTTTGGGCTACAAAACTTTGTGCGAAATCAACTCAGCTTGATTAAAAATTTGATCCTTCTTTTTTTCTTCCCCTGTCAAAGGACCTACTCACAAACGCCCTTCCCTCCATCTCAGATTCTTTCTGGAATTTTTCAACTTAAAATGGATTGACGTACTCATTCAATACCAAATTTAATTTTTAAATCCATCACTTTGTATCCTGACTATTATTAGGTTACACAGTACGCTTGGCATAGAGAGTAAGAGAGAGTTGAGCTGGAGACACAGAGGGGTTGAATGCGGTGATGTTGAAGACTAGGGTCGGAGACTCGGAGGTGGTGGGCTGGTGGCAAGCGGGAGTGGGTAGAGATAAAAGAGGGTATTGGTATGGAGTTTTGTCCTAAGATGCAAACCGGGGGTTTTGGAAATAAAGGATGTGAAGTAACATAAAAGGTGGGATGGTTCTTTCTAGGGAGAAGCCTTAAAACTTGATAAGAAAGTGCAATTGAATCCTAAAACTTGCAAAAAATGCAATCAAGTCCTAAAATTTATCAAATTAGTTCAATTAAGTCCTAAACTCAACACCAGCAAACTTACTAACAGAAAATGCTAACGTGGAGCGGACATGGCATTTTAAATAAATTTTCATTTTTCACATGGCTTTTTTTAATTATTTTTGTTCAAAATTAGATTAAAAACTAAAAAAGAAAAGTTAACATTTATTTTTAAAAACTATTTAAAAAAAAAAAAAAATGGCAGTCGTGGGCGCTTCCACCACCTCCACTGCCCATTGTCGGAGGGGCCGGCAACCATCGCCAACCATGGGCGAAGGTTATCGGCCCTCATCGCCGGCGAGGGTTGCCGGCCCGGGGGAGGGCCGGTGAGGCCTCACCCTAGTTGGGCGGCGGTCGGCCACCTCCGCCCAAGGCCGGCAACCATCGCCGGCCCCTCCGGCAATGGGCGGTGGCGTAAGTGCCCACTGCAGCCACTTTCTCTTTTTTTTTTAAATATTTTTTTTTAAAAATAAATTATAGTTTTTCTTCTTTAGTTTTTAAATCCAATTTTTTGAAAAATTGAATAAAAAATAATTTTAAAAAGCCACTTGGAAAATAAAAAATCATTTAAAATACCAAGTCAGCATTTTCCGTTAGTAAATTTGACAGTGTTAAATTTATGACTTAATTGAACCAATTTGACAAATTTTATGATTTGATTAAATTTTTTGCAAATTTTAGGATTCAATTGCACTTTCCTAAGAAGTTTTAGGAGCTATATTGCATTTATCCATTCTTTGCATTTTCCCCCAAGGTATAAATTTGACTTCTAGCAGGGGCCTAACTCCATTAAAAAAACTTAGGTTGGGGATTATTTGCAACATCCCCAAAAAACTTGCGATGTTCAGATTACCCCAGATTATCTTAAATTATTGACTTATGGATAATTTGCATATTAACAATACCACCATATATGCCGATGTTTCTCATTCATTTTTTTACTTGAACTTTTTTCTGCAGATGAATAAATTAAAAGTTCTAGATTTGACGGGTTGCATGTGCTTAAAAAGGACACCTAACTTCTCCAACTTCACGTCTTTGGAGATGTTGATTCTTGCTCAATGTGTCAAGTTAACCACAATTGATGGCTCCATTGGTAAGCTAAATAACCTAAGAACTTTCAATATCAATGGATGCAAGGTTCTTCAAGAGTTGCCTGCAGAATTCGGTTCTCTACAATCTTTGACGGAGATTATCATGCCCCAAAATTATCAAAACTTCAAGCTTCCAAACACATTTGGAAATTTGCAATCTTTGTCGAGTTTTATATTAGATGAGCACCCTGGAATCAGAGAACTTCCAAACTCTATTGGAAGGTTGGAGAAAATTACACGTTTGTCTTTATGCGGGTGTGTGGGGATAGAGGAACTTCCTTATTCTATTGGAGGAATGAAAGAGTTGGCTGAGTTGGATTTATCAAAGTCAGGAATAGTTAAATTACCTGATTCCATTAGATCTCTAGATAATCTAAAAGTGATCAGGGTAAGTTATACATGGATAAAAAAGTTTCCTCATACTATCGGACAAGTGAAGATGCTTGAAGAATTACATGCCAAGAAATGTTGGAATTTGATAGATGAAAACATTGATGAAATTGGGAAGCTAACTCGGTTGAGGATATTGGACATATCATATACTGGTGTATCTAGATTCCCCACAGTGCTAGGTCGTCTCACTAGTTTACAGACACTCGAAATGAGTTCGAGTCACCTACAAGAAGTCCCAGATCTTCCCTCAAGTTTGAAATGCCTTCACATGCAAGCACCTCATTTCCCATCTATTCCCGACCTCTCAAGCCTCGTCAAGTTAGATTATCTAGAATTATCTATATTATCTCGTTCAATACAGGAACCTGACATAGCTAGGACGAATGAGTCGCCAGCAGAGCAACTGATCCATTTGCTTCCGTCTAGTTTGTCAACCTTGAAATTTAGGGGCATTAATCTACTACCCCCTTATTCCAACTTAAGTAATTTGTTGGAAATGTCTATAATTGAATATTCAATGTCTCGCTTCTCGATCTCTCAAGACCTTGAACATTTGAGGGAATTGAAACTAAGTAAATGCAATTTGCTGGAGGAGATATGTGGTCTATCTTTCTTGACGAATCTAGAGTGCTTGGATCTAAACAGATTGGAAAGACTAGTTGAGATTCGTGGTTTGATGGAACTAAAATCATTGGAGCATCTCCGTATTGCCCATTGCAGTAAGATGGAAAGACTACCCAACTTATCAAAGTTAGATAAGCTACGGCACATTGAGCTAGAAGCTTGTCCAAATATAAGAGAGATCGAGGGAATCAAGGGCACAAAGAACTTGAAGTTGGATGATCGAGGTTGCACTATCCTGGAAAGATTGTCAGATGACCGAGGATCAACCTGGCTTTCTCGTAGAATACCTACATATGATGTGTTCTTGAGTTTTAGGGGATTGGACACTCGTCATAGCATTGTTGAGATAGTTTACGGGAATCTTGTTCGTAACAAAATTCTGGTTTTTAGGGATGATGAAGAATTGAGCTCTGGTAGAGGAATTGGCGAAGAGCTTCTATTAGCACTCGACGACTCCCATATGTACATACCCTTCTTATCTAAGAACTATGCTTCTAGTATGTGGTGTCTCCGTGAACTAGCCCACATGGTAAAATGCAAGAAGTTAGATGGGAAAAGAGTCCTGCCCATTTTCTATGATGTGGAGGTTGATGATGTTAAGCTTGAAAGCACATTGTACAGAAGTGCCCTAGATGAGTACAGGAGTTGGATTCCTGGCAACGAAGTGGAGGAATGGGAAAAGGCTCTTAGATATGTGGGGCATATGGATGGGTACAACCTGAAAACTCAAAGGTAATGCTGCTTTTTAATTAATTGCTCTTTACTTTCTAAATGATGAGCTAATAAGTCCTATAATTCAACTTTACTGCCAACGAATTTCAAAGTCACTGCAATGTAAACTTTTGCACAAAAATACTCAAGTACACTCGAGTAGGTTCTTACCACTATGCTTGGGAGAGCTTTCTAGGTGGATGAAGAAAAGATGTTCTTTGTTGGTTGGAAGTGTCAAGATACAGAGGTGAAGGCGGTGTAGGGATTTGAAAAACGATGAGAGAAAAATGAATATTGGCATATTTACATTGTAAGCGTGATCGTACCTCACTACACAATTACTGTATTATCCTTCACAATTTTGTCGTTTTCTGTTTCTTTTGAGGATATATTTGAAAAGTGCAACTTTCTCCCTTGCTTTCTTCACACCTCCACAAGGAACAAAATTAGTGGGTCCAGCAGAGGCTGCTTTTGATTCAGCTTTGGAAATAGACTTTAAGGAAATGGAAATATCTTTGACTTAAAGAGTTTTGAGGAAACGCAAATTCCGTTTAGTAAAAAAAATCTGCAAAGCTATTTTGGCATAAAGTGTGTTTGGCAAATCTTTGTTTTCTATAAAAGGCTTTTGAATTTCATTTTTCTTTTTTACTAAAATATATTAAGCTCTTTGCCAACTCTAGTGAAGATACGGGTAGTTTTGGAATAATGAGAGGTAAAACCGGAAAACTAATAAATTTATGATAGTAGTTTAAAAAAAATAATTTCAGCATTTGATTAAATGCTGAAAGCTCAAAACTGATTTCTATCAACATTGGGCTTTTAGCTTTTCCAAGGTTAGCATTAGATTGACAGCTCATTGGATAAGCTTGCCAAACACCTCAACATTTCTCCAAAGGGTTTTGGAAGCTGAAAGTCCCTTAGAAAAGTTAAATCAAACACATCCAGAATTCCTTTCACTTCCAAAGCGGTTATCTTCATTTTCTCGAGTCCTTCCAAAGAATGGCTTTTCATTCATCGCCCCATCATTCTTTCCCTCTATAATTCTTTCCCTTAAACAAATGCACCCTTAATTGATTTAGGTTATGTTTAATCGTCTGAGCTTATAATCAGAATAGGACTAGATATGATATGATATGAAATCTAGTTATTTTGCTATATACTATCTACCATTTTGTGATTGCACTAATAAAGTCGGATTTATTGACATCGTATCACGTATATTGTTTGGTACAAACAAGTATATTAATATAAAACGAACCAAAAAATTTATAAAAAGAAGTGGTAAAAAATCTCTCGACACTTTTCCTTGCTTTATTTTTATTTGCTTTTTTATTTTATTTTCCTCTCTTTTTTAATTAATTTCTTTTTTATTTCTTTCTTCCCCTTCCATCATTCTCTAATAAAATTCTATTAAATAGTAAACTATACAAAGATACCTAAAATTGTACAATACCTAAAATATGTAATAAATATAAATGTGTATTTATATTACATATTGAATTTATTTTATAAAATAGAATTAAATTCTAATATATAAATAAAAATGAGATTAAATTAAAACAACTAATTGTTACTTTTTGTTATTTTTGAATTTCTTATATTATAATTCAAATATTATTTATATTGAATATAATTTTAATTTTGTTAATTTAAGAATATTGTCGTTTGAGGAAAATAATTTTTCTATTATGGATATTAAAAATCTTATCCACATTTATCATTCCTCTCTCATGAGATAATTTTATCCAGTCTATATCCCCCTTATATCCGAATTTATCTTATTTGAGCAAACACTAAACACAGAATATAATAAATTTTATCATATCTTGAATTTTATCCTGACTGCCGAATGCAACCTTAGAGTTTAATGTCCACCACCATCAAAATTAGGATGGTGAAAGGAATATTTTCGGATAATTTAAAACTGTCAAAACAAGGGGAGTCACTATGCACAAAAATCAAATCTTTTAAGATCTCTAAGTTAAATAAAAAAGGAATTATAAATTCCATGTCTCATGGGTGTTCGGCCAGGTAGAATGTGAAGATGAAGAAAATAGAATATTCAATATAGATGAAGATGGTAATAGAATATTACCAGTTAATTTGTTTTGGTAGAATATTACCAAAACTAGCTTGTATTCATGTGCCCTGATTTCGCAAGGTTTTGCTTAGAGCCCGGACCTTATTTGCTTATCTCAAAATTCAGGTTCTATTGAGACCGACATATCATTTCCGATAGTTAAAACTGATTTCACCGATTCCATCAACAACAGCAACATCTCTTTGGCTTGCGAATTTCTAGGGCATCTTAAATTTCTTCATATTGAGCAGCATCCGACCAGATTCTAGTGTAGCTGTAGACCAATTAGGTTGCCATTTTGATATCCTTTTATTGCCTACCTGATGAAAACAGACCTTTTCTTTGGTTGTGCATTGCTGCAGCCTCGGAGAAGTAATTGAATTGGTTACTGAAGAGGTTTCGAGAGAGCTGTTGTTATATGCCGATGCAAGGAGGCCTCGAGCAGTTGAAGATTAGTGGCGTTGATAGGACGCTGCACGGAAATAAGTGTCAAACGAAAAAGAAAGAAAGAAATGGAATTTCATTCCGAGTGATGGCACATATCAAGCGATGGGAAGAATTTCCGCCTCTCTGAAGTGAAGGCATGGGAAGAGTCTCTAATACAGGTTGCACATATCACGGGAGTCGACCTCGAAACTTACAGGTAATTGCTTCTATTTTGATTAATTATGGCAAGATAGGTCATTCTATTAATATAAACACACCACGTAGAATTTTAAAGTTACTACATTGCAGCCTTTTGCATCCACGTAGCCGTACACTCAAGCAAATTTTTATTCTTGAGAACATTTTCATGATCTAGATTTCTAAAAATCACCACGGGAGTTCTATTAGTTTGAAGGCCAAATCCCAAAACACTGCATGAACTTATATCCACGAGACAAAAATATCTCCAGTTTCCAAAAGGCCTAAAAGGACATATCAATTTCTGCTTGAGGGATGAAAAAATCAACCTTTAAAATTTTCATTTATTCAGGCTCATGAATTCACTCGAAATAGTCTCTTTGAAACACTAATTTTTGGTTATTAACAACCTTGACTTTTTCAATTTAGGGCCTCTCTCCGTTGAAACAGACAGTCATTGATTCAGAAGTCTAAAAAACGACATTGTTATTGATTGGCAAGAAACAACGTTGTTTTGTCTCGCTGACGTATGCCTTGCTGACATATCTATTGCACTCATCCTCAGCATTGGCCACGTCAAATGCCACATTAGCTTGCATGGACAAAAAAATTGAGGGTAGACATTTTTGTCCATTAAGTGATGGGTCGAGCACTTTTTGGGTCCTTTGAAAAGTGGAGATATTTCTGTCCTCCATATGTAAGTTCGCTGTCTTTCTTATAAAAAAATTTGCCCCACTTTAAGGGTCCGTTCGTTTCGCGGAAAATAACTTCCAGGAAAACGTTTTTCAGATTTTCCGGTGTTCGTTTCACGGAAAATAAACTACTCAAGAAAAATATTTTCCATCATTGGAAAAATAACCTTCAAAGATGAAAAGTGGAAAACATTTTCCATAACTTCTTCCACCTTACTTCTTTTCACCAACATATTTTTGTTTTATTTTTATGCTTTCTTTTTCTTTTTTTCTTTTCTTTCTTTCATTTTCATCTTTCTTCCTTTTAGACCAAAAAAACAAAAAACAAAAAATCTTTCTTCCTTAGCCTTGGCCGGTTGCCGGCCACGACGGCGGCCGGCGACCGGCCATGCGAGCCGCCCGAGCTCCGCTCCGCCTCGCCTCGGCTCAGGGTGGAGCTCGCAACTCGCCGGATCCGGAGTTCACGGCTCGCCAGATCCGGCGAGCTAGGCGGTGCTTGGGCCTCGCCGAGCTCACCGGAGGTTCGCCGGGCTTTGGTGAGCCGTAAGCTCGCCGGATCTGGCGGCGGAGCTTGGGCTCCCGATCTAGGCAAGCTCGAGCTCCGCCGCGATCCGGCGAGCTCGTGGCTCGCCAGAGCCCAGCGAACCTTCGGCGAGCCGCAAGCTCCGCCCGGGCCGTGCGGGGCGTGCGTGCGGCGGCGGAGGAAGGAGGAGGAAGGAGGAAGGAGGAAGGAGGAAGGAAAAGAAAGAGGAAAAAGAAAAAGAAAAAGAAAATATAAAAAATAAATAAAAATTTCGATTTTGAAAAAATACAAATAATTAAAAATTCAATTTTTTATAAAAATATAAAAAAAAATTAATTTTTTGGTCAATTAAAAATATTAAAATTCAATTCTTCAATAATTTTTCCCAAATAATTAAATTAGCTAACGAACGGTGGAAAATATTTTCCATTCAAAGTTCGAGTTTCAAATTAACACCTAAAATATAGTCATTTTCCTGGAAAATGACTTTCCGGAAAATATTTTCCGGAAATGGCTCATTTTCCGCGAAACGAACGGACCCTAAATGTAAATATGAAGAAAATGCTCAAAGAAAGAGGAGCACCTCTTTTCATCATATGTTAATTTAATACTATCAATTTTTTTTTAGAATAGCCCTAAAAATAGCTTGAAAGAATATGCCCCAAATTCTCAAGATCTTGCTTAGAACCTGCATTAAATATTCCAAATATTTTGTGTAGCGATCAACATGTTATTTTCATATAGATCGCTGGATTTTACATGTTAACGAGATTATCTCCTCAAGTTTGGTAGGTGGATCCAATTTCATTCATTCTATCAAGAATAGCTACTTCGCATTGGTTCCTGAATTCTAGAGCATCTAAATTTCTTTCGTACGAGCAATATGCGATGAAAGATTGGTGTAGCTGTAGATTAATGAGTGCTAATACTTAATCGCTAGAGCCATAAACTATTAAGTTTTTGTTTACAGATTATGTTCTCAAAAGTAGATCCCTATAGTTTAATATATCCGGAGGAATTTTGTGGTCGAACAAAATTGCATAGCGGTGTCTTTACCACCTACTTCTTCATTGTTTCGTTTCTTTTGTGCAGCGAGTTAAAGATCTCCAAGTCATCATTTTTTGAGACATCAAATCAATAATTACACTGTCATTTTGATATCCTATTACTTTCTTTCCGTTTGACTAAAATGAACTTCTTTCACCTATGCATTGTTGGTAGGTATGGACAACGAGTCAAGGAGGTTGTTGAAGAGGTTTTGAGAGCAAGGGGATTATTAGACGTCGACTCTTCAAGCCTTCTTTTGGTTTTTTTGTCAAAGATAAAAAAGAATGGATTTGCTTTATAGCTAATAATATTCCATACAGCTGCATTCTCTTTCGATTGCTTGGAGGATCTAGATATTACATTTTGTCATGAAATTGATTTACGGTTCTAAAGCTTTCGTGCACTATTTACAAAAGGCTAGCATATTGCTATGAAGGAGTGAGAGATAGAGGAGTTTGAACTCTCATGCTTTATTGGAGGGTTAATGTCTAGTGAAGCTCTCGCGGGAACTTCCATTTATGGAGACAGCAGCTTTCTAGCGCTTGTCCATCTCAAACACCTTGCGGGGTTGCCCTAGCAAGTGGCAGCCCTTGGCCCGGATGGGCGAGGGCCGACGGTCCTCGTCGAATGGATCTAGGGGAGAGCCATGACCCTTGTCTCGAGATCTGGCCGAGGGCTTGCAGTGCCCTCGCTACCAATCGGCCAAGGTCGGCGGCCCCTGTCCAAGGCCCGGTGACCCCGGCCAACCCTCCCCCGTTGTTCTGGGTCCTTCTTAACAAATAGGAGGCGGCGACGAAGGTTAAGCCCTTAGCCACCTGCAATCTTCATCTTCTTCCTTTTTTTAATTAAATAAATTTATTTTTAAAAATAAATAAATAAATTTATTTTTAAATTCAATGTAATTAATATTTATATTAATTATCTAACCATGTCGACAAAAACAACGTCGTTTTTTCACCTATCTAGCCACGTTAGCATACAAAACAGCGTCGTTTTGCACTTGCTTCGTCGGAAAAACACCACCTATGCATTTTGGTTGGATTTTCTCGCCATGGACACTTAACCGATCTATTTTGCTTCGATTTTGGCACTTAAATGTCACTTTCCTTACTATTGACACTTAAATTTTACTTTCCTAACTTTTGGCACTTAAGTATCTCCTATGCCAAGTTTTGACACTATAGATGTCCAGGATTCTATTAAATTATGTCTAGAGGAAAGATCCGACATTAGCTTAGGTTTTTTATTTATCCTTAAGGGCTCGAGTAGAGTAAAATCTTCTAATCACATTTAATATTTTCACCAAAAAAAAAAAAAGTCTCACACTGTGATCAAGACAATTTCAACAATCAGCTAGGTTTATTCAAGGAATTAAGTTACTCCCCTAGAAGGTACATTAATTAGCAACCCTTATGGAATGAATTTCAAGAACAGTCAAGGAGCACGGATCAAGCTGTATTATATGATCCCTTGACTATTTCATTGCGTTATGATGAAGATATTTTATGAATTTTTATCTGATAAGAGTATTTCATAAATTCTAATCCCATGAGAATAATCTTCAACGCTTAAAGACCGTAATTCCAGTAGCCATGATAAGATAGCACAACTGAGACACATTGAAGTGACTATCAATTCCCTGCACAACACACCCAGTTTGTACGTTTGAGGGATATGTGATGTTGTGACCCACCTTGGCCGTGTATAGGAGAAAAGACATGGGTTTAGGGGTATTGCTTAAAAGACGAATTCATGACTCATGTTTGGGAAGCAAGCTCCCCTAAGTTCATATCTCGCACAACGTTGGGATATTCACATTGATGCTATGAGAATTTTCTAATGAGGATTCACCACTAGCTTATTGGGGCAGGCTAGAAACTAAATAAAACATGGGAATATACCTCACTTCTTATGCTACCAGAAAACCTAGGGTGAGGCTTGGTTACACTAATTGATCAACTAGTGCCCCTTTCAACACCTAATCTTGTTTATTTCAATGATCGACAATCTGGATTGATTTGTAAACTTATCCATTAACATGCGGGTAATCATATATGTATGCAATCATTAAAGTAACAATCAACAACCAAGAAAGTATTAAATAAAGTACAAGGAAAAGCAAGAATCTAACATTTAATAAATAAGAAAAATGACATTCCTAACTAGGTTAAAGGGAAATCACAATCAATATATTGAAAGTACACCATCAATTGATAATTTGTCTCAAAAAGGGAAACATTGGAACCCTATTGGAAGGCCCTAAGAGTTTGTTTAATTTTGAGCCCCATTTTTTAGCTATGATTTTCCCACACTTTAATAAAACTACTTAAAAACTAATTTTTAAGTTTTTTTTTCTGATTTTATAAAAAATAAAAAAATCGAAATTTTTTCAAAATATATTTTTTAAAAAGTATTTTTTAAATTTTAATTTTAATTTTTTTTGCAATTTTTATTCCAAAAAATAGTGACTCGGGCCGAGCCCTTGGCCCAATTCAATTGTGGGTTGGGTAAGGACTCATGGGTTTGGGTCATGAACACTAAAAGCCTAATTGAAGAAGTGGACTCAATGACTCAAACCCATTCGGACACGGGCGAAGATCAAGCCCAACTTTATCAAAGGAAAACATTGAAGTCCAATTCGCTTTAAGGACCCGTTTGTCAACTTGCCAAATAGTGAAAATTTCTACTATTTTATTCTTGAGAGTAGATCTGGAACATAAATCCATTTGGTAAATTTTTTTTTCCTAAGAACAAATTTGTTCTTGAGAATAGATTTAGAGTAAAATCGACAAGTAAAAAAATAGTTAATTCTTTATTCCCGAACAATTCTAAACTCAAGCTAACCCAAATTCTTTTTTTCTCTTTTCTTTTTCTTTTCTTCTTGTTCTTCATCCTTCTCTCTTCTTCTTCCACTACCATTGCCGTCACCGCCATTGCCATCCACCACCGCCGCCGCCAACGACTAGTTGGGCGAGCTCTTGCGAGCTTGTCGAGTTGGAGGCTCACCAGGCCAAGGCGAAGTCCGATGAGCTCATCATAGGTTCGTCTAGCCACTGGCCTCACTGGTGGCTAGGCCGGCCTCCCCCGGCCATCCCTTTGCCATTGGCGAGCCTAGCTTAGCTAGGCAACGCTCAGTCGAGGCCTGCCTGGCCACTGGCCTAGAGAGGTGAGGCCGAGCCTTGCCTAATTGCCTACGAGACTCAGTCGATGAGGTGTGGCCTCGCCGGGGGCCGACAATGCTCCAGCGAGGTTGCTAGCCCTCATCCGGCCGATCGTTGGTCATCCCGAGGTCGACGGCCGACCAAAGCAAAGAATAAGAGAGAAAAGAAAAAAAAAAAAAGAAAAAGTAATATAATTATTTTAAAAAATTAAAAGAAAATGGTTTAGATTAGAAATTTTGATAACGGTATCAAATGCAATATTATACCGGAAATAGAAATTTTAGACAATTGCCAAACGCCTTAAAATACTTAAAATATTCTTGGAAACAAAATAATAATAAAAAATCATTTCGATTAAAATTATTTTCGGAATTAGAATGGTGTTACCAAACACGCCACGCCCTAAAACAACTTCCAACTTTTGACCAAGATAGATAAAAATAAAAATAATAATAATAATAATAATAATAATAATAATAATAATAAAAACAACTTCCAGCACGTCCCAAATAAGCCCCGCTCTGAAATTAGCCCACTCACTTGACCTATCCACAAACTCCCTCCCAGACATGAAAATAACCTTAAACCAAATAAACTAACCTAAGCCCAACAACAAAATTCATCCCGTACCAAACACAAGGCCCCCCACGCCTTGAGTCCACGTTGGACTCATCTCATTCCCTGAACAGCAGCTTCTCTCCCACGCCGGAGCCTCCACAAAGCCCCACCGCCTAGACCAGCCGAGAAGCATTAGCGGCGCCCGGACCTCTACGTCCGACCACGGCCGAGTCACGGCCAACAACCGCGGCCGCTGCCGGAACCCCTTGCCCTTGTGGCCCCCTCACGGTTGGGCCAACCTTGCTCCGAACGGCCAAACCGAGACCCAATCTAAGCTCTCCACACACCCCTACCGTCCGAAAACCACGCCTCAGCGACGCTTTTTTCGCGTCGGCTCGATCAAAGAAAGGGGCAGCGACGGCCACAGACGAAACAACACGACGAGGACGAATATTCCCACACAAACTTTCAGATCTAGATCAGGCATTATATCAAACAATTGGGGTGCGCTTTTATAACGAGGGATTTTTGGCTCAACCGAAGCTCGACCCGTATCGGGACTCTCGACACGCGAAGACCAAGAAATAAGAAACAAAACGCGGGGCGACGCCGGCCGGAGCTCGCGGGATTCATACAGCCAGGAGCTCCAGCCCGGCGCGCCCAAAACAGGGCAAGAGCAGAGCCGAGCTTACCTGTTCGGCTTAACGGCTTCGCCGGGAAAGTCGTCGGATGGATCCGCGCGCGGCCGAGGCGTTGGCCGAGGCTCCCTCTCTCTCTCTCTCTCTCTCAGTCGCTCGGATCTGTCACTCTCCGTTTGCCCTCTCTCTCCGCATTCCGGTCTCAAGCTCTCCAAAACCCCCCAAAAATCCCCCCTTTCTACACACGCCCCCTCTATCCCTTTGAAGCATAAGCTCGTGCGCACGGCTTCTTAGTTCTTGCCTTGCCTTGCCAGCTGCGATTGCCGGCCTGGCCCCCGCCCGGACGTCTCGCGCGACGCTTGTTTCCTCCGTGCCGTCCTTCTCTTTTCTGCAGAACCCGAGGGAAAGAGAGGCAGAGAAAGAGAAGGCTGGGCCGATCTTGGGGTAAATAAAGCAAAAGTGGGCCGGCCCAGGCGAAGAGAGAGAAAAAGGAAAGTAAGAAGGAAGAGGCCGGGCCGGTCTGCCCATTTTTTCTTTAAAAATTTCTGTTACTATCAATGAAAATGCTCCTAAAATTTAATGTAAGTTATTTTTGCTATCAGTTAAAAATTAATCCATTTCTATACAATTAATGAATGATTAAACGGGTTGTGAAAATTTACGTGTCACCATGTGATCCACCCTATCTTAATCGATTGGAAAGATTATCAGAACCGCCAGTGTCGTGGTCCTACAAATGCAATTATTATGTGAGGTACTAACACCTTTCCAATTATAAATATAATTTCACTGCACAAAATCTTCTGTACATCCCGTAATACCTAGCGACCTTGGAAGTCCCACTTGGAATAAGATGCATATAAATAATACAACGTTCAGTAATAACTAACTTGTAAGCCATTTTATTTAATCAATAATCAGAAGAAGCACAGAAACAAGTATTCAGAAAACCATATCATGCTAGACTCAGTAATAGAAGGGACAAGGTTTGTCACACATTTTGATGTCCTTCTAGAAGTTCTGGATGATTAAGCTTCAAGTTTGGTTCTTCTACGTTAAACTCTAGCCATCTTTCTCTTTCCTCTTTCTGAAAAAAAAAGAAAAAGGAAAAGAAAAAAAAAATACATACCAACAAGAAAGGATCTATAATATATATATATATATATATATATATATATATATATATATATATACATGACAAATGAAGCAATAGTTTAAAAAGTTCATATTTACAGGCTGCACAGTTTTTTTTTTTTTTGGTCGGAACAGGCTGCACAGTTGATTTATGGATAAATTGATTTTTTTTTCTGAATTGCAAACACGATATTAAAATATGAGAATTTTTTGCATATTATATATTTGTGTATAAAAAGTTTCATAAATCAAGACAAGCACACTGTAATTGCAAATAATTCAGCACGAAATACAAGGTGAAGAAGCCTCATGCACTGCACGCATGGACCAACTCACAGCAGTGACTGGGGCAGGCAAGTAAGAACAAAAGACAAATGAAGCCAAGCCCACAAGAATGGAGCCATAAAACAAGGGAGTCCACCGTCACATACTTATGTCACGGGAAATCGATTATATACATTCGCTTCTTTTCCTATTCTGTGATAAGCATCTTAACTTTTTTCAATTTGAGCAATGTCGGACCAAATTTCAGTGTAGATGTAGACCAATTAGGTTGTCATTTTGATATTTTTTGTATTGTGTGCCTCACGAAAACATATGTTTTTCTTTTATTGTGTAAAGCTATAGCCTCGAAGAAGTACTTGAATCGGTTGCTAAAGAGAATTTTAGACATATGAAATATGCCAATGCAATAAGTAGGACTTGGAAATACTTAAATTGCTATCAAAGACAAAAAGAAATGGAATTCCATTCCAAGTAATATCTCTTCATCTGTTTAGTAAGTGACTTATTGTACAAGTGAATGTTCAATAGAGCCCATATTGTAATTGTATTTAAACCGCAAAGCTTAGTGAAAAGATTAGTTATGAAAAATATTAAGGTAAAAAGGAAAATTGGGTCCAAGTCAGAATGTTCAATAGAGCAATGGCAGCGACCCGAATTTTTGCTGGCATGGAGAGAAACTAAAAACACGATCAACACAAGAACGGACTAGAGCAGGGTGCGGGTGTAACTTGAAAAAACAGAAGACTGGAAATTATTTAATAGAAATCACAAAATTTTGGGAGTGGGGCCAAATCTTGCTAAATGGAAAAAAAAAAAATTGCGTAAAGTTTTATCATAAAAGAAAAAGAAAAGAAAAGAATCATTTGAGCGGCCAATACCCACGAATCTCTTCATTTTCTGGATAAAGCGTACGTTGTCCACAAATAATTTTGTGTTTGTGGCATCCCTCTGTCAAAACCTGCAGATTAAAGGTCTCAATAGTTTGTAGAGAGAGCCAAAGGAGATTGACCGGTAGTTGGCTTAACGACCTATGTAATTCATTTCTTATATGAATTGGTTATCTTGTTTCGAAAGGGTCGCGACAACACTTGAATTATTAAAAGATAACCAATGTTCCTAGACAACACCATACAACATAACCAATGTTCCTTCAATTATTAAAAAATGGTGGAAAATGTATTTTGACACACTGGCCAATATTTGACTAATGTAAAGGTTGCAGATCTAAGATTGAAAAACCAAGATGTGTATTGGCAAGTTTTAGAGAAAAAATAAAATATGAAAGTCAATCTCAACAAACTAATTTTTTTGTGTGCAAAATCTGAACAAACTAATTAGTTGACTTAAAAAATACTATTCAATATCCAATCACCTTACTTAACGACTATTCAATGTCCAATCACTTTACTTAACGTTATTGTCTTGCTGTAAAGAAAAACCCACCACCTTTTTCTGTCTTCTATTGCTCTATCAAATTCTTCCCGAAATTTCAATTTTGCCCCTTTCCTCCTTTTTTTTTTTAATTGTTTGTAAGATTTTTCCTTTTCTAATATTCGACTCCCTGTTGTTGGACCACGTGTGTCCCACGTGACTTGGTCTCCACAAATTTTCCTCCGGGAGCACTTTGCCCTTTGCCCTATATCGTTAACTCTCCGTCTCTGTACGCCTCCATGTTCTGATTTTTACCGAATCCCTTCGTTTCCCAGTAACTCGCCTTCAACCTCCCTGCGTTGACTTTGCCCTTCTTCTCTTCAACTTGAAAGGTTATACTCGATCTTACTCCTCTGTACCCTCCCAATTAGCTCTTTTCGCAGAGCGGTTCTCCCCTGTGGGTGAATACAGCTGACAGGATCGGCCCACAGATGGAATTCGACGGAAGTCAGGCTCTAATGATCATCCTTGCTTTGACTGTAGGAGGACTATATGTGCTCTGATTGGGCTTCTGTTCGAGCTATTGTTGGCAGAGATGGACAAAAAAAGAAACTTTGGTTGGGGACAACTCACGAAATCGAAGAGAAGGAGGGGCTCGGAGTCAACCTCGAGAACAAATGATGCGTCTGGAGAAGAGACCGAGGCGCTAAGGAGGGACTCGGGGTCAACCTCGAGACTAGAGGATGTGTATCGAGAAGAGAACGTTGTGATAAGGAGGAACTCGGAGTCAACCTCAAGAACGGACGATGTGTCGAGAGAAGAGAACGAGGCGTTCAACACATCGGGAACATAGTACGACGTGTTCTTGAGTTTCCGGGGACCAGACACGCGCAACAACTTCACCGATTGCCTTTACCGTAGATTGAAACTCGCTGGATTCCATGTCTTTCTAGATAATGAAGAACTTCGAGTCGGCAAAGAAATCGGTGGAGAGCTTTTGAAAGCACTTAACAAGTCTCGAATCTACATACCCATCTTCTCTCACAATTACGCTACCAGCTCGTGGTGTCTCCGTGAGGTTGCGCACATGGAAAAATGCACCTCAAAATCAAATGGGAAGAAAGAGATACTTCCCATCTTTTATGATATCGACCCTGATGATGTTAAACTCGAAACCAAATTGTACAAAAATGCCATAGCCAAGCATGAGGAGAAATTCGGCCCGGATGAATTGAAGCGGTGGGAGGCTGCTCTCGTAAAAGTTGCACATTTCAGGGGATGGGATCTTAAACGGAAAGGGTAATTTTCCTCAATTTTTTTGGTTCTTGTTAATAGACGCAGTAGTTACACTTTTCATTTTGTCAATAAAGCAATGCAACATTTTTTCATTTTAGGAAAAAAATAATAGGGCAAAAGGGTCCACTTTAATTCAATTTACGAGTGAATCCGATGACTCTTACTTGAATCCGGTCCGATAGGTCTAGTGAGAACTTGCCAACTAAAATCAGTTTCCCTTTTTTTGCCAAAAAAATCTTGTTTACTTAGATAACAAGAGAACAGTTTTACCTATTGAGAATATCTATTTTGCTTCTTTCGATTTTTCTCGAGTCCCCGAATTTTTCTTTTATCTCAGAATTCAACTGCTACATGAGCTCAATCCTATAAATATATCTCAGCAATACTGGCACTTTGGATCATATGTTGCTGCATGTTAGCATTATGAAAAAAATATTAAATCTTGCTCCGTCCATTCCATCAAGAATATCTCCTTCACGTCAATCGGCTCATGCATTATCTGAATCATCTCTTATACATAAAATTTAGTGACATCCATGAAATTCCAACATGTGTATTAACTGATTGTGCCGCTTAATTTCCACGACTTATTTAACCATATGGTCCCTAGAGAAAGACATATCTCATATCCGCGAGGATTTTTACCCTTTTCTTTCATGTCATTGACTAAAACAAAAATTTTCTATTTTGCTGCAGCCAAGGGGAACTAATTGACTTGGTTGTCGAAGAGGTATTCTGTAAGCTTAATGCCAGATGCGTGGATGTGCCTAAACATCTGATTGAAGATCATCCTCAGATAAAAGCCATAACAGAAAAGTTGGAAGTTGACTCTGATGGTGTACGTTTCCTTGGTATTCATGGAGTGGGTGGCATTGGTAAAACAGTACTTGCGAGGATTGTGTTCAACAGATTATCTGATCACTTTGACGGCGTTAGTTTCCTTAATGACGTTCGAGAGTCATCGAAGCGTGGTCTTATAAACTTGCAAAAAAAGTTATTATCAAGTTTTGTTGGTTCTGTGATTATTGACCAAATTAAAGAGATTGAGGATGGGATCCGTTGGATCAAGAAAGTATGTAATACTAAAAAATGCCTCATTGTTCTTGATGATCTAGACAAGAAAGAGCAACTCGAAAAGCTAGCTGGATAATCTGATTGGTTTGGTTCTGGTAGCAGGATCATTATCACAACTAGGGACAAAAGTTTCCTGATGACTCAAGTGGAATCATCTAATGAACAAGGTCAAAATCAAACCAAAGGAATTTTGGCTTATGAAGTTCGTGAGATGGAATATGGTCGAGCACTTCAGTTATTTTGTAAGCACGCATTCAGAAGAGACTCTCCTGTAGAAGGATATGACCATCTTGCAGAGAAAATTGTCTGTAGAGTAGGGATGCTTCCTTTGGCTGTTGAGGTGATAGGTTCATCTCTTTATTGTGAGGGCTTGGTCCTGGAGGAACATCTTGATAAAATAGAGTTATGGAAAGACACATTGAAGCAGTTAGATGAAGGTCCTCACAAGGATGTCCAAGATGCATTAATGATAAGTTATGATCAATTGGAGCCTAAGAACAAAGAAGTATTTTTAGATATTGCTTGCTTTTTCACCAATGAGGACCAAACATATCCAATTATCATGTGGCGTGACCGTAATTACCATCCTCACCGTGCAATTAGTATTCTCCTCCTGCGGTCCTTGATAAAAACTAGAGATGGTAAAAAGTTTTGGATGCATGACCAAGTTCGAGATCTGGGAAGGTACATTGTCCTCGAAGAATATCCTTGCAAAGAAAATCCTCACAAATTTAGTAGGGTATGGATTCAAGAGGATGCTTTAAAGCTATTGGAGAGAAAAGAGGTAAATGGAAGAGTATGTCACACAATATTTATTTGGAAAGAGAAATTTGTTGAATTTTTTCTTTTAATTTACAGTTAGCTTTGTTTAACTTCCCATTTGTCTTCTTAGTGAGGCAGCTCTCTCAAACATTTGGATCAAAAGGTCTTGTAAATATGTGGAGAGAGACCAGATAGATTGCCTAATAGTTAGCTCTGTTTTCTAGATTCTATAGAGTAGAAAATAACTTTTGGGAAATTCTGAAACAACAAAGGACCGATTCACGTGCTATCCGAGCAAAGGCAGAAGAAAACTTGTATGAAGAATTTTTAAATTACTTTCAAACATAATTACACAAAAAACCAAAACTATGAAGATTGGATTTGACATGGCAATTATATTTCTTGAAAAGTAGAAAATGAGAAAGAGAGAATAAATTTAGGAGATATGTTCAAATGGAGCTGAATTTTTCTGTTAGTCATGTGAACGAAACATATTAAGTCAACTTGGGAGAAGTTGTGTGCCAGGTTGGTTTCCTATAGGAGAAATTGTTTACGAGCGCTCATATGCTTCCTTTCTTTATAGCTTTTCGAGAGTTTAAAGTTTTATGAACTCAATAATCTTGAGAGTCTGGTGGCAGAGAAATCCAGATGTAGAAGCATTAAGCCTGACTTCCAATGGTTGTAGCCGCAACTTTACACCTGAAGAGTTTGCCGCTCTACCAAATTTAAGGTTCCTTCGAGTGAAAGAGTTTGATTTTTGTGGCGACTTCGAGAATCTTCTTTCGGAGCTAAGATGGCTTTCTTGGCAAATATGGGAAACAACTTTCCACGCGAATAACTTTCACTTTAGCAATTTGCTTGTGCTCGACCTTTCAGATAGCAATATTAGAGATGGTTGGGGTGGGTGGAGCCAAATGAAGGTATGATTTGCCTTACTCTATATACTTCTTTCTGGTCCTTACCTCATTTGCGATAATAGAAGCAACATATATACTTCACTTCTTTGTATCATTACCTCATGCAATTGAGTCAATGATTGGATGCACTCCTCATTCAATTTGAGTATAGAACATATTTTGCATGAGTAAATCCGAAATCTTTTCATATCATAGTAAAATACAATGATGTCCCACATACAAAGTGCCTCATGTGGATTACAACCTTGGTTTTTTAGCTCTGAAAGTTGCTTAAGCTTTGGAAATGGCATATTCCAATAAAATTAGCGTATTCCAATAAATGTAAATGCCATTTTGCTTCAATATGCACCAGAATATGATTTGAATGACGTAAACTTTGAGTCAAGTTGAGCTAGAAAAGTCAACTGGAATCAAGTTTGAGATTGGTAACATTTAACTTGATGCGTAAATGATCACAAGTTTATTTGGAATAGCTAAGTTGATTATTTGAATCAAGGCGAGCTTGAGCTTCATAATTTTGATTCAAGCGGCTCACTAGCCTAATTTAATAGCTGATTGTCCATGTGATGTTTATGATCTATGTTATGTTTATGATTACGTTACTGAACTGCAAATAAATGAAAATTCCATTACTTTTACTTTTCTATTTTACCTGAGTTAATGAGCGAAGGCTCAAGCTTTACATTGAATCAAATCAGATCTCACATGGGGGTTGAATGCGGTGATGTTGAAGATTGTTGTCCAAGGTGGTGTGCTGGTGGTCAATGGCAGTGGGTGGAGAAAAACTAGGGGTGCTGGTATTTGGGGCTTGTGGGTGATCTGGGAATTAGAGTCTTCTGTATTTTCGTAGCAATGATACTTTAGCCTTTTGTTTATGGAGTTTTGTTCTAAGAAGGGAACTAAGGGTTTTTGAAAATAAAGCACATGAAGTAAAAGGTGGGATGGTCCTTTGTTACCTGTGGTATAAATTTGACTCCTAACAGGGGCCTAACTCCCAGGTCGGGGATTATTCTAAAAAATTTAAAGTACGAGAGTTATTTGCAACAACCCCAAAAATACTGGGAAATTCAAATTACCTAGATTATCCTAAATAATGACTTATGGATAATAAGCTTATTAGTAATATTACGACACATGCTGATGTTTCTCATTTATTTTTTCACGTTGACTTTTTTTCTGCAGATGGATAGATTGAAGATTCTAGATCTAACGGGTTGCGTAAGGTTAAAAAAGACACCCGAGTTCTCTAATTTCATGTCTTTGGAGAAGCTAATTCTTGCTGGGTGTGTCGAGTTAACCACAATTAACCGCTCCATTGGTAAGTTAGAACACCTAACTTCTTTGAATATCAAGGGATGCAGGTTGCTTGGGGAGTTACCCGAAGAAGTCGGTGCTCTACAATCTTTGACAGAGGTTATCATGCCCCAAACTTTTCAATGCTTCAAACTTTCGGAGGCATTTGGCAATCTGAAATCTTTGTTGAGTTTGATATTAGACGAGCACCTTGGAATCAGCCAACTTCCAAGCTATATTGGAGGGTTAGTGAAAGTTACATATTTATCTTTACGTTGGTGTATGGGGATAGAGAAGCTTCCATGCTCTCTTGGAAAAATGGAAATGGTGGGCGAGTTGGATTTATCAATGTCAGGAATAGTTGAACTACCTGATTCCATTGGAGATTTGAAGAAACTAAAAGTCATTAGAGTAAGCTATACAATGATAAGAAAGTTTCCTCATACGATCGGACAAGTGGAGATGCTTGAAGAGTTACATGCCAAGAAATGTTGGGATCTGACAGATGAAAATCTAGAGGAAATTGGGAAGCTATCCCATTTGAAGATATTGGACTTATCATATACTAATGTATCTAGATTCCCCACGGTTCTAGGTTGTCTCTCTCATCTCCACACACTTGAATTGGGTTCGAGTGACCTTCAGGAGGTACCTGATCTTCCCTCAAGTTTGACACGCCTTCACATGCAAGCACGTCAGTTCCAATCTATCCTTGACCTCTCAAGTCTCGTTAATTTAGATTATCTGGAATTATCTAGATTAACTGTTTCAAGAGAGGAACCTGACCCAAGTTGGACAAACAATTTGCCAGTAAAACAACTGATCCATCCGCTTCCAAGTGGCTTGTCAACTTTGAAATGCAGGGGCATCATGCTACTACCATCGCTTTCCAACTTGAGAAAGTTATCAGTTCTGTGTGTCATTGAATATCCAATGCCATACTTCTCTATCTCTCAGGAGCTAATACATTTAACGGAATTGAAACTAAGTAAGTGCAAATTTGTTGAGATAATATATATGTCATGCTTGAAGAATCTACAGCACCTGGAACTAAACAGATTGGACAGGCTGGTTAAGATTGAAGGTTTGTCAGAATTGGCATCCTTGTTGTACTTTCGTATTTCTGACTGCTATAGGATAAAAAGGTTACCCAACTTATCAAAGTTAGATAAGCTGCAACACATTGAGCTAGAAGCTTGTCCAAAAATAAAAGCGATTGAGGGCATCAAGGGCTTAGAAAGGTTGGTGTGGGATAATCGTGGTTGCATTGTACTAGAGAGATTGCTGGATGTCTCAAGATCGACTTGGATTTCCCGCAAAACACCAGAGTGCCAGGTTTTCCTGAGTTTTAATGGACCGGACACTTCTTTTAGCATTGTCGATGTCCTTTACAAGAATTTGGTTCGTAACCAAATTTCGGTTATCAGGGATGATGACATATTGAGCTTTGGTGATGGAATTGGCGAAGAGCTTTCGCAAGCACTCAACGACTGCCATATCTACATACCCTTCTTATCTAAAAACTATGCTTCTAACTGGTGGTGTCTCCGTGAATTAGCTCACATGGTAAAATGCACGTCAAACTCATATGGGAAAAAAGTAATCCTGCCCATTTTCTCTGATGTGGAGGTTGATGATGTTAATCTTGAAAGCACTTTGTACAGAAGTGCCCTAGATAAGCATAGGTGGAAATTTGGCAACGAAGTGGAGGAATGGGAAATGGCTCTAAGAGAGATCGCGCACATAAGGCGGTTCAACATGAATGGTAACAGGTAATCCTGCTATCTTTTATTAACTGGACCAAATTGAAATTTAGCGCCATAGAATTTCATGATAAAAAAAATGTAAACTTCTGCACAGAAACAGTCGAGGACACTTAAGTGAATTCTTATGCTTTGTATGAAAGAGTTTCTTAGGTTGGTGAAGAAAAAGAAGGCAAAGAAATTTGTGGTGAAGAAAATGTATTATTTGGGTTGGCTGGATTTGTAGGGTGCGGAGGTGAAGATAGTGTAGGGATATGAAAATGAAGAATGAAAATTGAAAATTGGCATATATATTTCTTTGTATTTTGGCTTCTATGAAGTTAATTTGTTTGCAACGGCCGATAAAATTCGTTTTCTGAACGATGTATCCAGACGATGTATACAGAAAACCTATTGTTAAAGCAGAGAAGGTTGCCTGGGCTGGACATCTCATTCTCCTATGAAAATTGAAGGATTTAAATAGGCTTTGGATAATTACTATATAATCCTTCACAATTTTGTCATTTTTTGTTACTTTTGAGAATTCATTTGGAAATGAGAGAAAAAAGTGGGAATTTCTCCCCTGCTTTCTTGACACCTCGGCGAGAAACATAGTTGGTTGACTTGGCAAAAATTTATTTTACTTCCATATCAGCATCTGCATTTTAGGATTCAACCCAGACATGATAAATTCTTTCCACTCTGAATCTTGCTTTCCAAACGGAGTGTTTTTTTTTAGGATACAACTAAAGAATAGAAAACAAGGCACTCAAAAAGAACGAAGAAAATTTCTATAAATGGAGAAAAGGTGTGATTTAAAATTAATCTAGGAAATTGATTTAAAATTTCACAAGATGGAAAGAAGTTCGTTGGAGTTTAGAACCCATATGAGATTCATGAGGTAAATCATTTAACTCTCTTGGCCATTTTAAGTTTCCGATTTATCGTTGGTTTGATGCTACACAATTATTTTTTTTTCTTATTGAGGTAACATAGTGTATAAGCTTCTGTAGAATGTTCTAATAATCTTTGAGTTGAAAGTCGTTTTGAGTGCATTTTATGATATAAAGTAATGATAAAAGGTGCTTTGAAATAATCACTTCAATTGTCTCCATAACAGGAACATAAAAGGTAGTGCAAAAGTGTTGATCCAGTATAAATGCAGTGATTCCTGGAGTGAAATGAAATTAATGAGTCCTAAATTTATGTATAGATGGAGTGACTAAGAATGATCAATTTTAAGCATATATACATTGTGAAAAATTTGATAACACCCTTCAAGAGCCAGAAAAATTGCTAAAAAAATTAGATAACATCCTCCAAGAGCGAGAAAAATTACTAAAAAAATTATAAACCTATTACAATTGTGTTGATTAAGTCATAAACATTTTTTTTTGGCCAATTGAGTCCTAAATCATTTGCATTTGAGTCAATTCAATCTATCTGGCCAATTTTGGTTGGCCAGCTCTAACATGGACGTGACGCGGCCGGTGCTAAAGTGGACAATTTTTAATAATATTTTAGTACTTTTTTATATTTTAGAATCTTATTTTTTAATTTCTTTTTCATGTTATTTATTTTCTCTCACTTTTTTTTCCCTTCACTTCTTCCTCCGGCTAGTCACTGGACCTTGATGATCGGCCGGGCGAGGGCCGGTGAGCTTGTTGACCTCGCCCAAGCCGCTGCGTGGTTGGTGAGGCAAGGTTGAGACTTGCCTAGCCACTAGTGAGGCCCAAGCCATCGTCAGAGCTGCCAGGTTGAAGGCTGTGACCTCTTGCAAGGGCGAGTCTTGCGTAGCCCAGCCCAGCCCAGCCTAAGCCGCCCTCGCGGCCTATGGCGAGGGCAAGCCTCCCCATGGGGCGAGGCTAATAAAGTCAACCTTGCCGACCCTCACCTCGGTTGGTTGTTGAGATCTAGTGACCAACTAGAAGAAGAAGAAAGGGAAAGGAAAAGAAAAAGAAAAGAAAAGGAAAAATATATTAAAATAAATAAATAAATAGTTTGAAATATTAAAATATTATTAACAGTTGTTCACATTAGTGCTTGGTTGCGTCATGTATGTACGACATTTGGTATCCATGTTAGTGTCGATTGGTTAAAATTTGCTGGATGGACTAAACTGACATAGATGTAAATATTTTAAGACTCAATTGACAAAAAAAAAACGAAGTCCAAGACTAAATTGACACAATTGTAATAGATTTTGGAATGTTTTGGTAATTTTTCTTCCAAGAGCCTGCCATTGAATGATAAACTGAATTTTGCAACAGCCAATGTAGAATTGTCAATGCGATGGTTTTTTCTACCTTGAAATGTGCCTTTCAACCAAAAAGAAGATCAAGTCTTTGAATTATAATTATTTATGTATTTGTTATGTATTATGTTTTTATTATTTTGTACCCTTGGAAGGGGTGTGTGTAATGGGTTTAGAGTAGTATTTTTCATTATTTAATTTTGTGTCAAATGCCCCTTGCCTTCTTTAATTCAAATAAATAAATAAATAAAATACATAAGAAGAAAAAATTTCCACCACTAACCTCAGGATTAATATGATTTTATTAATAAAAAATAATTAAAGTTAAAAAGTTAATGATGAAAAAAAGGAAAATTTTCAATAAGGGTTTGAAGTGCCCTCGATTTATAAAATGAGGAGATGAAGTAAATATATCTCAAATAGAAACATGAAGTACTTTCATTTTCTCAATAAGGGCATGGAGTGGCCATGTTACTCTCAAAGAAGGAGTTAAACCTCATCGATTGGTGAGAGCATTTTCATCATTTACTTTTTCTTATTTTCTTTTATTTTTCTATTATTTTATCTCCAACCCACAAGTGGGAGCGCTGGACCTGCCCTCTTGCCTGGTTTTTTGTTTTTTTTTTTTTTTAATTTGTATTTTTTAAGTATTAGTCTTTTTTTTTTGGAAAAAAAAGAAAAAGGAAAATAGAAAGCAAAAAAGGGAAGAAAATAAGAAAATATAAAGGATAGAAATGCCCTAGACCAGTCGATGAAGTAAGGTCCTTCTTTGAGACTGACATGGCCATTTATAATCCTTATTTGAAGCAAGGCTCACTTCAGGCCATTTTTTGAGAAATAGAGAGCACTTTGGGCTCTTACTTGAAATTTCCCTAAAAAAAATGATAAATAAGTATGAATATTTAGGAAAAATTATCTGATATGGTTATTACTTAAAGGCCAAGTGACAGTAAATCTCTATATTTTTAACACTCTCCAATTTTATCCTAACCTTTAAACCTATCAGAAAAGTAGCCAAATCTCTCTAAGTTGTATGAAAACTATTCCAAACCATTTAATACCATTTATGAGAGGAATATTCGGTTAGATTCTTTCTCGACTTTCAATTTTGCCTATAGAAGAAAGAAGATTTATCTAGTTCTAGTATTCAAGGGAGGACATTTAAGGGAAAATAATGTAACGGATGCATAATTCAAGGGAGAATATTTATTTGTCTTCATATCAGCTAATTTTTGTTTATTAAATGTATTTACAAATTTTTGATATGGAGAAAAAGTGAAAAATTAGGTTCTATGCCAATATTCAGATAGATCTAGTGTGAACTTACCAAATAATATATTTTCACTTTTTTATGCCAAAAATAAAACTTTTGCACGAAGAAAATAATAAAACAGTTTTACATATAAAGAATATCTGTTGTGCTTATCACTTTGGATTTTATGAAAAAATCCGAGCATTATGAAAAAAAATTACTTTCTTAAGTTTTGTTAATCTTACTACATCCATTCCATCAAGAATGTATACTTCATATCAGTCGGCTCATGCATTATCTAAAGCATCTCCAATACATCAAATTGAGCGGCTTTTCATGAAATTCCAGTGTACGTGTCAGCTTACTATTGTGCTTAATTTCCGTCCATAGAAACTGCAACGGTTGACTTATTTAACCATGGGATCGTCATATCCGGAGGAAATTTATGCCCTTGTCTTTCATGTCATTGACGAAAAACGTATTTTTTGCTTTGCTGCAGCCATGGAGAACTAATTGAATCGGTTGTTAGAGAGGTTTCACGCAAGCTTAGGGGCAAAAATGTGGATGTCCCTGAACATTTGGTTGAGGATCACAGTCAGATAGAAGCGATAATAGATAAATTGGATGTTGACTCTGGTGGTGTGCGTTTTGTTGGGATACATGGAATGGGTGGTATCGGTAAAACAACACTTGCGAAGGTTGTGTTCAACAAATTACTTCTTCAGTTTGACAGTGTTAGTTTCCTCCACAACGTTCGAGAATCATCCCGACATAGTCTTGATGGTCTTGTAAACTTGCAGAAAAAGTTATTATCAAATGTTATTGGTTCTGGGGATACTGTCCGAATCAAAGACATAGGTGATGGGATGGCTCAAATCAAGAGAGTATGTAGGACTAAAAAGGTCCTCATTGTTCTTGATGATCTAGACAAGAAAGAGCAACTCCAAAAGCTAGCCGGAAAATCTGATTGGTTTGGTTTGGGTAGCAGGATCATTATCACAACTAGGGACGAAAGTATCTTGATGACTCAAGTGGAATCATTCGGTGAAGTGGTCCTAAATCAACCTAAAGGAATTTTGGCTTATGAAGTTTATGAAATGGAATTTGGTCAAGCACTTCAGTTGTTTTGTGAGCACGCATTCAGAAGAGACGATCCCATAGGAGGATATGAGCATCTTGCAGAGAAAATTGTCCGTAGAGTGGGAATGCTTCCTTTGGCTGTCGTGGAGATAGGTTCAAGTCTTCGTTCTAGTCAAAAAATTGGAGAATGGGAAGATAAGTTGATGCAGTTAAATAAAGGTCCTTTGAAGGTTGTCTGCGATGCATTTTATGAAGGATTGGCAGATGAGGAAAAAGAAGTACTTTTGGATATTGCTTGCTTTTTCACCAACGAGGACCAAACGTATCCATATATCATGTGGGATGACTGTCGAGTGCAATTAGTGTCCTCCTCCAACAGTCCTTGATAAAAATTAGAGATAATAAATTTTGGATGCATGATCAATTGCGAGATCTGGGAAGGAAAATCATAGTTGAAAAATATCCTCACAAATGTAGGAGGGTGTGGATTCATGAGCATGTTGTAGCAATGCTATGGGACAGAAAAAAGGTAAAATGGAAGACTATGTCACATTATTTTTATTTGGAAAGAGAAACTTCTTGCATTTTTGCTTTTATTTTATTGTTAGCTTTGTTTAACTTACCATGAGAGCTCTCTCAAACATTTGGGTCAAAAAATCTTTTAAATTGGTGGAGAGAGACCAGATTTTTTTTTTCTAGATTTGTAGAGTAGTACATTGTTTTCTGGAAGTTTTGAAACAACAAAGCGCCATTTCATGAGCAATCCGAGCAAAGTCAGAAGAAAACTAGTGGTATGAAGAGTTCTTAACTTACTTTCAAACACAATTATAGAAAAAACAAGAAAAAACTATGAAGATTGCAATTAATATGCGTAATATTTTTCTTGAATATTAGAAAATGGGAAATGGACAAATGATTTATAAGATATCTTCGACTGTATGCTTAACTAATCTTGAGTCTCTGTTGGCAGAGAAATCAAGGTCTGGAAGCGCTAAGCCTGACTTCCAGTGGTGGCTGGAGGAGCATCTATACGGCTGAAGAATTAGCTGCTGCATCAAAATTAAGGTTCCTTAGAATGAAAGGCCTGGATGGCATCTTTGAGAATCTTCTTCCGAAGCCAGGAAGGCCTTTTAGGGAAACATTGGGAACGGTTTTTCATGCAAATAACTTTCACTTCAATAATTTGGTCATGTTCGACCTTTCAGATAGCAATATTGGAGATGGTTGGGATGGATGGAGCCAAATGAAGGTATGATATGCCTTACTCTATGTACTTCTTTTTATCATCACCTCATTCGCAATGATAGAAGCACGACATATATTTTACTTCTTTGCATCATTACCCCCATACGATTGACCTAAAGGTTGCATGCACTCTCCATCTCGTTTGAGTGTAGAATATATTTTGCATGAATCAAAGTAAAACACAATTATATCCCACATAAAAAATGCTCCATGGGGTTTATAACCTTGATTTCGTAGTTATGAAAGTTGCTTACTCAGGATTTGGAATTGGTGAACTCCAATAGAGTAGCCGTTTTGCATCAATAAGTTGATGATTTATATTAAGGCGATCTTGACCATCACGAGACTTTATTCAAGGGGCTTACTAACCTAATTTAATAGTTAAGTGTTTCTTTATAATTGCATTAATGAACTGTCAAATAAATGAAAATGACATTATCTATGCTTTTGTAATTAATTCGAGTTAATGAGCGAAGGCTAGAGTATTACATTGAATCTAGTTTTTAACCACAGCGTCAAATCAAATCTCAGAGAAATCTATGGTATAGATTCGGGGTGGAGAACATATGTGATGGAGTGCCTTTTCCATTTTTAAAATTAATTTTAAGTCAGTTTTTGAGCTACAAAAATTGCGTGAAATCAATTTAGCTCGATTGGGTACCCTGCCCCCTAACAGTTGCCATTTAGTCACCTCTTGTGATTTTTCTACAATTTTTCAACTTAAATGGATGCTCCTATTAAGTTGAAGGTAGAATACCCAAAATCATTCTCACCTTTTATAGCAACTTAACTTTGCATCATTCAATTTTGTTAATTTCGGTTGTTAACGTGCAAGTGTGAGTATGCGTGTAGGCTATTCTGCAAACACCTGTTTTACAAATATCTGATGCACGCTATATTTTCCTAGAAACTGCATTGATTATTTTAACAGTTTTTTAATCCATCACTTTATATCTCTGACTATTAAGTAGGCTTTATATTACACTTGAGAGAGAGAGAGGGAGGGAGGGAGGGAGGGAGAGGGAGAGAGGTAGAGATAGTGGTCGGAGGTGGTGTGCTGGTGCCCGGTGGTGGTAGGTGGAGAAAAATTTAGCGCGTTGGTATTTGGGGTTTGTGGGTGATTTGGGAATTATACCTTTTTGTGTTTTCATAGCGAGGATACTTCAGTCTTTTGGCTATGGAGTTTTGTTCTAAGACGCATACTTCTGCAGATGGCAAAAAACCTGAAAGTTTTGGACCTGAGAAACTGCAAATGCTTAACAAGGACACCTGACTTGTCTGACTTCCTGGATTTGGAGATATTGGTACTCGCTGGCTGCTCCAAGTTGATTAAGGTTGATTGCTCCATTGGTAAGCTACGGCTCTTAAAAACTCTCAATATGGATAGATGTGACTCTATTGAGGAGTTGCCTGAAGAGGTTGATTCTTTAGAATCTTTAACAAAGTTCATCTTCTCTGGATCTTCCAAATTGGTCACACTCATGGAGAGTGTTGGCAATTTGAAATCTTTGTCAAGCTTCAGTATAAATTATTGCAAGGGAAGCAACAAACTCTCGAACTCTATCGGAGGATTAGCAAGAATCACACATTTCTCTATAAAAGGATGTGAGGGGATTAAGAAGCTCCCGCACTCTCTTGGAGGATTACAATCATTGGTCGAGTTGGATTTATCATTCTCAAGAATAGACGGTCTCCCCAATTCCATTGGAAATCTGAAGAAACTCAAAGCCATCAAGATGGGACATACAAAGTTAAAAAGGTTACCAGACACAATTGGACAACTAGAAATGCTCGAAGAGTTACGTTGCCCATAGTGTCCGGATCTATCAGGCGAAGTCCAAAGGCTATTGGGAGTCTTTTCCATTTGCGGATCTTGGACTTGTCATGTACTCGTATTTCTAGTTTGCCAGACACGATCACTCATCTCTCTCACCTAGAAGAGTTACATGTCCGGAATTGTAGGGATCTCATGAGTGAAATCCCAAATGCAATTGGCGAACTATCTTGCTTGAGGATCTTGGACTTCTTTGGTACTCGTTTTTTAGGTTCACTCGCCACGATCACTCATCTCTCTCGCCTAGAAGAGTTACGTGTCCAGGGTTGTAGGGATCTAATGGATGAAATCCCAGATGCAATTGGCGGACTATCCCGTTTGAGGATCTTGGACTTCTCTAGTACTTGTATTTCTAGTTTGCTTGGCACGATCACTCATCTCTCTCACCTAGAAGAGTTACGTTTCCGGGGTTGTTGGGGTTTTACAAGTGAAAGAGCAGATGCAATTGGCAGACTATCCCAGTTGAGGATCTTAGACTTCTCTCAGTCTCTTATTTCTAGTTTGCCTGCCACGATCACTCATCTCTCTCGCCTAGAAGAGTTGCATGTCTGGGGTTGTGTGGATCTAATGGATGAAATCCCAGATGCAATTGGCAGACTATCCCGCTTGAGGATCTTGGACTTCTCTTATACTCCTATTTCTAGATTGCCTGCCACGATCACTCATCTCTCTCACCTGGAAGAGTTACGTGTCCAAAATTGTCGGCAACTTACGGGTGAAATCCCAAATGCAATTGGCAGACTATCCCGCTTGAGGATCTTGAACTTCTCTGGTACTCGCATTTCTGGTTTGCCTGCCACGATCACTCATCTCTCTCACCTGGAAGAGTTACGTGGCCGAGATTGTCAGCATCTTACGAGTGAAATCCCAGATGTAATTGGTGGACCATCCCGCTTGAGGATCTTGGACTTCTCTGGTACTCGTATTTCTGGTTTGCCTGCCACGATCACTCATCTCTCTCACCTGGAAGAGTTATGTGTCCGTGGTTGTTCACATCTTACGGGTGAAATCCCAGATGCAATTGGCGGACTATCCCGCTTGAGGATCTTGGATCTCTCTAGTACTCGTATTTCTGGTTTGCCTGCCACGATCACTCATCTCTCTCACCTGGAAGAGTTACGTGTCCGTGGTTGTTCGCATCTTACCGGTGAAATCCCAGATGCAATTGGCGGACTATCCCACTTGAGGATCTTGGATCTTTCTGGTACTTGTATTTCTGGTTTGCCTGCCACGATCAGTTGTCTCACTTGCCTTAAAAAACTTGTGTTGGAGAACTGCGGGAAGCTTCGACAAGTGCCACAGCTTCCCTCGAGTTTGATAAGCCTTATCCTTGGTGCTTATCATTGTGAAATCATCCCAGACCTCTCTAACTTAGTTACTTTAGATCACTTGAACTTGTCCTTTCATATGTATGATTTCGAGACTCTTCACCGGTCACAGGAAATTCTGTCCCCTTGGAAGATGGTAGAATCCACCCACCGGCTTCCGTCTAGTTTGTCAACCTTGCGTCTCACAGATATACTGCCACCACAGCAATTTTCCAACTTCAGGAACCTGTCAACTCTCTCCATTTCTGGCCGCTCATATTTCCCGGAGCTTGTAGACTTGGAGAAGTTGAGGCAATTGCCCATAAAAGTCCGTCCATCCCTCGAGAGAATACCTGATCTATCATGCTTGAAGAATCTAAAATCCTTGTGTCTGTATCAATTGTATAGTCTTGTGGAGATACAAGGTCTGGGGGAGTTGGAATCCTTGGAGTCACTACAGATCTACAGTTGTAAGTCATTAGAAGGATTACCTCAACTATCAAAGTTGGCAAAGCTCAATTCTTTTGTCCTATGGTCCTGCCCAATGCTACGGGCCGTCGAGGGTCTCGATCGCTTACAACGTTTGAAGAATTTGAATATTTGGGATTGCGTGTCCCTAGAAAGGTTGCCTGATCATCCAAGCTTAAGCAAGCCAAACACCAATCGGGAGTAGCGAGGAACGTCAGACCCCTGCGTCTGTATCAGGGGCTAGCATCGATCAATGTGTTACTTAGATTTTGTACCCTTGTAAGTCTTGTCTCTCCATTTATTTGTGCACAATGGGCTCCTGATAACGAATGACGTGGGTTGTCCATATATATTAGTTTGTCCCGCAAATTCAATAATGGCGGTGAGTATTTCATTCTTCATTTCTTAATGAGATGCACGCGTGAGTTGTTTTAGAAAAGTTTCATATCAGAGAATTGATATGATGTGAAGTAATTAATATATCTAAATTGATCCACAATTCATTATCCTTAATTTTTTTTACTGAAGGTGGATCTAAATAAATGTCAATAGACTCGGATTTTGGCTCCTCCCGGGTTAAGGTATTAGAAATTTGTGTCTTCTTCTCTTACTTTCGTGCTCCTAATACTCCTATCCATTCCTTACTTTTATAACTTTTATCAATATAGTAAGGTGCGTCTTATATCATACATTAATTTTTTTTAATTTTAGTTTCCTAAATGCTCTTGCTAGAGAATAAAGTCCTTACTTTCAATTTTTCAATCGTGCATGACTTTGTTACAGGTTTTACACGATGTGTTTATCATCCTAGCGAAAAGTTAGATTAACGGTGGGAAATAATGAGGCCAGATGGACTGAATCAATATAAGTGCTAAATGTTTAAAATTTATTTGCAAAAAAAAAAAAACAGTTTAGGACTAAATTGACACTATTGCTATAGGTTTATGATATTGTTTATAATTTTCCCGAGCAAAGTCCCCTGCAATAAATTTGTATAGCCAACAATGAGTCACGCCTCTACCACTTCAAATGTGTGGTTTGATCAGCGTGAAAGCCGGATAAAAAGTTCTTATAGAAGGTACGAGTGACCTCAAACGAAGCTTGTTAAGGGATTGCCACTTGTGATGATTATGATTGGGTGATGCTTCGTGTACTAATATATCTGTTTGTATTTCCTCTTGAATATAGCTAATCCTAATGCATCATGACGATGCTTGTTCAGAAGGCTCTCTTATCTATCGCTGTTTTCGATATTTGCGTTGGTTTGAAATAGCTTCTTTTGCTTGAAGTTTAAACTCAAGCCAGGCGTTGACCTCATTAGTTGCAAGTCAAGGGTTACAAGCTTGAATTTCTCTAGAACTGGTTACTTACCTCGCAAACCGATAATTTAGATGTTAAAATTAAGGTTTACCTATTCTTATTATTTCGTGCTCGTATTAACCTGCGAGGGCTCTTCTTGGCTGTTCCTTAACGATAAGTTGATTCCACGAGACCGCCACTTGCCAGATCTAATTCCTTTGAAAACCTCCCGTGTTCTGACTCTTTTTGAGCACTGCTGGACTTGTTCTTTGACTTTTCTCCTATGGGTATTGTCTTCAACCCTGCCCTCCACTTAGCAATTAATACGAAAGGATCGAATCTTATTGGAATTCTTCCAAACCTGGGTCGGCAAGTGGTGAGTGATGTGAGACGATGAAGCTATGGGGAGAGAGAGTTCGCGGATGTTGTCTCTTGCGGACGTGAAAGCACTGCAGGAAATTGCTGAACCTGCGAATCCTTGCACCCGAGGGGCTGATTTTGTGTCTGGACTGGCCACACGAAATTGATCGGGACTGTGAACTCGCTCGAGGTGTTGAGATGGCCTATGGAAAACTTCGCCCATACCAGCGCACTGGGATCTCGTTGGAGCTGGAACGTTGCGAAGGGGCTTGCTGGTGTTGCTTGGATCTCACTGGACAGAGGAGACTCGGCTGGGAACAAACGTAAAGACAGATTGGAGATCGCCAAAGGCAAAAACAGCTCATGAAAGAGATTTTGTATTTAAAGTCTCCCTGGCTGGGTTAGTAATGTTGAATGCAAATTGCGCAATTCCAAGATCTCCATAACCAGAACAAGAACATGTATAATTGAGTAGAAAGATTAATGCATCTGTTTTGGGATCCATCGTTCTTGAAGCGGAAACGGAAAACTAATGTTCCACGCGCAAGTCCTTCTCCTCTATTGCCCTCTGTATCACTGGCTCAATGAGGTGGCCCCTCACCTTAAGCGTTAGGTAAACGCTCCTTATGTGAGGATATATGTGAGAATTAGGGTTAGAGGAGAGACTTGAGCACTGTTCATTACGGGCCAAGCTCAACTCGGCCCACACTAGCCAGCCTCATATTAGACTAATTAAGACACATTCTATCTTACCTTAGACCAAACATTGTAAAACGATAACCGTTAAATGGTAAATTACAATATCAATTAATGTAGTCCACATTAGGAAAACTCTTATAGGTAATTGATGACTTCTGCACTTTTCTCACTGAGACAATCGGTCTGGAGCACAAAGTAGTACTGAGGTATGTAAAGAAAGGACACGTATCTGGTTCTGGATTTGAGCAGCTTTTGATAAAAAGAGGTTACGCCTATTTCCTATGGCATAGTAGCTGCTAGTGCTACTAACATTTACATGGTTTCTATTTTCCACATTGATTCAATACCCTAATTAACCATTTCCTCCTACCATATGCTGCACTTTTTTTTTCTTTCCTTCTTAGTTCGTCTACTTGCTGTTTTTGGCATAACAAACTTCCGATGCCAAACCTGGTCTCTGTAATAAACTTGCCCTGGATATGCAAATCAACAAAGATGAATTGTTTAGCTAAAAATCAGGGTAGAAGACTCTTGTGGACCGGTTTTCCTATGTATCTTTTCATTTTTTAGTACAAATTTTTAGTGCAATTATGTGCCTTTTTTAGTGGAGTTCTGTGGCCAAAAATATTGTAATGAATTACTGAGAATACAAGTTCAAAACTTCATGATACCTAAGTGTTGTCATAATCGTAGGTAATAACAGAGAGGCAGTTTTCATTGATCATGCTTTTAGCTTGCTTGCGTCCAACCACATTACGGTCATTCAGATGTGGTACAGACGGCCACAAGAGCTAGCAGAGTTTCTTGTGCAAGAGAATGATGTCGAAACCGAAGATGATAGTATCTACCAGGTGACTAACTGGAACTCCTCTTGAGATTACCAATTTGTACAGCCTGAGAACTTAGATAATTCCTGTTTTTGGAATACAGAGTTTCAGTTGAAATTTATGGAGAAATTGGAGATTTGAGGTCCTTTGACTTCTCAAACTGGAGAAAAGGTAAAGCCACTTCAAGAAGAAACAGCATACAGGACACGAACATGTTGAGGATCAGCAAATATACTCCGGTCTGTGTGACATTCACAGATAAATTTGCAGACCGAATGATCAATTAAATTGGATTCTCAAGTTGTGGGGGTGGCCTTTCACAAAATATTATTGAAGTGGGCTGGAAACTCTCATATCTACTTCTTGTGGAAAGTTTAAGCTTGTCATTAGTAATCAAATCTTTGAAGATGTGAGGTTTATTGTAGTAGAATTAAAATTTTCTACAAGCATTGCATTGATGGTTCGCATCCCATTATAGAAAAGGGATCTTTGAAGATATGCTCGCGTATCTTAAAAACAACCACGCCAGATCCAAGCTACTTTGTAAAGGGAGAACTTTTAAGGTTGGTTTCCGCCCTGCAATTACGTTGAAATCCCAGTTCAACATGATTTAAAACTGTTTCACATTTTTGTCTCTCTGCTTCCGCGTTTCTGGATATTTCTACACTCTTTCTGTCCACAACTACAGTCTTGTCCGAATCAAAGCAATATGTGCAGGCGCAAGTCTCAGATTACTTGGTTTTGTTTGTAAGCAATGTGATCTCCATCCCTTTCGATGGCTTTTTCATTGCCTCAAAACACCAAAGAAGATGACATTCGAGACGTAAAGTCACAAGCAATCTGGTCTTAGATTTGTGTTGGACCAAATTCGATAAAGGGAGGGTCTACTTTGCAACGGATTAATCTAAATTTTACCATCTACTTCAAAAAAACATTACAAAAATCATTCACATTAGCGTCTTTCATGCCACATTTTGACTAAGGACTATATTGATAAATTGTCAAAATATTTAAAACTAAATTGGCTAAAATAAATAAAAAAAATTGAATTGATTGTAGTCCGGTAGATTTAAAATTGAATTAGTCGTCGTTATTCTGATAGGTCAAAAACAATCAAAATAAACTCTAAGTAAACACTTAATGTGCGAACAGTTTTTTATACATTAGTAAAAGTTTAGGATTGAATTGGCTTAAGTGAACCTGTTAAACATCACCAAAAGTTTGTCCCAATAATGTGTGAACAATTTGTTATACGTCTAGCGTATATTGCGGCTTTTGTCTTCTTTTGACTTTGGACTCTCTTAATTGACGCCAACGATTTAACTGAGGCTGGGCACCGGGCCTTGCTTGGGCATGCATGGCCAGAGCATGCCAGGATCGGCACATTATTTTGTCCGCCCATGTGTCGGGGCTTGTTCATGGTTGGCCTTGGCCCGATTTTTAAAAAGAAAAAAAGTTCGAAATAACTAATTTTTGTTAAAATATAACAAGAAAAATTAATTGAGAAAGTTGATGAAAAATCATTAAAATTATACCGAATTAAGTACATGTAAATCTTCATATAATTTGAAAAAAAAAAAAGTGCACACTAGTTGCACCAAAAGAAAATGCATAATAAGTAAGTTATTTTCAGCATCATATCCCTCACTATAATTTGGTGATACAGTATTATGATTATCCTCTTACTCATGTGGGTGCATTCTTCTATAGTTTCTTGCAAAAACCAATCATGTCGTACCACTACCAAATTTAAAACTTTAGTAGATTGTTGACATTCGAACTTTCCTAATGGTTTAAATAAGAAAATTCATTGGTTCAAGATCTCCAATTATGGTGAGTCTTGTTTCTTAAAAAAAAAAAATCAGCGTAATATCCTTACTTTCTCAATTGCATGTAGAAATTAGGAGTGTTGCATTTCATCAGTAATTAGGCGTCAATTTATCAATAAACCAAGAGTTGATTTTTTGGGTTTGGTGGATATTTTGGGCTTGTCAAAACCAAAAAGTCAACTCTAAGTAAAAAATTACAAAAAAAAAAAAAAAGAAATAAAAAATTGTATATAGATGTCAATTTAGATAGGTGTGTAGAATTAGGCCTTTAAAGTCACGAGTTTCGTAAAAATGGCCAACCGGTTGAATTTTTTGTCAAACCTTCAACCGAAAAATCAGAATTTCATTAGTTTCTAATCTGTTCTTTTTATACATTTGATTTAAAGATGACAAATTTAGAAGTTTTCAATCTAATTAAAGAAATCTCAACCTATGGAACCGATCAATCATTTAGAATATGATATTTGGCACGTCAGATTAGAATTACTTAAACTCGCACTTCGTGCCACTTGATGTAGCCGCACAAAATCGAAAAAAATAAAATGTACTCTTCTACCCATTTTGGACGGGTAGCGGTACGTGTAAAAGAAGAAACAATCCCTCTTCTATTGCTCGAGGTTTACGCCATTTCTTTTACAGAGAGAAAATCCAGAAGAAATCCCCTCCAGAAGTTGCCTCTCCCGGGTCAGCCACCGAACGACACCACCGTACGCCGTTCACCATCCCCCATCAACACACCTCCAATTGCTGGCCAATACAGAACCGAGAGGGACCTTTTCTCAGAGCACGTGAGAAATCCTCCTCAAAACCAGTCCCCGATGTCTCCCATCTGTCTTGAACACGGCTGATCATTGCTTGTCACCGTCAGCTATAGTTTCGAAAGGGTGCCCAACGCGCTCCGCTCTGCTCTGCTCGGGTTCATTGCTGAAAGTCAGATCTTTTCGTTGGCCGTCACTCTAATCCTCCACGACAACCAAAGCTTCCGATCCAGTTACTGATGACAGTTTCGTTTCGATCTATTAACAAGGGTGATTATTGGCGAGCAAAATGAGCAAGAATCACGGATATGCATATTGTCGAATCTCTAATAACGTATTTTCAGGTGCTTGAATTGGCCTCGGTGGTTCTTAACATACTGAGTACATTCTGCAATATCGGGGGCCCTTATCTGGGAAGGCCCGTGAATGGACATGGCCGTGGTATTCCGGAGGCGGTCAATGGCGGTTGCGGGGTAGTATATGGACGGTTCTGGCTGAATCATGGTCATTCGTAGATGTCATCTTAGATTACGCGTGCGTTTGGTCAATAGTAGATTGGATATATATATATATATATATATATATATATATATATATATATAGAGGATGGGCTTTATATTGAAAAATAGATTTAGAGTGGGTTTAGGGCTTAATCCATAATTGGCTTAGTACAGTCGTCCTTGAAGACGGGCTTAATTAGGTTTAATGAACTTTGGGATTGAACAGTCGTAAGTGAACTTGGGCTTAGCTTAGTATGATTTGGTTTTGGGCTCTGTTTGTTCTTTAATGAGTTGGGCTCAACACCAACATAGCTGAGAGGATTTCAAACCATTCTCAGACATCTTACAAGTTTTTTTCTTTCTTTTCTGTTCTCTATTTAACTTGATAATTATTGGGCGAAAAACAAACATAATCGATGATGTCATAAAAATAAAGCACCTGCATATTAATATCAGACACTGCTTAGAAAGAGGAGGGCCAGGTGTGAGTAACCCTTATAGCTTTGGGCTGAATGCGGCCCGAGAGCAAAAACGTTGAAAAGACACTAAAACATGGAACTCCTAATTCAAATAGATTAGAATTGAACATTGATACAAACCAATGGCTATGAGAGGCTCAAGTTTAGGCCGCCAAAGTATGGAACGAACTAAGCTCGAACTTTGTGATACTTGATTTGAGAGGTGTCACGCCTCGAACCTCAAGTACGCACACATCCCGGTGGCCGATAGAATTTTTGCTACGTTTTTAGGACTTGTCGCCAACCCTTTTCATTTTATTGCACATGGGGAAGCGAATTCACTAATCCCCTGACAACAACATACATGGGATAGAAAAGTAGGACAACCAGTTTCAATCAAATACACTTTCATAAACACCTCAAGCTTATACAGAAGGTCTATCTTATAAAGAACTATTGAGCCACCTATGCTCCTGACCCTTCCGCTTCAAGCTCCGGGTTCTTCACACTAGGGACCTGAAAATGGTTATACAATAACCAATGAGATATAAATCTCAGTGAGTTCTTCCCCTAAGCCCGAATAGTACACCAACTCCACTCGGGTATCTCTTCATAACCTCCCCACAAACAAGTCCACGACCAACAAAACAATAATCAATTCGCATGCAACCTTACCCGGTAGGCCATACCCTACACGTTATAACTCAGCACAATACACGCAATGCATATGGCCATTAGATGATGCAGTTCATCAATCACATACGAGTCGCGTCACAAGCGATCTCACCTGGCCATTGCCACACTCTGCACGTTATCGATTCATGCGTGTGTGCCATAAACGATGTGATTCACTCATGCATATAATTAATGCATATAACAATTTCACACATCAATGCATCAATTTAGATCGAGTCATCGATCAATCGACTCAGTCGATTCCATGTCAATCAGACCATTCATCGATCATTTCCATCCATGCTATACAATTGCCAAGATAGTATACCTAGTCACCAAGCCATGTGCATTTTCTAAAGCGACCTATTCGCCAAGGCGACGTACTTAGTTACCGAGCCACGTGCATTCTCTAAGGCATCATATACGCTAAAACAAAAACAAAAAAAAAAAAACAGAGCCACGTGCATTCTCTAAGGCGTCATATACGCCAAACGACATACTAATCACCGAGCCCCGTGCATTCTCTAAAGCGACATATTCGTCAAGGCGACGTACTAAATCACCGAGCCACGTGCATTCTCTAAGGCGACATATTCGCCAATGTGACGTACTAATCGCCGAGCCATGTGCCTTTTCCAGGTGATGTATATAATCAACGATTCACTTGCATTCTCTAAGGCGACTTATACGCCAAGGCGACCTATCTGGTCACCGAGTCACGTCATACAACATTCTTTCTCATCTTTTATCATCCCCGACAAAATGGCCGTGTGTTGGGACACGGTTGGTCTTAGCCAAAAATATAATTATTTCACTTTCACAATTCTCACCACTTTATATAACCCACCAAATATTTTTGGTGCTGTAGACCGACGCACAGTAATTTTCCACTCAATTACCAAAATCACTCAATTTAGGAATAAATCATAAAATCACAATTACACAAATCATCACTCAATTCATGCGGATGCACATGCATTTACACATCCATTCACTTCATAAAATCAACACACATGAAATTAGACCACTTTTCGCATTCTGGATTAACTGTGCACATGAATAGTGCTCGTGAACAGTACTCTGTGAACAGTACCGTGAATAGTGCTCGTGAACAGTAAATTGTAAATAGTGTCGCGTGAACAGTAAATTTTCAGAATTAAATAAATAATTAATTAAACTCATAAATTAAACAAAACATTAATTAAAACAATCAAACAATTAATTAAGCAAAACAAGCTTAATTAAACACATAAGCACAATTAAGCAAATAAAAGCAAGATTAAGCTAAACTAATCTAATCCATCCATATAACCATCTATCTTAGGGCTAATACAACTTAATTAGATCACCTAAACTAGAATTAAATCTAACTAAACCAACCCTAAGCAAGTTTAGGCATTAATCGAAGGATTAGGAGCTAAACTCACCCGTTAAGCGGGCCAGAGACATGGACGCGGCGGCGATGACGGTGGCTATGCACCGGGACCTCTATCATGAAGATCCAAGGTAGTCCCAAGCTCAGCACAGTAACCACAGCTCGGACTCCCTCTGAAAACACCGAAAAACAGCCCTGCCGGAGGAGAAACTGAGTTGGACGGCTTGGCCGGAGCTTCGGCGAAGGGGGTGGCCGGCACCCGGCGGCACCTGAGGGTCAAGGGGGAGTGTCTGGTAGCTGGGCTGGGTGAAAGAACGGTCGGAAATGGAGAAAACTCGAAGAAAACTCGAAACAGGCGGAGCTGGGCGGAACCGGGCGGTCCGGCGGTCGGTGTCTTGTCACCGGATTTCGGGACAGCCAGCTACTCCATTCGGGACGTGGTGGGGCTCGTTGGAACGTTCTGGATCTCCTCGTCACGATGGTGGGTGGAGCGTAGTCTGATTCGTCCGGTAAGACCACTTTTTACTCGATTTTGTGCAAGAAAGTCAGCTGGAGCAGAAACTGGAGGAAGAGGAAAACAAGGGAGAGAGATGGTCGACCGGTTTGGGGCTGAAGAGGAGGAGAGAGAGTGATGGGAGAGCTGCCATCAAGGCCTCATTAAGGCCATTCAATGCATGCTTCAAGTCCCTATGCATGACATCATCTTCTCTCACTTCCTTTGCCCTTATCCAAATGCTTTTAGGGGCAATTTGGTCATTTCCACCTTGCACAAATTACTAATCTGACCTTGAGCTGAAATTGATGGGCGGGCCTAAGAAATGGGCTTGGAAATGAATAGTAATGGGCTCGGGAATTGATTGGGCTCGAATGGGCTTGAGATTGGGTAATAGGCTTGGAAGATGAATAGTGGATTGGGCCCAATGGGCTCACTTGCTTGCCTTAGGCCCACCATGGTGGCTGACCCACCTTGGGCCTAAGGCCCACACTGGCTTGGCCCGACCCACTTCCTCATGGGCTCGCTTCCTCGGTCCGAAAATCCCTTTTCCAAATACTCGGCTTATTGGCACCGTCGAGTGATGAAGTAGCTTTTTCCAAAGTCCGTCCCGGACGTTCCCGATAATCGAAGTCCAATCATGGACTCTCATGCCATGTCAATTTCGCCCTAATGCCATTTTGGGTACAACTCGGGACGACGGCCGCTTCAAGGATTCACGCGTAACCGACTCGTGCCAAACCACGTTCAAGACATCTTGACACATGGACGTCCTTGACTACATGAATTTGCAGAGGATAAATTCTTATTTCAAAGTACACGATTACTAAGGATCGACATAGGGTCGTTCGCGGGTTCGATAACGGTAAACGGAATCACCCGTCGTTCCATTATGTTCTGTCCGCGAATCAACTTCTAGTCGTCCTTAGAATCAGTCTGTCTATCTACAGGATCGTCCTCACGCAAGTCTCACGGTCAAGTTCTTTAGTCGTACAAGTTCTGTCTTCATTAGCCTTTCCCCTCAAGGTCAATATCTCAGGAGTGATCAATTCCGAGTGAGATCAACCAACAATGCATTGACGAAATTCACATTCATTCCTCCCTTAGAGGGCTCGAATTTCAGGATGTCACAAGAGGCTTCTCTAAGCTTATTAAAATTTTTTATACTACAATTGTTAAGACAAGGCAAGTTAAACTTTGATCATGCAAAAAATCAAACCTAACTCGTGCATTTAATCCCCTCACACATGTTTGTTAGGGACTCAAAGCAGAATTTCTTTTTCCCTCTAAATATTGTGTTAATAGATCAATTACATTACTAATCACTAGATTACATGTATGATTGTTCATTTATTAAGGCTTGCTTAGTTCATGGAAATTCTCAATTAAACCTCAAAACTGTTTATTTATTTGACCAAACCCTTCTCTTTCCTGGAAAATAAGAAAAATCCAGTTTAATGAAGAAAAAGAAAAAGAAAGCGTGCTCTGGACTCAATGCAGATCGCAAGGATGGTCAAACGAGGGAAAAAGAGAAGAACTTGCTTCGTGAGTTCTTCCTCGACTCGGTAAAGCTCCACGCATTCACTTCACCAATAATAGTGCATCGGTGCTGAAGACGCGAATGACATCAAAGGACGGGAAAACGCCAAGCCAAGCCAACTTTTGATTAAGACAAGCCGAGGAGGGAAATTCATGTGTTCATATGGCTGGTCGATAGACATGTTTTTTGGTCATTATCTCATAAGAATTGTGAGGACAATGACATAATAACAAAAAGTTGGTTATATCCAATCACCGATGAGTTTCATGCGCAAGAGAACGTGGACTTGCGAAGTTTGTTTATTTGTTTATAAGTAAGAATTTGTATTCCAAAAAATATTGTAAGTGGAGCAAGTCATTAAGCACCTTGAAATATATCATGCATAGACCATCCTTCTAATGTATAGTAGTTTAAAAAAATCCACAATCAATTTCTCTGTAATAATTCTATATAATAATCTGAATCTAACATCTCATATGAATAAACAACTAGGACGATAAACGATGCTAGCAAACATTTGGACAAAACCAAAATAATCTTGTGACATATGAACAAGCCATAAAGCTTCAAAATGCGAAGGTAAAAATCAAAATCAATTGCCTTAATTGATTAAGCCGTAATACTTTTTGGAAAATTGTATTAATTATGATTCCTTTGACAACAACTTGCTAAGATAATCAAGGGTGAAAATCTATTTACTGAGATTAAAAGCTGATGAGGTCGAGATTGTACAATTGAGCAACCAATCATATATAAAAGAGTACGTCCGGCATTAATCAATTATGATTTCAATATCAAGTGAGATTATCTCGTCTGTTTTCAAGATGAAGTTATTGCAAAATTAATGTATTATGATTGTGTATGTTCCCTAAGAGAAAATTATTGCCCGAAGACATTGATAGACAAGATCATTTGCATAAAAATTCTCAACTAACAGCATGGGAAATTTCCAAACAAACACACTAGACAATTCATGGTACTTATTACTTACACGACCAACTTTTGTTTTTTCTTTTTATTTTTTTCCCTCTTATTTCACTCGAATAGCCAATGTTTTTATCTATAATTTTGTCCACCTTCCAGATTCTTTCTTTCCTTGCACTCCAACTTGACTTGAACCTACTGACATTTACATTTCCTGTTCAACAATTGGAAGACTAATTAATTAATTAATTAATTATGTTTGTTTGTTTGTTTGTTAAGCATTCCACAAGCAAGAGGAAGTTCAAGTTTGAGCCTATCAATATATTCAGTTGGAATCAACTTCACCTAAAAACTGTGATGGATCAACTATAATATATTAACTACTCTACTCCATATCAATTTTCCAATATGGGGGTTTTCTAACATAATTTATTAGCGCTAAGTATATGTCAAGACAAGGCATTTTAAACTTTAGTCATGCAAAAAATCTAACTTAACTCGCGCATTGAATCCCTTCACACATGTTTGTGGGGACTCAAAACAGAATGCTTTTCTTTTTTCTCTAAATATAGTGTTAATAGCTCAATTACATTACTAATCACTAGATTACATGTGCGATTGATTATTTATTAAGGCCTGGTTAGCTCTCGGGATTTCTCAATTAAACCTGAAAACTGTTTATTTTAATTGACCCCATTTCCTTTCCTGGAAACTAAAACTCATCCAACGTGGTTTGGACTCAATTGGCAATGATGCTCAAATGAGGAAAAAAAAAAGAGAGGAACTTGCTTCATGAGTTCTGTACCTTGACTCGGTCAAGTTCCAAGCATTCAGTTCACCAATAATAGCGAGTCAGTGCGAAAGACGTGACTGAAACAAAGGATCGGGCAAAACTTTCGACTAAGACCCGCCGGGGAGCAAAATTCATGTGTTCACAAATCACTTATTAGTTTCGTGCCCAACAAATTGGGAGGACTTGCGAAGTCTTTTTATTTATTTATAAGTAAGAATTTAAATACCAAAAAATATTATAGGTGGACCAAGTCATTAAACACCGTGAAACTAATGCATGATAGTTTGAAAAAATCCATAATCAATTTCTTTGTAATATCTACACCAAATCTAACATCTCTTAGATAATAAACTATGCTAGGGGTGAGTATGGTTCGGGTTAGGCCGGTCCACCTCCAAACCTTAAGACCAACCCACATAGTATTGGTCCTTAATTTTTGGGACAGATGACTGACCCTATTGAGCTTGGGACCAAGGACCAGACCGATCCAATGGGTTCAGTCTGATTCCAAGATCAATCTGAGACCAATTGATAATTTTTTTTATTTCATTTTTTGTACTCCCTGAAAAGGTGACCGATGAATGGACCAACCCAAGAGGTTCGGTGATGAGCGATGTCAGCTAAGAGAGGCGAATGGCAAGCGTCGAGCAGGGTGAGTGTCGAGCAAGGCGAGCGGTGATAATAAGCAAGGCGAGCATTGAGTGGTAAGTGGCACAAGTGGCCAAAAGCGAGCGAGTCGAGTGTTGAGTGGCGAGCAAATAAGTTGTTTCTTTCGATTTTGGCAAATTGAAGATTAATAGGACAAATAAGACGGAAGAGAACAAGTACTAGATGAAGATGCTGTGAGGAGCTGTTTATACCATTTTGGACGACGTGAGGACTCCTCACAAAAACATTTTCCTCATTTGTAAATTATCACTGTTGATGTCATAAAGTATATTAGAAATCTAAGTTATTAAAGAACAGTGTAAAATTACTTTGACTCTTCACTAAGGAGCTGTTTAATGTTGTTGATGCCGTTTATTTTAAGGTTTTCTCTATATAAAAAAAATTATCAATAATATATTAGATATATAATATATACACAGTCAAGGTTGGTTCGGATTTAACTGACCCTAAACTCCCAGTACCGAGGATCAACTCTCACAGTGTTGGTCCAGGAATCCCAAGATCAAGGATCAACTCAATCTCCCTGGGAATTAGACCACAATCAGCAGGGTTGGGCCGATCTAGAGTTGGTCTAGGGTTTGACCCTAGACCGATGCTTATCCCTAAACTATGCTACCGAATATTTGAACAAAACCAAAATAATCTTGTGTCATGTAAACAAGCCATAAAACTTGAAGATGCGAACGTAAAAATTGAAACCAATTGCCTTAATTAATTAAGCCATAATACTTTTTGGGAAATTGTAGTAACTATCATTCGTTTGACAACAACTAGCTAAGATAATCGAGGGTTAAAATATATTTATTGAGATCGAAAGGTGATGAGGTCTATGTCGTGGTAGGTGGATTGTGAGCACGTAATCTACTTGACTTCAAAATTAAATAAGTGCTAAGTATATGTCCAAATCTTGACAGACCTTGAGGCACGGCAAAGAAACTGGCACATATAATTAAAATAATTGGTTGTGCTTGCTTGATGGTCTTCCTATTTCCAAGTCTCATTAGGCTGGAGTCTATAATTATTGGCTGGGTTCTGAGATGACTGACTAAAATCAAGAGGAAGAGGAAATCGAAGGCAATCCTAAGCATGGATATTGAGCCAAAAGACGAGTGCGTTGTGTTTCTGAATTTCAAGGGACTAGACACACGCCTGACCTTAGCTGATAGCCTTCATGTCCACTTGACGCGCACCGCATGGTCAAATGAGGGAAAAAAAAGAAAAAGAAAATATGGGCTGAACTTCATTAGCGGAGCCCAAGGATGGTCAAATGAGGAAAATAGAGAGGAACTTGCTGCCTGAGTTCGAGCTTGACTTAGTAAAGTTCGATGCACTCCCTTCACCAACAATAGTGCGCTAGTGCGGAGACGCAACTGAAAACAAAGGACCGTGAAAAAGCCAAGTCAACTTTTAATTGAGACAAGCTGAGGAAGCAGATTCATGCGTTCATATGGCTTATCGATGAACAATGGTTTATGGTTTCATCTCTCAGACAAGCCTTAGCCTGGCGTTGCATCAGAGGTTATCTATATTGCGGACTCAAACTCGAGACATATTTTAACAAGCTTCGTGTTTTTGGTAAAGAAGATGATCTGCTATTAGTCTTTAGCATGAGAGATATCTATAAAAAAGAATCTGCAACCATCAACTTCCCTTCCCACTCAATGGCGTGTTTTCAGTTGAGTAAAACTTTGAACCCGCAGTTTTGTTTGTTTGTTTGTTTTTTTAAATAAATAAGCCAGTTTCAGCTTTAAATTCGGGCCAATTCCAAAAAAAAAAAAAAAAAAAAAAAAAAAAAAGCATGAACTTTAGGTGTTGTCCCAAATCTGGTCCGAACTTTATTTTGTCTAAAAAAAAGCATGAACTTTAGGTGTTGTCCCAAATCTGGCCCGAACTTTATTTTGTCTAAAAAAAGCACGAATTTTAAGTATTGTCCCAAATCTGGCCCGAACTTTATTTAAGACAAAATAAAGTAAGTCTGTTAAAAATAGGCTTCACATCTCTATTTAACTACAAGATGCACACGCTTTTAATATCTCGCTTTAAGGCGATGTAATCTTCTGCTTCTAACCTAGCTTCCGACATTGCAAACAGCTTGCCAATTGTTAATTGATTTAATGGCCCTAGCTATGTGCCTCGTCCCCTGGAACTTAAGCTGCTGAATTATTTTTCCCATGAGAATCATCTGTAAAGTTCACCTCGTTGGAGGGTAGACTTAAATTTAACACTTCCTCCAAACACTCGAATGCAGCATCGTTTTGCTGTGTTGGATATTATTGCTAACGTGGAAATGCCACGTCGGATGACTATGGAGTGAGGGTTAACGGAGGGTCAGATTTGGGACACAAGTGAAAGTTTGTGCTTTTTTTTAGATAAAATAAAGTTCGGGCCAGATTTGGGACAATACCTAAAGTTCGTGCTTTTTTTTTTAGATAAAATACAGTTCGGGCCAGATTTGGGACAACATCTAAAATTCGTGCTTTTTTTTTAGACAAAATAAAGTTTGGGCTAGATTTGGGACAACACCTAAAGTTCATGTTTTTTTATGGAATTGACCCCTTTAAATTCATCAAACCTGTTTGGTGTTTCCAAAAGAGGATGAGAACAGGAAAATGGAAGAGGATTTCCTTAAAAGCAAACGGCCCTTACCAATCGGTCAAAAAGACACTTATTAAACAGTTAAAAAGGGGGGGAACGGTCAAAAAGGAAGGTCTGGATGCACCTTGTTCCAACCCCAATGCTCCCAACCACGCCCCAATCGCTTTCTTGGGTAGTCGGGGCAACTTTTTTGGACTTTAGTGGTTTGCATATTTGATTGCCGAACCTACTTTTATTATTCCGGGGGTCCACTCTGTTACGAAATCGCACGTCAATATCAGAAAAATAACGCTCGCAAACAATTCACCAGGCAGAGTATAATAATAAAATAACAGAATCAGAAGAACACGCCAGCAAATTTGTTATCGAAGTTCACCTAAACCTGGGCTACGTCTCCATGCAGAGGCACTCTACGAATCCACTAGACTTCGGAAAAAGTTGGAATACAACGATGATCTTCTCTCAAGATCAGGGCACAAAGAGATTGAGAACCCCCATAAAGAAAAAACTCACTTTTTTCTTCTATCTTTTTCTTGCCTCTCTATTTCCTTTTTCAGCGTCTTGACAGCTAACGTCTTTTTATCGCTAATATAAATGTAAATGTATCACTTTTAACCTAAAAGCAATTTTGATAGAAAAGACAAAAAAGCCCCTAAAAACAAATATTTGGCTTCATCTATAACAATCTCCCACTTGAAGACAAATATACCCAAGCACCAAGCAACTTTGCATCTATCTTCTTTAAAAAACTAGCAGTTGAAAAAATTTGTGCCTCTGCGATACTCCTCATCAATCAACATGGAGTAATACCAATGGTAGTAGTACAGAAAATATGCTTCTCTCTGTCTACTACCTTGGTTAACATGTCAGCTGGATTCTTCGAGCCATCAATCTTCTGTAACTTTAACTCATTATCTTTCAAAGCTGCTCTAATAAAGTGATAACGCTTCTTGATATGTCTAGTCCTTGAGTGATAAGCTGCATTCTTTGCTAAGTGCACTGCACTTTGACTATCACTCCACAGTGTACTGACTGGCTGTTTTCGATGTAGCTCCTCCATATAATCTTGTAACCACATGATTTCCTTGGAGGCTTCCGTGATCACCACGTATTTTGCCTCTGTCGTCAATAAAGCCACTGCTTTTTATAGTTGAGATACCCAACTCACTGTTGTACCTGCAACTGTAAAGACATATCCAGTGGTACTCTTACCACTATCTCGATCACCCGAATGATCTGCATCTACATAACCCTGCAACTCTAGAGATGTACCACCATAACAAAGTGAGTAATTGGAAGTACCTGCTAGATATCTCAATATCCATTTCACTGCATTCCAATGCTCTCTACCTGGGTTCTGCATATATCGACTCACAACTCCCACTGCCTGTGCAATGTCTGGTCTCGTGCTCACCATGGCATACATCAAACTCCCCACTGCTGATGCATACGGAACTACCGCCATCTCATTTTTCAAAGCTTGAGTGCTTGGACACATATCCTTTGAAAGTTTGAAGTGATTTGCTAAAGGAGTTGCAACCGGTTTTGCCTTGTCCATGTTAAATCTCTTTAACACTTTTTTTTCACAGTCTTCCCGCGACAACCATAATTTCTTATTTTTCCTGTCCCTGATGATTTTCATGTCTAAAATATTCTTGGCCTCTCCCAAGTCTTTCATAGCAAACTGTGATGATAACATCTTCTTCACTTCTACGATTCTCTTCATATTGGAACTAGCCACCAGCATGTCATCCACATATAAAGAGAGATACACAATGTTACCATCATCATACTTACGAAAATAAACACAGTGATCAGACTCACAGTGTGCAAATCCTTTTTCTTTCATGAAACCATCAAATTTTAGGTACCATTGCTGCGGAGCTTGTTTCAAGCCATACAAGCTTTTCTTCAAGCGACATATCATGTGTTCCTTACCTTTGACTTCAAAACTTTTAGGTTGTGCCATGTATAATTCTTCATCTAAGTCACCGTGTAAAAATGTTGTTTTTACATCTAACTGCTCAAGATGAAGATCCTCCACTGCAACTATACTTAGCAAAACTCTAATTGATGTCATTTTCACTACAGGTGAAAATATCTCGGAGTAGTCGATCCCTTCTTTTTGAGAAAAGCCATTGACTACAAGTCTCGCCTTGTATCTAATACTACCATCTGCTTCATTCTTAATCATGTACACCCATTTATTTAATAAAGCTTTTTTACTCATGGGCAACTTGGTCAACTCCCAAGTTTGGTTACGGTAACGAGTTCATCTCGTCTTTCATAGCATACTCCCACCGCAAGTGAGACGTGTCTCGCCTTTGCCTCATCGTAAGTCTCCGGTTCCCCGAATCTTGTATATAAGACATGACTCGAACGCATTATTAGGCCGATGGATCAAAAATTACCTTTGGCTTCCTCACACGTGTAGACCTCCTCAATACAGGTACTTCAGGGTCATTAGTTTGCTCCGGATCAATGTGTTCCTCTTGAACTACCTCCTCACTGATAATAGGCTCATCTTGAACCTCTCTTTCAAGTGCACTTTGATCTACTGGAAACATCTTCACGGGCATTGTGTCTAATTTAACATATTCTGGTTCTATTACCTTCTCATGCTTTGTCTGACGATCCTTGTACATCTTTTCTTCATGGAATACCACATTGCGACTGCGGATGACTTTGTTATTCTCATAATCCCAAAGCCTATAGCCATACTCGTCGCCACCATATCCGATAAAGACGCACTTCTGGGACTTAGCATCAAACTTTTTCCTATCCTCCTTGTCAATCAAAGCATATGCAATACAATCAAACACTTTTAGATGTGAATAATTAATCTTTTTACCTGACCACCGCTCTTGTGGTAATTCTACATCCAACACACTAGATGGACTTCTGTTGATAAGATAAACAACTGCATCAACTATGGCCGCCCATAAGTGTAGCGGGAGACCCGCGTGTAGCCTCATGCATCTCACACGTTCTAGAATAGTCATGTTCATCCTTTCAGCTATACCGTTCTCTTGAGGAGTTCTAGGAACAGTCTTTAACCCGTGTATGCCTTCTCGACTCAAATATTCTGCAAATTCCTTACTTGTGTATTCACCACCATTATCAGACTTCAGAGCTTTAATCTGATAACCTGTCTCTTTTTCTACCATGGTTTTCCACATTCTGAACATCCCGAAAACTTCTGATTTTTCTCTAAGAGCATAGACCCAAGTCTTCCTTGTTGCATCATCAATGAATGTGACAAAATATCTCTTACCACCATAAGAGAGTTCTTGAGCAGGTCCCCATACATCAGTATGAATCAACTCTAGCTTCTGGCCTTTATTTGTCGCACATTCAATTGAAAACTAACAGCCTTCTGTTTTCTATAAATGCAACTCTCACAAAAATCTAACTCAACTTTTTGTAAACCAGGAAGTAATTTCTTTGAGTGTAATTGCTTTACACCTTTTTCACCAAGATGTCCCAAACGATAATGCCAAAGAGTAGACAAATTACCTGTAGCCATTGTAGTTGCAACCATATCACTGATATTGTCTCCTTGGAGAAGGTAAAGTGTACCTGTACGCTTTCCCTTTGCTACTACTCTTGCCCCTGAGGTTATCTTCCACTCTCCGCATCCAAAGGTTGTTACCAAACCTTCTTGGTCAAGTTTACTGGTTGAAATCAGATTTTTCTTTAATTTCGGAATATGTCTAGTTTCACGCAAGACTAGACGTCCTCCACCCGAGATGTTCACGATTCACAGTTCCTTTCCCAACAATGGGACACATGTGGCCGTTTCCCACAACCACTTGTCCAAAATCTCCACTAGCATAATCATCAAATATGTCTCTTTGCGATGTGCAATGAAAAGAAGCACCGAGAATCAATAAACCATTTATCTCGTTGTCAAGTCAAACCCCGCAGACAAACACAAGTTATCTAGCAAAGATTCATCGCTAACCACATTAACTCCTTGATTCTCATCTTGCTGCTGCTTCTTTTTGTAGGCTTCACACTTAAACCTCCGGTGTCCGGTTTTGTGACAAAACCAACACTCATCTTTTACAACCTGTCTCTTACCCCTTGGTAGTGATCTGCTACACCCGCTGAATTTTCCTCTACTTTTACTTCTTCCACGGTTCTCCACTGCGAGTGCCGTTGAAGATGTAGATGCAGAAAAATTATCTCCACCTGAGACTTTCCTTCGCATCTCTTCATCCATGATACTACTCACAGCATCATCAAGAGTTAAACCATCCTTCATAGTGCTCGAAATTCCCTGCACTGTGGTACTGTAGCTTTCTGGAAGAGAACATAAAAATAATAAAGCTTGAAGCTTCATATCTAAATTTATGCCTACGAATTCCAATTGACCCGTGACCTGCGTGAAACTATTAATATGCTCTGCCACAGAACCTCTATCAGATAGCTTCATATTAACTAGTTTCTTCAGCAAAAATACCTGATTTGATGTGGACGGCTTCTCATAAATATTCGTTAGAATATCCATGGCTTCTTTTGCAGTTTTTGCTTTCGCGATGTGGTACCCTGTCTTTTTCGTCAACCCTAGATAAATCGCACCTAATGCCTTTCGATCGAGAATTTTCCATCCGTCTTCTACTGTCGGATCCACTTCCGCCATCTCGGGTTTCCAACCCTCAAGTGGTGCATAGAGATCTTTTTGATAAAGATAATCCTCGATTTGTAGTTTCCCCCATCCGAAATCCTCCCCATTGAACTTATCGATTCTGATTTTATCTTCTGCCATCATGTTTGCTTTCAATCGAATGTCACCGAAAAATCCTTGATGTTCTCGATTAGCCAACCCAGGCTCTGATACTAGTTATTACGAAATCGCACGTCAATTCCAGAAAAATAACGCTCGCAAACAATTCACCAGGCAGAATATAATAATAAAAGAACAGAATCAGAAGAACACGCCAGCAAATTTGTTATCGAAGTTCACCCAAACCTGGGCTACGTCTCCGCGCAGAGACACTCTACGAATCCACTAGACTTCGGAAAAAGTTGGAATACAACGATGATCTTCTCTCAAGATCAGGGCACAAAGAGATTGAGAACCCCCATAAAGAAAAAACTCACTTTTTTCTTCTCTCTTTTTCTTGCCTCTCTATTTCCTTTTTTAGCGTCTTGACGGCTAGCGTCTTTTTATCGCTAATATAAATGTATCACTTTTAACCTAAAAGCAATTCTGATAGAAAAGACAAAAAAGCCCCTAAAAACAAATATTTGGCTTCATCTATAACACGCTCTTTCGCGAAAACTTATCAGGAGAAACAAAAATTTCATTTTACAGCGTAATGAGATAAACTCTTACCCATTTTTGTTTTCAAAAGCCTGACTGCCCAATTAATATTGTTCCTCTTTTCCCCAGTGGCTTGCATCTTAACTCCTGTCTTTCCTCTCTTTCTCTGAAAATCACCCTCATCCTCCCCACGTTTCTTGATTTTTCTTCATTTTGGGAGCAATTGCAGACCCAAAAGGAAACACCTATCCTCGAGAAGCGCTAATTGGATCTTCTTTCATCAAGTCTTGTAGCAATTAGCTCTTTTTACAAGCCGTGGTTATATTGCTGGTGAATGCAATCGTAGATGATTGGCCGCAAATTGGACTCCATCAAGGCGCCGCATTTATGACATTTTGAACTTCGTCGTGTCAGGTGAACTGTAAATAGGTAATCTACTACACTTCAAATTTAAATAAGTGTTGATTATTATGTACAAAAATTGACAGACCTTGAGGCAAGGGAAAGAAACTTGCACTTAAAAATGTTTGATGCAATTGGATGTGCTTGTTTGGTGAGATTACTATTTTGAAGTCTCATAAGGCTGTAGTCTATACTTATTGGCAGGGTTCTAAGACGACTGACCAAAATCAAGAGGAAGAGGAGCTCGAGGTAATCCTGAGCATGGAAACTAAATCAAAATTCGAGTATGATGTGTTTTTGAATTTTAGGGGATCGGACGTGCGTTGGGATTTCGCTTCTTTCCTTTGTACCATGTTGATGGGCGCTAGAGTCGATGTTTTCTTAGATGACGAAGAACTCCAAAAGGGTGACGAAATTGGCAGAGAGCTTTTGAAAGCGATTGACAAGACTCGAATCTACATACCTATCCTCTCTAAGGGTTATGCTACCAGTTCGTGGTGTCTTCGTGAGGTTGCACACATGGTAGAATGCACATCAAAATCAAAGGGGAAGAAAGTGATATTCCCCATTTTCTATCACGTGGATCTTACTGATGTTAAGCTCAAAACCCAATTGTACAAGAGAGCTATATCCGAGCACAAGATGAAGTTTGCCTCCGAGGAGTTGAAGCGGTGGGAAAATGCCCTTGTAGAGGTTGCCCATATAAAGGGATGGCATCTTAATGTTAAAAATGACGAAAGGTAATTTTCCTCGACTTTTTGGTTAGCAATCACAATACTTACATTTCATTGGATGAAATTTATTCCCTTGAAATTTCCAAATATTTTTGGCTATTTTTTGCTAATATTTGCCTTGGAAGTTAGTGAAAGCTAGACCCAACACCCGATAACCCACGTAACGAACCGCCACCCCGGCAAGGCATTTTCCAATTCTTGTTGGGTTAACCCAATATGACACGACAGGTAATACCCACTTCACACTTAGTAATAACTTTTACTTAATCACGTCATCACAATAGAATAGGAAAATTGTCCAAAATTTTTTAAATCTATTGCGCTTTGTCAATTCAGTCATAAACCTTTCAATTTCACTAATTTGGTCTTAAATATTTTCATTTCTTGCCAATTGAGTCTATCTGGCTAATTTTAGTCGGAAATTGCTAACATGGATGGCCGTTGTTGATGTGGCACATTTTTAATAATTTTTTGAATCTTTTATGTTTAAATTTTCTTTGAGTTTTTTGGGGGTTTGGAGTTTGGCTAGTGAGGGTGATCGGCCAACCCTCACGAGGCCATAGGCAAGGGCCGGCCAACCCTTGCCAACCCTCGGCCGGCCTTGGGCGAGGGCTGCAATGCCCTCGCCGGCCAAAGCGAGGGCACGAGAGCCTTCACCCAAATCTAGCGAGGTCATCGCTGCCCTCGCGATTCTAAGCGAGGGCTCGTGCACCCTCGCTTTCGCTGGCAAGGGCATTGCAGCCCTCACCCAAAGCTAGCGAGGGGCCCAATGCCCTAGCCCAAGGCTAGTGAGGGATGGCCGGCCCTCACCTCTGGCTAGCGAGAGTTGCTGGCCCTTCCCTGTGACCAGCGAGGGTCGGCCAACAACCTTGGCCGGCCCTACTCAAAAAAAAAAAAAAAAAAAAAAAAAAGTAAAAAAAAGTAAAAAAGAAAAAAATCACGAAGAAATAAAAAATATTATTAAAAAATTGCCACGTCAATGCTGGCTATTCATATAAGTAATTTTTAGCCAAAATTGGCCGGATGGATTCAACGGCAAGAAATGAAAATGTTTAGGACTGAATTGGCAAGAGGTGTAACGGATTAGAACTAAATTGACAAAATTAAAAGATTTAGGAATGAATTAGTAAAAATGCAATAGGTTTAAGACTTTTTGAATAATTTCCTCCAATAAAAGTGTAGTCTATGTATTTTCTCCTGTCGCAATGGTCATTAGAAAATGTTATGCAATAACAAACTCGTGTTTAATTGTTGAGTCAATAGGAAAGTTGCAATTTTATAACGGTAGCAAGACATGATTAGATTTTTTTCCCTGAAAAAGTGCATGATTTAAAATTGCAAAAGTACATGCACGATGCTTGTATGCAAAAAATGGACGTTTAAAAATGCATTACAAAATTTCCTAATCATAAAATGTTTGAATGACTAATTAGATGTAAATAAATTGACATCATATGAAGATTCGAACACATATATGTTGAAAGAGAAAAATATTTCAAGATTTGAATTTTTCTCTAGTAAAATTTTTTGTATGGTCGAAAAAGTTTAAATTTTAAAATTGAAATATGTGATTAATAAAATAGAATTATTAATTTAGGCATCTGTCTATTTCATGAAATAACTAATTGAGGATGTTTTAGGGAAGCAGCAATAATTATGATCAAGACGGACCTCTTTGATTCATATAACAATAAGATTATCGATTATCTCCCGACACTACCAATAAAAATTACAACCAATGTTCCCTTTACAATTGTGAGTTCATTGAAATGGATAGGGTGCGTCTATTTTTTAAAAACACTTTCTAGATGAAAAGTTAAAAACTCACCTGAACCTGTTCATTAGGCAAATATCATTTTTTTTTTCACTTTCTCGGTATAAACTAAAGTATTTGCAAAACATTAAATTTAAATTCACATGTCAATATTAGTATAACCTGAAAGTTTTAGGTAAGATTTTTTTTTAAAAATCAAAATTTCCCTCGCACAATTGAAAAAAGAGAGAGTAAAAGATGAAAGTTAAGATGACCAAGCCAATTAGTGGACTAAAAAACAACATTCATCATCCACCCAATTTTTCTTCTTTTTTTTCGGTCGGACTTATCCAACCACATTACTAAGGTGATTCTTTTGTTGCAAAAAGGGAAACAAAAAAACTATGTTTCCTCTGTCTTCTAGCTCATGCACTTTTTGGGCCAAGTCCCAGTGAAAAGCATGAATAGGTCAAAAGAAGAAAAAACCAAACCATTTTATCGTTTACTTATTAAGTCAGCAAAAAAAAAAAAGGCAAGTACTTTCAAATTTGGAACAAATCTAGCCAATGTCCCTCTATCGCCGTTAAAACATAGAATATTCTGTTAAAGTCCTCCCGAAATATCAGTTTTGGCCCTTTCTGTTATCTTTTTATTTTTTTATTTTTTTGTTGGTGGGATTTTGTTTAATTGTACGACTGTTGGACTATGTGCGTTGCACCTGACCAAGTGATATTTGCGCTTTAGCTACCAATCACAAAAGCATTATCCTTAAGTTTTTGGTCAATATTTTATTTTTCTCCACTACTATCGTAATAGACAACCCTTATAAAAATAAGGAGGAAATGCATTTAAACCAAAGAGACGTTCGTTTTACAAAAAATTGAATGATTTAAAACATTTTTTTTGAAAAATGATTGTTTATATAGTTTAAAAAGATAAATAAATAGAAAAAATTTTCATCGTTCACGAAAATATTTAAGCATGGATTGTTATCGATGATAACTTATATTCATGATTACAATATTGTTGTTGTCAATTTTATACATTTTAGATTAAATCCGTGCATCTTTAATCGCATTGGACTTGTATATGATTTTGTTTTGTTTTGTTTTGGTTTTAGATAGTCATACTTGGGAAATCACCATTTTAAACATTTGGAAAAAGCTGATGATGCTAGAGAGCATATAAGCCACTCACTGTTCACTTGCCTTATTTTAACTTTAATCACCAGGTCACTATTGTAAAAAGTATCCAATAATGCTTCACAACAAATTAGTTATTAAAATCAGGGGAGAAGTACAATGGCTTGAAAGTCTTAAAACTTGGCGCGGAGGGACACTTATTAAAATGCTAAAAGTTAGGAAAGTGACACTTAAGTGCCAAAATCGGAACAAAATTGATCACTTAAGTATTTTGGCTGGATTTTCGCCGGAGTGGCACTTAAGTGATCCATTTTGCTCCGATTTTAGACTTAAATATCACTTTCCTAACTTTTGGCACTTAAGTATTTGGCACTTAAATGTCCTTCCGTGTCAAATTTTGACACTCCAGGTGTCCGGCACTCTTAAAATCAAATTCTTTGCAAGTGTTAGAAAATTGACAGAATGTTTTCATGTATTGTTGGTCCTTGCAAAGTGTTTATTATCCGAAGATATGCAACACGAATTCGAAAGATGTTTATTTGGAAAAACATATTCCTTCCCAAGTAATTTAATTTGTGAATCTTATTCCGTCCATTCCATAAAATATCTTCTTCACATCGGCTCATCTTCAAAAGCATGACGGGGGATAGAGAGAGAGAGAGAGAGACTGAGAATCCACCTTCAGTAGCGTGTCTTTTTATAAGCTTAAAGTTTCTTTTCCACTTTAAAATTTTCAATTAACCCTTAAAAATTTACTTATAATATAATTTTGTACTTTTCTCATACCTTAGATAATAAATGTTCCCACTTCGATGTTATTATCCAATATTACAAATCACATTTATTTAAATTGTGATCACTTATGTTATTTTATTATTTCGTTAACTAAAATCATCGATAATTTAGTCAACCTTACTTGCTACGAAAAAGCAAATGCTAGAACTATTGGAAGAGTTTAAATTACGACAAGAGATGAAATGTCGTGCATGTCATGAGTCTACTTGGAAGCCATCGCCTTTTCTATTTGGGGATATATTAAAGAGTTAGTTTCTCTTCTCAATTCTTCAAATTAAGGGCCTTTCCATGAAATATCAACTGATTATAATGCTTAATTTGCATGAGTGGTCATTGGAATAGTCAGCTCATTTAACCATATCTTTGACTGAAACAATATCTTCCCCCTTTGCTGGAGCCATGGACATGTCTTCGTACTGTGCTAATTTCTTTTTGGATTTTATGTCACTGCATTATTTTAGTTAGTCGATTCTAGCATTAGTAAAAGAAATTACCCTGTCCGGTTTTATGAATCTTATTCCGTTCATTCCATCAGGATTATCTCCTTCATGTCGGCTCATGCATTGTGAAACATTTCAAATTCGTCAAACTGATCAGGGACATATTTCCACAAATTTCCACGCACGCATCAATTTAACTATACTGTACCAAGCCGAAGGACATTATCTATGCACTTTCTTTCTTGCCTTTGACTGAAACGACTTCTTCCTGCTTTACCGCAGCTATGGAGAAGTAGTTAGATCAGTTGTTGAAGAGGTCCTGCGTAAGATCAGTGACAAACGTGTGGATGTGCCTGAAAATTTGGTGAAGATTATCGTCAGATAAAAGCCATAATAGAGAAGTTGGATGTTGACTCTGGTGGTGTATATTTCATTGGGATACACGGAATGGCGGGTATCGGTAAAATAACACTTGCAAAGGTTGTGTTCAATAAACTATGTTTTGGCTTTGATGGTGTTTGTTTCCTGAATGACATTCAAGAAGCAATGGGCCATGGTCTTATAAACTTGCAGAAAAAGTTATTATTAAGTATTGGTGGTTTTAGGAATGCTAAACAAATTAAAGACATTAGAGATGGGATGCAATGGATCCAGAGAGTATGTAATACTAAAAAAGTCCTCATTGTTTTTTATAATCTAGACAAGAAAGAGCAACTTGAAAAGCTAGCTAGGAAATCTAATTTGTTTGGTTCTGATAGCAATATTATTATCACGACTAGGGACAAAGGTATCTTGATGACTCAAATGGAATTTTCTAGTAAAGAGGACTTAAGTCAACCTAAAGGAATTTCGAACTTTGAAGTTCATGCAATGGAATTTGATCAAGCACTTCAGTTGTTTTCCAAGCATACTTTTGGAAGTGACTCTTCTATGGAAGACTATGTTGCTCTTTCAAAAGTTATTGTTGATAAAGTGAATAGGCTTCCGTTGGCTATCAAGGTGATCAACTCATTTCTCCATTGTTACGGCTCTACCCTAGAGCCACATTTTGATAAAAGAAACCTATGGAAAGACACATTGAAGAAATTAGATAGAGGTCCTTTTAAGGATGTTCGGGACGTATTAATGATAAGTTATGAAGGATTGGAGAATGAGCAAAAAGAAGTATTTCTAGATATTGCTTGCTTTTTCACCGATGAGGACAAAACATATCCAATTATCATGTGGGATAATTGTATTTACAATCCTCACATTGCAATATCTATCCTCCCCCAATGTTCCTTGATAAAAATTGGAGATGATAATAAGTTATGGACGCATGACGAAGTTCAAGATCTAGGAAGGTACATCATCCTTGAAGAATATCCTCGCAAAGGATGTCCTCACAAATTTACTAGGGCGTGGATTCACGAGGATGTTGTAAAATTATTGGAGAGTAAAGAGGTAAAATGGAAGGGCATGACTCATAATTTTAATCTAGGAAAAAAACTTTTTGAATTTTTTCTTTTATTCTAAAGTAACTTTTTTAACTTTCCATTTGTCTTGTGAGACCAAATAGATTGATCGTCTAACTGTCAGCTTTATTGTCCAGATTTTGTAGAATGCAAAATAGTTTTCTAAAAGTTATGAAACAACAACGCCCCGTTTCATGTGCTATACAAATAAAGTCAGAAGAAAACTAGTTGTATAAAGAATTTTATATTACTTCCAAGCACAATTATGGAGAAAATAATAAATAAATAAAAACTATTAAGATTTGAATTGATATGCTAAGGGTCTATTTGGCAACCAGTCAAATAGTACTCAATTCTATTCTTTTATTTTTGAGAACAAAATAAGAACATAAATCTGTTTGGTAAATTTTTTGTTTCAAGAAATAGATTTGGGATAGAACCAAAGAGTAAAAAAAAAATTGTTTCTTTATTTTCAGAGACAATTTAAGAATCCAGCCAACTCAAATTTCTTTTTATCTTATCTTTTCTTCTTCATTCTCTCTTCTTCTTCCACCACCATTGCCGTCGGCCACCGTCGTTGCCGCCATTCCCCAACGACCGGTTAGGTGAGGTCTAATGAGCTTGCTAGAGGCTCGCCCAGCCACCGACGAGGCTTGACCTCGCCAGATCTGGGGCCATTGGCGAGCCTCCTCTAGCCATTAGCAAGCCTTGCTTGGTCGAGCGAGGCTCGGCTGAGCCTTAACTGGGTGAGGCTCAGCGACTGGGCGAGCTCGGCCTCACTAGATCTGGGCAAGGTCGAGCCTCGCCCAACCAAGGCTTGGCCAAGCCTTGTCCAGTTGCTGTCAAGGCTCGGCTAACAAGTGTGACCTCGTCATGGGCCAACAACGCTCTAACGAGGTCACCAACCCTCGTCCAGCCAATTGTCGGTTATCTTGAGGTAGGCGACTAGCCAAAGCTCGAAGAAGAAGAGAAAGAAAAGGGAAAAAAAGAAGAAGAAAAAAGTAATAAAATTATTAAAAAATAAAAGAAAATGGTTTGGATTAAAAAAGTTTGAGGGTATTTCCAAACGCAATTCTATTTTGGGAATAAAAAATTTGGGCAATTACCAAACACCTTCAAATACTTAGAAAATCATCCGGGGAATAGAATAAAAAAGAATCATTTCTGATTAGAAATTGTTCTCGAAAACAAAATATTTACCAAACACGCTGTAATTATATTTCTTAAAAAGTTGTATTTGGGAAATGGAGAAATGATTTACAAGATATCTTCCAATTGAAGCTGAAAATTTTTGTTAATGTTGTGAACGAAAACATATAAGTCTACTTACTAGGGAAAGGCGTGCGCCATGATAGGTATTTGGTTGGAGAAATTATTTACTAGTGTTCATATGCTTCTTTTCTTTATAGCTCTAGAATAGTGTTGAGAGTTGTGCTTTCAATTAATCTCGAGTCTCTATCAGTAGAGAAATGAAGATGTAGAAGCACTAAGCTTGACTTGCGGTGGCCGCAGCCATAGCAATGCACCCGAAAGATTGGCTGCACTACCAAATCTGAGGTTCCTTCGAGAGAAAGGCATTGGTATTTTTGGCAACTTCAACAATCTTCTTTTGAAGCAAAGATGTAATCTTCTTTTGAAGCAAAGATGGCTTTTTCCGTGAAGGTGGCAAACGATTTTCAGCGCAAATGACTTTCACTTCCATAATTTGGTCATGCTTGACCTTTCATATAGCACTATTGAAGATGGTTGGGGTGGGTGGAGCCAAATGAAGGTATGATATGCCTTACTTAATGTACTTCTTTCTTTCATTACCTCTTTCATGATGAATGAGGCGATGATAGAAGCAATATATACAATTTACTTCTTTTATCATTACGTCATCTAATTGTAGAATATATATTGCATTAATACCATCCTATGTCTTGTTATACACATAAGTAAAGCACAATAATGTCCCGCCTAAAGAAATGCTCCATGTTGTTTACAACCGTGATTTCGTAGTTCTACAAGTTATTTAGGCTTTGAAAATGGTGTATTTCAACAGAAGTAAGTGCCATTTTGCTTCAGTATGCATCATACATGCTTTGAATGACATAAAGTTCGAGATTGGTAACACTTAACTTGATTTGTGTAAAGGATCACGAATTTATTTGGAATAGCTTAAGCTTGACAATATTGATTCAAGCGGCTTACTGGCCTAATTTAGTATTTTAGTATTGTTTATATGGATTTTTGTTCTAAGCTGCACACTTTGGGTTTTGAAATAAAAGATGTGAAGAAAAGGGTGGGATGGTTCTTCATGTTTTCCCCGTGGTATAAATTTGACTCCTCACAGGGGCCTTTCTCCAAAGAAAATTTTTTAAAAAATCAAATTAGCGATTTTTCTGAAAAGTTAGAGTACGAGGTTCATTTGCAACATCTTTTATTCTACGGATGATTCTCATTTATTCTAACTACCATATACACTGATGTTTCTCATTTATTCTTTTACTTCAATTTTTTTTCCACAGATGATTCAATTGAAGGTTCTAATTTGACAGGCTGCATACAATTAAAAAGGACACCTGACTTCTCTAATTTAATGTCCTTGGAGATGTTAATTCTGGTTCGGTGTGTCAAGTTAACCGGAATTCACAGGTCCATTGGCAAGCTAAAATGCCTACAAACTTTAAATATCTAGGAATGTGAGTTGAATGTCAAGGGATGTGAGTTGCTTTGTAGCTTGCTTGCAGAAATCGGTTCTCTACAATCTTTAACAAAGATTATCATGCCTTAGAATTTTCAACCCTTCAAGCTTCCTGAGACATTCGACAACCTCAAATCTTTGTCGAGTTTTATATTAGATGAGCACCTTGGAATCATCCAACTTCCGAACTCTATTGGAAGGTTACTGAAACTTACACATTTATCTTTACGTGGGTGTGTGGACATAGAGGAGCTTCCATGGTCAATTGGAGAAATGGAAACATTGGTTAAGTTGGATTTATCACATTCAGGAATAGTTAAACAAACTACCAGATTCCATTGGATATCTAGAGAAACTAGAAGTGATTGTGGTAAGTTATATAGAGACAAGAAAGTTTCCCCATACTATTGGACAGTTGAAGATGCTTGAAGAGTTACATGCCAAGAATTGTCGGCATCTGACGCATGAAAACCTGGAGGAAATAGGGAACCTATCCCATTTGAGGATACTGGACTTATTGTATACTCTTTTATCTAAATTCCCTTCAGCGCTGAGTTGTCTCTCTCGTCTCCATGCACTTGATTTTGGTTCAAGTCACCTTCAAGAAAAACTTGATCTTCCCTTAAGTTTGACTCGCCTTCACATGCAAGCACATCACTTCCCATCTATTCTTGACCTTTCAGGGCTCCTCAGTTTAGATTATCTAGAATTTTATAGATTAACCACTTCAACAGAGGAACCTGGCCCAACTTGGATGAACAATGTGCCAAAAGAGCATTTGATCCATCCGCTTCCATCTGGTTTGTCAACCTTGAAATTTAGGGGCATCAGTCTACTGCCACCCTTTTCCAAGTTACAAAAATTGGCGGATCTATGTGTCACTGAATGTCAAATGTCACACTTCTCTGTCTCCCCAGACCTAATACATTTGACGAAATTGAAACTAAGTGAATGCAAATCGCTCGTGGAAATTGCTGATCTGTCACTCTTGAAAAGTCTACGGTGCTTGGATCTGAATAGATTAGAAAGTTTGGTTGAGATTCATGGTTTGTCAGAACTGGAATCCTTGCGGTACTTCTGTATTTTCTATTGTTGTAGGATAGAAAGGTTACCCAACTTATCAAAGTTAGATAAGTTACCGCAGATCGAGATAGAAGATTGTCCAAAGATAAGAGCCATCGAAGCTCTCGAGGGCTTAGAAAGCTTAGAGTTGGACAATCAGGGCTACAATGTTCTAGAAAGATTGCTGGATGGCAAGACATGGACCTGGCTTTCCCGCAGTGCCGCTTAGTACAAGGCATTCGTGACTTTTAGGCCACCGGACACTTGCTATAACATCGTCAATTTCCTTCACGAGAACCTGGTGGGCAGTGCATGCAATTCCTCTTTTTGCAAACAATGTTCAATTGAGATGTGGTGATGTAATTGTTGAGCGGCTTCTGCCAGTGGTGGACCACTACCATATTTACATACCTATCTTATCTAAAAGCTATGCTTCTAGTAAGTGGTGGTTCCGTGGACTTGGCCACATGGAAAATTGTACATCAAAGACAAATGGGAAAAAGAGAATTCGACCCATTTTCTACGATGTGGAGATTGATGATGATAAGCTTCAAACCGATTTATACATAATGCCCTGGATCAGCACGGGTGGAAATTTGGCAACAAAGTGGAGGAATGGGAAGTGGCTGTGGATATCTGGGGGTTCGACCTTAAAATTAACAGGTAATGCCGCTATTTTGACCTAATTATGAGGTAATTTGTCATTCAACTTAACTTTACCACCGTAGAGTTTCAAAGTCACGGCAATGCAAACTTTTGCTTAAAAATATTTAAGAACGCTCAAGTTGATTCTTCCGCTACGTTAGGAAGAGTTTTATAGGTGGGTAAAGAAATCTGAGGTAAAGAAAAGGGCAGAAGAACAGCCCAAGTCCAAAACTTGCACGAGGGGGGCACAAAGTGCCAAAACTTTAAAAATGTACACTTAAGTGCCACTTTCTTTAAAAAGTGGGACACTTCAGTGCCACCTCCAATGAACCTTGCCGAAATCCTACGTGGCAATATTTTATTATTTTTTCTTACCTACGTGGCTCGCCGGAGAGGCTGATCGGCAAAACTCACCCGAAACGACGTCGTTTGCAAAATAAAAATTAAACTACCAGCTAAAATATTCTAAAAAATAAAAATGTGTAAATAATTAATATAAAAATTAATTAAATTAAATTTAAACATAATTTTATTTAAAATATGCTAAAAAATAAAAAACTTAAAATTAAAAAACCTAAAAAAAATAATCATAATTAAAAAACCAAATAAAAATAAAAAAAAACTTATAATTTAAAAACCTAGAAAATAAAAAATTTATAATTAAAAAACCTAAAAAATAAAAAACTTATAATTAAAAAACCTAAAAAACTTAAAAACTTAAAATTAAAAAACCTAAAAATTATAAAACTTATAATTAAAAAACCTAAAAAACTTAAAAACTTAAAATTAAAAAACCTAAAAATTATAAAACTTATAATTAAAAAACCTAACAAATAAAAAAATTAAAATTAAAAAACCTAAAAAATAAAAAACTTATAATTACTAAACCTAAAAAAAAAAAAATCATAATTAAAAAACAAAAAAAAATTAAAAATTAAAATTAAAAAACCTAAAAACTTAAAAACTTAAAATTAAAAAACCTAAAAACTAAAAAAATTATCATTAAAAAACGTAAAAAATAAAAAACTCATAATTAAAAAACCAAAAAATAAAAAAATTATAATTAAAAAACCTAAAAAGCTTAAAAACTTAAAATTAAAAAAAACCTAAATATTAAAAAAACTTATAATTAAAAAACCTAAACAATAAAAAACTTAAAATTACAAAACCTAAAAAATAAAAAACTTATAATTAAAAAACCTAAAATTTAAAAACCTAAAAAAAAAAAATTTTAAAAAAAGGGTGGGGAGTCGAAGTTGGCGGTCCTCGCCGCGATCCGGCGAGGGCTGGCGGCCCTCGCCGCCCGGTCGGCCGGGGCCGCGACCCTGGCCGACCCTCCCTCCTCCGTTGCCAGCCCATCCTGGTGGCGGCGGCGAGGGCTCGGCCCTCGGCCGCCCCTTTTGGCTCCCCACCTTCTTCTTTTTTTTTTTTTTTTTAAGGTTTTTAAATTTTTAGGTTTTTTAATTATAAGTTTTTAAATTTTTAGGTTTTCTAATTTTAAGTTTTTAAGTTTTTTAGGTTTTTTAATTTTAAGTTTTTTATCTTTTAGGCTTTTTAATTATAAGTCTTTTATTTTTTTAGGTTTTTTTAATTTTAAGTTTTTCTATTTTTTAGGTTTTTTAATTATAATTTTTTAGATTTTTAGGTTTTTTAATTTTAAGTTTTTTAGGTTTTTTCATTATAATTTTTTTATTTTTTTTTGGTTTTATAATTATGAGTTTTTTTTTTTTTTTTGGTTTTTTAATTATGATTTTTTAATTTTTTAGGTTTTTTAATTTTAATTTTCAAATTTTTTAGGTTTTTTAATTATAAGTTTTTTATTTTTTAGGTTTTTTAATTATAAGTTTTTTATTTTTTAGGTTTTTTAATTATAAGTTTTTTTTTTTTTTTTTTAGGTTTTTTATTTATAAGTTTTTTTATTTTTTAGGTTTTTTAATTATAATTTTTTTATTTTTTAGGTTTTTTAATTATGAGTTTTTTATTTTTTAGGTTTTTAAATCTTAATTTTTTTAGTTTTTAGAATATTTTAAATAAAATTAAGTTTAAATTTAATTTAATTAATTTTTATATTAATTATTTACACATCAAACACAAAACGACTTTGTTTTTGCATTTTCTCGCCACATCGGCAAGCAAAATAACGTTGTTTTGCACCCAAGTCGCCGGAAAATTGCCACGTCAGCAATTTGGCCGGATTTTTGGCCGGAGTGGCATTTAAGTGTTCCACTTTACTCCGAAACTAGCACTTAAGTGTACCTTTCTGAAGTTTTGGCACTTAAGTGTCCCTCCGTGCCAAGTTTTGGCACTCCAGGTGTCCCAACCTCGAAAAGATATTCTTTGCGCTCGCTGGAAGTAAAATACATTAGAGGAAAGAAATTTCACTTGTTTGAAGTGTTCGTTAATCGTCTATTATGGCTCATTAGCACTATTGGTAATTATTTTACTAATTTAACTTAAGAAAAATAAACAAGGCATTCATATTCCTTCAAATCAATCTTATCTTTGTAGTATTACTTTTGGGTTTCTTGAAGGTTTTAGATTCTCATTATTTTCATCTGAAGTCATTCTTTTGTTGTTGCTTATACTACCCCAGTAGTTTCATTTACGTTCTAGGTTTCTATATTTTTTCCATCAATAAAAAGATTAAATAATAATGGCAAACTTCCTTTTCTGTACTTCAGCTTATTGTCTATTTGAATTTGAAATGAGGGTAGAATAGGCATCAAATAGAGAAACTTAAGGTGAAAATGCACTGCATAACTTTAAAAGTTATGTATAGGACACATGCTAATGGAAAAAATTGATTGGATTAACGGTCGTAACAAAAAAGGACTTTTAAATCCTATGTCTCAAGGGTGTTCTACTGGTTTGAATGTGACGAAAAAGAAAATGGTCAATAGGAGAGCCTCTTTTCGTTATGTATAGAATAGGTAAAGATGATTATACAACATTGCCAATTAATTTGTTTTTGTATGAATATCTCTAAAAATAGCTTGTAATAATGATCTCGGGTTTCTCGAGATTTCATTTCGAACCGGAACATGTAATTTCAAAAATATTCATGAAAGTTATTTATTTCACTACATGGCCCCTGCCCTAGATATGTCCACAGAAGTAAATTCATATAGTCCATTTTGTGGGGAAATAGAGTTGCAAAACGGTACCATGAAACACCATAAGGTTTTGTTCTACTACTACGACCACCACCACCACCACCACCACCACCACCATCATCATCATCATCATCATCATCATTTCAGAATACGGTTAACTAACATGTTAACTAATTGATTACGATAAATATCATTATTATCATTTTTATCATCATCATTATCATCATCATTATTATTATCATTATTATTATCATCATTATTATCATTATCATCAGCATCATCATCATCATCATTATCATTTCAGAATACTGTTAACCAACATGTTAACTAATCGATTACGATAAATATCATCATCATCATCATCATCATCATCATCATCATCATCTTCATTATCATCATTATCATTATCATTATCATGATCATGATCATGATCATCATCATCATTATTATTATTTGGTTCTTTTTGTCGTGTATGAGTTAAAAGATACTCGGCTCATGTTTGTTTGAGACATTGAATCAATGATTAGGTTGTCATTTTGCATCACTTTGTTTTCCATGGACTAATATGAACTTTTTTCTCTCTCTAAGCATTGTTGCAGCCAAGCAGAAGGGGTTGAATTGATTATTGCAGAGATCATGAATCATCTGATGGATGTCAGTCCCAGAATTTGACTGAAGTTTAGCTGAAGCTCAGTGATAGTTGATAATTGCCGTAAGGAAACTGTTCCTCTAGCCTTTGTTAGGTTCATTGACGAAGAAAAAAGAAATGGTGTTCTGTCAATCCATTCCATGAAATGACGTCTCTAGAACTGCATTTATTTTCTAATTGTGGAGGTACTAGAAACTTCATTTTAAAATGAAGATGGATTAATGTGTGGTAAGTTATTGGAAGATTAGAATGGAATATTGGTCAACCTAGCTGATTCAATTAGAATTTTAAAGAAATTGAAAGTAATTAGAACAAACTCTTCAGTAATGAGAAAGTTACGTGGCTAGTATACAAGTTGGACGGATGAAATTTCTGATGAAATTTCCTGATTTCTCAAATTTTGCTTGGAACTCATGTTGCTATCTTAGAGTTCATGTTCTGTCGTGAGCATCAAGTTATTTCGAATAGGATTTTGAATGTTTGCTCATCAAAGAACTGATGACAAAAGATTATTGCAGAGATTTTGGATCATCTGATGGATGTCAGTCCTAGAATTTGACTATAGTTTAGCTGAAGATCATCGATAGCTCATACCTGCTGTAAGGAAATTGTTTCTCAAGCCTTTGTTTGGTTCATTGACGAAGAGAAAAGAAATGGTGTTTGTCACGCCCCGAACCTCGAGCGCGCGCACAACCCTCGGTGGTCGATAGAATTTCGCGACGTTCCCGGGACTCATCGCCGACCCTTTTTATTTTATTACACATGTGGAAGTGAATTAACTAATCCCTTGACAACAATATACATGGGATAGAAAAGCAGGACAACAATTTCCAAATAAAAATACACATTCATAAACACTTCAAGCTTATACAAAAGGTCTGTCTCATAAAGAACTACTGAGCCACTTATGCTCCTGACCCTTCCGCTTCAAGCTCCGGGTTCTTCACACTAAGGACCTGAAAATGGTTATTCAATAACCAGTGCGATATAAATCTCAGTGAGTTCCACCCCTAAGCCCCGGTTAGTACACCAACTCAACTCAGGGTATCTATCCAAAACTACCCCACCACAAGCAACAACCAACAGTCGATTCGCATACAACCTTACCCGGTATGCCATACCCTGCACATTATAACTCAGCACAATACATGCAATGCACATGGCCATTAGATGATGCAGTTCATCAATCACATACGAGTCGCGTCACAAGCGATCTCACCTGGCCATTGCCACACTCTGCACGTTATCGATTCATGCGTGTGTGCCATAAACGATGTGCTTAACTCATGCATGACCGAAATCAACAATGCAATGATTCTCATGCGTTCTTGCACAATAGTGCGCCACTCATCACGTATCAATCGATCACACGAGTCCATCAATTCAATCAATCCAATTGATACCATACGATTGACACCATCTATCAATTCATACTATCTATCCTTTCATACTATCTATCATTCAGTACTATCTATCATTCATTACCGTCTATCAATTCATTCGTCAATATGACATATGCTCTCCAAAGCTGCACTATAATTAGACGGGAGCTCACCAAAGCTGTATAGATAGATAGTAGCTTGCCAAAGCTGTATAGATAGATAGTAGCTCGTCAAAGCCGTATAGATAGATAGCTCACCAAAGCTGTATAGATAGATGATAGCTCGCACAAGCTGTAGCATATATAATAGCTCGCACAAGCTGTAGCATATATTATATAATAGCTAGCACAAGCTGACATGATGTAAACTAATCCATTCCTCAATCCAATCAATCAATCGATTCAAACTGGTCCTACAAACCAATTACGGTGCCAAAAGCCGACACCGGGTATTTTCAAGTTAAATACCAAAACTTCACAATCATCACATAATTGTACAAATCGTCACTCAATTCATGCGGATGTTTATGCAATAACACATCCAATCACTTCATAGAATTAAACACACATGAAATTAAACACTTTTCATTCTCGGGTGAACAGTGTTTTGTGAACAGTAACTCGTGAACAGTAAGCGTGAATAGTGTCGAGTGAACAGTAAATTTCCAGAATTTAATAAATGATAAATTAAACTCAGAAAGTATTAAAAGTATTAATTAAAGCAACCATCAATTAAGTAAAGCAAAGCATACTTAATTAACCACATAAACCACATTAAGCAAATAAAGTAAGATTAAGCTAAACTAATCTTAGCCATTAATATAACCACCTATATTAGGACTAATATAACTTAATTAAATCACCTAAACTAGAATTAACAATAACTAAACAAACCCTAAGCAAGTTTAGGCACTAAACGAAGGATTAGGAGCTAAACTCACCCGTTAAGCGGGCCGGAGACACCAACGCGGCGGCGACGACGGTGGCTACGCACCGGGACCTCTAAACGACGATCCAAGGTGGTCCCAAGCTCAACACAGCAACCACAGCTCGGACTCCCACTGAAAACACTGAAAAACAGCCCTGCCGGAGGAGAGACTGAGTTGAACGGCTTGGCCGGAGCTCCGGCGAGGGGGTTGGTCGACAACCGGAGGCTCCCGGGGGTCTTGGGAATCTTGCTGTATAGGTTGGGATGGGTGGAGGAACGGCTGTAATGGAAGAAAACGGGCTGCAAAGTCGAAACAGTCAAGCTGCAGGCGGACCGACGGACCGGCGACCGGCGGCTTGTGACGGCCGTACAGGACGGAAGGAGGCTTCGTTCGGGACGAAATTGGGCTATTTGGAACGGTCTGTCTCTCCCAATCACGGTGATAGATGGCTCGTTCTCTGATTCAACCGGGAGGACCACTTTTGACTCGATTCTTCACCGAAGGGTCAGGAGGAAACTGGAGGAAGAAGAAAATGGAGGAGAGAGAAGCTTCGACCGGTTTGGGGCCGAATGGGGGAGAGAGAGAGTGATGGGAGGGCTGAGAGCACTCCTCATTAAGGTCATTCAATGGCCACTTCAAGTCCACATGCATGACATCATCTTCTCTCTCTTCTTTTGCCTTATCCACAGGCTTTTAGGGGCAATTTGGTCATTTCACCTTGCACAATTACCATTCTGTCCTTGGGATGAAATTGGTGTATGGGCCTAGGAATTGGGCTTGGCCATGAATAGGAATGGGCTTGGGAATTGGTTGGGCTTGAAAAGGCTAAGAATTGGCCCATGGGCTTAGAAGATGAATAGTTGGTTTGGCCCAATGGGCTCATTTGTTTGACTTAGGCCCATTTGGTGGCTGCCCCAACTTGGGCCTAAGGCCCACACTGGCTTGGCCCGGCCCACGTCCTCACGGGCTTGCTTCCTCGGTCCGAAAGTCCAATATTCAATTGCTCGGCTTAACTGGCTCTGTCGATCGATTGTTTGATGTAGCTTCGTCCAAAATCCGTCCCGGACATTCCCGATAATTTGAAGTCCAATCCTAAGTTCTCTTGCCATGTCAATTTCGCCCTAATGCCATTTTGGTTACAACTCAGACTGACGGGCGGCTCCGAGGATTCACGCGTAACCGACTCGTGCCAAAACACGTTCAAGACATCTCGACGCATGGACGTCCTTGACTGCATGAAATTACGGAGGATAGATTCTTATTTCAAAGTACACGATCACTAAGGATCGACATAGGGTCGTTCGAGGGTTCGATAACGGTAAACAGAATCACCCGTCGTTCCATTATGTTCTGCCCGCGAATCGACTTCTAGTCGTCCTTAGAATCGGCCTGCCTATCTACAGGATCATCCTCACACAAGTCTCACGGTCAAGTCGTTTTCCCAGGTCAAGTTCTTTAGTCGTACGGGTTCTGTCCTCATTAGTCTTTCCCCTCAAGGTCAGTATCTCAGGAGTGATCAATTCCGAGTGAGATCAACCAACAATGCATTGACGAAATTCACTTTCACTCGTCCTTCAGAGGGCTCGAATTTCAGGATGTCACAGTGTTCCATCGATCCACTCCACGAAATGATGTTATCTAGGATTGCATTTGTTTTCTAATTATGGAGGAATAAGAAATTTTATTTTAAATGAAGATGGATTAAGACTCTTATGATTGGTACGTTGTTTGGAAGATTAGAATGAAATTCAAGTAACTTGTTCATGTGTCGAATCTAGAAAATTGTTGAACTTTTGCACTCTATTGGGAGGTTAGTGAAGATTGCAGGTTTGTCGTTAAGGGGGTGCTAGGAGATACAGGAGCCTCCGCACTCTCCTAAAGGGCTTGAAGCTTACACAACTATGTTGATGTGGGTGTTGTGATAAAGGAGCTTCCATACCCTTGTGAAAAATAAACTCGTTGGTTTAGTTGGACTTGAAATGTTAAAGATGGCCAATCTACCAAATTCAATTGGAAATCTGAAGAAGTTGAAAGTAACTAGAATGGACTCTTTAGTAATAAGAAAGTTACGTGGGTCATATATAAGTCTAACAAGTGAAATTTCCAGTGTCATTTCCTAATTTCTCAAGATTGTTTTAGGAACTCGTGTCCAATTTGCTTATCTCGTAATTCAAGTTCTGTAGCAATTAACATATTAATTTGAATAGATCCATGGATTTTAAATATTTGTTCGTCAAAGAGATAATGGCAAATGATCCCTTCAAGCAGATCCTTATAGTTCATCATAGCTAGAGGCATTGAGTGGGGGAAAATAGACCATAAGTTTTTTTTTTTTTTTGTCTCTTCTTTGATGTATGAGTTAAAATGATCTTCGGGTTATGTTTCTTCGAGTCACTAATGTGAACTTTTCGTTCTTTGTGTGTTGCCGCAGCCCTGAAGAAGTGGTCGAACTGACTATTGAGAGGTTTCGAGACATCTGATGGATGTCAACGCCAGATTTTGACAAAAGTTTAATTCAAGATGGGTGATAGTCAATACACATTGTAAGCGTATATAGAATTTTGGGAAAAATGCAGATGGGCACAAGATCTCTTCTAGAAAGTTATCTAACTTTTCTAGCACAAATATCTTGAGGAATTTCAACATAAATATTATAGACGTTTACTAAACTTTAGCGTACCTGCTATCAAGCCATTGAATTTTGATTTCTTTCATTAAGAGCAGGAAACTTTACCATTACTTTTTTAAATCTAATGATGCATTTTTGCTGGATTATGCATAAATTGGAAATCTTCCATTAAAATGCTGACATGGTGAAAATGTGGCTAATTTTTCGGATGCCATGTCGCTACACATGTTCACTCATCACTATCATGTGTCCACCACATTAATACATCACTGGAAAAGTGATCGTTATGGTTAAAAAGTACATTAATTGTAAAAAAAGAAAAGAAAAAAAAAAAGAATGGTACGGTGCTATGAGTGGTAGAATAATTACAAAATTTACCAAAATCCAGTGTGACATATAGATATTAAAAGTATTTGCATTACTAGTATTAAAATTTACAAAAAAAAGAAAAACAGATAATTATTATTTAAAAAAATGGAGCCTGGCTAGGCTATACGTCCATATATAACCGGTTTACCGAATGACGGTAAAGATAAAGCTCGAAATCAATTCCATAACCAAAGGGATACTAATCGCCAGTCCTGGAGGTAAGTCTCGGGAGGTGGAGGCAGAAGAAGCCATGACTATCCGACAACAAGAACACATGCAATGTGAGAACATCACATCGACATTGAAGCGTTCTTGTATCGAACTTATCCAGTGGAGAGATTTTGCGAGATGATGGGTGGGCAAAAAGAGCAAGTTAAGCCTGTCAAACAGGTAATATTGTATGGTAGGACACGCTCCGAAACCATGGACGATGCAAAGTATATCTAACCAAATGGAGATTTCTTCTCATATGCAATATTCATTTCAATAACTTTAAAGGTACGCTGTGATCGGATAGGAATGATTCTAATCCTTTCTTGAGTTCACCATATTTTCCTCCATCCCCAATTAGAAGAGATTTCTTATAAAAAAAAAAACATCACTCACGTTTATGTTAAGTTAAATTTGCATATAATTGATATCCATAACTTGTAACTCGCTAGATCGATGTTAAACGACATCAAAGATGGGCATAGTAACACAACATCATTTTATTCTCAGTTTGCAATAGTTTTAATTCAAAACGTTTAAATGATGATGACATACTCAATTTGTATACAACTCCAAATTGTCATCGAGCATATCTAGTAATAACTTTAGTTGAATTGTGTCCATATTAGGAACAGCCATTTGAACCAAAATTGATTGAATTAACGACAGTAACAAAAAGGACTTTAAAATTCTGTGTCTCACGGGTATTCTACTAGTTTGAATGTGAAGACAAAGAAAATGTACAATAGGAGAACCTCTTTTCATTATGTATAGAATAGGTTAACACGATAATACAATATTACTAATTAATTTGTTTTTGTTAGGATATCTCTAAAAATAGCTTGTAAGAATGATCCCGGGTTTCTCGAGATTTCATTTCCAACCTAAACATGTAATTTCAAAAAGATTCATGGAAGTTATTTATTTATTTCACTACATGGCCCCTGCCCTAGATATGTTCGCAGGAATTAATCCATATAGTCCATCGTGTGGGGAAACAGAGTTGCAAAACGGTACCATGAAAGATCTTAAGGGTTTGTTCTATTATTATTAATTTTTTGTTCTCTTCTATGGTGTATGAGTTAAAAGATATTCGGCTTATGTTCGTTTGAGATATTGAATCAACAATTAGGTAGTCATTTTGCATCACTTTGTTTTCCATTGGACTATTATGAACTTTTTTCTGTCTCTAAGCATTGCTGCAGCCCAGGAGAAGTGGTTGAATTGATTATTGCAGAGATTTTGAATCATCTGATGAATGACAGTCCTAGAATTTGACTATAGTTTAGCTGAAGATCAGCGACAGCTGATACCAGCCGTAAGGAAATTGTTTCTTGAACCTTTGTTTGGTTCATTGACGAAGAAAAAAAAAATGGTGTTCTATCGATCCATTCCATGAAGTTATGTTCTCTAGAACTGCATTTGTTTTCTAATTGTGGAGGAACAAGAAATTTCATTTTAAAATGAAGATTGATTAAGATTCTTATGCTTGGTACGTTGTTTGGAAGATTAGAATGAAATTCAAGTAACTTGTTCATGTGTCAGATCTAGAAAATTATTGAACTTTTGCACTCTTATTAGGAGGTTAGTGAAGATTGCACGTTTGTCGTTAAGGGGATGTTGGGAGATAAAGGAGCCTCCGCACTCTCCTCAAGGGCTTAAAGCTTACACTATTGTGTTGATGTGGGTGCTCTGTGATAAAGGAGCTTCCATACCCTTGTGAAAAATAAACTTGTTGGTTTAGTTGGACTTGTAATGTTAAAGATGGTCAATCTACCAGATTCAATTGGAAATTTGAAGAAGTTGAAAGTAACTAGAATGGACTCTTTAGATGGGTCATATACAGGTGAAAATTCCGGTGAAATTTCCTGATTTCTCAACATTTTGCTAGGAACTCATGTCCAATTTGCTTATCTCATAATTCAAGTTTTGTAGCAATTAACATATTAATTCAAATAGATCCATGGATTTTAAATATCTGTTCGTCAAAGAGCTAATGGCAAATGATCCCTTCAAGCATATCCTTGTAGTTCATCATAGCCAGAGGCATTGAGTGGGGGAAAATAGACCATAAGTTCTTGTTTTTTTTTTTTTTTGTCTCTTCTTTGGTGTATGAGTTAAAATGACCTTTAGGTTACGTTTCTTCAAGTCACTAATGTAAACTTTTCGTTTTTTGTGTATTGCCGCAGCCTTGAAGAAGTGGTCGAATTGACTATTGAGAAGTTTCAGACATCTGATGGATGTCAACGCCAAATTTTGACAGAAGTTTAATTCAAGATGGGCTATAGTCGATACACGTTGTAAGCCTGCACAAAATTTTAGGAGAACGCAGATGGGCGCAGGATCTCTTCTAGAAAGTTATCTAACTTTCCTAGCACAAATATCTTGAGGAATTTCAACATAAATTTTATGGACGTTTACTGAACTTTAGCGTACTTGCTATCGAGCCATTGAATTTTGATTTATTTCATTAAGAGCGGGAAACTTTACCATTTTTTTTTTTATCTAATGATGCATTTTGGCTGGATTCCACATAAATTGGAAATCTTCCATTAAAATGCTGATATGGTGAAAATGTGACTAATTTTTCAGATACCATGTCGCTACACATGTTCACCCACCACTGTCATGTGTCCACCACATTAATACATCGTCATAAAAGTGATCATTGCGGTTATAAAATACATATATTGTAAAAGAAAAAAAAGGATGATACAATGCTATGAGTGGTAGAATAATTACAAAATCTACCAAAATTCACTGTCACATATAGATATTAAAAGTATTTGCATCATCAGTTTTAGAATTTACCCAAAAAAAAACAAATTATTATTATTTAAAAAAATGGAGCCTGACTCGGCTCCTTTTTCTTTTTCTTTTTCTTTTTCTTTTCCCCACGCGGGCCGGCCCACCCGCGGGTCTTCGTCTTTCCTCACGTCGCGCGACAGCGACATACAGAAGCATATCAGCAGGAACAGAAGCAGAGCAGGCCGCGGCACAATCCTGGGGTCAGGGATCAGTCGACCATGGCTGGCGGCGGCAGAAGCCATGTGCGCCTGCCTGTAGTCTTTGAAAAGAAAGAAAATCAGCCAAAAGGGTTTCGGAGAAGAGCTTGAGAAATGGAGAGAGGAAAGCTTTCTTTTTTTTTTTTTTTTTTTTTTATAACAAGGGGCGACAGAGAGAGAGTGAGGGCTCCAAACGTCTCGGCCACGCGCGGACCCGTCCGACGACCTCTCCCGGCGCAGAACAAATTAGCCTTGGCTCTGCTATTGTCCTGTTTTGACTACGCCAGGCCGTAGCTCGTGGCCGTCCGGTTCACGAGATCTCCGGCCCCGTCAGTCCTATGATCTGTTGTCATTAGTATCTGCTTGTCTTCCGTCGAGAACCCAGAGCGGGGTCGAGTCCTGTTCGAGTCGAAAACTCCATTACCAGTGTCGCACGTCGCCTGTTTGTGAAAATGCCTCAACTAGATCCGCAAACTTTTTCTTGATTTCGATTTGCTTCGGGAAACATAGGTCTTTTCGCGCATCCCTTGTTTGCGCGTGACAGGTTCGTGGAGGGGTAACGTTTACAGGGGCTGGGAGTCGGCTTGGCCGAGGACAACTCCGTTTCGCTCGGACTTTGACTAATGGAGGAGTCAGGGTCTGTAACGGTTTGGTCTGAGTCGGGTCTGTCGAGCGCAAATCGCTCATGAAGACGCTCCAGTAGCCGATGGTGGTCGTTGGAGGATCGAGTGATTCTTGATTTAATATAGGATAGTTGGCGTTTTGTTGTTCTGGGTCTAATGGGCGTCGTTGGTTTCGGGGCATGCTGGAGAAGGCGTGACGGAGCAAGCGTGGAAGGCGATGGGGCATAATGGATTTTAGTGCAGGTGGGCGTGGTTCTAATTATAATTGGGTTGGTGTTTCCGGGCTTGGATTGACTGACAGAGGGCTTCAGTAACGGCTTGGTGTTGCTTTAGGAAGAGTGTGGGCTTGTGAATTTTTAATTAAAATAGGCCCAATGGTAAGCCCATTTGAAGCATGTCCTTTTATAACCCAAACCTGACCTTAGTTTGGACACGGGCCGTAAATTAGGCCCGCGACTTCACGGCCCAGTACATCAGGCCCAGTCCGTTTGAGGGCCTGGCAACCCGGGCCGGATACCGGATCCGGTATCCGATCCGGGTCCCTATTTCCAGATTAAAAAATCAAAATTTCTTTTTTAATTTTTTTTTTTAAAAATTCCCAAAAAAATATTTTTTTCTAAAATTAGGAAAAAGCTTTAAAATTATTTTTGAGTACTTTTTTTCTTAAAATGCGTGAAAATCTCTAATAAAAAAAATTGTGCTCAAAATTGAATAAGCTTTAAAAGTTTTATAATAGGGTTTAAATATTTTTTTTAAAGATAAATGCTCTTGATTGTGCATTTTAAATATGTTGGTTATGGTTTCCCTTTAGTCTAGTTAGAGATGGCATTTGTCTTATTTTTTAGTGTTGGATTCTTGTTTTTTCTTGTAATTTGTCTAATACTTCATGAGTTGCTAATTGTTATTTTAATGATTATGCATTTGTATGATCACTTCACACGTTAGTAAATAAATTTAGAATCAATCCAAATTACCTGACAAACATTTTGAAATGAATAATATTAGGTAACGAAATGGCATTAATTATAACTAAGTTCCCAGCCAAATGGAGCTTAAATGTTCTGTTAATCATATGAATGAAAATATTAAGTCAACTTGGGAGAAGGTGTGTGCTAGGGTTGGTTCCCTGTTGGAGAAATTGTTTACCAGCTCATATGCTTCCTTTCTTTATAGCTCTTCGAGAGTTTAAAGTTTTATGAACTCAATAATCTTGAGTCTCTCTTGGCAGAGAAATCCAGATGTAGAAGCACTAAGCCTAACTTCAAGTGGCTGTAGCCGCAACTTTACACCCAAAGAGTTTGTTGCTCTACCAAATCTAAGGTTCCTTTGAGTGAAATAGTTTGATTTTTGTGACGACTTTGAGAATCTTCTTTCGGAGCTAAGAGGCTTTTTGGCAAACATGGAAAACGACTTTCCACTCTTAACAACTTTCATTGTAGTAATTTGCTCATGCTTGACCTTTCGGATAGCAATATTGGAGATGGGTGGGGTGGGCGGAGCCAAATGAAGTTATGATCTGCCTTATTCTATATACTTCTTTATGGTCATTACCTCATTCGTGATGATAGAAGCAATATATATGCACTTTACTTCTTTGTATCATTACCTCATACAATTGACCTAATGGTTGGCTGCACTCCTCGTTTCATTTGAGTGTAGTACATATTTTGCACGAGTAAATCCTAAGTCTTTTTATGTCAAAGTAAAACACAATTATGTCCCACATAAAAAATGCTTCATGTGGATTCTAACCTTGGTTTTTTAGCTCTGCAACTTGCTTAGACTTTGGAAATGGTGTAGTCAAATAAAAGTAGTATATTCCAATAAATTTAAGTGCCATTTTGCTACCGTATGCGTCAGAATATGATTTGAAAGACGCAAAGTTTGAGTCGAGTAATATAAAACAATTGTAATCAAGTTTGAGATTGGTAACATTTAACTTGAACCAAGTAAATGATCACAAGTTTATTTGGAAAAGCTACATTGATTATTTGAATTAAGGCGAGATTGAGCTTCATAATACTTTATTCAAGTGGCTCACTAGCCTAATTTAATAGCTATTTCAAATAGCTAATTTAATAGCCTAATTTATGTTAATGAACTGTAAACAAAATAAATTCCATGACTTTTACTCTTCTATTTTACCTGGGTTAATGAACGAAGGCTCAAACTTTACATTGAATCAAATCAGGTCTCATACAAATCTTTAGTTCACTTCGGGGTTGAGAACAAATCTGATGGAGCTCCTTCTCCATTTCTAACGTAATGTATTTCTTCTTTAAACTTTTATTTCTATTGTGTTTAACTCACATTGTTGCACGATCTCAAAAATTACTAACCAAATCAATTCATAATACTTTTAGTGTATATGCTATGTAAATTAAATGCCTCTCTCAATCATTGAGTGCGGGACACCCCAAGTGCCAAAATTTAGCATGGATGAACAGTGAAGTACCAAAACTTCCAAAAGATACACTTAAGTGCCAAAATTGAATAAGAAAGATATTCTTAAGTGCCAACGGCGAGAAATTCCGGCCAAAATATTGACGTCCCATTTTCTAACAACTTTTTTTTATTGACTGGGCAATTATTCTAAAAAAATTATTCATGTGGCGCTAACGTGACAATTACTTTTTAAAAAAAATTATCCACGTGACACTAACGTTGTTAGCTTGTCTCAAAACATCATCGTTTTGTCCCAAAAATTGATTTTTAATACAAATATTAATTAAATTAAATATAAAAAAAGGAGGGGAGGGGAGCAAATCAGCGAGGGCCTTTATGGCCCCTGTTGCTGCCCTTGCCCCCACCATCGTTGAAAAGGGCCAACGACAGTGAGGCAAGGATTGGCCGAGGTTGTTGGGCCTCGGTCAATGGTCGGCGACCCTAGTTGATTGCCAACGAGGGCCTACAAGCCCTCGCCCAAAGGGGCCAAGGACCGTCGCTAGTTATGGCGAGGTTAGGCGAGCCAACCCTAGCCAACAACGACCTTTGGCCCAATTGGGTGAGGGCCAATGACCCTTACCGAATCTAGGGGAGGGTCATGAGCCCTTGCCCTAGATTTAAGCGAGGGCCTAGCGGTCAGCCAGGGTCGCCACCTACTTGTCGAGGCCCGGTCACCCAGCCGACCATTGCCCCATCGTCGTTAGCCTTTTCGGCAATGGTGGGGCGATGGCAACAGCGAGGGTCTCGGCGAGGGCTGAATGCTGCCCCCTCCCCCTTTTTAATTTAAATTAATTAATATATATATTAAAAATCAAACTTTGGGCAAAATGATATCGTTTTGCACTTTGATTGCTTTGAGTAGACAACTTCGGTGAGCTATATAGACTACATTTATTTTTAAAATAAGCCACATAAGATTTCTAGCTATCCTCGTCGGAGTTGACACTTAAGTATCCCATTTTTTTTTTTTAAAAAAAAAAACACTTCAATGTAAATTTTGGAATTTTTGGTACTTAGTATCCATCCGTACCAAATTTTGGCAATTGCGGTGTACTTTAGCCCTTGATCATTTCTTAAATTTTCTTTTTTGTGCTCAAAAGTCGAGCGGAGCTAAGTTTATCCAAATTCACGTTCAATAAATGACGTTTGGTCATGTCCAACAACCATCCAACACTGATCAAGGCATTCATGACCAAGACACAATCATTTTACAACAAACTAGCATGAAATCGATGTAATTGTTTTCCTACAAAAGCATATGATGAGATAGTACGATCAAGATGAGAGCCAATTTCCATCAAATCATCATAAAATTGAGGTGGCGAAAGCAAGAACAGCAGTCATGAATAAAAATCCAGCAAGTTTCAAGGCACAGCAACATGGTTATTTTGCTAAAAAATTATCACCAATTCACCATAACATTCTCCTAAATCGTCATACATGTTCATATGATAAAAATGGCAGCACAAAAAGTCCAAGTTGAACTCCAATTATTTAAGCCAGCAGGTCCAAATTTCGTTCCAGCATAATCAAACATGGCCATGTACCTATTTCTTCAAAATTGACATGTATTCTTCACACCCACTCGTTGCCCACTCATTGTATGAAAATTACATGCAAGTGTAACCAAATTAAGACCAAATTGGAACTAAATTGACATCAAAACAGTCACGACCAGTAAGCCACAAAGTTAATTCTCGCAGGTTCAAGTTCAGTAATGATCCTATTTGACGAGAAATAGATGTATATCAATTGTTGCGGGTATCCATACTCATGTATATGCTCTTAGAGCTTTAATAACAAACAACTAATATCAAAGCAGCCTTGGTCTCATGTAGAACCGACCAAGCTGAGGGAGGAATATTGAAATGATTGTCAATACACCAATGAGGAGGCTTCTTTTATTACATAGTCAACCATGATTCAAAAGTACATGTAAGCTCAAGCGACTCTCGACAATCATCCTAAAGTACTTTATGAAAAATACAGAAGACAGGATCTCAGCACATTCGTTCACAGAAAAGACATGATCCGGAATTCCCCCTCAAGAAAAGATATGTATAGCAACTGAGATCTGCACTCCAATGTATAAGTCCAAATGGTGAGTTTATGCCTCATGGATGCATCAGCGACTATCAACGAGTATTTACAATTCAGCACATCAACATTTTTTTTAGCTAATTTGACAAAGTCAAACTCATTGCCTACGAATACTGGAAGCGCATCAAGACTGAAACCTTCAGGAATGGACTCAAAAGTGAATATCAATTAGATTTACTTAACCTATGCAACCAGTATAAAGAATCAATCAAGCAGACATAATGATCACAATCAGATTCGAAGTCATGTTCATACTTAATACGACTCGGGCATTTCACCAAACAATCAACGAGCACTCAATCGAAAGGCACAACGTAACAATGAGATAGTGAGAATCACAACCCAATTAGTAAAGATCATCAAGCTAGATTCTAACTCATTAATATAGTCTCGATCGTGAACAATTTTCAAGCTAGCAACAACGAAGCCCTCGGGTTCTATCTTATACTCGTAACACTTAAAAACAGAGCAGAGAGCTTTCACCTTAGCTAGGAGCGATCATCGGTCACATTCTGTCGTTCAACTAGTCAGAGGAGGCCATGGATGCGTTGGCAATGATGATTGAAGCCAGTGAAGGAGAATTGAAAGGGCCGTGATTGCTTCGAGCACTCTGATCGGATTTACAGAGCAGAACCAAGAAAGCCCATTCAACGAGATCTTTGACAATCTGAAGAGACCAGACTTCGGTGACAATCTAGGAAGTTCCAAAATAATCGAATGAAAAAGCTCGGCAAAGAAGGAATATGGATCCTGAGGCTGGAGTTGAGCTCCTGAGTAGATAGCGTCATTAGAATCGGAGATGCGTTGAGGCATACCCCGGTGACACAAGCAAGAACATGGAGAAATCAATATCACTGATTGAATTGCGCATGGAAAATCAGAGAAGAAGAGGGTGACTTAACTTCCATGCCATTGCAGTAATCGAAGAACTGAACAGGAAGGAGGAGGTGCGTTCGTTGGAACATAACAGAACTGAGAAACGTGGAATCCGCCGGAATGAAGAGAGGCTGAACAATCCCAAAAGGTTGCCACTTGCCAGGCCGAGCCTTAATGAGTTCTGATCTTTGATGGGGCTAATGGATTGAAATTCGTGGACCTGGGTTAGTGGGCCGAACGTGGATCAGGGCCTTTCCTTCATGACCCAATTGGAACCTTAGACTATTTTCTTCTTCTCTTTTTCTCTTCTTGTATCTTTGCTTTTTCCCCCCTTATTTTCCTTTTCCATTTTGTTATTATATGTATTTTTTACGCAAAGTCTATATGATTTGCTGACAAAGATCTAAGTGCCCACAAGATGTGGGATCTTTCAAAGTGGATCATGAGTGAAAACCTGCGATTAGTCGTAGAAAGGAGAATTCTTTTAAAATAGAAGCTGCAACCATTGGGCTCTCTTTCCCATCAATGCCCTGTTATAAAAAGAGAGTGAGAACAGGACCATTCTCTTTAAAGCAAACATCACCTACTCAAAAAGGCACTTTATCAATAATCTAAACGCACCTCATTCAACCGTCAAAAAAAAAAAATCATAGAGATGATAAGACCTCATTTGTATAAAGATTTAAAGTGTAATGCCAGCAATTCTTTACATTTAATACGCGACAACACAAATTAAATTAAGCCATACTTTACAATCGCAGCCGCTGGTTTGCGTAATTGAGTTGTCCAAGGTAATGCAAAAGTCTTACCTCCCTTGAAAATGCACATAAAGTTCCAAAGACGAAGGTCCACAATAGACAACTATAAAATACCCTTGGACGGCCTTCTTTATGAAAAGATGTGCCCGGTGTAGCCTAGACTAATGAGTTACTTAGGTCCTACATGGCAAATTGCCTATTTTTTTGTTCATTTTCTTTTCCGTTTTCCGAATTTAAAAAAGAACATAAATCTGTTTGGTAATATCAACTAATTTTTTTATTTCTCAAAATAGAAAAGTAGCCGGAAAATAAATTTGGAACAGAAATACGAAGTATAAAAAATGTAGCTTCTTCAATTTCTAGAAATAAGTCATTTTTTCTTCTTCTTCCTCGCCATTTAAAACCACCACCGCATGTTGCTGCCTGCCTTCGCTGGCCACTGCCACCACCGGTCGCTAGACCAAGTAGAAGAAGAGAGGAAAAAAGGAAATCCTAAAAAAATTGTTAAAAATTAAAAGAAATTTGAAGTTACAGAAAAAAATTGTGGGTCGTATCATACTCATTCTTATTCTTTTTTATTCTAATAATATAAATTTTATATAGTTATTAAACACATTTTTTTACTCAGAAATTATTCCAAAGAGTATAAATAAAGAATGACTATTTCCGAAAAGGAATTGTTCCCCGGAACGGAAATGTTATCAAGTACGCCCTGGCGACCGGCGGCAACACTGGTTACAACAACAATGAGTGGTGAAGAAGAAGAAGAATAGGTAGAAAAAAGAAGAAGAAAGAAAATGACTGATTTCTAGAAATTGTTTCGAGAAACAAAAAGTTGTTTTTTCTACTTCTTATTTCTATTTCAAATTTATTACCCGACTACTTTTCTATTCCAAAAAGTATAAAAATTAGTTGACGTTACTAAACGGATTTCTATTTTTTTTTCGAAGAAAAAAGAACAAAAGACAAGAGAATTTGGCAAGTTGCCATTCTCTTTAAAGCAAACAGCACTGAGTCAAAAATGCATTTTATTAATAATCTGAACGCACCACATTCAATAATAATAATAATAATAATAAATCATGGAGATACTAAGACCTCGTTTGTATAAAGATTTAAAGTGTAATGCCAACAATTCATTACATTTAATACGCAACAACACAAATTAAATTAAGCCATACTTTACAATTGCAGCCGCTGGTTTGCGTAATTGAGTTGTTTAAGGTAATACAAAAGTCTTAACATCCCTTGAAAATGCACATAAAGTTCCAAAGACAAAGTTCCACAATCAGACAACTATAAAATACCTTGGACGACCTTCTTTGTGAAAAGATGCTCCCGGTGTAGCCTAGACTAATGAGTTACTTAGGTCCTACATGGTAAATTGCCTATTTTTTTGTTCTTTTTCTTTTTTGTTTTCCGAAATTAAAAAAGAACAAAAACCTGTTTGACAACGTCAATTAATTTTTTTATTTCTCAAATAGAAAAGTAGCGGAAAATAGATTTGGAACGGAAATAAGAAGTAAAAAATGTAGCTTCTTTAATTTCTAGAAATAAGTCATTTTTTTCTTCTTCTTCCTCGTCGTTTGCCGTACCCACCGCATATTGCTGCCTGCCTCCGCTGGCCACTGCTGCCACTAGTGGCTAGACCAAGAAGAAGAAGAGAGGAAAAAAAGAAAACCAAAAAAAAATTATTAAAAATTAAAAGAAATTTTAAGTTACAGAAAAAAAATTGTGGGTCGTATCAAACTCATTCTTATTATTTTTTATTCTAATAATATAAATTTTATCTAGTTACCAAACACATTTTTTTACTCAGAAATTATTCCAAAGAGTGTAAATAAAGAAGGACTATTTCTAAAAAGGAATTGTTCCCCGAAACGGAAATGTTACCAAGTGCGCCCAGGCGACCGGCGGCAACGCTGGTGACAACAACAATGAGTGGTGAAGAAGAAGAAGAAGAAGAAGAAGAAGAAGAAAAGGTAAAAAAAGAAAAAAAAAAATGACTTATTTCTAGAAATTGTTTCTAGAAACAAAAAGTTGTTTTTTCTACTTCTTATTTCTATTTCAAATTTATTACCCGGCTACTTTTCTATTCCAAAAAGTATAAAAATTAGTTGACGTTACGAAACGGATTTCTAATTTTTTTTTCAAAGAAACAAAAGAACAAAAGACGAGAAATTGGCAAGTTGCCATTCAAATTAAATCAAACAACACTAAGTCAAAAAGGCACTTTATTAATAATTTGAACGCACCGCATTCAACAATAATAATAATAAAAAAAAATCATGGAGATACTAAGACCTCGTTTGTATAAAGAGTTAAAGTGTAATGCCACCAATTCTTTACATTTAATATGTGACAACACAAATTAAATTAAGCCATACTTTACAATGGCAGCTGCTAGTTTACGTAATTGAGTTGTTCAAGGTAATGCAAAAGTCTTAACATCCCTTGAAAATGCACATAAAGTTCCAAAGACAAAGGTACACAATAAGACAACTATAAAATACCTTGGACGACCTTCTTTGTGAAAAGATGCTCCCAGTGTAGCCTAGACTAATGAGTTACTTAGGTCCTACATGGTAAATTGCCTATTTTTTTGTTCTTTTTCTTTTTTGTTTTCCGAAATTAAAAAAGAACAAAAATCTGTTTGACAACGTCAATTAATTTTTTTATTTCTCGAAATAGAAAAGTAGCCAGAAAATAGATTTGGAATGGAAATAAGAAGTAGAAAAAATGTAGCTTCTTCAATTTCTAGAAATAAGTCATTTTTTTCTTCTTCTTCCTCGTCGTTTGCCGTCCCCACCGCATATTGTTGTCTACCTCCGCTGGCCACTGCTGCCACTAGTCGCTAGACCAAGACGAAGAAGAGAGGAAAAAAAGAAAACCTAAAAAAATTATTAAAAATTAAAAGAAATTTTAAGTTATAGAAAAAAATTTGTGGATTGTATCAAACTCACTTCTTATTATTTTTTTATTCTAATAATATAAATTTTATATAGTTACCAAACATATTTTTTTACTCAGAAATTATTCCAAAGAGTATAAAAAAAGAAGGACTATTTCTGAAAAGGAATTGTTCCCCGGAAAAGAAATATTACCAAGTGCGCCACGGCCATTGGTGACAACAAAAATGAATGGTGAAGAAGAAGAAGAAGAAGAGGTAAAAAAAAAAAAAAAAAGAAAAAAGAAAATGACTTATTAGTTGAAAACAAAAAGTTACTAAACTTATTTCTATTTTTTTTTTTTTCTATTCCAAAAAGTAGAAAAAAAGTACAAAATAGATTTTTTTTTTTTTCCGACAAAAGACAAGAGAAATTGGCAAGTTGCCATTCTCTTTAAAGCAAACAGCACTAAGTCAAAAAGGCATTTTTTTGATAATCTGAACGCACCACATTCAACAATAATAATAAAAAAAAAATCATGGAGATACTAAGACCTCGTTTGTATAAAGATTTAAAGTGTAATGCCACCAATTCTTTACATTTAATACGCGACAACACAAATTAAATTAAGCCATACTTTACAATGGCAGCCGCTAGTTTACGTAATTGAGTTGTCCAAGGTAATGCAAAAGTCTTAACATCCCTTGAAAATGCACATAAAGTTCCAAAGACGAAGGTCCACAATTAGACAACTATAAAATACCCTTGGACGGCCTTCTTTATGAAAAGATGTGCCCGGTGTAGCCTAGACTAATGAGTTACTTAGGTCCTACATGGCAAATTGCCTATTTTTTTGTTCATTTTCTTTTCCGTTTTCCGAATTTAAAAAAGAACATAAATCGGTTTGGTAATATCAACTAATTTTTTTATTTCTCAAAATAGAAAAGTAGCCGGAAAATAAATTTGGAATGGAAATAAAAAGTATAAAAAATGTAGCTTCTTCAATTTCTAGAAATAAGTCATTTTTTTCTTCTTCTTCCTCGCCATTTAAAACCACCACCGCATGTTGCTGCCTGCCTTCGCTGGCCATTGCCACCACCGGTCGCTAGACCAAGTAGAAGAAGAGAGGAAAAAAGGAAAACCTAAAAAAATTGTTAAAAATTAAAAGAAGTTTTAAGTTACAGAAAAAAATTGTGGGTCGTATCAAACTCATTCTTATTCTTTTTTTATTCTAATAATATAAATTTTACATAGTTATTAAACACATTTTTTTACTCAGAAATTATTCCAAAGAGTATAAATAAAGAATGACTATTTCTAAAAGGAATTGTTCCCGAACGGAAATGTTACCAAGTGCGCCCCCGGCGACCGGCGGCAACACTGGACAACAACAATGAGTGGTGAAGAAGAAGAAGAATAGGTAGAAAAAAAAAGAAGAAAGAAAATGACTTATTTCTAGAAATTGTTTCTAGAAACAAAAAGTTGTTTTTTCTACTTCTTATTTCTATTTCAAATTTATTACCCGACTACTTTTCTATTCCAAAAAGTATAAAATTAGTTGACGTTACTAAACGATTTCTATTTTTTTTTTCGAAGAAAAAAAGAACAAAAGACAAGAGAATTTGGCAAGTTGCCATTCTCTTTAAAGCAAACAGCACTGAGTCAAAAATGCACTTTATTAATAATCTGAATGCACCGCATTCAACAATAATAATAAGAAAAAAAAATCATGGAGATACTAAGACCTCGTTTGTATAAAGATTTAAAGTGTAATGCCACCAATTCTTTACATTTAATACGCGACAACACAAATTAAATTAAGCCATACTTTACAATGGCAGCCGCTAGTTTACGTAATTGAGTTGTCCAAGGTAATGCAAAAGTCTTAACATCCCTTGAAAATGCACATAAAGTTCCAAAGACAAAGGTCCACAATCAGACAACTATAAAATACCTTGGACAACCTTCTTTGTGAAAAGATGCTCCCAGTGTAGCCTAGACTAATGAGTTACTTAGGTCCTACATGGTATATTGCCTATTTTTTTTGTTCTTTTTCTTTTTTGTTTTCCGAAATTAAAAAAGAACAAAAATCTGTTTGACAACGTCAATTAATTTTTTTATTTCTCGAAATAGAAAAGTAGCCAGAAAATAGATTTGGAACGGAAATTAGAAGTAGAAAAAATGTAGCTTCTTCAATTTCTAGAAATAAGTCATTTTTTTCTTCTTCTTCCTCGTCATTTGCTGTCCCCACCGCATATTGCTACCGGCGTCCGCTGGCCACTATTGCCACTAGTCGCTAGACCAAGAAGAAGAAGAGAGGAAAACAAGAAAACCTAAAAATATTATTTAAAATTAAAAGAAATTTTAAGTTATAGAAAAAAAATTGTGGATCGTATCAAACTCATTCTTACTCTTTTTTTATTCTAATAATATAAATTTTATATAGTTACCAAATATATTTTTTTACTCAGAAATTATTCCAAAGAGTATAAAAAAAGGACTATTTCTGAAAAGGAATTGTTCCCCGGAACGGAAATATTACCAAGTGTGCCCTGGCAACCGGCAGCAACACTGGTGACAACAAAAATGAATGGTGAAGAAGAAGAAGGAGGTCAAAAAAAAAAGAAGAAAGAAAATGACTTATTAGTTGAAGTTACTAAACGAATTTCTATTTTTTTTTTCGAAGAAACAAAAGTACAAAAGACGAGAATTTGGCAAGTTGCCATTCTCTTTAAAGCAAACAGCACTGAGTCAAAAAGGCATTTTTTTGATAATCTGAACGCACCACATTCAACAATAATAATAATAATAAATCATGGAGATACTAAGACCTCGTTTGTATAAAGATTTAAAGTGTAATGCCACCAATTCTTTACATTTAATACGCGACAACACAAATTAAATTAAGCCATACTTTACAATGGCAGCCGCTGGTTTACGTAATTGAGTTGTCCAAGGTAATGCAAAAGTCTTAACATCCCTTGAAAATGCACATAAAGTTCCAAAGACAAAGGTCCACAATCAGACAACTATAAAATACCTTGGACGGCCTTCTTTATGAAAAGATGCTCCCGGTGTAGCCTAGACTAATGAGTTACTTAGGTCCTACATGGCAAATTGCCTATTTTTTTGTTCTTTTTCTTTTTCGTTTTCCGAAATTAAAAAAGAACAAAAATCTATTTGACAACGTCAATTAATTTTTTTACTTTTCGAAATAGAAAAGTAGCCAGAAAATATATTTGGAACGGAAATAAGAAGTAGAAAAAATGTAGCTTCTTCAAGTTCTAGAAATAAGTCATTTTTTTCTTCTTCTTCCTCGTCGTTTGCCATCCCCACCGAAGATCGCTGCTTGCCTCCGCTGGCCACTGCTGCCACTAGTCGCTAGACCAAGAAGAAGAAGAGAGGAAAAAAAAGAAAACCTAAAAAAATCATTTAAAATTAAAAGAAATTTTAAGTTACAGAAAAAAATTGTGGGTCGTATCAAACTCATTCTTATTCTTTTTTTATTCTAGTAATATAAATTTTATATAGTTACTAAACACATTTTTTTAGTCAGAAATTATTCCCAAGAGTATAAATAAAGAATGACTATTTCTGAAAAGGAATTGTTCCCAGGAACGGAAATGTTACCAAGTGCGCCCTAGCGACCGGAGGCAACACTGGTGACAACAACAATGAGTGGTGAAGAAGAAGAAGAAGAAAAGGTCAAAAAAAAAAAAAAAGAAAGAAAGAAAATGACTTATTTCTAGAAATTGTTTCTAGAAACAAAAAGTTGTTTTTTCTACTTCTTATTTCTATTTCAAATTTATTACCCGACTACTTTTCTATTTCAAAAAGTCTAAAAATTAGTTGACGTTACTAAACGGATTTCTATTTTTTTTCGAAGAAACAAAAGAACAAAAGACAAGAGAAATTGGCAAGTTGCCATTCTCTTTAAAGCAAACAGCACTGAGTCAAAAAGGCACTTTATTAATAATCTGAACGCATCACATTCAACAATAATTATAATAAAAAAATCATGAAGATACTAAGACCTCGTTTGTATAAAGATTTAAAGTGTAATGCCACCAATTCTTTACATTTAATACGTGACAACACAAATTAAATTAAGCCACACTTTACAATCGCAACAACTGGTTTGCATAATTGAGTCATCCAAGGTAATGCTACAGCCCTTGAAAATGCACATAAAGTTCCAAAGACAAAGGTCCACGATCAGACAACTACAAAATACATTGGACGGCTTTCTTCAGGAAAAGATGCTCCCGACGTGGCCTAGACTAATCATCTCCATGAGTTGCTTAGGTCCTATATGGTAACTTGCCTATTTTTTCGTTCTTTTGTTTTTTTGTTTCCGGAAATTAAAAAAGAACATAAATCCATTTGATAATATCAACTAATTTTTTTATTTCCCGAAATAGAAAAGTAGCTAGAGAATAGATTTTAAACAGAAATAAAAAAAAAAAAAAAAGATGTTTGTTAGGGACTTTAAACAGGATTTTTTCCCTCTAAATATTGTGTTAATAGCTTGATTACACTACTAATCACTCGATTACATGCACGATTGATGATTTATTAAGGCCTGCTTAGCTCTCGGGAATCCTCAACTAAACCAGCAAACTGTTTATTTTAATTGACCAAACCCTTAAAGGAAACTAAAACTCGTCCAATTAGAAGAAAGAAAAGGAGAAGAAGAAAACGTGGGTTGGAGCCAATTAGCGAGGATGGTCAAATGAGGAAAAAAGAGAGGAACTTGCTTCGTGAGTTCTACCTTGACTCGGTAAAGTTCCATGCATTTGCTCCACCAATAACAGTGGGTCAGTGCGAAAGACGCAACCGAAACAAAGGACCGGGAAAAACTTTCGATTAGGACCGGCCGAGGAGCGAAATTCATCTGTTCACATGGCTTGTCCAATCACCGATGAGTTTCAGGCACGAGAATTTGCGAGGACTTGCAAAGTTTTTCATTTGTTTTTAAGTAAGAGTTTAAACGCCAAAAAATATTGTAAGGAGGACCAAGTCATTAAACACCGTGAAACTTTTGCCTCAATCATCCTTCTAATGCATAGTAGTTTGAAAAAATCCATAATCAATTTCTCTGTCATGTCTATATAGAATAATCTGAATCTAACATCTCTTATGAATAAACAATCAGGACAATAAATTATGCTACCGAATATTTGGACAAAACATAATAATCTTGTGACATGTGAACAAGTCATAAAGTTTCAAGATGCGGAGGTAAAAATCAAAATCAATTGCCTAAATTAATTAAGCCGTAATACTTTTTGGAAAATTGTAGTAATTATGATTTGTTTGACAACTCGCTAAGATAATCAAGAGTGAAAATATGTTTATTGATATCGAAAGATGATGAGGTCTACATCGTGGTAGTTGGACTATAAGTACGTAATTTACTTGACTTCAAATTTAAATAAGTGCTAAGTATATGTCCAAATCTTGAAAGACCTTGAGGCACGGCAAAGAAACTTGCACATATAATTAATGCAATTGGTTGTGCTTGTTTGATAATCTTCCTATTCCAAGTCTTATTAGGTGAGAAGGTGTACATTGTGCAATTGAGATCGAAATGGGAGAAGGTGTACATTGTGCAATTGACCAAGCAATCGTATACAAAAGAGTATGTCCGGGGCAATCTCTATGTGTCATACATGATGTCAATTTCAAGAGAAATTATCTCACCTATTTTCAAAGACAAAGTTATCAAAAATAGGCCCCAAGAGAAATTATTGCCCGACAGACATTAATAGCCATGACCATCCGTGCTTAGCTATTCTCAACTAAATACATGGAAAGATCCCTAAACAAACACGCTAAATATAGACCTAAGCATGTCCTTAAAAGATTTCATCCTGATTTTATCTAGACCCTAGGTCTTTCAAGATATAAGACACTTAAGGGGTATTCCCTCTTCTTGGGAAGAAAAGGATAAAAGGGGAAATTTGGGGGGTTGGGTTGTGTGTTCACTAGTATGTTAAAATAAAGAACACAGTTTTGTCAGTCCACCAATGGTATATTTGTTGGAGAGGCGGGATGGCCCCCAATCAGTGTCGCAAGACACCTGCTTCCTAGATAGGCAAGACTACCCCCTATCGATATCGATTTCAAGAGAGATTATCTCGCCTATTTTCAAAGACGAAGTTATCATGAAATTAATCTACCGTGATTGTGAATGGGCCTTAAGAGAAAATTATTGGCCAAAGACATTAATAGCCATGACCATTTGCACTTAGTTGTTCTCAACTAAATGCATGGAAAGATCCCCAAACAAACACGCTAAATATGGACCTAAGCATATCTTTGAATGGTTTCATCTTGAATTCAACTAGCCCGCGAGTCTTTCGGGATATAAGACATTTAGGGGGTATTCCCCCCTCTTGGGGAAGATAAAGATACAGGGGGAAAATTAGGGGGTTGGGTTGTGCGTTTACTTGTACGTCAAAATAAATAACACAGTTTTGTTAACCTGCCAACATTATATCTATTGAACAAGCAAGACGGCCCCCTATCAATGTTGATTTCAATAGAGATTATCTCGCCTATTTTCAAAGACAAAGTTATCATGAAATTAATATACAATGATTGTGAGTGGGCCCTATGAGAAAATTATTGCCCAACAGACATTGATAGTCATGATCATCTCTGCTTAGTTGTTCTCAATTAAATCCATGAAAATATTCCCAAACAAACACGCTAAATATGGACCTAAACGTGTCCTTAAAAGCTTTCATCATAGTTTCAACTAGACCTCGGGTCTTTCAGGATATAAGATACTTAGGGAGTATTCCCTTCTCTTGGGGAAGACAAAGATATAGGAGGAAAATTGTGGGGTTAGGTCGTGCATTCACTAGTATGTTAAAATAAGGAAAATAGTTTTGTTAGCTCGCCAACAATATCTATTGGACAGGTGGGACGGCCCCTAATTGGTTGCAAGACACTTGTTTCTTGGACAAGCGGGACGGCCCTCTATCGATGTTAATTTCAAGAGAGATTATCTTGCCTATTTTCAAAGGCGAAGTTATCACAAAATTAATATACCATGATTGTGAATGGGTCCTAAGAGAAAATTATTGCCCGACAGACATTGAAGCCATGACCATCCACACTTAGTTGTTCTCAACTAAATGCAAGGAAAGATTCCCAAATAAACGCACTAAATAATTCATAGTACTTACCAAACCCACTGTTGTTTTTTCCTCTTTTTTGTCCACCTCCTAGATCCGATTTTGAGGAGTCTAGATTCTTTCTTTCTTTTGACTTGGACCTACTGACGTGTTTACATTTGCCGGTCAACAATCACACTACTAATTATATTATCTACTTTTTACGCACTCAACAAGCCACTGATGTTCATGTTTCAAGTTAATAATCAATCGAAAAACCAATGAGTATTTTCCTCTTTATAAAGTTTTTCTCATAGTCTTTAGCTAATCTTCTGCGAGCTTTCTTTCCTCATGTCATTGTTGTGCTCCAATTTTAGATCGATTTTTTCAGTAGACTATGCTACGTGCCCATGAATGATGAAAGTTCATTTGTGTAGCTTGAAAGTTGGGAAAGTGAAAAGAAAAATAGCGGCTGCATATAATAGATGAGGTAATATATATGGCAAAATATTCCAAAAAGCATAGATGAATGAGTATGGTGATGCATGCATTGACAAAATGTTCCTAAATATGTTCACAGTTGAGTTGATCTTGCCTTGTCCAAAATGTTTGCACCAATGAATTGTTATCAAATTGTGTAGCATGGCTTGTAAGTTACAAGTCACGACTCAAAGAGCATAATGATTTCAGTATCTTTCCCTTGGCTCTTTTTTTCCTTGTATACACTATGCATATTTCATTTGACGGAGTAATAGTTTCCTTTGAATGTTGTAGGTAGTTTTATATGGACATACCATCTAATTTTGATATCACTTCTTGAATCGAGAAAGCTCTGATACTTGTTGAGCGTAGCATTGATGGGCAGTAAATCAAAGAAGTTTGCTTTTATTTCTCAAGAGAACAAAGTACTAACAGACCAGATCCCTTACTTCTCACCCCTCAAACTCACGTTGCACCCACATCTGATTCACTCATTCTCTTATAGGCATGGCGCACTTGTAAGAGCTCTTCTCTTGCTCACTTAGATCACATCAACACAAGCACCACACTCTCTCCTTTTTGGGAGTTCAAGGTAACTTGTTTCTTTGTGCTTTGTCGAAATCTGATGAAAATAGACTATCTATACTAGTTTGGGGCTACACATAAACTCATGTAAAGGTAACCTGTTGAGGATGTTTTTTTTTTTTGTTGGGTCGAAAACTTGTTGAGAATGTTCAAGAGAGTTCACTTGTTTCAAACTCCACAATAAGTTGCTTGTTGAGGATGTTCAAGAGCAACTTATTGTGGAGTTTGAAATAAGTGCACATTTAGTTGTAAAATAACCACTTAAATTCTTTGAACATTAGAGACCAACTTCTAGAAAAAGTTAAAGTTTGACTTCACCAAAAGGTAATATAGGGCATAGAGAGGGTGAGTGAATGTGCAAATACGGATTGCAGTGTGAGATTTTGAAAAGCTGTGGAGAAGAGCTACGTGTTTTCAATAGAGAAGATGATTTGCAACCATTCCTTTCCCCATCAATGAGGTGTTTTCAATTGAACAAAACTCTGAACATCATTTTTATTTGTTTTTGAAAGAAATAAACCAGTCAGCTTTAAATTTGTGAAACCAATTTGGTGTTTTCAAAAGAGAGTGAGAACGAAAATGAATGATTTTCTATAAAGCAAACAGCACCAAAGCAATCGGTCAACAAGGAACTCCGGCAAATTTGAATGCACCTCCTTCAATGGTCAAAAAGATATTTTTGGGGATGCTAACATTTCTTTCAAACCCTAGTGAAGTTTTTTGACTTATAGTGGTTGGCTTAACTGTTCACTAGTAATTCATTTTATAGTGGAGTGCAAAAAATTTTAGACACTCCTCAAAATGCCCAACTACCTAATTAATAATTAATATTGTTCCCTTTTTCCCTTAGTGGTTCGTATCTTAGCGTTCCTCAATTTTATTTTCATTTACTCCTATCATTCCTCTCTTTCTCATAATTAGGAAAAAATTACCAAAAAAGTCATAAACTTAATGCAATTGTGCCATTTAAATTTTAAATTTTTTTGCAATTTGGCCAATTCAGTCTTAAACATTTTGCAATTGTGTCAATTTAGTCTATCCGGTCAATTTTGGCCTACCGGCATTGACATAGACACCGGCCGATGCTAACGTGGATAATTTTTCAATAATATTTATTTTTCAAAATTTTTATTAATTTTTTCTTTTTCTTTTTTTCTTTTTCCTTCTTCCTCCTCCTTCCTCATTCTTCTGGTTGGTCACCACTGGAGTTTTTATTAAATTTTCAGTTTATTGTTTGTTTGATATTGCTCGATTGTCATTTTTTCAGTTTAGTGCACGAGATCCTGTGGATTTTTTTAATTGAGTTTGAGATTGAAAGTTATTTCTGGGTGCACTCTACGATATTGAGCTATAATAACATAAATTAAAGGAGCTGTGAAGTTCTTGGTTCAATTATTTCCGTAACAGAATATAAAAGGTATTGCAAAAGTGTAGTCCGGAATAAATGCAATATTCTCTCACGTTATGGCTCATGGAAATTGGAGCTAAAATAAAATTGGTGACTCATAATTTTTTTATATAGATGGCGTGATTGGGAACGATTTAATCTAAGGTTATATTGATTGCTTAGTGGAGAGGTATATGTTGAAAAGAATCTGCAACCATGAGTCTCCCTTCTCTTCCCTCTTTTCTCAATGGGGTGTTTTTAACTGAGTAAAACTCTGAGCAGCACTTTGTTTTTATACAATTTAATTTAATAAAAATTCTAAACAGTTACTAATAATATGCTTATATCAAGTTAATCATCGTCTTATAACAAATCTCAACTGAGCCCAGGACATACTTACTCTAAATCTATCATTGATTAGCATTTTGAGATTTGACGTAGATGACAGAATTTGAGTAGGATGTATTAATTTGAGATTTTTTGTAAGATAAAATTTTTTTTGTAGTGAATAAATTATGGATATACAAATTTAAAATATTTATGAAATGAAAATCAATTCGCATTTCTCCGGTCAATGGGGACTAGTTCTTAATTAATACATGGGGATGTATGTAATCAGATTTCAAGGGTTGTACAAAAAGATGGACGAAATGATCCCCACCAATTTATACGATAGTCATCTAAGCTTCATCTTTTCCTTGATCGCTATTCATTTTAATCTCTACTTTTTTTCGGAGAGGGGACTCAACATAAACTTTCCATATAATTGAAAAGTAACTAAAAAAGAAAGGGCATATTTGTGCTACATTTACCCCAGATTAATTTTTATGTCATAAAAAAATTACAAGCCGGCACATCCATGTCACATTTACTCCAAATTAATTTTCATGTTACAAAAACTTGGGTAGCTTTATACGCAAGTCTTGAAACACACGACGGTCTCAACTGTTTGGTCGTGATATCACTTGTTGAACGAAACTGTTCTAGTACTGCTTTGTGGGTGTAGCATTGATGGGCACAAAAGCAAAAGAATTTTGATTTTATTTCTCAAGAGAACAAATAACACTCAGACCATCTCTCTTGTTTCTCATACGTGTAACTCACGAGGCACACTCATCCAATTCACTCATTCTTACAGGCACAGCACCCTCACAAGAGCTTTTCTCTTGCTCACTTACGTCAAATCAAGACAAGCACTCCACTCTCTCCTCTTCGTAAATTCAAGGGAACTTGCTTCTTTGTCTTAGTCCAAATCTAACAGAAACAGCTTCTATCTATACTAGCTTGTGGCTGCATATAACTTCACAGAGATTTAAGTCGTTGGCGTGGTTCAAGAGCAACCTCCTGTGGAGTTTGAAACAAGTGCAGATTTAGTTGTATATATTCATTCAAATTCTTTATGGTTAGAAACCAATTTCTGGAGGAAGTTAAAGTTTGACTTCAACAGGTTATGGCAGAATTAGCGTGAGCGAGTGTGCAAGTACTATAGATTGCTGAGACGAGCTTCGTGTCTTTGGTAGAGAAGATGATCTACCATTAGCCTTAAAATTGAGAGACTTCTCCGAAGAAAAATATGCAACCATCAACCTTCCATTCCGCTTAGTGGCCTGTTTGTAATTGAGTAGAACTCTGAACGCCATATTTGTTTTTTTCCAAGAGAAATAAAACCGTTTCGGCTTTAAATTTACGAAACCAGTTCGGAGTTTTCAAAAGAGAATGAGAACAGGAATTATTCTGCGGTGTCTGCCACCAGCTAGGTGGTCAGTCGAGCTTTTCGACTTTAGTGGTTTGTATGCCTTACTAGCCAACCTAGTCTTTGTTATTTTGCAGATCCTCTCCTTCACAGAAACTTACTGGGAGATATAAAAAAAAAAAATGCAATTTATAGTGTAATATGACAAACCTTAAGACATTTTTTCAAATAGCCAAATGCCCAATTAACATAATTATCCTTTTTCCTGGTGGTTTGCATCTTAAATGGCCCATCTTGTTTCGTTCCTCCATTTTATTTTTTCACACTCCAGTCGTCCATCTCTTTCTCAGAATTAGTGGGCCCAGCAGAACTCTTCACTTCCAAATCAGCATCTGCTTTTTCTCTACCTCCTCCAATCAATGGTTTTTGCATTCATCACCCCATCATTCCTACCACTATGATTCTCTCCGCTTTGAATCTTGCTTTCCAAAGAGTGAAACGAAGAAGATTTGTATAAAGGGAGAAAAAGTACGATTAAAATTACTCTAGAAAATTGATTTAAATTGTTTCATAATAGGTAAGTTCCATCGTATTTATCGTTTGTTTGATTACACATTTATCATTCTATCTTATGAAGGTAACATAGTGCATGAGCTTTTGTGGAATTTTTCAATGATGTTTCAGATAGGAAGTTGGAGCTGTGAAGGTACTGCGAAAGTGTTAGTCCAGAACATATGTCGGTCTCAGCGGAGGAGGCCAGTTGTATAACTATTTGAAAATGCACAACAAATGGGCACAACCGGACATTATAACCTTTTTTTTTCCTTCTCAAGATTTGAACTTTTTCCTTTTAGTAAAGTTGTTTATGTTAAAATATGTCTCGAGTTTGAGTCCAATGTGAAATTCAAAATATTCGAATTGGATATGTTGCGGACGTTTGAAATTAAGTAAAGAAGATCCGAAGATTAACTTCCCAAAGTTTGAATTTGCGTTGGAGAATTTGGCCGCTGAAATAGGAAAGTTCAACTTTGACTTGGATTTGGATTTTGTTTAAAATATATAGAGATATGTTTTGGATAAAATCATTTTAGATAGGAAACATAATCCTATGAGAAGTTGGCAAAAGAATAAGAATTTTACTTATATATAGACTTGTGGCCGTGGGTGGTAGAGGTGGATCACAAATTGTCTTGAAGCGCCGTGTGAGTGCTTGGTGTTCCGCCGTTGATCATGAAGAGTTGGTCTTGAAGCACCGTCTCGTCGTCGAGTGCTTGGGAGGGATTTTCTTTGTAATTCTTGTCCTTGAATTACAACCAAGAAAGATTAGTGTTTGTAGCTGATTAAATCTTGTGGTAAGATTTGCGTGTAATTCCTTCGTGAGATTGAGAGATTATTTCTTGAAGAATTTCGAGGCTAAACACTATGTGCGTTGTTGGGTGTAATTGGGGATTGGGAAACACCGAGAGAGTGTTTGGGTGACTTGAGTGTGTAATCTCTTTGTATCGCTTGATTTATAGTGAAATTCGCCGCTGCTCTCCCCGTGGACGTAGGTCTTTACGACTGAAGCACGTAAATCTGGCATTTGATTTATTTTATTCTTTTGTCTATATTATTGTTCGATCGCTCGCCTTTTCGCAACAAGTGGTATCAAAGCCAGGTTTGGCTAAGTTGAAGCGAATCGATGGCGACAGAAGAAGTAAAAGTGAGAATCGATAGATTTGATGGGAAGGATTTTAGTTTCTGGAAGATGCAGATTGAAGATTATCTTTATCAGATGAAACTGCACTTGCCCTTATCTGGGGAGAAACTAGAGACGATGAAGCAAGCTGATTGGGATTTGCTAGATAGACGAGCTATGGGTGTCATTCGGCTGACGTTGGCTCGTAACGTCGCGTTTAACATCCTGAAGGAGAAGACCACTGCTGATTTGATGCAAGCCCTGTCGGATATGTACGAGAAGCCCTCTGCGATCAACAAGGTCTATTTGATGTGACGTCTGTTTAATTTAAAGATGAGTGAAGGTGCGTCAGTTGCAGATCATATCAATGAATATCAATGTGATTGTTAGTCAATTGAGTTTAGTTTAGATTGACTTTGAAGATGAAGTATGTGCTTTGATTCTGTTATCCTCATTGCCTAAGAGTTGGAATACTATTGTTACTGCTGTTAGTAATTCCTCTGGATCAACAAGTTTGATGTTTGATGGGGTTCGGGATTTGATTCTAAGTGAGGACATCCATAGAAGAGAATCTGGCAAACCTGTATCTGCTGCTTTAGTAGGTGAAAATAGAGGAAGATCTAGAACATGTGTAGGTAAGAGTAGTACTAATATATTTAAGACTGCTGATGTTGTCTGTTGGAGCTATGGCAAGAGGGAGCATCTTAGAAGGACTTGCCTTAAGCTGAAGAATGAGAAGGGTGATGGAATTATAGTTGATTCTGCAGATAATGTTGCAGCTATAGCAGATAATGCCGATTATGTCTTGTCTGTCACTGATTATTCATCGTTTGATGGATGGATTATGGATTCTAGTTGTTCTTTTTATGTCACACCAAATAGAAACTGGTTTATCACTTATCAGTGCACGGGTAGTGGTAAAGTCCAGTTAGGGAATAACGCTGAGTACGATGTTGTGGGTGTTGGTGATGTTAAAATCAGAATGCATGATGGCATTGTGAGGACATTGACTAGAGTAAGACACGTTCCAGAATTGAAAAATAACTTAATTTCCTTGGGTGCCCTAGATTCAGCTGGTTGCAGGTATTCTTCAGAATGTGGAGTTCTGAAGGTTGTTCTAGGTGCCTTGGTGATAATGAAAGGAATCAAGCACGGAGGCCTGTATAAACTTCAAGGTGAGACAGTGACAAATTTCGCTGTGGAGATGTTGGATACATCTGTTCGAGAGTCTATTGACTACTCGAGGAAGACCTGGGTGTTTGTGCCAATGCACAAGTTTGATGCTGGTGTCAGGATCACGCGGTTGAGAGCTTTGATTGAGATGGAGGCTGGTAAGTCGATCAAGCATGTGCGGACTGACAATAGCACAAAGTTCTGCTCGGAGTTGGCAAATAAATTCTACATGAAAGAGGGCATAGTGAAACACCGCACTAGTGCCAGTAAATTACAACAATTTGCAAAATTGATGAGCAGAACATTACTAGAGACGGCCCGTAAAATGATCTCTAGTGCTGGTATTGCTAGGAGAATCCTAGCTGATGTGCTTAGTACGATAAGCTACCCGGTGAATAGATCCCCATCAACTGCTATTGAATGGCAGACTCCTGAAAAAGTGTGGTCAAGTAACGTTGCTGGTTATTCTATTATTAGAATGTTTGGTTGCCCATGTTATTTTCGAGTGAGTGATGGTAAGCTCGATTGGAGGTCAATGTGCATATTCCATGGCTATGCACAAGGTGAGCGAGGCGATCGATTGTAATGCCCAAATATAAATTCACCTGTTAACAGCAGAGAAGTTACTCTTGATGAGTCTCCGATACTTCTAGCTAGGAGTGTTTGTGGCAGTGTTAATATGGATCTAGACGGTGTTCAGCTTGAGGTGGAATTGCGACCAAAAACTCCTGAGGTAGCGAGTACTAGCAAAGTAATCAACACAGATGGTACTCATAGCGAGGTGGAGCTTATAGAGCCAACGGTTGCTGTAACTGCTGAAATTGACAAGGTACGTATTCGATCTTCTGATAGATATGGATGCAAAAATGATTTTGCTTTATCTGCGGTTAAGGAGGTTGTGTCGGAAAATCCTTGCGGAGTAGTTAAAGGTGCATGTGGAGTTGGTATTCTGATGAGGTCCTCGGTTATGGCGAAGTTCAAGCGAGGCTTGGACTTGGATAATATCTATGGCGGTTGAGCCCATCGGGGGCTATGGGAAAGTAGCAGCAGAGTTTGAATTTTTGCGAAGTGATTGCAACTTGGCCCAAACGTCGAGCCAATGTGGAGATTGTTAAAATATGTCTCGAGTTTGAGTCCAATGTAAAATTCAGAATATTCCGAATTGGATATGTTGCAGACGTTCGAAATTAAGTAAAGAAGGTTTGAAGATCAACTTCCGTGAATTACATCCAAGAAAAATTAGTGTTTGTAGCTGATTAAATCTTGTGGTAAGATTTGCGTGTAATTCCTTCGTGAGATTGAGAGATTATTTCTTGAGGAATTTCGAGGCTAAACACTGTGTGCGTTGTTAGTGTAATTGGGGCTTGGGAAACACCGAGAGAGTGTTTGAGTGATTTGAGTGTGTAATCTCCTTGCATCGCTTGATTTATAGTGAAATTCGCTGCTGCTCTCCCCGTGGACGTAGGTCTTTATGATTGAACCATGTAAATCTGGCGTCCGATTTATTTTCTTCTTCTGTCTATATTATTGTTCGATCGCTCGCCTTTTCGCAACAGTTTATAAGATAGAAAAGATTTTAAATCGAAGACACGAATCGTAATATAGAATTAGTAATCTAAGCATTTACTGAAAGAATATTTATGAAATAACTAATGAAAAGGTTTTAGGGAAGAAAAAAGTATTATGATCAAATAGGACCTCCTTAATTTGTAATATAGATGAAGTTATCAGTTTCATTTTGACACTTCCAATAATGTTTCGTTTACAATTCTAAGTTGATTCAAAAGGAAAGGGTGTGCTACTTTTTCTTTAGCTCTTTCTGTCTAAACAGTCAAAAACTCACATGAGCCCGTTTATTTTGGTTAACATTGAAAACAAATCAAGTATCCAATCACATAACTTAAGGTGATTCTTTGTTGCAAAGAGAAACCTGCTCTTTTCACTGTCTCTAGCTCTTGTACTTTTTTGGCCGAGTCACAATGAAAAACATAAATTGGTCAGAAGAAAAAGAAAACAAACCATTTACCATTTACTTATAGGTTAGAAAAAAAGGCTTGCACTTCCATATTTGAGACAAATTTAGCAAATGTTCCTCTAAATATGGAATGTTCTGTCAAATTTCTCTTGAAGTTGAAATTTTCTCCCCTTTTCTTTTTTAATTTTTTGTGGGAATTTTCCTTTGTTAATCTTCAACTACCTTTTGTTTGATTATATTAGTGTTGAACCACATGCGTGGCACATAATCTAGGGGCGTGCATCGGTCCCGATCTAACTTGAGGACTAAATCGGACCGGCTGGTTCTTAATAGTTCCAAAGGAATCAATTTGATTTCCAGTTCCAAATTTTTGAAACCAAGAATAACTAGTCTAGTTCTCAAAGGGAGGAATTGTACGGAGCGGATTGGACTAGATCGAACAAGCGGAACCAGCCCAAAGTATTTTTTTTTTTAATTTTTTTATAGCAGAAACCTTAAAAATAATAAAAGAAAATAACACTGTCAGCCCTCGGGACAACTCGAGAATTGGACCAAGACTAGCTAGTCCAATCCAGTCCAATTCTAGGGTAGACATGGTCGGTTCCTAATTCCATGGGATGGGAACTAACCCTATTATGCCCCATTCCTTGTTATAGAGTGGGAACTAACCCACCCTAAACTGATTAACCCTAACATGATCAAGAAAGTATTATTCTTAATAGACAACCCTTATGAAAATAAGGAAGAAAATCATTTATTTAGAAAGTTTTTGTACAAAGTAGCAATGAAGAAAATAGTCTTGGCGTATGACTAGAAATATTTGTTGGCATAAACAAAGAAGCAATAATCTTGCTTAAAACCTCTATGAGTTTACTTTTACTTTGTACTTATATGGTGTTTACTTAATGGAAGAACTAGGCTACATTAATTTTGTCCTTGCAGTACAATTTGATTAAATATATCTTGCAGATATTAGTAAATATATTTATTGCAAAGGCCTGAACTTACCAAGAAATACACGCTAAACTAATGTGCTACAAAAGCCAAATGGGAAAATTACCAAAAAAAAAAAAAAATTATAAACCTATTGTATGATACAAATTTAATCATAAACTTTTTAATTTGGCTGATTTTATCCTAAACATTTTTATAATTAGCCAATTTAGTCATTCCAGTTAATTTTGATAGGCAATTGCTAACATGGACACCAAACAGGCCATGTAGATGACCGATGCTGACATAAACAATTTTTATAATGATTAAAGATATGGGCTCCATCTGATTCGATTGTAAAATTTAAAGGAATCGAAAGGAAACTAGGTTGGACTCCTCATCAGCAATGAGAAAGTTCGGTGATGCCATTGGACAGCTGAACAAGCAGCGTCTATGGGCCTGGCTAAGAGCCCTTTTTCTAAATACTAATCATAGCTAATTGCATCGTGTAATAAAAAAAAAAAATGAAGGCTTATCTTGATGTTTGTTTTTCAACCCTCGGATCCACACCAGTCAAAATTCTTTCGGGCTGGTTGAGACCCCCTTTACCGTTATTTTGCGAAAGGAAAAGGCAAGTTCGACGTTCGGCTCTGGAAGGAGGACAGACAGAAGCATAAAAACAAATGGGAATGAAACCAAAGCAGGTTTGGCACGGCTGTAGCTCTTGTAATTCTTTTTTGGCCAAGTCACTGCGAAAAGCATGAATAGGTCGGAAGAAGAAAAAACTGAACCTTTCACTATTTACTTACGGGTAGGAAAAAGACGTACTTTTAAATTCAAGACAAATCCAGCCAATGTCCCTCTAACCCCGTTAAAAAATGCAATATTCTGTTAAATCTCTCCAAAAATTTCAATTTTGCCCCTTCCCGTTTTCTCTTTTTACCGGTTGTGGAATTTTTCCTTTTTTATTCTTCAACTTTCTGTTGTTTAATTCTATCAATGGTGGACCACGTGCGTGGCGCATGACCTGGGGAGTTCGGGCTATAATTCTTCCCCACAGGAGGACTTTTGCCCTTGCCCTGCATTGTTGACTCCTCTCTGTTTCTGTCCGCCTTCCTGTCTTCACCTTGAGAGGTTATAGTCGATCTTCCTTCACTGAACCATCCCCATTAGATCTTTTCACAGAAGCGCGGTTCTCCTGTGGGCGAACACAGCTGAGAGGATCGGCTCACAGATGGACTTCAACGGAAGTCTGGCTCTAAACATCATCTTTGCTTTGACCGTAGGACTGTAAGCGCCTTAATTCGACTTCTGTTCGAGCTCTTGTTGACAGATAACGCCCATTAAAAAAATAAAAAATAAATAAAGAGGGAAGTTTGCTGCTTTACATGCTTGATGCAGTTCAGCCTGCTTGTTCGATTTACATTCCTATTTTTCAGTCTTGATTAGGTCAAAAGTCTATTACTTTTGGCAGGGTTTTGAGACAACTCACGAAACGGAGGGACTCGGAATCAACCTCGAGAACGGACGATTCTGCAGAAGAGAATGAGGCGTTAAGGAGGGACTCGGAGTTAACCTCGAGAACGGATGATGCGTCTGCAGAAGAGAATGAGGCGTTAAGGAGGGACTCGGAGTTAACCTCGAGAACGGATGATGCGTCTGCAGAAGAGAATGAGGCGTTAAGGAGGGACTCGGAGTCAACCTCAAGAACGGACCATGAGTCTGGAGAAGAGAATGAGGGGTTCGATTCACTGGGAATAGAGCCTGCTTGTTCGATTTACATTCCTATTTTTCAGTCTTGATTAGGTCAAAAGTCTATTACTTTTGGCAGGGTTTTGAGACAACTCACGAAACGGAGGGACTCGGAATCAACCTCGAGAACGGATGATGCGTCTGCAGAAGAGAATGAGGCGTTAAGGAGGGACTCGGAGTCAACCTCGAGAACGGATGATGCGTCTGCAGAAGAGAATGAGGCGTTAAGGAGGGACTCGGAGTCAACCTCAAGAACGGACCATGAGTCTGGAGAAGAGAATGAGGGGTTCGATTCACTGGGAATAGAGCACAAGGTAAGGTTTGCCATCCCTTTGATTTCTGGTAGCGTGCTTTTTGACCAATGACACCACACATATCCGGTAACCATGTGAGACGATTGTAGTTACTATCCTCACTTTGAAATTAGTGTTTTCTTTCTTAAGTCCATGACAACATTAGAGATAATAGGTTTTGAAATGCACGACCAAGTTTGAGATTTTACAAGATACATTATTCTGGAAGAATATCCTCCCAAGCTTAGTAGTGTGGATTCTTGAGAAAGCCCGGAAACTACTGGAGAGAAAAGACGTAAAAAGGAATTGAAGAGAGAGCCGAAAGAAAGAGATTGTCTAGTAGTTGGCTTTATTTTGTAGATTCTAGTGTAAAGAAAGTAGGTTTTTTCTTCTAACTTTTGAAAAAGAAGAAGAAAAAGAGCAGTTTAGGCGTTATCTAGGTAAAATGAAGGGAAACTTTATGAAATTTTTTTATTTACTTAGTTTTTTTCTTCTAACTTTTGAAAAAGAAGAAGAAAAAGAGCAGTTTAGGCGTTATCTAGGTAAAATGAAGGGAAACTTTATGAAGAATTTTAATATACTTCTCAGCCCCAATTATTGAGAATGAAGTATGATTTTTTTTTTGAATTAATAAACAAGTTATATTTCCCGAAAAGTAGAAATCGAAAATGGACAATAATTTCTGACATATCTTCAACAAGAAATGGAAACTCGAGAATTAGTTTATGCAGAAGACGTTAACATCAGTATACAAGTGACAGAGGTCGACATACATAACTACTAAGTAATTCAATATATAATAACAATCATTCTGCATTTTTCTAAATCCATTTTCTACGTTGTTAGGTTCTTTTTCATGTTTTGCACCCATTCACTCAGTGGGTGCTTTTTTTGCTAGTGACGACGAAACCCCTATAATAAAGGAATAATAAAGGAATGGTCATTATTAACACTCCTTTGACATCGGCTTGTTTTCAGAATAGAAACCCACGTAACTACGATTCAACCATGGACATTTCGATGATTACAAAATGATAAATCAATATTTCTGATCATACTCGTACTCTCTTATTAATCTCGCCAGTTGCCTAACGTATAAAATAAAGAGTAACTCGTCTTAAATTTTGAAAGATACGAAATAATTTGCTGCCCCTCCCGACGCCATCAAAATGCAATCGCATTAGGTAGCTTTTTTCTTTCCCTGTGAACTGTTAAAATTAAAATCACCAGTATTACCTTGAATTACGGGCTAAATTAGCTGTCATCTTTGTTCTTTCAACTCTTTGTTCTATGGTCAAATAGAAATGGGAACTTCAACTCATTGATAAGCTCCAAAATGATTTTTGATAAATTATTGAAATAGTTGGTATTTTGATATAAACTAACAAACTTTGGAAAAGTGGACTCAAGTAAGTTGCTAATTCTTTTATAAGAGCCAGTAACCTTTATATGCATATAACATCAGCTAATAAATCTCGGTAAATTATTAAAGCAAGAGGTGATTTCGAAACAAGGGAAGAAACTTTGATAATTCAATCAAATAAGAGCTAGTAAAGCTAAAAGTAGATGATAGCTTTATCAGCGAATATTTGGTAAATCGCTTAAATTAATAAAAGCAAATTGCTATTAGACTTGGTTACTTTAATACCATCGTCACTGTAGCATATAAATAGTGGTAAGCCTTGGAACAATTGTTGATTTCAAAACAATCAAATAAACTGGGTGAATGGACTTAAATCGGAGTTGGTAATGTTCTACAAAAGTTGGTAACCTTAATATGTGGATAAGTTACATAAGTAAATATTGATAATTCATAATAATTTAAAACAGTCAAATAACTGATGACGCTTCTACAAAAATGTTGGTAATTTACCAGCACGTTCAGCCTGCATCACCGTTGGTACTATTATAGAACTGTTGGTAACATGTTATAGACTAAATAAGAGGTCGGTCAAAATTTTAATTACTGATGGGTATTGAAATATACCAACAAATCTAAGGAATCACTAGCAAGGAGCAATGTTCAATATTTTTCCAAGCACCGAGAGCTAGAAATCTAATTATATCGACTGAACTGGGTGATCACTTATCATTAACTTAACTAGCTTGTTATAGTCTCTCTTGGTACAAGTGGCAGAAGGTGGTTTCTTGGAAGTGATCACTTGGATTTTGAATTTTTTGAAGCCCCCGGAGTGACTATTAGCATGTGCCTCTCCAAAGGACCGCATTCAGTTCTCACATTTGATGCTTTTTTCATCCCATTGAAATACAAAATCATATCATCACAGCCTACAGCCAGATCTCGGAATTTCAATGAATTAATTAATGGCCTTCCAAAAAGATATGTGTCTGTAAATAACAATCCCGATTCAAGATCTGAGGTTGTCAAGATATGTGTTAGCAAGAACACTGACTAATGTGGATCCAACGGTCAAAACAAACTTATGGAAATGCTAACAATTCATTTATATAAACGGTTAATATCACGGAAAAATTTAAATTGGTACACATGGGATAAATTTATCCAAAATTAATTTGTTGACTACAAAAAATCAAAAATTGGTAAACTTATATCAAATTTAACCCAAATTAATTTTTTATAATAAAAAAACTCCAAACTGGTACTTTTTTTTTTGGCAAATTTACCATCCATTAGTTTATATTAAATTGGATTAATAAAACGAAAAATAACAAATTGGCACACATAACAAATGAAGGATAAAACACTAAATTAGTATACCTATCAATTGCAACGATGTCATCCAACTCAGTAATTTAATAGTAAAATTTAACGGAAACTAATAAAAGGTAAATGTGTCACGTGTAATAGTTTGGAGTCTTTGGCAGTCAAAAAAATAATTTGGAGTAAATTTATTATAAATGTACTAATTTGAGATTTTTCGTAGTATTAACCATAAAAGTTGGTAGTGTAATCCGACAAATTTCTTAACCTTTAAATACTAAACTATACAGATTAATTTTAGTCATTCTTTCAAACCCCAATGCTCTGGCCACCAGCTGGGTGTTCGGTGGAGCTTTGACTTCTTTCGACTGTTTCATCTTTTACCCAGGCTCCTCTCTCTCTCTCTCTCTCTCTCTCTCTCTCTCTCTCTCTCAGAAATTCACCTTCAATCTCCCCGTGTTCTTGATGTTTTCTTTCTATTTAGCGCAATCGCATATCCAAAAATACCTCTCCTTGATAAGCGATAGTTGATCATCTTTCATTAAATCTTGTCAAAATTAGCTGTTGAACTACATCGAGTCATCACTATAATGCGGACTGTAAGTACGTAATCTACTTGCCGAGTATATTTGCATATCTTGACAGACGTCAAGGCAGAAGAAAGAAACTTCCACAGATAAATGATTGATGCGATTGTTCCTATTTCCAAGTCTCATTGAATTGAAGTTCGTAATAACTGGCAGGATTCTGACACGACTGATCAAATGAAGAGGAAGAGGAGCACGGAGGCAATCCTGAGCATGGGAACTGAGCCAGCATACCAATACGACGTGTTTTTGAGTTTCTGTGGAGGTGACACTCGCTTAACCTTTACTGATAATCTTTATCACAGGATGAGAGATGCCGGAATATGCGTTTTCCTTGATAGTGAAGAACTCGAAAAGGGTAAAAAAATTAGTGAAGTTTTGAAGGCAGTTGATGAGTCTCAAATCTACATACCTATCTTTTCTCAAAAATTCGCCTCCCGTTCATGGTGCCTCCGCGAAGTTGCCCGCATGGAAGAGTGTCATTCAAAATCAAATGGGAAAAGAGAGATAATCCCCATTTTCTATGACGTGGAGCCTAATGATGTGAAACTCATATCCAATTTGTATAAGAATGACATACTCGAGCACGAGAAGAAAGAATACCTTAAGTCCGAAGAATTGGAGCAGTGGAGAGGAGCCCTTAAAGAGGTTGGAAGAATGATGGGACGGGAACTTAAAGGAAAACGGTAAATTTCCTTGACTTCTTATGGTTGGTAAGCACGATACTACATTTTATTGGATGCATTGCGGCATTTATTTAAGATTTGCATTACATTTTAAAGAAAGCTAGATTCAGCACCCAAAACCCACAGAAAAAAAAAAAATAGAATATGGCTGATTCTTTTTTAAAATCACAACAAACAACCCAACAAGGCATTTTTCAATTCATGTCCCGTTATCCCGATATGATCTGAAAGGTAGACGAACTTTTTACTTGATCATACCTTTTACTTAGTCATATTTTCGTAATATTTTCACAATAAGTGTAGTAGAAATCATGCAATTTTATGTATTTGTCCCCTCCCATGGTAATCACAAACTTTTGTACATTTACAAACTCGTGTTAAATTGTTGAATCATTAGGAAGAATGCATTATTAAGATTTACCCGAGACATGACTTTTACTAGAAAGAGTGCATATGGACATGCAGTGAATGTATGCAGAAAATGAAATAGTAGAATTATTAGTTTATTGACATGATGAAGAGCTTGAACACCTATATAAGGGAAGAGAAAATTATTTCTTAATTTGAATATTTTTTAGTAAATTTGTTTGCGGGAATAGAAAAGATCCAAACTTTAAAATTGAAATACATGACAGATAAAATAGAATAATTTATTAAGGGACTTATCGGTTGATAGAATACTTATGAAATAACTAAATGAGGATATTATAGGCCAGAAAAAAGTAATTAAGATCAAGTAGGAGCTCTTTGATTTATATAATATTATTAATGAAGTTACCGATTTCTTCCGACGCTTCCAATAATATCATCATGATGAATGTTTCATTCCCATTTATGAATTGATTAAAAAGGAAAGGGTGTGGCTAATATTTTAACCTTTTCTGGCTGAAAAGTAAAAAGCTCACTTGATAAAAAGGAAAAATCAATATTTCACTTTTATAATGTTTCCTTAATGGAAGAACTGAATTGGATTTAATTTGAGAAATGATTGAATGATAGTTTTTAATATATTATGAGAATAACAATTTATTCTGGACCATAAAAAATCAAATAAAAATAATTATAAATTATTGTAGGGTTCACTCATTCAAAATTTGTGATTCACAATAAACTGTTATTCTCACAACAACTCAATACTGCTATGTTAGCAAAGCCCATTTAATTTTGTCCTTGTAGTGCCCTTTGATTGCATGTAATCTGCATATATAGTGTGTTTGTTTGAGTGGAAGTATTTTTCAGAAATTAGTTTTCGAATTTTCACTTGTTTGGTTCGTAAAAAATGACTAGTTAACCGAAAATACTTTTTTCTTAATGAAAATATTCACGCATAGAAGAAGGAAAGTGAATTCTTAAATTTGAAAAGACAAAAACACTTTTTGGAATCACTCTTCTTTCACTTTCCGCTTTTCTAAAAAGTTAATCACTTTCTCCCTCCCATTCATAGCAGAGACAACACAACTCAAAAGAAGCAGCTCGCAGTTCAATGGCCGCCATCGTTGACGGACACCGACATAATCCGCATCATGCAAAACCTCCATCGGCTCAAGCAAACATCTTCCTCCTCCTCTTTCTCCTCTCCTCTCCCTCCGCAAGCCACTTCTCCGCACTTCCACTCGACTCTCATTTCTCACCTCAAATCACACGCCACTAACTCTCCGAACTTCTCACTCGCTGTCTCCGATACATGCTCTCTCTCATCTCCCTCATTTCCCTCTCCCCGTAGAGCCCTAGTCTCTCTCCACTCCTCTTTGTTGGGGTTTATGGAACATGCATAGGTAAAATAAACATAAACGTAGCGAAAGCAAAGATAAAATTCGACAATATGTGTATCTCCAAAGGCATTATTTGTGCGTTTTAATAAAAAATCAGAATATCGAAGGAGGTTAAACGGATTACTTCTCGAAGCACAATTTAAACGGCTTGGTTAAGATGTTTTTCGGTTTGAGTCCCACAAATGTCGGACCTCTAGTTTAGACACACTACCTATAGATGTCGAACGAAGGAAAGAACTCGTGGGTAAACACCACTAATATTGTGTTAGCAATGTCGTGGAGATTATTGGCTGCATTCCTAATATTTCAGTCATGGCATCAACGGGAGAAAAACCTTTTTCTTCTCTCACGCATATTGCACAGAAACACCCCCAAGCAACTGTTGCTGATCGCCCTTATTTTTATGTGCGATCAGCAACGGTTGCTGATAGCCTTATGTGCGCGTTCGGCAGTTGCAGAACGTGCACATTGTGCCCACGATCAGCAACCGTTGCTGATCGTGGGGGCACATGGTCAGCGATGTTGCTGACCACGTGCATGGTCAGCCACGGTTGCTGACCATGTGCACTTAATTTTATTTTTTTAAATTTGCAATTACAAACATAAAAAGAGATGATTTATTATTTGAGCATTTTGGGCACACCAATATGTGTCCACATTTGGTGTGCGTGCGCATCATATGCATGCACGCTCGTGACCAAAATAAAAATTAAATCAGCTTAACTTAATTCAATTGCTGTGATTGCAAACAAATTTGCAATATTATCTTTCTCGCTCGATGTCATCCTGAATTGGTTATGATGTGTGACATCCCTAGCTTCATTACTGAACTGGTGGTAAGACTTGCGCTAACACATTAGTTCTCTAAGAGAATTGATTATCCCGATCAACCTCCAAATCCTACAAGTTATGAGTGACATCTAACAATATATCATGACTACCCAGATAATGTGAATGTCTTAAGAACATAATGAACCTATCAGCCTTGGCTATGATGTAATTCAATCCCTCTGTATCACGTCCCGATCCTCTGAACCCATGCCCATCCCTTCTTGGTTGATATAATAGCGACGTCCCAGGACGCATCGTCGACTCATTCGTTTTAATACACATGCGGAAGCAAATATAAAATCCCAAAACAATAAAATAATGTGATAGGAAAGTAGGGTCATATTTTTCAAACCTGAAAATCACAACCACACTTATATACATTGCACACCATAATGTATATATTACAATGCTACTAAATGAAAGTCAGGTTCTACTCAAGCCAGCCAGAAAATAAGGTTTACAAACAGGGGTGGGATTTCAATTCTCCTCCGGGTCACCATCATCTCCCACAATCTCTCCTTCTTCCGCACTCTAGCTGGAGCCCACTGCGGAGTACACCGGAGAATTAGGATCTTCAAGCTTCGGATCCTTCACGTCCACCATTGAGCCTTCCTTGGGGTCAGTCGTACCCTTCCCAAATGCAACCTCCAATGCATACAGCAGTACCTCCAATTCCGGTATCAGGCCCTCCCTTCGCCCATCAGAATAATGGCGATACCACACCCTGTATTGATGGGGCACCTTTTTGGGTTCACCCACATCAACCCAGACTGTGGACTTTATCAGCACATATTCGAGTCCTTCGGGGTGATGGTGTATTGGAATGTGGTAACCTTGCTCAGTAAACTTCTTAGGCTGTCCAAAATATTCAAGAGGGTTTGAAGGGGCTGCCATCTAAGGACCTGAAATGTTATCCCACAGTGGGGTGAGACGACGTCTCGGCGAGTTCTACCCCCTAAGACTCGATTAGGAAGAAAATACACCCTAAGGGCTGCCTAAGCACAATCATGAGTCAGAGGACTTACCTTGGCATCAGTTCCTCCCTGCAAGTCAATTTAATTCATACCATCATCGAATCACATCAAATCCAGCACTTAGATCGAATCATTGATCAATCGACTCAGTCAATTCCATGTCAACTCGACCATTCCCTGGTCATCTCAATCAATACTATCTATAAGTCCGACCATAGTCCAGGACTGCTCACTCTAAGTTGATATATAGATAGTATAGCTCGTACTAAGTTGATAAATAGTGTACTGCTCTCGCTAAGCTGACATATCGCTTGTAGGCTAATATAGTATACTAATAATGCTTACTCTAAGCTGATCAATAATATTGCTCACTCTAAGCTGATAAGGTATAACACTCGCAATCTAAGCTGACATATTGCCCGTAGGCTGATATAGTATACCATCCCAACCATTTAATTAATTTCTCATTTTTATCATACCCGATAAAAATACTCGTGTGTGGGTACACGGTCGACCTTAGCCAAAATACAATATTTTCCTTTCCACAACTCCCACTATTTTTTTTGGTCCACCAAAATATGTTTGGTGTTGTAAACCGACGCTCAGTTATTTTCCAATCAATTACAGAAATTAAATGAATTTAAGAATAACTTCCAAAAATGCAATTCACGCACAATCAGTACAAATTAAAGCTCAATTAAATAAACAGGTTGCACCACTATAATCAGCATAAAATTCTGGTTACCGATTATTCCGGTCTAATTTCCGAAAAATAAATGATTAATTTAATAATTATGAAAAATATTAAATAAATGCCAATAATGCGACTTAGGCCCGAAAAAGCCTAATTGGAAGCTGAGACGGACTCGAAAATTTCCAAGTCACTCTAGATAAATATTATAGCTTGTCTAGGCTCTAATTGCATTAACTATCCACCTAACAGGCATTGATAATTAATTAAATTCATTAATCTAATCTAACTAACCACATAATCCATGCTTAACCTAAACTAATCAATCCTTAAGCGTCATTAACCTACTACGCGAGGATTAGTGAGTTAAACTCACTTGTTCGGCGATCTGATTGGTGCAAATAGATGGGGACGCGACGAGGCTCAATTCTATCCAAGGTGGACCTAGCTTTCAGGATCGGAAAGTGGGCCAAAACGGGCCTCGAGTGCTACTAAAAACCCACTGATTTTGCTTCTGTTTTGGGCTGCAAAAGAGGGAAATAAAGGCTAGTCGAGGTGAGCAAGGACCGAGATAGGCTGAGGGACTTCCGGCGGCCAACGGCAAGGACTTACGGCAACTGAACGGAGGCGAGACGGCTTCGGCTGAGCTTGCTGGATGGCAAGACAGCCTGCTGGAATGGCGAAACCAGCAAGACGGGGCGGTGACACGCGTGGCAAGGCGCAACGGTGCGCGCGTGAGGAGGAGTGGCGAACGACGATTGGCGGTGGCGTGCGACGGGACGGCTGCTCAGCTAGCTTCCTTGGCTTCTCTACTGGCTGCTGGAAGTCTGAATAACACAAACAAGAGGGAGGAGGGGCTGGTCGGCAGCTTAAGGGAGAGAGGGAAGAGATAAGGGGGACAAGGGGGACATCAAGGCTTATCTTCTTCCTCTTGGTCCCCTTGACCATCCACCACCGCCAGCTGCATCCCTAGGCTGGAAATCAACCACCAAGGCCCCATTTTGCACTCTTGAAATGGTCCAAAAGCCATAGGTGGTGTGGGGTTACGAATTTCACATGATTTCCTCTCAATTGAAATTCAATTGCTTCTTGAATCCTCCCAACTTGGCCCTCATAAATTCAACCAACAACTCATCGATCAAATTGGTATTTTTCTCACCGATTGATTCCACTTGCATCCCAATTGCGCGATCGAAAACGGTCCCTGACTTTTTCTGGACAAAAAAAAAGACCTTACCTCGACTTTTTGCCAAAAAGTCTCGGTTTGCAAAAAAATCTTCAGAAGCTGAATCGACGTTCCTAAAATGATTTGTGACATGACAGAATTTTCAATTTTTGAAATCGGATTAAAATTCGTAGTTAATTTCACGTAGGCGCGATTTTAGCGTAACCTAAACTACTGGGTAGCTTTCAGAAATTTTTTAGTGCAAATGACCCGTGGTCGATTTTCTTCAAGCCACAATGAACCCACTCGACACATTGGCGACCGTCGGTTGTCGTGAAAAACTCGAGGATTCAAATACGGATACAGGGTACCAAAACAATAGAAAAATCAGTTTAGTGTCGGTCGACGAGAATTTTGCAATTTAGTGGAATCACCCACATTTAGCCACATATCTCAGTCGAACCGACCTATCTCTAATCCCTGATCAATTTTTAACTATGCCGTAATGGCCTCTAAAGATGAGCACGGTCGAGTAGCCGATTCTTGGTCGAATTCTCAAGTCTATTACCTTAAAATTCCTTAATGGCTTCTCCAAATAGTCTTGTTATCTCAAGAGTGATCAGCTTTGAAAACAGCCCTATAGGCGTGTCGATGAAATGCCCGATTAATTTAATTGAAAGTAGAATTGAAAATTTGAGATGTCACACTCTGTCTTACTATGCCCCAATTGAACAAAGACCATGGAATATTTGTTAAGTTACTGATTCGATCATATGCACAAACCTAATTGACATGCATTTTGTATGAGACATAAACAGTTCATTCTCGGATATAACCCCAGCCGAGGATTTCAATGCAATATCATAATTAGATCGCATAGGAAATCATTATTGTACCTTGCATGGTACAAGGAGACAGATTCTGTATTGCGCACTCATGTAACTTCGTATATGAACGAATTATGACCATCGAGTACAGAAACGGATCAATAAGCCGGCAATAGGTGCACCCGTGAACCATAGCCGTCCAACATTCAAGCCAACATTGTATCTCAGGTCTAAGGATTATTTACACAAGACCACAGCATGAACGATTAGACATTGACCACGCTAAAAGCTTCCATATCACTAATCGTTCTATGCGTGTCACTTTTAGTGAACTTATCTACTACAAATACATGTGTTCTAACTTGGATATCATAATACCTAATGACTCGTGACTCGTCATTACCTTAAGAATCCAATACTTAATGGTGAAGCTAAGAATATACCAATCTCAATAGGATCATTAATATCCATTCAATAAATTCATTAATCAAGAACGGTTTGAAGATTCAGTCTAACTATGAACCCGTGACACATATTCTTAGGGTCTGCATGAGAACATTTCTATTCCTAAGAATTTTTGTTCTTTTGTTCCCCGGAACAAAAAAAGAACAGAAACCCGTTTGGTAACGCCAAGTTGATTTCTATTCCCCGGAATAGAAAAGTTAGCCCGGGAATAGAAACGAGAAACAAAAAAAAAAATTGCTTCTTGTCCAGGGAACAATTTCTAGAAATAAGCAAATTTTCTTTTTTATTTTTGTTTTATTTCTCTCTTGCCGTGGCCACCTCCAACTGCCCGGAGCCACCACCGACCGCCGCTTGCCGCCGCCACCGGTCGCCGGCCGCCACTGCCGTCGGTCGCCAGCCATCGCGCGCGCCGTCGTCGACGTGAGCAAGAATAAAAAAACAAAAAAATAAAAAAAATAAATAAATAAACAAATAAAAAAAATACAAAAAAGAAATAAAAAACAAATAAATACAAATAAACAAATAAATACAAATAAAAAACAAACGCAAGAAAATAAAAAAAAAAAAATAAACAAATAAACAAATAAAATACAAATAAAATAAAAAAAATAAAAAACAAAAAAATACAAATAAAAAACAAATAAAAAACAAATAAATACAAAAAAACAAATACAAAAATAAATACAAAAAAACAAATAAAAAACAAATGCAAGAAAATAAAAAAAACAAATAAATACAAAAAAACAAATAAAAAACAAATAAATACAAAAAAAGAATAAAAACAAATAAATACAAATAAATACAAAAAACAAATAAATACAAAAAAGAATAAAAACAAATAAAAAAGAACAAATAAAAAATAAATAAATACAAAAAAGAATCGTTGCGTTACCAAACGCATTTCTATTCTTTTTCTATTCCAAGAGTAGAAATTTTGTGCAGTTAACAAACGGGTTCTTTTGCTCAGAAACTGTTCCCCGGAATAGAAATAGAAAAGAACTATTTCTGGAAAAAAACTCTTCCCCAGCCAAGAAATTTTACCATGCGCACCCTTAACGTCTCAAGAATAGTTCCAATCACAATTGTTCTTATGTAATCATTCATATATATAAATAATTGGACAAATGAATAAATATGTCTTTGCCATTAATTAAATAATAAGATTGACAACACAACTGAAATGCCTAACATGTAACTATTACATGGTAACTTCAGGGCATACATCCAACAATCTCCCACTTGCATTAAAGCTAACTTGCCTAGTTCCTCAAGCCCATTTTGTCAATGTGTCTTTCAAAATAAGACTGGGGTAAGGCCTTAGTGAAGGGATTTGCCACGTTTTCTACTGAGGCAATTTTCTGTAAGGCAATATCATCTCTCTCAACTATTTCTTTGATTAGATGGAAACGTCTCTCAATGTGCTTTTACTTCTAGTGAGACCTCAATCCTTTAGCTTGAGCTTTTGCCCCATTATTGTCACAACATAATGTAATTGGTTGCTCAATAGAAGGAACGACTCAAAGTTTAGATATGAACTTCTTCATCCAAGCAGCTTCCTTTGCTGCTTTAGAAGCAGCTACATACTTTGCCTCAGTGGTGAAATCAATAGTTATGCTCTATTTGGAACTCTTCTAGCTAACTGCGCCACCATTCAGTGTAAAGACAAACCCATATGTAGACTTATAATCATTAGGATTCAATTGAAAATTGAAATTAGTATGAGCTTCAACTTTAAACTCTCATTCTCCATTTACGGATATTTTTTACTGCAATCCAATGCTCTTCCTCTAAATCAAACTGATATCTGCTAGTATGTTTACCGGATGCGCAATATCAATTCTTATATATAGCACAGCATACAATATGCTTCCAATAGAGGATGCGTAAGGTATTTTCGCCATCTGCTCTCTTTCTTCAAGAGTGTGGGGACACATTTTCTTGGAAAGACGAATTCTATGCCTAAAAGGGAATAATCCTCTTTTGAAACATTGCATGGTAAAACGTGTTAACACTTTGTCTATGTACATAGATTGTGAGAGACCAATTAGTCGTCTCCATCTATCTCTGTAGATCTTAATACCTAAAATATAGATTACCTCTCCTAAATCTTTCTTGGAGAATTTCTATAACAAGAATAGTTTGATTGATGATATAATTGCTACATCATTCCCAATCACAAGTATGTTGTCGACTTACAAAACTAGAAACACAATTGCGCTCCCACCAATCTTCTTTTAAACACAAGGTTCATCTGGATTTTTAATGAAGCCCAACGATTTGACTACCTATTCAAAATAGATGTTCCAACTTCTGGAGGCTTATTTGAGTCCATAAATGGATCTCTTAAGCCTACGCACATTTCGAATTTCAGTGTTGGATTTAAAATCCCATGGTTGTTCCATATGAATGTCCTCCAGAAAACCATTTAAAAAAACCGTTTTGACATCCATCTGAAATATCTCATAATCAAGGTGTGCAGCTATAGCCAACATAATCCGAATAGGTTTTAACATGGTTATAGGTGAGAAAGTTTCGTCATAATCAATTCTTTTTTTCTGCGATGCCACCAACCATGCTTTATAAGTTCCAACTTGACCATTAGCATTCATCTTCCTCTTGAAGATCCTCTTATAGCCAATTGATACAATATCATCAGGTAAGTCAACTAAGGGGTAAATATTGTTGGAATATATTGAATCCATTTTAGATTTCATGGCTTCAAGCCATTTACTAGAATCAATGTTTGACATCACCTCCTCATAGGTGTTAGGATCACCAAGTTGATCACTATCATTCACAATGAATAGTGGTTCAATATATTCAACCAAGTGTCTATAACGAGTAGGTGGACAAGACGTTCTTGCACTCCTCCTAAGAGATTGTGTATCAGAAGTTCCCATTGAATTAGAGATTAGTGTCTAAACTTGATTATTTATTACTTTATTATTTTCTTCTTGTAAGATTATTTTCCGCCTAACACCACTTTCCTGGACAAACTGATTCTCCAGAAAAGAAACGTGCCTGCTGACCAAATTCACTGGTCTGAATGAAAATAGAAATAGTATCTAAGAGTCTCATGTGGATATCCGATGAAGCGACCTTGTTTAGATCTTGCCTCCAATTTTCCCATTTTTAGCTTTTTGACGAAAGTTGGACAACCCCAAATCTTAATATGACTAAGACTTGATTTCCTGCTATGCCATATCACATAAGGCGTAGTTGGAACAGATTTGGACAGCACTTTGTTTAGTATAGATGCAACTGTTCAAGGACATATCCCCAAAGGGATATAGGCAGGTTGGTGTAACTCATCATAGATCTCACCATACCTAATAAAGTGTGATTTCTTCGTTTGGATACAACATTGTGTTCTAGAGTTCCAGGAGGTGTCCATTGTGATTAAATGACATTGTCTTTAATGTAGTCAAGGAATTCAGTACCAAGGTATTCACCTCCTCGATCAAATTGAAGAACCTTAATACACTTTCCTATTTGTTTCTCAAATTTGGCTCCGAATTCCTTGAACTTTTCAATAGATTCAGATTTATTCTTCATTCAGTACAAATGACTAAACCATAACTGATCATCAGTGAAGGTGATGAAAAAAGAATAACCACCTGTAGCAGTTTTACTATTTGGTCCGCATACATTTGTATATATCAATCTTAATATATCAGCGGCTCATGCACTATGTCTTACAAAGGTGCTTTGGTTATTTTTTTCTAAGACGTGCATCATAAGTTGAGTATGACTCAAACATGAATGGATCAATGAACCCATCATGACTTTACTTGTTGCTTCTGTCTTCTCCAATATGACATAATCGGAGATGCCAAACATACTTTGGATTTGGACTATCTCTAAGCATTTATTAGTTATGGCATTTATATCAATTCTATTGTGCTTATTAACATCGATAATCGCATTATCGGATATTGTAATGATATAAAGAAAATTGGTTAACAAGCCATAACAAACACATCTTCTATTATGATAAATACAACATACATCATTAGCAAAAGAAAATTCATAATTCTCTTTACTTCAATGAGATATAGAGATAATGTTCCTAACAACATTCTCATAATGCAAACAAATTTTTTTTTTTAAATCAATACATATCTAGAAGGCAAACATAAATGAAAAGTCCCTATAGCTAACACAACAACTCTTACTCCATTGGCAAATGTTAGGACAATTTCGTTTCGCCTCAGCATCCTACGTTATTTCCAGATTCTACAAGGACATACAAATATGTGAGATTGTAGCAGAATCTAAAACTCATAAACTAGATTCGACACTCACCATAAGATTAGTTTCAATAAGCATAAATATCATACCTTCGGAAGGTTGGTTCTTGGGCTTGACTGTTAAGCTTTAGAGGTACTTCTTACAGTTCCTCCTCTAATGCCCATTGACATCACAATAATGACATTTCCCTTTTTCAACCTTGGGCTTTAATTGCACAATAGGTTTGACAGGCCTCTTCCATTTGTTTTTTTTTTTTTTCAAAAATAGTCTTACTCTTTGAAGAAGAAGCCTTAGCCATAGCCACTATATTAGGCCTTGTGTTGTGCATTTTCTTCTCATGGACTATTAGCATGCTATTGGACAAAACTAGAGAAGGAATCGGGTAAAGATTGGAGGATCAAATCCATAGTTAACTCATTATCCATAACAAGATTCAGCCTAGTCAATTCTTCAATATTCTAGATCATTTTCAAAGCATGATCATTAACCGATGATCTTTCAGCCATGGTCATATGGTACAATGTCTTAGATATCTCATATCTAGAGGTTCAATCATTCTAATCAAAGTATTCATCTAAGTGCAAGATGATCGACCTAGCATCTTCCATAGTTTCATACTTATTCTGCATTTCATTATTCATTGAAGCAAATATATTTGACCTAACTTTTAAGTCATCGTCACGCCACTTGTCATAAGTAATGTGCTTCTCTTGGGTCCCACCCTCAGGAAAGGAGTTTGGCATCTTTTCATCAAGCACATACTTAATTTTCTCTGTATTGAGAACAATTCTCAAATTTCTCTCTCAGTCAGTGAAATTGGTCCAGTCAAACAATTCTTGTCAAATATAGAGTGGGTTTGTGTTCACCATTTTTAGAGTAATTATATATCTATACAGAAAATAAAGCTAATGCTCGAGAGCATATAAACCGCTCATTGCTCATTAGTCTTATTTTAACTACACACCATGTCTCCCCATGTAAAAAGAACTCCATAATGCTTGAAGCAAATTAATTATTAAATAAGATTTGTTACGAGTTCTAGAAGATTAATAGTAGAGGTGAGTGGTTCTAGATTTCGTATAGATTCCACATGGAATCTATAACCTGCTCATTGAAACAGGTTTCTCATTTTTTGGAATCTGGAACCTACCTTGTATATCATAGAACCTGAAACCTACCCTGTCATAGGTTCGAGGGTCGGTTATAGGGTCTATCAGGTTTCACATATATTATTAATTGAATGATTGCAGTGAATTATACCTTTAATAATCATCATTTGTTGCTATAATTCACTAACTATAAAACACATGAAAAATATGAACATTAATAAAGTAAAAGTCTTGGTAATAAAATAGAGACTCAAATTAGTGCTTCTAGATTATACACTCATCATCGAGTGATATAGAATATCGCAAGATCGCACGAAGACATGAATCAAGAAAAACATTAAAACTTATTCCAGGTTCTAGGTTCTAGTTTCCAAGTTCCAAGTTCTTTCAACTAAGAACCTGTAACCAACCTATTGAAACAATTTTATCATTTTTTGGAACCTGTAACCTACCCTACATACTTTGGAACCTGGAACCTCTAGGTTCCCCAACAGTTCAGCTCTCAAGTTCCAGGTTCTATCCTGGAACTATGCTGATCCCTAATTAATAGAATGTGCACGAGTATTGTTGGTCCTTGCAATTTTTTTTTTTTTTATCATTCTGGGAGAAGTTTATTTGTTTGGAAAAATGGAGAGCGCTATAAGCCGTAGTGCTAAAGAGATTAGACTTTTATCTAGTTTTTTAATTATTAAACAGGTTGAGAAACAATAAGTATATACTCCAACATAACAATAACTGAGGTATATTAAAATATTTATATCAATTTAATCTTTCTCTATTTATTTTATTTTACTATATAGATAAAATGAATGTAATTTTAATCGCATTAAATATGTACATTTGTTACTTTTTAATATTTTAATGTTTTACAATGTTTACATGGAAAATTCACCATTTCAACCATTTGACAACAACAATGATGATACTTGAAAGCAAATAAATATTAACTTGGTTTTTATGTAATTTTTCCAATATTCTGTGCATTAGTAGGTTATGCAGTTGAGCAAAAGATGGTTAGAGACGGGGCGGAGTGTCAAGTGAAAAATGTTTATGAGGAGAGATGGTTATTGGAGGAATATCTTTATTAATTAGAGTAGTGGTATATTTATGAAGAGGCATATTTTTAGCGAGATGGAATGTCATGTGTCTACTTTCAAGCCATCACCTTTACTATTTATAAAGATAAAATAAATAAAGTTTCTCTTCTACAATAATAGATGCAAAACTGTGGTTACTCTTTTCGTTTTCCCACTGCATAGCAAAGGTATATTTTGAGTGCATTATCTAAGGGTATCAAATTCTTCATGTTGAGTAATATTACATGAGGTTTAAATTTCAACGTACATATCAACTGATTATAACGCTTAATTTTCATATGTGGTAATTGGAATGGTCAATTCATTCAACCATATGCCCATAGAGACAGATTTAAGGATAATTGTCCAAAAAGTCCTAAACTTATTGTACGGTGACCAATTCAATCATAAGCCTTTCAATTATGTCAATTTAGTCCAAAAAATTTTAACGATTTGTCAACCTTTCACCAAAATTGGCCGGAAATTGCTTATGTGGATACTTGTTGGTCATCGACCATCTTACATGGCATGACTGATGCTAACATGGATAATTATTGCATTTAAAAAACAAGTGAAAGAAAAAGAACAAGAAAAAAAATAAAAAAGGAAAATTCTAGAAATTTTTTTTTTAAATGCAAAAATTGTTCACGTCAACGTTGGCCATGCCATGTAGAATGGCTAATGTCCATGTCAATGTTTCCAACAAAAATTGGCCCAAAAGACTAGATTGGCAAGTCGTTAAAATATTTAGGACTAAATTGGTAAATCATCAAAAGGTTATGACTAAATTGTCACAATTGAAAGATTTATAATTGAATTGACAATATTTCCTTTGATATTTGTTTAACTTAGGAATCAACCTCTATAGCCACAAATGAAAATATAGCTCGATCCTTTTTGGATTTTATCTCACTGCATTATTTTAGTTAGTCGATCTAAGCATTAGGGAAATAAAATTACCTTGTCAAGTTTTATGAATCTTATTTATTTCATCCCATGAAGAATTTCTCCTTCGTATCGGCTATTGCATTGTCAAAAAGTCTTATGTTCGTCAAACTGATGTGTGACATAATTCCATCAAATTTATACGTACACATCAACTGATTATAACACTTAACTAGTTATTTAACCATATGGTGCCAAGCGGTAAGACATTATTTATACCCTTTTCTTTCTTGCCTTCGATTGATACAATTTCTTCCTGCTTTGCTGCAGCCAAGGACAAGAAATTGAATCGATTGTTACAGAGGTTTTGGGTAAGCTTAATGGTCCACATGTGGATTTTCCTGGAAATTTGGTTGAAGATCATCGTCAAATAAAAGCCATAATAGAAAAGTTGGATCTTAATTCTGGTGGTGTACGTTTCGTTGGGATACATGGACTAGGTGGTATCGGTAAGACAACGCTTGCAAAGATTGTGTTCAAGAGGTTGTCTTCTCTCTTTGAACGTGTTAGTTTCCTCAATGATGTTCGAAAATCATCGGAACACGGTCTTGATGGTCTCGTAACCTTGCAGAAACAGTTATTAACAGATGTTAGTAGTTCTAAGTGGGCTGACATTAGAGACATTGGAGAAGGGATGCATCGGATCAAGGCAGTCTGTAAAACTAAAAAAGTCCTTCTTGTTCTTGATGATCTAGACAAGGAAGGGCAACTCGAAAAGCTTGCTGGGAAATCTGATTGGTTTGGTTTTGGTAGCAGGATCATTATCACAACTAGGAACAAAATTATCGTGAAGACTCAAGGTGAATCATCTAGTAAAGAAGTCCTAAATCAAACCAAAAAAATTGTGGATTATGAAGTTCATGATATGGAATTCGATCAAGCACTTCGATTGTTTTGTAAGCACGCTTTTAGAAATAACTCTCCTACAAAAGATTACGATGCCCTCTCACAAGATATTGTTCGCAAAGTGGCCAAGCTTCCTTTGGCTATCGAGGTAGTAGGTTCTTATCTTTATGAGCTAGGCTTAGCCCTGGAGCCACATGGTGTTACAAAAAAGCTATTGGAAGAGACGTTGCAGAAGTTAGATGAAGGTCTTTTTAAGGACGTCCGAAATGTATTAATGATCAGTTATGAAGGACTGGAAAAAAAGCTGAAAGAAGTATTTTTGGATATTGCTTGCTTCTTTACCAACGAGGACAAAACATATCCAATTATTATGTGGGATGATCTTAAGTACCAACCTGACAGTGCAATTCGTGTTCTTCTCCTACGGTCCTTGATTAAAATTAGAGATAATAAGTTTTGGATGCATGACCAAATTCGAGATTTGGGAAGGCACATCATCCTTGAAGAACATACTCCCAAATGTAGTAGGGTGTGGAAACATGAGGATGCTGTAAATCTACTGAAGAGAAAAGAGGTAAAATGGAAGATTGCGTCCAATAATTCTTATTTGGAAGGAGACACTTATTGATTTTTTTTCTTTTATTTTATAGTTAGCTTTGTTTAACTTACCGTTTGTCCTGTTAGTTGAGATAGCTCTCTCTCTCAAACATAGGTATTGTATATTGGTGGAGCGAGACCAAATAGTTGAGATAGCGCTCTCTCAAACATAGGTCTTGTACATAGGTCTCTGTCAAACCTTCTGGTCAAAGGTCTCAAAGTTTGAAGAGAGCCAAAAGAGATTGCCTGACATTTGGCTTTATTTTCTTGTATCTAGTTTATACAGTTTACGTGTGATCCAAGTAAAATGAAAAAATTTGCTCAATCAAGAATTTTAAAATTATTTTCAACCCCGATTAATTAGAACAATCTAATAAGAGGTTGAATTAATATGCAAATTATATTTCCCGAAAAGTAGAAACTCGAAAACTAGATTATGTAGAAGAGGAGGAAACAACTACTTGTTGGGAAAAAGAGTGCCATTGTTCTGGAAAGTTTACGTGGCAAGCTCAACTATTGGCGAAACTCTTTGACCGTGCTTCTAGGTTCTCTCTTTTCTGGCTCTGTACCATATGCTGCATGCTCAATATTGTGTCTGCCATATGCAGAGGAATGAAGATGTGGCAGCATTAAGCCTGACTTTCGATGGCTGCAGCCGCAGCATTGCATCTGAAGAATTAGCCATTCTACCGAATTTAAGGTTCCTTCAAGCAAAAGGCATTGATTTCTTTGGCAACTTTGAGAATCTTCTTTTGGAGCTAAGATGGTTTTCTTGGGAAATTACACAAAAGGAATATCATGAGGGGAGTTTTCATTTTGCTAATTTGGTTGTGCTAGACCTTTCGAGGAGCGATATCAAAGACGACTGGGATGGGTGGAGCCATATCCAGGTATGATATGCCTTACTCTATTTATCTTTATTCCATCTTTATGGATCATTCAATGCATCGTGCACATCAGTGGTGTGCTCCCCTGATCTAAAAAATTTTGCGTTAGTCTAACATCTAAAATCGACTTCAACCAAGTAAACACATTTGAAAAGAAAGAAGAGGAAGCTATACAATAACATGGCATCAGCACCCAGTATTGCAACATCTAAAATTTCTTTCATGACGCTTTACAATATCTTTTTTTTTTCTCTTTTTTTTGTAACTTAATTACGACTCTATGTTGAGAAGATATGTGAGTGAGGGCTATATTGAAGTGCCACGTTCTCATATAGTTAATAGACTCAAAATATAGTTCCACAAATAACGTTTTCAAAACCATGGAAAGATTCAAACTTCAAGGTCTATTTACAAGCAAATTTTCATAAAATCATTACCGAAACAAAAACATGTTCGCGCGCGTTGTAAACTTGAATGATAGATGGCAGATTTCAAATATCATTGATAGGTAAGAATTGATTGGCAACTTTTTAGTTCGATTAACTATCAACAAAATAACAATTTTACCATCATCAAACCTAATAGCGGATTGCCAATTGTTTTTTAATATTACAAGTGATCCCCTTCATTAATTAGTAGATGACGGATCGCATTGATACTTTACTAATAGTGTAGTATAACTATTCTAACTTGCAAACAAAATATTATTTACAATGGCAAATAGTTAGTTGATTATGACTGTCGCTTTGATTTTACTTAGTTCCAAGTTTTATTTTTCATTAACATACAAATAAATAATTAACATATAAGTTTGAAATAGCCTTGTAAACTACGAAAACTTTGACAAACGAGCACGTTTTTGAGCTAGTAAACTACAAATTGCTTACATATTTTACTAGTAGCATCGGTTCCCGGCCGTAACTTATGAACAAAAGACCTATTCTTTTACTATGAATTCATAGTAGATTATTAAATTTATTTCAATTTTACAAGTACCAACGCTTATAAGTCAGTAAAAGACTAACGAAATAATCGATTTACCAAGCTTGCCCTAGTATATCATAAACAGCCTTTTGACTTTTCACAAATGAGCAGGTTTTCCAGTTGTAGAGTATGGATTGATTGCTTATATACTTTACTAGTAGTAATGGTTGCCATTGATATTTTTACGAATAAACTGTTTTAACACAATAAATCTCTAGTAGGTTGTGAATTTCACTACAATTTACTACTTCAATAAGAATGAGAATAATTACTTACATAAAGAATCTTGGATGATTGGTGTGTTTCATTCTTTTCAATTCCATATTTTCATTTTTTTTGCAGATGACAAAAAAATTAAAAGTTCTAGATTTAACGGATTGCACAAAGTTGCAGAGGACACCCAACTTTTCTAATTTCACATCTTTGGAGACGTTAGTGCTTGCTCGGTGTTCTAACTTATTCACAATTCACCCCTCCATTTCTAAGCTTCAACTCTTAGAGACTTTGAATATCAAAGGATGCAGTTCTCTTGGGGAGTTGCCTGAAGAAGTCTGTTCTCTACAATCTTTGAAGCAAATTGTCATGCCCCGAAATTTTCAACGCTTGAAGCTTCCGGAAAGAATTGATAATTTGAAATCTTTGTCAAGTTTTGTATTAGACGAGCATCCTAAAATCTGCCAACTCCCTGACTCAATTGGAGGGGCAACAAATCTTACACACTTAACGTTACGCGGGTGTGCGGGGATAAAAGAACTTCCAAGCTCAATTGGAGAGTTGAAATTGTTGATAGAGTTGGATGTATCATCGTCAGGCATAGTTGAGCTACCCGATTCTATAGGAAACTTAAAGAAACTAAAGGTGTTGAGTTTATGTAAAACGGAGATAAAGGAGATTCCTAGTACTATTGGAGGACTGGAGATGCTTGAAGGTTTATATGCCAACAAATCATGGGATCTGACAGATAAAAATTTGGAGGAAATTGGGAAGCTAATCCATTTGGAGACATTGAACTTAGCATTTACTAGTGTTTCAAGATTGCCTCCAGAGATAAGTCGTCTCCATCTCCAAAAACTTGAAGTGGGTTCGATTGAGCTTCAACAAGTGCCTGCTCTTCCATCAAGTTTGAAATTCCTTGCGGTTCAAGCTCTAGATTTCTCTCTTGTCCCTCACCCCTCAAGCATCACCGATTTAAAACATCTAGAATTACAAAGATTCAGCAATTCAACAAATATACCTCGCTCTCCTTGGCAAGACTATCATTCAAAAGTTGAAGCAGCTATGCTGAGAGAGCAACCGTCCTATCAGCTTCCATCTCGTTTGTCGGCCTTGAAACTCAGGGGTATCAGTCCACTGCCACATTTTTCTAACTTAATCAATTTGACAGTTCTGCATGTAATTGACTGTGCAATATCACACCTTCCTATCAATCCAGGCCTAACACATTTGAGGGAACTGTTCATACGTAGATGTAAATCCCTTGAGAAAATACCTGGTCTATCACTCTTAAGGAGTCTGGAGCGCTTGGAACTGAAGGGCTTGAATAGGCTAGTTGAGATTCAAGGTTTGTCGGAACTGGAATCTTTGCAGTATCTCCTTGTTTCCAGCTGTGATCTTATAGGACAGTTACCCAACTTATCCAAGTTGGGAAAGCTACAACACCTGGAGGTAGAAGCTTGTCCAAATTTAAGAGCCATTGAAGGCATCGAGGGCTTAGAAAGCTGGGTGTTGGATAGTCATGGCCGCACTATCCTGGAAAGATTATTGGATGTCTCAAGATCAACTTGGCTTTCCCATAGGTTACCTATGTACGATGTGTTCCTGAGTTTTAGGGGACGAGACATTCGTTTCAGCATTGTCAATTTCCTTCACTATTGGATGTTACAAGATCAAATTTCCGTTCATAGTGATGACGATGATTCAAGGTCCAATGAAAGGATTGGAAAAGAGATTCTACAAGCACTCAATAACTCCAATATTTATATACCCGTCTTCTCGCGAAACTATGCTTCCAGTTACTGGTGTCTTCGCAAACTTACCCACATGGTAAAATGCACAACAGAATCAAAGGGGAAAAGAAGAATCCTCCCCATTTTCTATGACGTGGAGATTGATGATGTTAAGCTCGAAACTGATTTATATAAAAGCGACCTAGACAAGCACCAGACGAACTTCGACGACAGTGAAGTGAAGGCATGGAAAGAGGCCCTAATTGAGGTCGCAGCAATGAGTGGGTTCATCTTGAGAAATAACAGGTAATTTTGCTATTTCGCCACTAAATCATGAGCTAAATAAGTCATTCAATTGAACTTTTCAATAGAACTTTCCTGACGCACAGAATTTCAAAGTTACTGCAATGTAACTCTTTCGCATGCAGAGTTGTCCACTCAGCAAATTCAATCCTATAGAATAAGAAGCAAATCCTTCTAATTTGTAATATCTGGAGGAACTCTATGGTCCAACTGCACAAATTTGCATACTAGTACAGCCACACAAATTTTTTTCTACTGTTTTGTTGTCTGATAAATCAAATCAATAATTAGATTATCATTTTGAGGGAAAAAACACCACAAGTGTCATAACTTTTGAAATGATTACTTGAGTGCCATATAACTTTTCAACTGATTACTTAAGTGTCATAACTTTTTAAAAATGTTCACCATAAATGCTATGTCACGTTGGATTTTCGGCACTGGTGTGAACGTTTTTAAAAAAAATTGGCACTTAAATGATCTATGGAAAGTTATGGCACTCAAGTAAATTTTTTTTAGAAGTTATGGTACTCAAGTAAACATCCTATGAAAGTTATAGTATTTATGGTGTACCTATTCATCATTTTGATGTCCTTTAAATTCCTGTCTATCCAACTAAAATGAGCTGTCCTTCTATTGTGCACTGCTGCAGCTACGAAGAAGTACTTCACTTGGTTACTGAAGAGATTTATAAGGCAAGGAAATTGTTAGATGTTGACTCTTGAAGCCTTCTTTTAATCGGTTGTCAAAGAAAAAGGTGAATGTGTTTGCTATTAATGTAATGAAATTCTCCCCCACTCCATTCTGATTCTATTGTTTGGAGGATCTAGATATTTCATCTGGTAATGAAATTGGTTTGCGATGCTAATGCTTAGGTGCATTATTTACAAGGTGAGCATATATGTATGACGACTATATCAGTGAAGTCCCATGTTTTACTTGAGGGTTAAGCTTATACGTCAGTGTGCACAAGGGTGCTGGACAATAATAGAAAAGGAGCTTCCATACACAGTTGGGAAAATTTGAATCACTGGTAGAGTTGGACTGTCAACTGTTAAACATAGTTGATCTACCTGATTTAATTGGAAATCTAAAAAGAACTGAAACTAACCAGAATGGACTTTTCATCCATAAGAATGTTACCCAATGCTATTGGACTGCTATAAATGATTGAAGGGTTAGGTGCCAGAAAATGAGTCTGACGGTTGAAATTTTTGGTGAAATTAGGTGACTATTCAAACTGTTGGAGGATTTTGGGCATAACACTCATCGAAGTTGTCTCTGGATTCCCCACGATGATCTATACTCTCTCCCATGTCCATAAACTTTTTCTGGATGCAATGGAATTTGACAGCCACCCCAAGCTTCTTCAATCCGTCTTTGTTTTGATGCATCTACATCCGGTTTATTCATGGCCTCATGAAAATGGTTAATTTAGATATTATGGACAGATCTGACATTTGCCTTGACCAATATCTAATAGCTTCCATGTACTTTGTCATTCTTGCCACTTTGGCTTAAGAAATATTGCTACTTTTCAATCTCGAAAAACTCTTTGGTTCTCGAAGTTCATGAAACTCAGAAGCATTGGTCCACTGCCAAGTTTTTGAAACATAATGAATTTGGCAGAACTGTGTCCTTGGACGTCCAATGTCAAAGCTTACCTGTCTCTCCAGAACTAATACATTTGAGGGGACTGAAAAGAAATGGATTTGAATTCCTTGAGAACATACCCTGTCGTCTCTCTTGAAGAGTCTACCATGCTTGAATAGGCTAGTTGAGATTCGAGGTTTGTTGAAATTGGAATTTCCTTTAGTTTTTTTTTTTGGCCTTTTTAGTTTTTCTTTTTCTGATGTGGTGCTCACGTACACCACATCATCACCACTTGTCCGGGAAAACATTGATGATGCGATGCAAGCCACCATGTAGAATAGCTATCTTCGACAGAAAGGACATGTGTCCCACTTGATGGGTTTTTTATTTGTTGGGCTAAATCAAGCCTGTCCGCCCATGTTGAGCCAAACCTAGCCCATAAGAGAAGGGCTCATAAGAGGAAGAGGTAGTTATTTTTTAAGTGAAAATAACTGTTGTATAAATATGAAAAATGAGAAATGTTAAGAATAGAATAAAAACAATACATTCTTTTCTTTCCCTTGAAATAACAGTGTACTCCTTCTTGAAGAATAGAACTCCAAGGCTTCAATCAATTCCTCTGAGACTACAACAAGTACTTAGTCTGTGGCAAATAAGTTATGTCTATTTTTCGTGATATGCCTTTTAACTGGTGTTACATGTTTCTGAGCATGTTTCCGCGTTTGTTTTCGATATTCAATCGTTCGAGTATCAATTCGTCTTTCAAAAATCCATTTTCAACATTGGTATTAAAGCAATGTTATTCATGTTTCCCGATCATTATTGACATTTATAATTTGTTTTTGATCGAAATTTTGAGAAACGTCACCATCTGACGTTCGGAGACAGAAATCCCAACACCGGCGTACCATTCACCCCTTCCTTTTGTTTTTCTGTGAGTCAAAGCTCAATTTTGAAACTGCAATGTCATAGTTTTTGTCAAGACGAGAAAAACGATAGATGGCTCACCACCAGGGGCCACCGAACGTGCCCACAAGCACTGCCCGAAGGAGCGGAGTCATCAACGTGTGTGCAGCATGCACGCACGGTAAACGACATGCACATGCATTGCACATGCGCGGTAACCGCACGTGCATGCTCGGCATGCGCGTGGTAACCGCCGGTGCATGCACTGTACACGCGTTGCATAAGTTTACTCTTTTGCCCCTGTCTATTTGTTTTTACTATTATGCCCTTATTTTTTATCAATATTACTGTTTTGCCCCTCATGGACTTAGCTGACCCGTTAACCCAACCCGGTCATCCATTGATCGATGTTGATCATTGACCTACCATTGACCAACCGTTGACTGGCATTGACTGTTGATCGATGTTGACCATTGACTGTTTCCCAAAAGAAAAAATGGAAAATGCATTTTTCAATTTTGTTCATTGTGGATTATATGTAATCACTTTTGTTCTGCATTTGTTGCAGGAACAATGATGCGTTCTATACACATGCCTATATTCCCAAGAGCAAACGAACATAAGGCAAGATTTAAAGGGATAAAAACAAAATTAGCTAATTATCGGTGGAATGACAATGATGTAGTGTCACACATGATCAGGGTCAACCAGTTAATATAATGGATCATCTGAAATGATTATCTTATGCTAAATTTTCCAAATGTCTCTGTTCTAATGAACACTCTTCCATCAGAATGGTAAGTAGTGTTAGATCGCCTATGGGAGGTCAACGTGGTTTTAGATTATAAAAAGTTTACAGTGGCTTTTGTGAGAGAATACTATAGAATTGAGGCAACAAAGACTTCAACCATCAAGTTGAGTGTCACTTGATGTGGAATGAATGTGTCTTGGAGAAGCCATAAGGCTCTCCGAAGGTCTTTTAATGATTGCACAATGTGCTTTTAGAATTCTCGGAGTAGTTTACTAAGAGATTAGAAGAAACTTTCCCATTTTATGAGATATATGAATATCTTTGAATTTATTTATTGTTTTTCTTAGATTGGTTTGAGATGTTTTAGGTGTAAATATTTCTTTCTATATTGATGTTGATATGTTTCCTCTTAATATATTATTTCATGTAAATGTCATACTTAGTTAATGAAAGTTCAATATTATCTACTTTGTTGTAAAATATTTTGTTAATGTACAATTATTTGTTGGAAGTTTAAGAAAGTTTTAGTGACTTTGGTGAAGTTATTTTTGCATAAGTGGTTATATTAATAATAATTTCAAGTTATGATTTTTGGATGATGATTAGAAATAATAGTGACCTTTTGATTCTAAAACTTTATTTAAAATTATTCATTAATATGATTAGTTCATGCAAAATATATGCATAAATGATAGGTATTAATAATTCGTGCATGTATATCTAATATGTTCAGAACCAATGACTTCGGCAGCTAAGAGCATAGTAGTTGAGTTGAACAAATGAGAGAAATTGAACGGTGAGAATTATGAGATATTGAATATGAAAATTCAATATATGCTAGAAAAGTAATAAGCACTAAAAGATCTTAACCAAGTTATGGAAGAACTTTAGGATGCTATACACCATCTTGAGCTAGTGGTGTCATGCCCCGATCCTCCGAGCGCGTGCCCATCCCTCCTCGGTCGATTAAATGCAACGTCCTAGGACATGTCACTGACCCATTCATTTTAATGCACATGCGGAAGCAAATAAATAAATCCCCAGACAACAATCAGATGGGATAGAAAAGTAGAGCCACAATTTTTCAAACCAAAATAAACCTTTTATAAACAAACATGTTTATTTACAAGATCATGATGTTTACAAAAATATCGGCTCAACCAAAAAGGGAACTGTCCTATGACCCACTAGTCAGACATGTTCGCTGATTCTTCGATCTCCACCTTCCAAGACTCTAGGGCTTCCGGTCCTCCACGACCACCAACTAGGGACTTGAAAATGTTATTCCACAACGAGGTGAGACTACGTCTCAGCAAGTTCAACTCCGTAAGACCCGATTAGGAAGGAAATAAGCCCTAAGGGCTACCTAAGCACAAACACGAGTCAGATGACTTACCTTGGCCTTAGTTCCTTCCTGCAAGTCAATTCGATAAACAATCATTGAATCACATCTTACATCAATCAAGAATTCAGATCGAATCATCAATCAATCGACTCAATCGACCAAACAATTCCCCGATCATCTCAATTACTCAAACTCAATGCTGAATTACGGCTCAGCGAGCACGGCCTACACGGTCATCTCATATACTCAACCCCAACACTAAATTACGGCTCAGTGGACACGGCCTACTAAAATTTGGTGGTAATGCTGAGTTACGGCTCAGCGGGCACGGCTCACTAATTCTTTGGCGGTTAATGTTGAATTACGGCTCAGCGGGCACAACCGATTCCAAATTCAGTGGTAATGCTGAATTACGGTTCAGCGAGCACGGCCTACTAAATCTTCGGCGGTGGATTACGGCCTAGTGGGCACAACTGATTCCAAGTTCGATGGTTTCCATGCCCTATTCCACACTGTCACACACCCAACATACATCATTTCATCTTTCAATAGTCTTCTCAATGCAACTAATAACCCTCACACGATTAATTACTCTCGGCCAAGGATTGTGTGCTTCACACTTAGAATCCTCAATCAAAGTAATAATTGGCCTCTTTCCCTCGTATTAAAGATACCTGATAAAAATTATTGTGTGTGGGTACACGGTCGGCCTTAGCCAAAATACAATATTTTCACCTTTGAAAATCCCACCATTTCATATAGTCTACCAAAATATTTTTGGCGTTGTAAACCGACGCTCGGTTATTTTCCAATCAATTACTGAAATTAAATAAATTTAAGAATAAATTCCAAAAATGCAATTCACGCACAATCAACACCAATTAACGCTCAATTAAATAAACAGGTTGCACCACTACAATAAGCATAAAATTCCGGTCACCGACTATCCCGATCTTATTTCCAGAAATTAATTAATTAATTAAATAATTACGGAAAATATTAAATAAATGCCAATAAATCCAACTTAGGCCCATAATGCCAAATTGGACGCCGAAACGGACCCGGAAAATTTCCGAGTCACTCTAGATAAATACTAGAGCTCGTCTAGGCCCTCATTGCACTAATTATCCACCTAACATGCATCAATAAACAATTAAATTTCACTAATCTAATCTAACTAACCACCTAACCATACTTAACTTAATATAATCATCCCTTAAGCGTTATTAACCTACTAAGCAAGGATTAGTGAGTTAAACTCACTTGTTTAGCGATCCGGCAAGTCCACAGCGACGGCGACGCGAAGGCGAGCGATAATCCTCCTAGTGACGACACCAAGCGAGGCTAGGAAGGGCTCGAAAACGGGCCATGAAGTCTGAAAACCCTTGTTGGTTTTTGCTTCTATTCTGGGCTGAACTTCAGAAAAGAAACCAATAGCTTCAATGGCGAAAACAGGCTAATCGGAGCTCCGGCGAGCGGGTGGTTGGCAACCGGAGGCTCCCAGGGGTCTTGGGGAACTTGTTGGTAGTTGGGATGGGCAAATGGAGGGTTAGATTTGGAGAAAAATGAAGAAAAACGCAAAACGGTGGAGGCGAGTAGCAAACCGGCAGACCGGAGACTGGCAACCAAACAGGACAGCCGGCAGCTCCATTCGGAGCGAGGCCAGGCTCTTTGGAACGGTCTGGATGTGCTGGTCACGGTGGTGGATGGAGCATTGGCTGATTCTCACGAGAATACAACTTTTTGTTGGAGAAAACTTCCTTGAGTGTTTTGAAGTTGACAAAACGTTTCCATCGATCCTAGTCTCGAAGACTTGCGAGACTCTTCCATCAAAGTCGAAGGCTCGGACTGCCAGGACTCAAGACTCAAAGTCTATCCTCATTGACGGTTTCTAGACCGTCGAAGAAGGCTTATCCAGAACTGGATGTTTCGTTAAGGATTTGACTTTATCGACTGGAGAAGATCTCTTGGCTGGATATAGCATGTCGAAATCCATTATTCAAATCAAGATTGATTTAGGGATTTTGGATCCGTTGATTGGCGAAATATACTTGGAAGGTTCTACTTATGGAAACCAAGATCCTGATTGTATGGGCGAACAGGATTGATGGGCTATCGTCAGGTTCCTTTTATAGCTCGAATGATCTTCTTGATTGATTCCGTCCAACGGGTAGATTGGAGGAATTCCTTTGGTAAGTGCCAACGGTATGATGGCATAAAGGAGTATATAAAGAAAATGTTCCAGTTGTTCGAGTGTGTGCGCGATAGAAGAATTCCAAAGTCTGAAGCTCCTTGTTCTTAGTCAATTAAACTGTTGAGCGAAATCTTGTACGCAAAAGAGAGTCTATATCTTTGAGAGACCTTGAGGAAGTGTAGTAGAGTCTCTACACTTTGTGGAATCAAGGAAGAGCTTTACTTGTAACAACTCTTTTGTTCATAGTGAAATACGGCCCGGTGGGCTGTCAATGCGGAAGAGTGGACGTAGGCTTGGATTAAGCCGAACCACTATAAACTCGTGTTCATATTCTCTTCCCTACGCTCTTTTACTTTGATCGTAACTCGTTTTGTTTACAAGAGACGAATTTCCTTTTCATAATCTATTGCTGATTTGAGTTGCATACTTCACTAAGGGAAATTTGTTTTTACACCTATTCACCCCACTCTAGGTGCTCATACTAGCTTTCACAATTGGTATCAAAGCTTGTGTACTCACTTAAGTTGAAGTGTTTTACTTCAGAGTTAAAGATCCATGGCTAGTATGTTGGCTCTAGGACTAGTTGAAGGGCAAAGCAATACCAGACTGCCTTATTTTGATGGAAATGAATACAACATATGGAAAAACAAGATGAAGGCATTTCTAAGATCAAATGATCCTCTGGAATGGGATGTGGTAGACAAAGGAATCATTCCTAAAGCTGCACTGTCTCGAAAAGAGGAAAAGAAGCCGTTGAGTCTAGCGAAATGACTCAAGAAGAGATAACCAAGAGACAAGCTTTTGATGCAAAAGCAATTTATTCTTTATATTGTGTATTATCACCTACTGAATATAACAGAATATCTTCTTGTGATACAGCTAAAAAAGTATGGGATAGATTACACATCACCTATGAAGGAACCGATCGAGTGAAAGAAACCGGAATCAACATTCTCGCTCGGTCAATACGAAGCATTCAAAATGAAATCGGAGAATCTATCAACGACATGTTTAGTCGTTTTACGAAATCGTGAATGGTCTTGAAAATCAAGGTCAACCAATTTTTGATCCCATGAAAGTAAACAAGCTCTGCGTGGACTCTCCAAGGATTGGAATCACATAAAGACCTCAATAAGGGAGACACAAAGAATTATGCCACTTTACGTCGATGAATTGGTTGGGACTCTTCATTCTTATGAAGTGGAGCGAATCAATGAAGATGAAGATCCTAAAGGTAAGAAATCCATTGCATTAAAATCTAATGATGATTTTGATGTCACGATTCTAAAGACGATATGGATGATGAAGAGCTTGCTCTCATGATAAGAAGATTCGAAAAGCTAAACGAAAGGGGAGAAGATTCAATCCAAAGAAACAAAGTTTTCAAAAGCAACAGACTAAGTCTGTTGAGGATGATGAATCCAGTAGAGATGTAGTCTGTTTTGAATGTAAGAAAAATGGACACATCAGACCCAACTGTCCCCTTATGAGGAAAAAGAAAGAAAAAGCTAAGAAATATCGAAAGGCACTCAAAGCAGAAACTTGGAGTGATACAAAATGTGAAGAAAGTGATGATGATTATGCCAATATTTGTCTCATGGCATAATCAGACTCAGATTCAAACTCCGAGACAGACTCAGATTCAGACAATGAAATCGAGGTAAATAATTTAAAAATCCCTACTAAAGTCTCTAGATACATTGATGAATTGTGTCTTAGTCTTAAAACTTCTCTTAAAAGGATTTTCGAACTTAAAAGAGAAAATTCTGCACTAAAGCAACAGGAAAATGTTTGGAAAGAAAAGGTCAAAAGTTTAGACAAAAGTGTTACTACTTTGAAAGAAAATGAAGACAATCTTTCAAAAGAAAATGCATTCCTGAAAAATGATATCTCAAGTATTTCTAAAAGATTTTCTATAGGATCGAGAAACTTGAGAAAATTCTTTCAAAGACAAAGACCTTATTTCAACAAATCGGGTTTAGGAATGACTACGAAACTATTCCTCTAATTGATTTTCCTAAAGTAAAGGAAAGAATTAAGCAAAGACCTACAAGAGATGCTTACAAAAATCATTTCCAAAAAGTTTTTGTAAAACCAGTAGGTCGCAGTGCTCTTAAATGTTCTAAGTGCGATAGCTCAAATCATTTGAGAAAGAATGTCCTATGGTTTGGAAACCTGTTAAGGAGGTATGGGCAAAGACCGTATATTACACTAACACCAATGGACCCAAGAAAATATGGGTACCAAAGAAAGCTTGAGTCTCTTTTCTAAATGCAGGTCACTATCAAGAAAAAAAGTTAAATAGTACCTGGATAGTGAATGCTCAAGGCATATGACAGGAGATTCAAATTGCTTCATAAAGCTTGTTCAAGTTAATGGTGGAAAAGTTTCATTTGGAGGAAACAACAAATGAAGAATTGTGGGATATGGAATTGTAAAGATTGGAAGCCTCACGATCTGTAATGTGTCCTTAGTGGAAGGACTCAACTACAATTTGCTAAGTATCAGTCAGCTGTGCGACACCGGCTTCAAAATAAATTTTCAAGAGGGAAAATGTTCAGGAATCAGTAAAGACTCCTCTCAGTCTTTCACAGGTCAAAGACATGGAAATATCTACCTCTTGGATGTCAAACCAGATGAAACCCAATGTCTAATCTCAATTCAAGAAGAAGCAAACTTATGGCACAGAAAACTTGGGCACATCAACATGAAGCAAATAGCCAAAATTTCAGCAAAGAAGCTTGTTCGTGGTCTACCCAATCTGTCATACCAAAAGTCTGATCTATGCACACCATGTGTGTTAGGAAAACAGGTAAGAAACTCATTCAAACCAATAAATCAAGTTTCCACTAATCGTGTACTGCAGCTCTTGCATATGGATCTCTTTGGACCAACCAGAACTTAGAGCATTGGAGGTAAGAAATAATGTTAGTGATTGTGGATGATTATTCACGATTCACTTGGGTATATTTCCTGGCAAGTAAGTCTGAAACCTTTTCTTATTTTACAAAGTTTGCTAAAAAGGTCCAAAATGAGAAAGGGTATGTTATTTCAAGTATACGGACAGACCATGGAGGTGAATTTGAAAATCAAGATTTTACAAAATTCTATGATGAATCTAGTTTTCAGCATATGTTCTCTTCTCTATATACTTTAGAGCAAAATGGAGTCGTGGAAAGAAAGAATAGGTCGCTTCAAGAAATGGCTAGAACTCTTCTAATTGAAAGTAACATCTCTTCACGTTTTTGGGCTGAAGCAGTTTCTACAGCATGTTATATTATTAATAGAGTCTTTCTAAGGCCTATTCTGGAGAAAACTCCCTACGAGTTATTCAAAGGAAAGAAGCTCAATGTTTCATAATTTCATGTGTTTGGATGTAAATGTTTTATATTGAAAAATGCAAATGATCGGGTTGGTAAGTTTGAAGAAAAATCAGATGAAGGTATTTTCCTTGGATATTCTATCACAAGCAAAGTTTACAGAGTTTACAACAATAAGACTCAATCTGTGGAGGAATCAATGAATGTCAAATTTCAAGACTTTATGCAAAATCAATCGATTCATACTCATCTTGAAGAATCGAACCTGCTCCGAGACTCTACAAAGTCTAAATCTCTAGAAGCGCGTTCAACCTTCGAAGACGAGCAACAAATGATCAACGAAGATTCAAATGAGGAAAAAGATCAACGATCGACAAATCAACCAAGCAATGGAAGCATAAGTCCAGTCATTCCAAAGATCTCATTATTGGTGATATTAATGAAGGAATTCGCACAAGATCCAAAAGGCGCGAAGAGTCAAGTGTTGTGGCTCTTATTTCTGAAATAGAACTCAAGAGCATAGAAGAAGCTTTAACTGATGAAAGCTAGATTGAAGCTATGCAAGAAGAACTCAGGCAATTCAGCATTAATGATGTCTGGGAATTTACTCCTAAACCGAAAAGTAAATCCATCATTGGAGCTAAATGGGTTTTCAGGAACAAGATGAACAAGAAAGGTAAAGTCGTAAGAAACAAAGCAAGACTCGTGGCCAAGGGATATATGCAAGAAGAAGGGATAGACTATGATGAGACTTACGCACCAGTAGCAAGGTTAGAAGCAATTAGATTATTACTTGCTTTTGCTTGTCATAAGAATTTCAGGTTATTCCGAATGGACGTCAAAAGTGTTTTCCTAAATGGATTTATCTAAGAGGAAGTCTATGTGGAACAACCACCTGGTTTTGAAGACCCAAGAAAACCAGACTACGTATTCGATCGAAAAGGCTTTATATGGTTTAAAGCAAGCATCTCGAGCTTGGTACGACGGACTAAGTAAGTTTTTAATTCAAAATGGCTTTGTCAAAGGTAAAGTAGATACTACATTGTTTATCAAAAGAGAAAGCAAAAGTTTTCTACTTGTTCAAATTTATGTTGATGATATCATTTTTGGATCTTCTAATGAAAATCTATGCAAGAATTTTTCTAAGTCTATGCAGGATGAGTTTGAAATGAGCATGATGGGTGAACTAACCTTCTTTCTCGGGTTTCAAGTTAAACAACTGAAGGAAGGAATCTTTATTCATCAAGAAAAATATGCTAAAGAACTTGTCAAAAAGTTTGGACTAGAAAATTGCAAAAAGACTGATCTACCAATGTCAAGTTCTTTGAAGATGGACAAGGATTAAGAAGGAAAGAAAGTTGACCAGAAGCTATACAGGAGTATCATTGGTTCACTTCTTTATCTAACTGCTTCTAGACCCGACATTTTGTTTAGTGTTTATATTTGTGCCGATTTCAATCGGACCCTAAAGAATCTCATTTAAGTGCTTTGCAAAGCGTATTATCAAATACATTGCCTCAACTTCAAACTTGGGTCTCTGGTATCCTAAAGAAGGAGACTTCACTCTTCTTGGATACTCAGATACAGACCTAGCCGGTTGCAGAGTTGATAGAAAGAGCACCTCGGGCACCTGTCAACTACTTGGAAGCAGGACAGTATCTTGGTTTTCAAGAAAGCAAAGTACAATAGCTCTTTCCACGGCAGAAGCAGAGTATGTAGCTCTTGGAAGTTGTTGTTCACAAATTCTGTGGATAAAACAACAGCTAAGAGACTTTGGAATTGAAGATTCATGCACTGAAATCAAATGTGACAACACCAGCGCAATCAATCTCACCAAGAATCTGATTCTTCACTCAAGAGCAAAACATATAGAGATTCGACATCATTTCATTAGAGATCATGTTCAAAATGGAGAAGTTTCGATTCGGTTTATTGACTCAAAGAATCAACGGGATATATTTACAAAGCCTTTGGAGAAAAATCAATTTGAAGTTATTCGTTCCGGACTAAATATCTTAAAGTCTAAAGAAGTTCGGACTCGGACCGAAAGTCTAAAGGCACTCGACTCGAGACAATCAAGATCTACGACCGTAAGTTATTTCTATTTTAGAAACTTATCTCTCGGATCAAATCTTGAAAAGGTACGATCATCTATCCAAATTTAATTGGTGTAATTTTCCCAATTTTTCGTGATTAGTGCAATCCTTCCTTTTCGAAAAAGAAGTTATTTTTTAAATTATCTAATTTTTTAATAAAGGCAGTTATTTTTAAAAGGCATTTTTATATTTCCTTTTTCACGACGCTCCGTATGCCTCGCTTCGACTTGTCTTATTTTCTTGTCGGTTCTTCTTCATTTTACTCACAAAAACCCTAAGAGAGCACCGATCTTCCACTTCATTTTTCTTCTTCTCTTGTTTAATCCTCGAAAAGTTTTCATCTTTCTTGGGAAACAAGCTTGGAATCTCTCAAAGACTGTGAAAGATGTCGTCTCAAAGAAAGTCTTCAAGGATCGCAAACGGGGGACCACGGCAAATGCGTGAGGGGCCTACGCACTTTGATCTCACCGAGGAAGAAGTATCTCCTAGACAGCAGCAGAGCCCACAACATTCTCAACAGCGTCCATCTCCTCCATCTAGACCTCAGGATGTTGCACATCAAGAAGAGGAAGAAATCATCGAAGACGCAGAACCCCTAAGAACTCTTAAGCATGCTTTTACCTACAAGCTTTATCGTGCTTTGAAGAGGAGTGGTACTCCGTTGAACTACATTGATGAATTTCTGAAAGACAAAGGGTTTAGAAATGAAACTTTCTTTTTACGCACAATGGAACGATTGGGAATTGCCCCTGCTGGGTCGGTGGAAGAGGCATTGGCAAATATCCCAAGCGATCCACGTGTTGGAGGGCTGAGTCAACCAGATGGGAATGACGATGATAGGATGTACAGTCAGTTTAAACCGAGAATGGGTGTTGCAGCAAAAATCCGAAGCAAAAGGACAGACTTGTTTCGATCGGAGGAACACAAGCAACTGTACTCTAAGTTGCTTAAGCGTGGCTTGATAAACCCTAGAAGGGTGGACTTTGATTTTCTTGATTCTGTGAATGTCAATCTACGGGAAAAATTCAATCTTCTTCAACTCGAACAGTTTTGTTCTGAAACTACAGAGGCTTATACTGAACTAACTGCTTACTTCTATTCGAATCTCAGTTTATTGGATGCGAATAGGTTTTCTTTCAGTGTTCAAGATCAGGACTATGTGGTTAACATGAATACTCTGGCTGATGTGATTGGGGTTGAAAGAGGGAGATATCAACCTATCAGTGTGTCTATCGCTCATGCAACATTGGAGCTTGTTCAAGATAGAAGGACGAAAGGAAAGATTTCCTATTTGAGAATGAATGCGTCCAACATCTTGCTTCACAAGATAGTAATTAACTGTCTCAGACCAAAATCAACTTCAAAGACCGACGTTTCAAACTCGGAGGCAAAGTTGATGTACGCCATCAATGATGGTAAAAAGTTCTCTCTTCCACACACTATTATGTTCCACATGTATAGAGCTGTGGTGAAGGACAAGGGTCAACTTCCTTACTCAGCACTTGTGACCAAGTTATTCAGACATTTTAACGTTCAGCCTCCCCGGATTCTTTGTGTTCGAACGTGCGATCAAATGGTGGTGGGACTGAAAATGGTCTCTAAAATGCGTCTGAAGGAACTCAACAAGGCGTTGGAGCAATCAAAGTGAAAACCCCTGTCGAGACTCATTCAGTCTATTCGGCAGCAAAGCGAAAAGGGAAGGAGCCCATGGTTGCTCCATCCAAGAAAAGAAGAGCTCTCATCATTGAGGATGAAGAGGATGAGGATGATATCACCATTTCTGCAATGGCATTGAAGAACTTGAGTCGTTCTGTTCCAAAAACAACGGAGAGACAGGAAAAAGACACTGATGAGACAGAACAGAGGGCTGGAGAGAGAGAAGATTTGGAGAAAGAAGCAGAGGAGAGAGATGCATAGGAGGAAAGAATTGAGGAAGAAGAAGAAGAGGAGAGAGGAGATCAAGCGGAAGCAGAGCATGAGGAACACTTTTCTCACCTGAAGGCATGGAAACAGGGGGAGATCCTGAGAAAAGAGGAACGTCCTCATTCCCTGCCACCAGTGAATGAATAAGTCGTTCTCCAGCAGATCCAGAAGACATCTATGCCTCTCAATTTCCTGAGGAGGGACATGATGTTTCATCGCCCAATTTACGTGACCATGCTGATTTGCCATCATCTGCCTATACTCCGTCTGATCGTGCAGAAGCCAGTACTCAGACTGATAATTTAGCAGACTTTCGTAGAATACTTGATGTTCTCTTGGAGATGCGGGGTCAAATATATGCTCTGGGATGCGAAGTACAGAACTTGCAAAATGCAGGTCAAACCTCTTCAGTTTCTTTGCATGATCAAATTCATGCCTTTGCTCTTCAAGTTCAAGCAAATGCCAAGGGTGAAGATGTGGCGCAACTGAAGGAGGATTTGAAAAAGCTGGAAGGGATTGTCCGGTCAATGGGAGATTTCCAGCTTGTTCGTGTTCCCAAGCAATCTTAATTCCATTCTCTTTTCATCTCTACCTTTTTAATGATGACAAAAAGGGGGAGAGATGTGGTGCAGATTTGATTTTAAACTTTGAACTCTTGACTTTTATGATGTCTTGACTTGACTTGACTTTTGTTCTTGGCTGTTTGGATTTGGACTGGATTTAGATTTGACTGTTTGAACATTTGTTTATCTTAAGTACTATTGATATCTCATGGCTTTGTTCATTTACATAACTAACCTACTTTCTGTGGATGCAGATTCTAGTGTTATTTTTACTAAGCCATTTATCTTTGTGAGATATCCATATTTGCTTGAGTAATGTTTTACAGGTCAAAGTTATCCAAATATGCAAGAAAGTTTTGTCACCATCAAAAAGTGGGAGATTGTTGGAGAAAACTTCCTTGAGTGTTTTGAAGTTGACAAAACGTTTCCATCAGTCTTGTCTGAAGACTTGCAGACTCTTCCATCAAAGTCTGAAGGCTCCGGACTACCAGACTCAAGACTCAAAGTCTATCCTCATTCACAGTTTCTAGACCGTCGAAGAAGGCTTATCCGAAATCGGATGTTTCGTTAAGGATTTGACTTTATCGACGGAGAAGATCTCTTGGCTGGATATAGCATGTCAAAATCCATTATTCAAATCAAGATTGATTCAGGAATTTTGGATCCGTTGATTGGCAAAGTATACTTGGAAGGTTCTACTTATAGAAACCTAGATCCTGATTGTATGGGCGAGCAGGAGTGATGGGCTATCGTCATGTTCCTTAAATAGCTCGAAGATCTTCTTAATTGATTCTGTCCAACGGGTAGATTGGAAGAATTCCTTTGGTAAGTGCCAATGGGTATGATGGCATAAAGGAGTATATAAGGAAGACGTTCCAGTTGTTCAAGTGTGTGCGCGATAGAAGAATTCCAAAGTCTGAAGCTCCTTGTTCTTAGTCAATTAAACTGTTGAGCGAAATCTTGTACGCAAAAGAGAGTCTATATCTTTGAAAGACCTTGAGGAAGTGTAGTAGAGTCTCTACATTGTGGAATCAAGGAAGAGCTTTACTGTAACAACTCTTTTGTTCATGGTGAAATCCAGCCAGTGGGCTGTCAGTGCGGAAGAGTAGAGGTAGGCTTGGATTAAGCCGAACCACTATAAACTCTGTATTCATATTCTCTTCCATACGCTCTTTTACTTTGATCGTAACTCGTTTTGTTTACAAGAGACGAATTTCATTTTCATAATCTATTGCTGATTTGAGTTGCATACTTCACTAAGGGAAATTTGTTTTTACACCTATTCACCCCCTCTAGGTGCTCATACTAGCTTTCACACTTTTAACTCAAGTTTTCACCAAAAGGTCAGTTGGAGCAGAAACTGGAATAAGGAGAAAACAGGGGGAACAAAGGGTCCTGTGGGCATGCGATGGTGGAGAGGGTTGGTGTGCTCGGTCTGCTGGTTCTCTTGAGCTTAAAGATGGACCAACCATGGAGAAAGCAAAGTCTAATGATGAAGAAGAAGTGGTTGAAGAAGGGGGAACAAGATTGGGTTGAAGGGGGCCACCACTTGCCTCATCCTCATCTTGTTATCCCCCTTGGCTGACCTCATCAACCCAGCTGGCCTTCCAGCTCATATCTAACCCCAAAGTGCCCCTTCTAAAATTCTTGGAGAGGTCCACAAGTTGGGTCCATGGGGTGTTGTGAACTTCACATTAACTTCCCTCAATTTGGACTTTAATCCTTCTTGAATCAACTCAAATCGGCTCCCATAAATCCCATTATCGAGTCAACGATCAAATTGGTATTTTTCTTCACCAATTGATCCCACTTGCATCCCAATTGCGTGATCAAAAATAGTCCTCTGAATTTTCTAGACAAAAACGACCATATCTTGACTTTTTCCCAAAAAGTCTCGATTTGCAAAAAAATCTTCAGAGACAGAGTTGACATTCCTAAAATGATTTGTGACATGAAAAATCTTCAATTTCTGAAATCGGATTCAAATTCGCAGTTAATTTCGATCTATGCGATTTTAGCGTGACTTAGGCGACCCGGTAACTTTCGGGAATTTTTAGTGCAAATGACCCGTGATCGATTTTCTTCGAGCCACAATGAATCCCTTCGACACATTGGCGACTCTCGGTGGTCGTGAAAATCTCGAGATTTCAAATACGGACACAGGGTACCAAAACGATAGAAAAATCAGTCTAGTGCCGCTCGATGAGAATTTTGCAATTTAATGGAATCACCCACGTTTAACCACATATCTCAGTCGAACTGGCCTATCTCTGATTTCCAATCGATCTTACTGTACTGTAATGATCTCGGTAGATGAACACGGTCGAGAAGTCGATTCCTGATCGAATTCTCAAGTCTATTGCATTAAAATCTCTTAATGACTTTCCTAGATCATCTAGTTATCTCTGAGTAACCATCTCAGAGAAAAGCACTATAGTCGTGTCAATGAAAAGCCTAACTTATCCGATTGAAATCAGAACTTAAAAATTAGGATGTCACAAGTAGAGGACTGCCCCATGGCATTTGAGCGGGAAATAAATATTTGTTGTGTTGGTTTTAGCTCAGAATGGGCTTCAAGCTCCAAGCGAAAGCGCATTGATTCGTTCAAAAGGTGGAAATACAAGAAATCAAGTTATTCAAGTAAGAAACTAAGAGTTGACTAACATAAGAGAGGAAAACGTCCTTGAGTGAAGAGAATTTCAATGGTAAAGTGTTGCAACTATGGTCAGAAGAGTCACTATGCTTGCGACTATCGTTAGCCAAATAAGGTAAATACCCATTGTATTCTTAAGAACTTTGCTTATGTATCAAATTATATATTATTAACTAAATCTAATCCTTTGTGGACTATAGATTCAGGAGCAATGGGCCATATAGCGAAGGATAGAGAATCCTTCATTGTGACATCATGATTTTCCAATTCTGTTTTCAATTGAATAAGTAGGGCATTTAATCTTCGCGCCTATAGCTCTTTTCTCTGAGTTGGCCACTCATGAAATAGCTAGCCTACCTGGTGAAGCCGTTAAGGAATCTAAATGCAATAAACTTGAGGCAATCCGTTTGTTAGACGAAGGTTGCCTAGGTTACTGGACAATTATCATAGACAAGATAGAGTGAAGAACTGAAAATTGAGGACATCTCAATAATCCAAGAATTTTTTGATGAATTGTTAGGCCTGCTGCCAGAAAGTAAGATCGGATGTGTGATTAAGTCAGCACCCAAGACAGAGCCACTCTCTAAGACTTCTTACCAAATATCGCGGTCTGAGTGAAAGGACTGATGATGAAGATGTGAGAATTAATGGATAAGGGATTTACACACACCAGTGCATCACCTCGGGAAGCACCAATTCTGTTTGTGAGAAAGAAAGATGGTCCGTTGCAATTATGCATCGACTATCGTCAACTCAATCAAGTGACAATCAACAACAAGTGTTCATGGCTAAAGATCAACGAATGGTGTGACCAGTTACAAAAAAAAAAAAAAGTGTCAATACTTTCAAGGATCGACTTGAGAACAAGGTATCATCAGTGGAGGATCAGAAGGGAGGACATACTGAAGTCAACATTTTGTTCTCGAAACAACCGTTAGGAAATTACTTTAATGCCGTTCAGACTAACGAATGCTCTAGCTGCTGTCATGGATTTGATGAACCAAGTATTTGAGGAATACCTAGATCAATTCATGATCATGTTCATTAATGATATTCTGGCGTATTCGAGAAGTGCTGAGGAACATGAGAGTCATTTGATGATGGTACTTCAGACCCGAAGGACTCATGAATTGGACGCTAAGTTTAGCAAATGCGAGTTTTGGATGACTCGTGTTGCTTTCCTAGGTCATGTGATTTCAGGCGAAGAAATCTCCGTGGACCTGACCAAGACCGAAGTAGTTATCAATGAACCAAGACTGACAACGGTATCAAAGATCAAAATCAAGAAGCTTCAGTGGACAGATCTAGAGATTCAGAAGATCCTGCAAGAGAATACAGAAAAGAAGAATGCTGATTTTCAGGTTTCTGAGGACGGAACGCTCAAGTTCTTAAGACGGTGGTATGTACCTGACGATGCAACGCTTAAGGAAGAGATTTTTTCATAAGCTCATTATAGCAGCTACAGCATTCGTCCAGACAGTACGAAGTTGGGTCAGAATCTGCGTCAACTCAATTGGTAGACCGTTATGAAGACAAATATCGTCAGACATGTCACAAGTGTCAGATGTGCTAGCAAGTGAAAACACGATATTGCAAGTCGAGGGGACCTTTGTAATCTCTCGAGATTCCCTAGTGGAAATGGGAGGACAACAATGGATTTTGTGACAAGTCTACTAAGGAGTCCGAATGGATTTTGAGTAGTAGTTGACAGACGGACGAAGTCGGCTCACTTCATTGCAGTACGAAAGGACCTTGATTTGGAATTTCAAGTAGGGAAAACGTGTTTTTCCTTGGATGTCGCCTATGATAGCGACATCTCGGGTTGTTAAGGAAGGAAAACTGTATAAACATTTAAACTTTTCGAGATTGGGACCAAATATGAATTTTGGCCTTAAATGGAAAAAGAAAGCAATTTCGAGCACCGCTGGCGTCTTTAACTAAGTGGTATGCGGGGAAGAAGTCACTGGTCTAAAATCGGGGGCTCGAATCCCCGAAGCGGCAGTTAGCCGCTTAGTAGAAAAGAAAAAGAAAAAAAAAAAAAAAGAACCAAACTTTTTGCAACTGTCATTTTTGCAAAAATGGGCAAGTGCTTAGCCTTTTGGAACCAAAAATGGTTTGGACGAATTTGGACGTGGTCTGGTCAGGCACGCAGAGTTGTACGTGTGTCAGGTTGTTTGTTTGCATGGAGTGCCAATGATGATTACATCAGACTGAGTTCAGAGGTTCATGGCTATCAGCAGAACAGTCAGATGGTTCCTTTTGAAGCATTGTATGGCAGAGAGTACAGAATGCCAGTGTATTGGGATGAGACTAGATAAAGAAAGATTAGGCCTAGAATTAGTTCAACAGTCAGTGGATGCAGTTGCCGTCATCAGAGACAGATTAAAGACCACTTAGAGTCGCCAAAAAAGATACGCAGATAAGCATTGAAGGCCTTTGGAATTCCAAGTTGGTGATCACGTCTTTCTAAAGATGTCATCAATGAGGGGTACTTCACGCTTTGGCAAGAAAGGAAAGCTGAGTCCAAGATACGTAGGTCCCTTTGAGATTCTAGAAAGAATCGGGATCCTAGCGTATGGTCTTGCATTGCCGCCAAGGTTGGTGCAAGTGCATGACGTCTTTCACATGTCGATATTGAGGACGTATGAGCCTGACCCGACCCACATGCTAAATCTTGATGAGTTAGATGTGGACGACAGAGTGTCGTAGGTGGAAAGCCCGGTCCAGATTGTGGATCGAAAAGAACAGGTTATGCACACCAAGACCATCTCGTTGGTCAAAATGGTCTGGCAACACCACGGCATTGAACGAGCAACCTGGGAAAGTGAAGAATCGACGAGATGACTGTACCCCCACCTTTTTGTTCAAGAGTTGTAAGGATTTAAATTTCGAGGACGAAATTTTTATAAGAGGGGAAAAGTTGTGACATCTTGATTTTCCAATTCTGTTTTCAATTGAATAAGTCGGGCATTTCATCTTCGCGCCTATAGCTCTTTTCTCTGAGTTGGTCACTCATGAGATAACTAGCCTACCTGGTGAAGCCGTTTAGGAATATAAATGCAATAAACTTGAGAATTCGACCAGGAAACGACTGCTCGACAGTACTAATCTGCAAGGGTCATTGCGGCACAGATCGATTAGAGACCAAAGATAGGTCGACTCAATAAAGGGATGTAAGTCAGTGTTGGTGATTCCACCTAATTGCACAATTCTTGTCGATCGACACTAGACCGATTTTTCAGTCGTTTTGGTACCCTGTGTCCGTATTTGAAACCTCGAGATTTCTATGATAACCGAGAGTCGCCAATGTGTCGAAGATGCACTTTGTGGTTCGAAAACAATCGACTACAGGTCAATTGCACGAAAAGTTCCTGAAAGCTACCCGGTAGATTAGGACGCGCTAAAATCGCGCCAGATTGAAATTAACATTGAAATTGAACCCGATTACAGAAATTGGAAGTTCTGTCACGTCATAAATCATTTTAGGAATGTCGGCTCATCTTCCGAAGATTTTTCTACAAACCGAGTTTTTCGGCGAAAAATCAAGATTTGACTTAATTGGATCGGAAAAGTTGGAAGACCGTTCTTGAGCGCACTTTTGGCATTCAAGATGGATTTATGGGCATGGAAAAATGTGGATTCAAGGGTGGACACACGGCTGGAATTTTTTAGACTTCAATTGAATGGAATTGAAGAGATTGGAAGAGGAATTGAAGACTTTGATGGCCAAATTGCACAAAATTCGTATGCCATGGGGGAACATTTTGGACCCATTGGAAGCTTGCTAAGGAAGATTTGAGGAGAGAGAATGGCTGAGGTCATGGGCTGTCATGGTGAGGGCAAGAGAGAGGAGGAGATGACAAGTGTTGGAAGGCTAGAGAGCCTTTGGGGTCCCCCTTGCTCAGCAGCCTTCTTCTCCCTTAATTTGTGGCTTTCGCCATTGTTGTTGAAGAAGAGAAGCTCAGCAAAAACCAAAGAAACCGAGCAGCAACAGCCCTACACCATCGCATGCCCATCAGACTCCATTTCCCCCTCTGTTTTCTATTCGTTCCAATTTATGCTCCAGCTGACCTTCAGTCAAAAACTTGAGTTAAAAGTTGTATTCCCGTGAGAATCAGCCAACGCTTTACCCACTATCGTCTCCGGGACATCCAAACCGTATAGGAGTACTTGACGGTGCCCTGAAAGGAGCCCCGTAGCCACCTGTCCACCGGCGCGAAGGAACGGCCTGTCGGACTGCTTGGACTCGCCCGGTTCCTCCTGTTTCGCGATTTTCAGCCATTTTCTCCCCATTTCTACCTTACCTCCACCCATACCAACCACCAGCACGTCCCCCTTGACCCTCGAGAGCCACCGATTGCCGACCATCTGCTTGCCGGAACTCCAATCGGCCCGTTTTCTTCGTTGAAGTTGCTGGTTTCTTCTCTACAGTCCAGCAAGAACAGAAGCAGAAACCAGCAAAGGTCTTGAAGCTTCGTGGCCCGTTTCCAAGCCCTTCCTGGCCTCACTTGGTGTCATCGCTAGGAGGATTGTCGACCGCCTCCGCGTCGCCATCGCCGTGTACTCGCTAGAACGCAAATCCAGTGAGTTTACTCACTAATCCTCGCTTAGTAAATTAATTATGCTTAAAAGGTATTTAGATTAGTCTAAGTATGTTTAGGTGGTTAGATTAGCTTATTTAAATATTAATTAGATTATGTGCATGAATAGATTAAGGGTTGGATTAATTAGTCTAATTATGTAATTAGATTAATGTTAATCGTGCTTAGACTTTGATTAATTATTTTAATTGTGAATTAGTTGAATTATGCAACTAAATGCCGGTTTGGTCATTAGATGTTGAGTGGTGAAATTGCATGTGGTATTTGTGAATTGGGTGGCTTATGCAATTGGTTGTTGATTGTTTGATTGAATGCTGCTTTGTGTGATTGTGAGGTACTTGAGAGTTGTTGGGCATGTTGTTGTGAGTTAGACCAAGATAACCACTGAATTGGGAATCAGTCGTGCAGCTGAGCCGTAATTCAGCATTACCACCGCATTTGGAATCGGTTGTGTAGCTGAGCCGTAATTCAGCATGACCACCGAGCTTAGAATCGGTCGTGCCGCTGAGCCATAATTCAGCATTACCGCCAAAGATTTAGTAAGACGTGCTCGCTAAGCCGTAATTCAGCATTGGGGTTGAGTAAGTGATATGATCGGGGAATGGTCTCGATGACATGTAATGGACTGAGTCGATTGATCGCTGAGTCGCTTCGAATTGATTGGATGATGTGGTTTGTCAGTAATTATGAATTAAACTGCCTTGCAGGAAGGAACTGAGGCCAAGGTAAGCCCTCTAACTCGTGATTGTGCTTAGGCAGCCTTTTGGGTGTATTTTCTTCCTAATCAAATCTTAAGTGGTAGAACTTGCTGAGACGTCGTCTCACCTCGTTGTGGGATAACAATTTTAGGTCCCTAGATGGTGGTCGTGGAAAGCTGGAAGTCTTGGAGTTTGGGAAAGTGAAGCAAATAGAATCGGCAAACATGTTTGACTAGTTGGTCATAGGACAGTTCCTTTTTTATTAAGCCGATATTTTTGTAAGAGACATGATGTTGTAAATAAACCTATTTGTTTTGGTTTGAAAAAGATATGTCCCTACTTTCCTATCACAATGTTTTATTGTCTTGGGATTATTTATATGCTTCCACATGCGTATTAAATTGAATGGGTTGGCAATACGTCATGGGACATCGCTATTATTTGATTAAGGAGGGATGGGCACATGCTCGGAGGATCGAGGCGTGACATTCGTGGAATTTCGACCAGTACTGATTGGAACAAAATGAATCTATATAGGAAACAACTCTAAAGTTGAAGTAAAATGAATTAGCACCTAACAATTAAATATGCATGGCGGACGTACTTGGTTCGTACATTATGTATTATCTGCTCCAAAAATTCTTCGGAATTTAGTGTCTATGTTAATGTTGATTAAATTTGGTTCGAGTTTAAATTTCCATAATAATTGTAAGGATTTGTATTTGGATACAAACTACTATGGTTGTAGTTATTTTCTGAATGGTTTTATTACATTGGATGTTAACTGCGACATCCTGAAATTTTCAATTATGTTTTCAATTAAATAAATTGGGCATTTCATCGACATGACAATAGTGCTGTTCTCAGAGCTGATCACTCTTGAGATAACTGGACTATCTAAGGAAATGATTAAGGAATTTTAACGCAATAGACTTGGGAATTCAACCAGGAATCGGCTACTCGACCGTGCTCATCTGTAGAAGTCATTATGGCATAGTTAAAAGTCGATTAGAGATCAGAGAATGGTCGGTTCGACTAAGGTGTGTGGCTAAACATGGGTGATTCCACTAAATTGCAAAATTCTCGTCGATCGGCATGAGGCTGATTTTTCTATCGTTTTGATACCCTGTGTTCGTATTTGAAACCTCGAAATTTTCACGACCACCGAGAGTCGCTAATGTGTCGAAGAGATTCATTGTGGCTCAAAGAAAATTGACCACGAGTCATTTGCAATAAAAATTTCTGAAAGCTACCCAATAGGCTAGGTCACGCTAAAATCGCGCCAGATTGAAATTAACCGCGAATTTGAATCCGATTTTAGAAATTGAAAGTTCTTTCATGTCACAAGTCATTTTAGGAACGTCGACTCATCCTCCGAAGATTTTTCTGCAAACCAAGATTTTGGCGGAAAAAGTCGATATAGGGTCGTTTTCGATCAGAAAATTCAGAGGATAGTTTTTTATCACAAAATTGGGATGCAAGTAGGTTCTACTGGTGAGGAAAAATATCGATTTGATCATGGACTCGATAATGGAATTTATAGGAGCCGATTTGAGCCGATTCAAGAAGGAATTGAAGTCCAATTTGAGAGAAAACCTTCAAAATTCGTAGCTTTCTCATGGACACCACCTTTGGACCTTTTCATTTGCTTATAGAGGAAGTCTTGGAGCTAGGTTTTGGCCGAGGAACCCGCTGGCTTGGTGGGACACACCAAGGGGACAAAGAGATGAGGGAGAGACCAAGGTGGCCCCCTTGCAGCAGCCGGTTCCCCTTCCTCCTTGCTGTCGTCGACCACTCCTCCATCTAAAGACTAAGAAGCTCAAAAAAATTACAAAGAAGAACCAGCAGCTCACCCTCGCTCACCGTCGATGCCCCCTGCTGCTCGCTAGGTCCGCCGTTCGCCGTCGGAGCCCTCCGCGAGCCGCTGGTCACTCGCTCACCCAGCTTGTTCGCACGCCCGAGCTCGCGAGTCCTCAGGCCGTCTCGAGCCCTGTCCGTCTCTGTCCAGCACCGTCGAGGTCAATCGCAGCCTCCATCGCCACCGCACATAGCCGCCCAGCTCCGCCTAGGCCGCAACAGCCCCACTGGTCCCTTCCCCCGCCCTCTCAGCCAACCCGCAGCCATCGGTTCCACCTTTCTTGGCCAAGAGCATAACTGAACAGCCTGGGTCTCACCAACACTGTTTGGCCCGTTTTCGAGCCTTTCCTAACCCCGTTTGGTGGTCCTGCTTTGGAGTTTATCGATCCTCTCCGCATCCCTGTCGTTGTGGTCCGAGCGGATCATTAATCAAGTGAGTTTACTCACTAATCCTCGCTTAGGGAGCTAATGATGTTTAAGGGTTGATTAGTTTAAGTTAAGTGTAGATTATGTGGATAGTTAGAATATATTAGTGATTTAATTATTTGTTATTGCATGTTAGGTGGTTAGAGTAGTGCAATTAGAGCCTAGATAAGCTCTAGTATTTATCTAACGAATCTCGGAATTTTTCCGGGCCAATTTCGGTATTTAATTAGGCTTTTCCATCCTAAGTTTGCATTTTTGCTATTTATTAGTATTTAATAATTAATTTTCGTAATTATTTAATTAATTATTATTTTCCGAAAATTAGACCGGGATAGCCGGTGACCGGAATTTTGTACTGATTGCAATGGTGTATGCTAATTTGTGAAAATTGAGTGTGATTTGTGATTTTGGGTAATTATCCCAAATTTGTTTAATTTCAATAATTAATTAGAAAATCATCAGGCGTCGGTTTACAACGCCAAAAAGGATTTGTGGACTGTTGAAATTAGTGGGATTTTCAAGGGGAAAAATATTATATTTTGACTAAGGCTAACCGTGTATCCACACACGATTATATTTATCGAGAATGATAAAAATAATGAAATGGTTAGATGATCAAGATGGTATACTATATCAGCCTGCGGGCTTGATATTTCAACTTAGAGTGAGCAGTATACCGGTATACTATATCAATCTGCGGGCCTCGATATGTTAGCTTAGTGCGAGTAGTACACCTTAGTTGCTTTTGGTGAGCATTATTAGTATACTATATCAGCTTGCGAGCCTCGACATATCAGCTTAGTGCGAGCAGTATACTATTTATCAACTTAGAGTGAGCTATACTATCTATTATCATCTTAGAGTGAGCAGCCTTGGATATGATCAGACTTTATAGATAGTATTGATTGAGATGACAGGGAGATGGTCTCGATGGCATGGAATCGACTGAGTTGATTGATCAATGATTCGATCTGATTGGATGAATTGATTTGTGAAGTGATCGATTAGATGATTATTTGAATTATATTGACTTGTAGGAAGAAACTAAGGCCAAGGTAAGTCATTTGACTCGTGTTTGGGCCTAGGTAGCCTTTAGGAAATATTTTCTTCCTAGTTGGGTCTTAGGGGGTAAACTCACCGAGACATCGTCTCACCCCGTTGTAGGATAACTATTTCAGGCCCATAGATGGCAGCTCCTCCTGAGCATTTTGGTCAGCCAAAGAAGGTTACAGAACAGAAGTGCTTCATCCCGCTTCATAGATACCCAAGGGGATGGGTATATGAGTTGGTGAGATCCGTGGTCTTGGTTGATGCGGGTCTACCCAAAAAGGTGCCCCATCAATACAGATCATGGTATCGCCATGAGCAAAATGGACAGAGAGAAGGGCCCATACCGGAGTTAGAGGTTCCTTTTTATGTGCTGGAGGCTGCTATTGGAAAATGCACGGCAAATCCTCCAAGTGGTTCAGTGGTGGACCCTAACCTATCGGAAGCAGAGTCCCCTATGTACTCAGCTGGTGGCTCCAATGAGGACGAGGTTGAGAAGGAGGAGGAAGACCTGTAGTTGTTTGAAAACCCCATATATATCGGCTTGTATTGTATATGACTGGTTATGATATGTATATATAAGTGTGTTGTTGGTTTTCAAAATTATGGCCCTACTTTCTTATCACATCTTGTTGTTGTCTGGGGATTATTAATTCGCTTCTGCATGCGTATTAAAATGAATGGGTTGGTAATGCGTTCTGAGACGTCGCTATTTAATCGACCATTGAAGGATGGGCACGCGCTTGGAGGATCGGGGCGTGACATTAACTATGGTAATATCAATGTTTATTATTCCCTCTTCACGTCTTCTAATTCATATGATAATGATGTGAATATATGCCATTCTAGACTTGGTCATATTGGCTAACAACGTATGAATAGACTAGCCAAAGAGAGCTTGTTGGGTAACATTGAAAAACTTGATTTATCCATATATGAGTATTGTCTAGTAGGGAAAACGACAAGGAAACTATTTGGAAAAAGTAAAAAATTGAATTTCTTTTGCAATTAATCCATTCTGACATCTATAGTCCAATAAATATGAGAGGAAGGCATGTGACTGTTTATTTCATTATGTTTATTGATGATTTAACTCAATTCGAACATGTCTATTTGATTTCTCTTAAATTTGAAGTATTTAGTTGTTTCAACAAGTTTATGAGCTTGGTAGAAAATGAATTAGATAAGAAAATAAAGTATTAAGATCCGATCGAGGTTGAGAATATCTATTTGAAGAGTTTAGAAATTTATGTAATGAAAAAGGAATAGAAAGACAATTATTTATTTTCTATATTCCTCAACAAAATGGTGTTGCGGAAAAAGGAAACAAAACTCTACTGGAAATGATTAGTCAATGATGGCTCATATTAACTTACCTACCACCTTTTGGAGTTATATTTTATCAAATACTACCTATACACTTAACCGTCTACCTTCTAAATTAGTTACTTCCACTCCATATAAGTTATGCCACATACACTCATGAGCCCTCTCACAAGTATGGGATCTTAGATCCCAAGAACAAGAAGAGTATTTTCATAAGATACTTAGAACACTCGAAATGATATGTATTTATAGGTGAGTAGGAAAGTGATAATATAATTGAATTTGGATAATGAGATGTCATATTCTTAAATAATGAATTTCCTAAGAATGACGAAATAAGTGAAAACTACTCCCTATTTGAAACCTTGGATCAAGATAATGAATTTAATAGAGTTCGTCCAAGTGGAAGTAATATGATAAATGAGAATTAACTTCGACTCAATCTCAATTACAACCACTTAATAAGACGATATTGTCATTATCTAATCCAAGTGAGAGCATAATGAAGAATAATGTGCAAAGTGTATAATCTTTCGTACGACGAACAAGTGGCAAAAGTATTCCCTATAGACATTTTGACATTAAAGGGGAAACATTTATGGTTGCTCAACAAGATGAAGATGAGCCAAAGAATGTAAATAAGGCTCTAAATTGTCCTAATAAGGAAAAATGGATGCATGCAATGGAAGAGGAAATTGAGTTCTTGAAGTCAAACCATATTTAGGAATTGGTTGATCTTTCAAAAGGACGCAAAGCCATTGAGAACAAGTGAGTTCTTAAAATAAAGTATAAAGGTGATGGCTTAATAGAAAAACATAAGGCTCATCTTGTGGCGAATGGGTATAATCAATAGGAAATAATTGATTATGAGGAGATATTTTCCCTTGTAGTGAGATTTACCTCAATTCGCCTTATTTTGATAATAGTAGCTAGTATGGATTTTGAGCTACATCAAATGGATATAAAAACTATTTTTCTCAATGGAGAATTAAAAGAAGAAGTTTATGTGGAATAACCGTTAATTTCATTTTGAAAGGCTAAGAACAAAAGGTATGTCAACTTTTGAGATCGATAAATGGCCTTAAGCAGTTATCGAGACAATGATCTATGCCATAATGATATATGATTTTACAATGATTAATGAAAACCATTATGTATATACCAAAAGATCCAAAGATCAATTTATCATCATATCTTTATATGTTGATGATATACAAATTGTCGAAAGCAATATGAAGTTTGTTAATACTGTTAAGAGTTGTTTATCTTCCAACTTTGAGATGAAAGACATGAGTAAGGCTGCATACATTATTGGAGTTGAGATTTTAAGGGATCATTCGAAGAGATCATCGTCTCTTTTGCAAGAGACCTATATAAACAAAGTTCTTGAACGATTTCGTATGAACCTATAAATACTCTTATTACAAAAGGTGAAGGATTGAGTCATAGATTTTGTCTAAAAACTTCACAAGAGAAGGAACAAATGAAATATATTCCTTATTTTAGTACTGTTAGAAGTTTAATGTACGCTATGATGTATACAAAACCTAACATATGTTTTATAGTGGGAAAAACAAGTAGATACCAATCCAAATTGGACAAGCACATTGGAAAGCCGTTAAAAGAATATTGAGATATTTAAAATGAATTGCTTATTATAAACTGAGTTATCAAGGAAAGGATCTACAGCTTGAAGGCTATTCAAATGCTTATTGGAGAGGAGATTTAGATGAAAGAAAATTTACCTCTAGATTTTTTTTCAAACTGAATAATGGTGCCATATCTTGGAGCAATAAGAAACAAACGTGTATAGTCTTGTCCACGATGAAAGCTGAGTTCATGGCATTATCAACAGTAATACAAGAAGGTGTTTGGCTTAAGAGATTTTTGGATTATTTAGGCATTATTAAGAATGCTACAAACTCATTGTTAGTTAACGGTGATAGCTAAGTAGCAATAACGTACACCAGTGCTTCAAAATATCATGGTAAAACCAAATATATAAATGCCAAGTATAATTTTGTCAAAGATATGATTGTACGAAAAGATGTAAACTTACAATACATATCTATGCATATAATTATAGCAGATCCTATGACGAAGCCAATACCTAAATATGTATTCTATAGTCATATAAAATCACTAGGACTGCGTAGAGGCTATGTACTCAATTTTATAATTTTTCTAAATGTTCACATTTAATGAAGTTATCTTTCATTACTAATGCCTATGATTTATGTTGGACGTTTATGCATTTTAATACTTAGTGCATCATATAAAATTGAGAAAGTATGTCAGACAGATAAGAGGTTAGCCTACTCACACAAGCCTGCATTTACTATGTAATAAATATGGATGAGATAGTTTTTAAACTTATTATTTAAGTAATAATCGAGAGCTCAAGCTTAAAATATGGATATAATTGAGTATAAAGATGAGAACATAATATTTACTATGTCTGAAAGTAAAATAATCTACATATTTTACTTTATTTGTTTTTGATATCAAATTTGAGTTCTTATGGATTTTTGAAAGAGTAGATACATGAACTCAAGTTATATTAGATATGTTTAAACTATCATCTGTATGGTATTAAAATTGAAGAAATACGTTCCATGGAAAATGAGTTAATACCGTAATACATATTTCATATTACGTATCCATGAGACAACTAATAAGAGTAGCAAAAGTTTTGATCTCAACTTTTATACCGTGTGAAACTCTTTAGGAAAAGAGTTCATCAATTAAGTGCCATCATGACTCTTACTTATTCTTAAGATTTCTATTCAATATTTGATATCTTAGGATGTTGTCATTGATTATGAATTGATTCGATTTAATGAGACATTTCTAAAAAAGTAAGTTCAACTAAAATTAAGAGTTTCAAGGAAAGAAAAAGATCGAGTTTGAGATATCACATTCTAATTTTGTATTCACCGGTTGACCAATTATGATTGTTGTGTGATAATCATAATTGTGAATACAATATATCTTTATTAAAAGGAGATAAAGAGAAATATAAATGTGATCAATCAATTTAGATACTGCATATTATATTTACTTGAAAATGTAATGCCCATTTTAAGTTGGTATATAATCCTAACAGATATATGGCAACGAGCTCTCAAAGTATGCTAGTCACACGAATCATTTATTGGTATGAACATTGAAGAGAGATGAATAAAGAGTTTTATTTAGCCCATCATGTGCAAGGGGGATGTGATGGGTTTTTTATTTGATGGGCTAAATCAAGCTCGTCTGCCCATGTTAAGCCAAACCCAGCCTATAAAAGAAGGACTCATGAGAGAAATGAGCAATTATTTCTTAAGTTAAAATAACCGTTGTATAAATATGAAAAATGAGGAACGTTTAGAATAAAATACAAATAATACATTCTTTTCCTTCCCTTGAGATAAGAGTGTACTCATTCTCAAAGAATGGAACTCTAGGGTTTTGATCAATTCCTCTAAGACTGCAACCATACTTAATCTGTGGTAAACAAGATATCTCCATCTTTGTGATATGTTTTTTTATCGGTGTTACATGTTTCTGGGCATGTTTTCGCGTTTGTTTTCGATATTCGATTGTTCGAGTATCGGTTCATCTTTTAGGAATCCGTCTCCAACACCACTAATACAAGGTAGGGGTTTTTTGTGACAAAAAAAATTGGTTTTTGTGAAAAAAAAAAATTATTGGTTTCACATTGTATACTTTCAGGTTCTTGATAGAATTTTCTCTGGAATCTATTAAAGATTTAGGGAATAAAGTGTTAGCTTTGTCGATTACTGTAAAAATTCCAATTTCTCCATTGTCAACTACTGTAAAAGAATTGACCGGAGAGTGGATGATATTTGCAAGTATTTCTGAATATAGCATGTTTTTTTCATCAATAACGACAAAATATATGTGGTTATCATGTGGAATGACTATAATTGTTAACCTCACACTGCAATAGGAGATGATAATAGGTTTTGGATACATAACTAGGTTCGGGAATTTGGAAGGTTCACTATTGTTAAAGAATTCGTGAGTTTAGTTGGGTGTTGATTTGTGGGAAAGCCCTGAAACTACAAGAGAGAGAGGAGGTAAATGCAATGAAAACTTTTAACTTTACCACAATAGAATTTCCTAGTCATTGCAACGCAAACTTTTTCACAAAAGCAACCAAGTACACTCAAGTCGTTTCTCCCGCTATGTTTGGAAAAGTTTTCTAGGTGGGTGTGAAGAAAAAGAAGGTGCAGAAAAGATATTCATTGTGTTGGTTGGAATCACTCCAATGGACTATGATTTTACTGATTGGTACATTGTTTGATAGATTTAGAACGAAATTCGACTAGCTTGTTCATGTGTAAGATCTAGGAAATCATTGACCGTCCATTTTAATGTTACTAAAGCATTTGGTCGGCTCACTGTCAAAGAAAAAAGAAATGAAAAATGGACAATGAATTATCAACAATGTAAAAATTTCATTTTGAAATGAAAATAGATTATGAATTTAATGTTTGGTACATTGTTTGAAAGATTGAAATGAAATTAGACTAACTTGTTCATGTATAGGATCTAAAAAATCATTGAACTTCCACTCTCTATTAGGCAGTTAGTGAAGCTTGCACTTTTGTCATTAAGGGGGTGCCGGGAGATAGAGGAGTTTCCGAATTCTAGTGAATGACTAGTTAAATCTTACACATTTATGTTGATTTGGAGCTTCCATACTCATGTGAAATTCAAATTGTGTAGTGAGTTGGACTTCAAACTATTAAAGATGGCTGATCTATTTGATTCAATTGGCAATTTAAAGAAAGTAAACGTAATTAGTGTCGCAACCTACTGTTTCCATTTGGAGGGGAATGGCACATAGGTTTAAGGGTCTTGCCCAAACGATGAGCTTAAGGCACTTGATTAGACATGGGCCCTCCCAGTTCTTACTCCGTTCGACATTGGAGTATTTAATGTTAAATAAAATTGAAGCTATAAGTATTCTCAAATATGTCACCACTAGCCTATTAAAATAAGCTAGAAACCAAGCAAAGTATGGGACTATACCTCACTTTCTATGCAACTAGAGAATTTAGAGTCAGAGACTTGATTAAACTAATTAAGCAATTAGTGTACTTTCGTCACCTAATCTTGTTCAACAAGATGTTTATCGAGTTGGATTGATTTTAAGCCTATCCATTAACATGTAATGCGATCGTGTAGGGTGTGCAATAATTAAAATAGCAATCAATAAGAAAGGAAGTATTAAATAAATTGCAAGAAAAAAAAAAGAATCTAATACTAATAGATAAGAAAAATCCCATTCCTAACTAGACTAAAGGGAAACAATAATCAACACATTGAGAACGTGTAATCCAATGATAATCGAAATAGAAATGTGCAAACAATAACCTAGCATTTGTCTTTAAGAATATTCAAAACTTTATTTATAAACTCTAAGAGCTTGTTCAATTTCGAGCGCAATTTTTTATCAATAGTTTTCATACATTTTAAGGGAAAAATACTCCAAAGCTAATTTTTAAGCTTTTTCCTAATTTTTAGAAGAAATTAAAATTTTCGGAATATTCCAATTTTTTTAAAAAATTTCAATTAAAAAAATTTCGGTTTTTAATTTAATTCTTTTTTTAAAATAAAATAATATATTCCCTTAACGTAGCCCGAACAAGAGTTGTTATAGTCTTTCCGGCTTGGGCCTCGGACGCAAGTCGGGCTATTACACTAGGCCCTTCCTTCCAACAAGACCAATCTGCTAAGGAACAGATTCAGCCCAAACAGTCACAAACCAGATCCAGCCCAGATTCTTCTAACTCAAATCGAGCCCAAGTCTACTCACATGTAGTCTCAAGCCCACCACGGTTGAATTAAACCTGAATCTGACCAAGCCCGCCCAAGGTACTCAAACGCATCTTTCTTTTGCTCTCTGTCGTCTACGCCCACTCACATTCCCAGAACTCCAACCTCTTCACCGCATCGTTCCCCAACATCAAAATTCCTTCTTCTCTTTTATTTCAATATTAAGGTTTTTGGGGGGAAAAAAACGCACACCAAAGGGAAAGCTCACTTGTTGACAAAGCTCTCATGGCACTAAGCCAAGGCTCACTGTTATCCACCACCCCGTAGCCACGACGAATCGGAAACTACTGGTCGAACTTTAACTCGGGGGCACTAGATCTTCATCTCCGACCACCATTGTCTATCGCTTACCATATATCGATCTAACACCACTGGGCCATCACTAACCACCACCGTGGCTTACCACCGAAAAAACCAAATTCGCTTCCAACATCTACCATCACATTGGCCACTCATCCCCGTTCAATGGAGGAGACACGGTATATATCAAACAAAGTGCAACGCAGTGACTTCATTGTCAATGAAAATCAAGTTTAACAACTAGTGAACGAACAAGCCACATCAAGACGCACCTTCAGATTCGAACCAAAACAAAAGTCATTTTCTTAGACACTTCTCAGAAACATTTCGTCGAGCAAGTCTCAGGCGTTTGACTAAAAGCGATATGGCATGTCGATGACCCAACACTTTGGTGTCGAGTTCATCCTACATCAATCAATCAAAGGACATCTTAAGTCGATGAAACTATTTTAGACAGATCCTCGACATGCTTTCACAGAAACAAACCAAACCTCAGTCTCATACAACAACACTAACTGAGGCATTATATCGACTATCGAGCATTTCAAGCACACTCGCTGAAAGAGAAAGAAAAACCAAACTGACAAGGCTCAAACTTGCGCCCAAATTTGCGACCATCAACAAGCAACAATCTAAAATAGCAGCGCACAAACAGACGGGGACGGGACTCCTGCGACGCCAGCTACCCCTGCCGGCCTGACCCCCGACCGGACGTCTTCGCGCGACACTCCCTGCGGTTGTAATGTTCCCCATCGTACCAGTGTCCTCGTCGCGCTGCAGAGGGGAAAGAGAGGGAAGAGATGAGCAGTGCACAGGCCGGGCCGGAGGGAGAAAGAAAAAGAGGAGAGGAAGGAAGCTGGGTCGGGCCGGGAAAAAGAGAAAATGGGCCAACCCATTCGGAAATTCAGCACGAAAGCAAAGGCGGAGAAGCCTCACGTGCCAAACTCAATAACCAATTTCGTACATGCAAAATTTGTTCCTTTTCCTATTCTCTAATAAGCATGGGCGTATTACTCAAATCATATTACTAATCAATTTCAAAATTAGGAAAAGTTGGAATCGGCTTTGCTCCTGCTTAAATTCTTGTTTGGATGGTGATTCCCATTTTGTCAAAAAAAATAAATTGTACATCACAAAATAACAACCATGAAAAACATCATAGAGCATGCATTATTAGACATCACACTCTTCGCTTACATGAATCGTACTGATTCATATAATATGTCCGCGCATACACGACCTATATCTAATTTACAGGCAATTCTTACAATCATAGAAAAAAGAAAACATATATTTTCAAAAGTGTCTTAAATTTCTCCAAATTGAGGACTGTTGGAACGAATTTTGGTATAGATGTAGACCAATTAATGTTGACACCTGAATTTTTGTTAATAAACCGAGTACACGTTTTTCCTAAGAAAATAAAACATACATATATATTAATATATAACGAGTAACAAAGAAATGAGGCTATAAATAAAACCCAGACCCATCGGGCTCATCTCGCACGACCCAAGACCGTTAGGTTCTTCAGCCCAAAAGAAGATATGGAAAATGCCTGCAGAGCCTCAAGTCTTTCTAGGTTACTTTCGTAAGGAAGACAGAGAGAGGGGCACGCACCCACGAAGAGCACGCCAGCACGGCCGAGAGAGAGAGGTGGAGTAGGTGGCGGAGGCGGCATTCACGGAAAGTTCACCTCCATCGTCCCGGCGTTCTTGATGCTTTCGTCGTATCGAGAGCGCAGAGCCAAAAATCACGCCAGTTGTTTTGGGATTCATTGGTGAATGCAGGGTAGTGGATCGGCTGCAAATTCAACTCCATCGAGGCATCGCCGTCTGAACTCCGTCCACTAGGCAGACTGTAAGCACGTAATCTGCTTGACTTGAAAATTTAAATAATTGCTAAGATATATACATTATCTTGGCAGAGGCCAATGGGTGAGAAAGAAACTCGCACGCATAAATGTTTGATGCGATTGGTTGTGCTTGTTTTATGGTATTACTATTTTCGAGTCTCGTTAGGTTGAAGTCCATAATTTTTGGCAGGGTCCTGAGACGATTGACCAAAATAAAGAGGAAGAGGAGCTAGAAGGCAATCCTGAGCATGAAAACTAAGCCAGAATCTGAGTACGATGTGTTTTTGAGTTTTAGGGGAAGCGACGCGCCTAAACTTCACTGATTATCTTTACCGCAGCATGGTCCGTGCAGGGATCCGCGTTTTCCTTGACAGTGAAGAACTCAAAGATGGTGAAAAAATTAGTGAAGTTTTGAAGGCAAAGTGAATGAGTCTTGGATCTGCATACCCATCTTCTCTCAAAACTTGACCTCCAGTTCATCGTGTCTCCGTGAGATAGCCCACATGGTAGAATGCACCTCAGAATCAAAGGGAAGAAAGAGATCATCCCCATTTTCTATGACGTAAAGCCTGATGATGTGAAGCTCAAAACCGATTTGTACAAGAAAGCCATGCTCAAGCACAAGGAGAGGGTTGGCTTCGATGAATTGGAGCGATGGGAAAGCCATACTCAAGCACAAGACGAGGAGACAACAATTGTGAAAAACTCAGCACGAAAACAAAGGCGGACAAGCAGATCCTTGTAGTTCATCGTAGCCAGAGAAATTGAGTGGGGAAAATAAACCCTAAGTTCTTGTTTTGTGGGTTTTTTTTTTTTTTTTTTTGGTGCATGAGTTAAATGATCTTCAGATTAGGTTTGTTAGAGTCACTGATGTGAACTTTTCTGTCTTTGTGCATTGGTGCAGCCCTGAAGAAGTGGTTGAATTGATTATAGTGGAGGTTTCTACGCATACGATGGATGTCAACACCGGATTTTGATCAGAGTTTAATTGAACATGGGTGACACTTGATACACGTTGTAAGCTTGCATGAAATTTTGGGAGAAGTTAACATAGGTAGGCGCGAAAAATCTCCTCTAGAAAGTTACTTAAAACTTTTCTAGCACAAATATCTTCAGGAATTTCAAGGTAAATTTTATAGACGTTTACTGAACTTTAGCATACTTGCAATCGTGTCATTGAATCCTAATTTCTTTCATTAAGAGCACGAAACTTTATCATTTTTTTAATGATGTATTTGGGCTGGATTTGCAAAAAAATAAAAAATATTCCAACAAAATGCTGATGTGGCGAACATGTGGCCAATTTTTTTGGACGCCGTTCACCCCATCACTACCATGTGTCGAGAAAATATTGAGTACCCTCAAAGTGCCACGTAATCGGTGCTCTGAACCATTCGAGCGTGACACCCGGACAGTGTCGGTCCACGTCGTCCACTTCTCCGTTTCAAACCAACAGCGCGGGAAGTTCTCTCTCTCCTCTCTCTGCTCTCTCTTCCATGAGCCCCGGCCCACCTTTCGCACGTTCGACGCTCTCTCTCCTTTGCTCTCCTCTCCCGTCTCTCTCCCCCGTTCTCCGTGCGGGGAGAACAAAATTGCGACGGTTAAGAGGAAAACATAAAATCCGCTCCGCTTCCGCTCTCTCTCTCCCCCCCTTCGACGGCCCCCGCACCTCCGCCTCCGACGGTTGCTTCCGACGCCCCCGCTCTGCTCTCTCTCTCTCTCCCCTTCGACGGCCCTCCACCTCCGCCTCCGTCGGTTGCCTCCGACGCCCCCCGCTCTGCTCTCTCTCTCCCCCCTTCGACGGCCCTCCACCTCCGCCTCCGTCGGTTGCCTCCGACGCCCCCGACTCCGACGCCGACGCCGACGCCGACGCAGCCTCCGCCTCCCTCTCGTGACCTCTGGTCCGCTTTCTCTCTCTTTCGTCCTCGAAGTCGCGCCTCTCTTCCAGCAAACAGCGACGCCGACGCTCCTCCGCCGGTTGCCTCCGTCGCCCCCAACTCCGACGCCGACTTCTCTGCCTCCGCCTCCGCCTCCGCCTACGCGCCCGACGCCAACGCCGACGCCGACGCCCCTTCGCCTCCCTCTCGCGACCTCCGCTCCGCTCTCTCCCTCTTTTCTCTGTGGAGCGCCCTTACTCGCCAACGCCGACGCCGCCGACGCCATCGCCTCCCGCCGTCGCCTTCCCAAGCCCCACCGATAGGCGCCCCATTGGCGACTCCCGTACGTCCGAAGGTTCGTTTTTTTTTTTTTTTTTTTTTGTATTCTACTTAGTAGAATTCGGTGCCATGTTAATGTTGAAGTTTAAAGTTACATCTGCATTAGGTACTGCTGTTGCTGACTTGCTGTGTTATTCAGATAAGTGAAACGGCGGTATCTCTTGAGATTGTTTGCATATGGTCCTCCTAAGAGATTAGAGGCTTATGAGCCTAAATTGGTCGCTCCATGCTTTTATTTTCTCCCAAAATCGCGTGTCTGTTGGAGAAGTTGATCCTTGCGTGCTTCTGAATAGTCATTTGGGTTGCAATTCCAAAGGTGTAACTCAGTTGTGAAGGATAAGATTAAAATTTCTCTCTAAGATCTACCTTCTTGGTCCACTGATCTATCAGAAATATGTAGTTTACTTAGGCAAATTCATTGCAGCTTGGGCTGTTTAAACCAACAAGTACCTCTTATTTTGTTCATGTGCCAACGAGAGATATGGTGGGACATCCTCACAAGCATGGAGCCGAAGCTTATCTCTCTGTTTGCTTTGCGAGAGAACCACTGAAAATTGCAGGTTTCTTGTGTTTAGCTGAATTTGACATACAGAGACTGACCAATTTGTGAAGATGGATAATTTCACGTTTCTCCCTGCCTTTTGATGCATCTCTGTTCATAATCAAGTTTGGCGAAGTTGGATTGCTACATGAGGGTATTCTTCTTGGTGTATTGATGGACACGCAACCTCTACCCATTGTGCATCCTTTTGGGGAGGAAAATTTGGTACTTCCCATCAAGCAAATGCAAATTGTGCAAATGGAGGAAGAGGCTTTAATTTTTACTGGTAGGATAGCGTGCCTTTTGGATGTCTAGGGAAAAAGACATCTGATTTCTAATCAACTGGGGTATAGAGTTAACAGATATATTTCCTTCTCGGACCTTGAATCCCTGGCCTGCCATACAAATTAGGATGGAGTGTAAAATATGTTCTCTGCGATTATGTGTGCATTCTTAGAGTGCTGTTTTCTCACATTATTGCTATTGGTGGTTTGAAATTTTAGTTTGATGAAAGAGTTCCTTTCTAATTCCATTTTCTAGTATGTTCACATTAATAAGAATAATTGATTTTGTAATTGTTGATTTTTTGGTTGGATGACTTGGGCAGAAAAATATTTAAAGACTAAAAAAATCCGAGAAGCGAAAGAGGCAAGCACGGCGCTCAAGAATAACAAAGGTGATTTAATAACTACTCTACCAATGCCCCTTATGATTTTGTTTTTGATGCTCAATTTTTACGTGTAGCTTGTAATCTCGATATATAGCTTGTGTTATATTGGTTTCTTGTGCAACATACCCCTAAAATTCCTCTGCTTTGTGATGCAGACTGTTATAAGGGTATGGTTTCCTGATAATCATATGCTAGAGGCTACATTTCATCCGTCAGAGAAAATAGAGAGTTTGATTGTTCTCCTCGAGAAAGTGGTAGCTAAACCTGAACTGCCATTTTATATATGTACGTTTGCTCATGTGATGTAACTAATTTGCAATATTTCAATGATTTCGAGTTTCACGTCTCGAGAATGTGTTTTTGGAAGCTAAAGCATAACGCAAATATCTGATCATGTTTCGATCTTGATCCACCCAAGAAGCAAATAAAAGACTTGTCTTGGGACTTTTACTCCGCCGGCTTCATTCCTGGTGCAATAGTTTATTTTTCATATGACACCCGAAAGGTTTGTATGCTTATTATTGACCTCAAATGTAGTATCTTCCTTTTTCTTTATGCTTGCCACGGGTTGCTTCTTCGTGTTATTTAGAGTGGCTCATCTTTAAGCTGTTCTAAAGAAACAAATTTGAGTTTTACTTGTGTGCCTAAGTGATCCAAAACTGCCCCTAGTGCAGTTCACTTTTTCTTAGCACCTCAAAGCTGAAGCACATTTACAGGTCCTTCTTGGTAATATGCCTTGGGTATACTAACGCATACCGAAAGATGACCCACTCACATGAACTACCAACCGCTGCACGTTTGTGGCGATGTCAATCGAATAATTTGTTTTGCTTATCTTGTCATGTGTTCTTCTTTTACCAACCTTGATTCTATATTTGCAAGTAAGTCTTAAGATTAAACATATATGTGACCTTAATGAGTGACCGCGAACTTGGGAATCCAATTCTATACTTACATTTATTTCTGCGACCGCTAGTATTGTAAGGTTCAAGTGCTTGTTGCTTCTTCCTTGAGGTGTGGCATCGACCCTGCTAACAATTCTATGAACATGGATCATAATCCTTTGCCATTTCTTCTTCTCTTTTGACTTCTTCCTTGTCAAGTGATGCTAAATTTGACCGATGCTTATTTATCATTTGGTTGGAAACAGGAAAGGATCAAGGTTTCTCGAGAGCTGCAACCCACGAGGTGTAAATGATAAGATGCACAATAGTATAGACACGAAACAAGCTTTGCTGGCTATGAAGATCCGGAAGTCCCCCATAAGGTAAGACGCACTTTTGGGAAGCTCAAATAAAAAATTCTCATGTTACAAAGCATTGCGTTCTCTTGATTTTTAATTGATTCGCGCAGAGCATAAGTGGATACGAGAATGTGGACAAGGCTCCCAACGCTTCACTAGGACAAAATGTCCGGACGAGGATAAAGCAATTCTCTTTGATGAATAAGTTCATCACAAAGAGATGTTTGACGTGATGGACACCAATAAAAATGGAGATCGACATTTGAAGAGTTGAAACATGGCCTGCACAAATATGGACAGCAAGTTGCTGATCCCGATATGCAGATGCTGATGGATGCGAAGAAGATCAACTATTCAACAGCTTAGCACATTTTGTTTTGGACATGGTTTATGTTTTCTTCTTCCATGTCGACGCATTGTATGCTGTGAAGTGCATGATTTTGCTTAAATTGCAAGGCATTTGGAAGATTAAGGATGGATTACATAATACGGAAATATGTTTTTCATCAGTTAGTCAAAGATTTGATCATGAGGTTGTATCACCATTTCATATAATTGCTAGAACTTCTTGCAAAATCAAGTGGGTTTCTTATAAATTGATGAGTCACGATTTCTTGTATTAGCATCTAAAAATAGAACTCCATCTTATATGAGAACAGGGCTGATGAAGATGGAAGCGGAACGCTGAACTTAAAGGAGTTTATGACTATGTCAGTCCACTTGAGAAGGATTGGCAACGATGACCACCTTACTCGAGCTTTTGAATTCTTTGACAAGAATTGAAGTGGATATATTGAATTCGATGAGTTGAAAGAAGCTTTGATAGATGACAATCTTGGTCCGAACAACGAAAAATTTATTGAAGACATCATTTTCGATGCTGATCTAGATAAGGTAATACATAACCAGAACAACCTGCAATTTGGAATCTGTGTATATCTTGTTCGTATACGAAATAGAGTGCTCATTCTGTGATGGATGTATTCTAGGACGGACGAATCAGTTATGATGAATTCAAGGCCATGATGAAAATGGGCATGGACTGGAAAATGGCTTCACGCCAGTAGTCGAGAGCGATGCTGAGCGCGCTTAGCCAGAAGATGTTCAAAGACAAACCTTCTTCTCTCGTAGGCTAAAAGATGTTCCACCCATGGCTTCTTAATCGATCCGGATGAACGTGGAGAAACAAAATCGAAGTCTCATCAAAAGGGTATTTGGGAAGGAGGCATTATACAAAATCATTGCATTGGTTTGCTACTTTGCAGGGACATAAATGCTGTGATTATATTATTTAGCATGCGCCGTTTCTCGTAATTAGAGCTGCCTTTTGTTCATGCTAGACTTTTGAACAACTGCTTTGCCTTTCCTATATGAACTCGCAGATCCGATTGACCTAAGAATGACAAGGCAACCATTCTTACGGACACAATCCAGTCTTGAAGGATTTAACTACGGAAGTTAACAAATTGAAAGCTGAATGTGCAACTCTTATTGAAGAATCTCGTGAGGTGATTTTATCTTCATCCAAAGATCCCGAGGTTCTAATGTCCATTGTTTGCCTTGATGCTAATAGTAACTTTGCATTACAACCAGTGATGCGGGGAGAAAAATGAGCTCGAGAAGAGAAATCATCTTTAAAATCTGAAGTTGAAAATCTTAATGTCCAGTACCAGCAAAGGATGAGGGTTATGTACCCTTGGGCTGCCATGGATCCATCCGTCGTCATGGGTCCAGCCTACTCATATCCGGTTCCAATACCCGTCACTCCGGTCCAATACCCATGCACTCACAACTTCAGCCTTTCCCTTTCTTTAGAAATCGAATGCAAGTGCTATTCCCGCTCCGTGTTCTACCTTTATCCCAAATTCAATGCCTGCCAATCCCACATTTGAACAGCAGTCAACCCAATATGCTTCCAGTTCTCACGTGTCAAATAAAAAAGACTCCAAAAGCAGGTCTTCGATCATCAAAGGGGCAGCATTGCGAGCAAGATGAAGATTCAAATGACGTGGCAACATACCTTGAACTTAAGATGCCTGGAACATCATCACAGCAGGTTTTTTTTTATATTCTGAACCAGAGCTAGATCTACTCGTAAATTGGCACAATATGCATAACAATATATTATGCGGGACTTGACGTCCGGAGAAAAGAAGGGCAAGCAGAGACACGAGAGGAAGGAGATAATGATGGGAGCTCGTCGAGCAAGTTTTCCTCATCTCGGGCTTTTCCGAGATAGTTCCTCCAATAGTGTTAGTGACAACCCAAAGTCCAGTAGATGAAGAGTTAAGTCCAGAAAATCTTAATGCCACAATTTTCTTTTCCCGTTACAGCCTAACTCATTTTCTAGTCCTTTCGTAGTTTGTACCCTAGTTAACCGAGGCTGGTCGGTTGTATATTATGTTGCGTTTGCTTAACTTACGGGAATTTTTTTAGTTTATACAGATTTCGAGCATATGCCTGAAACTTGAACAATGAGGGCACATTCATTACTTTTTTAAGGGTTTAGCTCCAGCAACCATGACATAATTGATTGGAGCTCAGATTTTGCATCCAAACTATCTTGTGACTTTTGACCTGCCATGAGGCATAAGCCAGGTTGTACTCCTGCATGAGTCATTCGCATCGTGTAGTAGTGATGCCCTGGTGGTTATTAGATAAAAAAGTCTCCGAGATGCTGTCGTCAAGAGGTAACGAATCGGTGTACCGATGGAGATGCGAGCTAGCATACGCTTTTGGGTATTCCCATCATCATTGACCGGAGCAGAAAAAGGCGAATTCTTTATGTTCTGCGCATCACCTCCTACATTCGCTATTCTATTGGCCATGATTCAACGCGATGATGAATGGCTCTTGAAACCAAGAAGCGTCACCCTAAATAATATGATCAATTTATTTTCGTTAATGGCTGCTCAGCATACATCTCTAAATCCTTCACAGAAAAAGCAGGTGCATTGCCCATCTCTGAGAGACTGAAAAATGTTTACACTTAATTCATTTGCGATGCCAAAAAAATTGGGAAAAGAGAAGGCCTTACAAGTAAAAAAGCATTGCCCATTCTGTAATAGAACAAGCCCTCAAATTCGAGGGCGTTAAATATACACTCGCAGCCTACACATCCCACGCTCATTAGAAGACGTACGCCCGTATAGCCCTTCCCTCTCACCAAGTAAACGACCACAGCCATCAATCTCTCCAAACCTTCATCCTCAAGCACTTCTCGGCTAACTTGGGGTGCCATGCAAAATCCCTTGATACTAACTTTTGTACTGGGATTTCCACTGGCAATGGAGCGGAGCACAGAGGCGGTCATCATGGTTGGCTCGGTATATCTTGAGTAACCAAAATACGTAACCCGTCTCGTGCTCCCTCCTCTCTTTTTAACACCCAAAAGCTCCAGAATGGATCTATATCTTCCTCAAATTCCAATAACCAGATGGGCTCGGCAAGTTTTGAGAGCCCATGCTTGCAGTTCTTAACAGCCTTCTGAACTCCGATAAACTTATTTTCCCATCTTTGTAGACGTCGGCTTCCTCTAGCAGAGGACCGAGGGAGCCTTTCAAACCTGTCTGCTGAAAAGGGCATGGGAGCATCATGTCAAGGTTACACGTTAACATGTTTAACCATTTCTTTGTACCAAGCAACATAAAAAACCTGCGCCACTACTTTGTGCAGAATATACAACAAGAGGCAATACATTCGGCTAGTATTTTCAGATGAGACAATAACCAAATTATCAAGGTCACAAGCTGAACAGTTTCTTTATGTGAAGCTGCAACAGAAAGTAGCTATGCTACTATTTTGTGCCCAATATGCAAAAAGACAGACGACTTATCCCAACTTTTGGGCAATTTTGCAAGAAACAAACTTCAAGCTCCCAAGAGACAGGGTCAAAATTCAGTTACAAATTAAAACAAATACATTTAGCCCTGTCTACGTAATTTAATTTTCACTCTACCCATACCCATAGTGACACAAATGAGAACTAGAGGGCAAATGAATGTGGAAGGGATGAATAAATGAAGATAGTCAAAATTACCAGTCGAAGTTCTTCTGGGGTTATATAACCATCACGATCAATGTCAAATTTTTCAAAAGCGGCCTGTGACCGCAGCTGCCACTTCTCTGAGTCATGTTCCTCCATTTGATGCACATGAAGAGTAGCTGCAACAAACTCAGTAAAATCCACTTAGCTCATCCGTGTTGCTATCGATCTACATGAAGGAAAAATAAAAGAGATTCTTATGCACCATTCAGGACTCACATGTTTGTGCAAAATCTGTAAGCTTGGCAGCAGCTCATCTTATGAACGAAAAAATCAGTCCAACATTTCTCGGCTAACAACACAAGCAAGTTTTCAAAATGATGAAACATGAAGCAAGAACTAAATGGAAGCTTCAAGCATTGAATATGAACAAAAGAGAATCACCAAAACAATAAAAGAATAAAGTGAAACTGACAGAAATGGTATTCCACAAAACCCACCAGAAAAACAAATCTCAATTGCTAATACACAAGGAGAAAACAAGGCCATAACAAAGGTAAAGATAAAAGTTACCACTTGAAGAATCTCTAAAGACACGTGGTTCCTTCATCTTCCAGGGAAGATCCTGAGCAAGGGCCTGCATGCATACAACACTCATGATCATGATGTAATTAAAATATTCATCAGAGTGAATGTGGAATGAGAAAGAAATGGATACCTCTCTCATTTCTTCAAGACTAATAGAACCATTTTTTTCTACATCAATTGCAGCAAATTGATCCTTGAGGTCAGCAAGTTCCTCTTCATCAAGTGTGCTTGCTAGTGCCTGCAAGCAATATTTGTTAGACATTGACATGATATAATATCCTTTCCTCCTTGAAGAAATCTTACAGAGCAGTTTTGTTACCCGTAAAGCAAATTGTTTCAGTCGACCGTACTTCACAAATTGTCTCATATTGTTCAAAACTGATATATCAATAGGGATATCTGATGCATTTCCTCCTTCTCTGACCCATGGATGTGCTGAAAGTTGCAGCAATGAATAAAGATCAATGTCAAGAGGAAACAGAAAATCCTCAGTTCCAAAGAAAATGAAAACCTCAGTTTTCAACCTCAATACTAGACTTGCGGCCTTTTACATGCCAAATCTCATGCCATCCAAAATTCCAGTTTGATAAGCAATTCAAGTGGGCTTGATCAGAAAGACTCTTAATATGAAATCTCATTTCTTCGCAGAGAATATGGAGAACCAATAAACAATCCACAAGAAAGAATAGTGTCCATCTCTCTCTCTCACATATCAACAAGAAATAAGTTGCGAGAATATATGTACACACAACATACATAGGACATTCCAAAGTTTGATTTATCCGGCAGTGACAAAAGTTGGGAAAGGGTAGTGTCACCTCAACAAAGAGATAAAGAAAAGAGACACCAAGAGGAGCAACCATGATTTTCAAAATGCTCCATTTATCCAGTCTTTTCATTTCCACAACCGTATAATGGGCAAGCTATACACACCGTTCACTCAAAAGTTCGCAACCATGCTCTACAGGGACCTGGATAGCTTCAGAGCTACCCAGCTTAAGGTTAGCACTCATCCTCAACAATGCTTTAAATATCATGATCATACAAAACCATGTACATGATCGAGTCTCAGAAAATTGACTCTGTAATTCAGTACCAAGTCCATTAGCCTCAGAAGTCCTCTTAATTCGAAGTCTCTTCACAGAATTCACGAACATCCTGATATAAAAAGTTTAATTCCAGAATCAGATAGAAAGGATGGCATGCATAGAGAAAAACTTAACTGAGAACACATACATAGATATCAATTTGTCGAGCATTTTCTGTCACTACATCGCCTAGTCGGTGCTCTTCTAATATCATGCACTAACCGCTTTTATCCACACAACCCCAAATATCCCAGAAGAAAAGTCATAGAGTATTAACATGGCACCGAATTCTACCAAGTAGAATCCAAAAAAAAAAAAAAGAACCTTGGGACGTACGGGAGTCGCCAATGGGATGCCTATCGGTGGGGCTTGGGAAGGCGACGGCATTGGCGGCGTCCGCGTTCAGGAGCAGGGGGCGCTTCGCGGAGGAAAGAGAAAGAGCGAGCAGAGCGACCTTCGCTCGCGGAGAGGGAGGCCAAAACGCGAGCAGGGGTTCGTCGGCGTCGGGGTTGGGCGCTCCGCAGAGGAAAGAGGGAGAGAGCGGAGCGGAGGTCGCGAGAGGGAGGCGAAGGGGCGTCGGTGTCGGCGTCGGCGTCGGGCGCGTAGGCGGAGGCCGAGGAGGAGGCGTCGGCGTCGGAGTCGGGGGCGACGGAGGCAACCGGCGAAGGGGCGTCGGCGGAGGGGTTTGCTGGAAGAGAGGCGAAGGAGCGTCGGCGTCAGAGTCGGGTCCAGGGGAGGAGGCGAAGGCTGCGTCGGCGTCGGAGTCGAGGGCGACGGAGGCAACCGGCGGAGGCGGAGGTGGAGGGCCGTCGGCGTCGCGTTTCGCTGGAAGAGAGGCACGACTTCGCGGAGGGGGAGAGAGAGAGAGCAGAGCGGACGTCGCGAGAGGGAGGCGGAGGAGCGTCGGCGGCGTCGGCGTCGGCGTCGGCGTCGGCGTCGTCGTCGGATTCGGGGTGGGGGACGATGGAAGCAACCAGCAGAGGCGGAGGGGAGAGAGACAGAGAGGAGAGAGAGGAGAGAGACGATCTGCAAAGGAGAGAGAGCGTCAGAGGGCTTATGCTCGAGAGAGAGGAGAGAGAACTTCCCGCGCCGTTGGTTTGAAACGGAGAAGTGGACGACGTGGACTGACACCTGTCCAGGTGTCACGCTCTGAATGGTTCAGAGCACCGATTACGTGGCACTTTGAGGGTACCCAATATTTTCTCACCATGTGTCCACCATCTCAACGCACGCCAGAAAAGTGATCATTGCAAATAATAAGTGCATCGATTGTGTGAAAAAAAAAAAAAAAAAAAAAAAAAAGAGGAAAGAACAGTCCATAGAATGTTAGAATAATTGCAAAATCTACCAAAATTCAGTCTTGCATTACTACTAATAAAATTTATAAAAAAAAAATTAACGAATTATTATTATCTAAAAAAAACGGAGTGGGGCCGGGCAGCCCACTCCGCTGGTCTTCTTCTTTCCTCACTTCGCCCACCCCTATGCAACAGCGACGTGCAGAGGCAGATCAGTAGGAACAGAAGCAGAGCAGGCCGCGGCAAGTTCCTAGGGTCAGGGATCAGTTGGCCACGGCAGGCTGGCGGTGGCAGAAGCCATGTGCGCCTGCCGGTGGTCTTGAAAAGAGAAAGAGGATGTTCAGCCAAAAGGGGTTCTGGGGAGAGCTTGACAAACGAAGAGAGGAGAGCCTTTTTTTTTTTTTTTTTTTTTTTTTTTATAGAAGGGGCGACTGAGAGAGAGTGAGGGCTCCAAACATCTCAGCCACGCGCGGAGCCGTCCGACGACATCTCCCGGCGACGTCCTCAAACCGAACGAGTGCTGTTGCCCTGTTTTGGGCACGCCAGGCCGGAGCTTATGGCCATCCGGTTCACGCGATCTCCTGCCCCGTCGGTCCTATGCTCTGTTTTCATCAGTCTCCGCTTGTCTTTCGTCGAGAACCCAACGCGGGTTTGAGTCCCGTTCGGGTCGGAAACTCCATTATCAGTGACGCACGTGTCACCTGCTCGTGAAAATGCCTCAACTAGATCGGCAAACTTTTTCTTGAGTTTGATTTGCTTCTGGAAATATAGGTCCTTTCGTGCATCCTTTGTTTGCGCCACGACATGTTTGTGGCGGGGTGACGTTTACGGGGGCTGGGAGTCGGCTTGGCCGAGGACAACTCCGTGCCGCTCGGACTTCGACTAATGGAGGAATTGGGGTATGTCACGGTTTGGTCTGAGTCGGGACCGTAGATCACTCATGAAGACGCTCCAGTAGCCGATGGTGGTCGTTGGAGGATCGAGTGATTCTTGATTTAATATAGGATGGTTGGCGTTCTGTTGTTCTGGGTTTAATGGACGTCGTTGGTTTCCGGGCGTGCTGAAGAAGGCGTGATGGAGCAAGCGTGGAAGGCAATAAGGGCAAAATGGGTTTTAGGGCAGGTGGGCGTGGTTCTAATTATAATTGGGCTTGTGTTTTCGGGCTTGGATTGACTAATTGAAAGAGGGCTTCAATAATGGGCTTGGTGTTTGCTTTAGGAAGAGTGGGCTTGTGAAGTTTTAATTAAAATAGGCCTAAGTAGTAAGCCCATTGAAGCCTATCCTTTTTATAATCGATACCTGACCTTAGTTTGGACACGGGCCGTAGAATTAGGCCCACGCCTTCACGGGCCCCGTCCCATATCAGGACCGGGCCTAGGAGGCACTTTTTGTTTTGCGGGTGGGGCCTCAATTTCAAGCTGGACTGGGCCCCACATCAGCCCCGGTCCGGTGAGGGCCTAGCGACCCGGGCCGGCCCGGATATCCGACCCGGGTCCCTATTTCCAAATTGAAAAATCAAATTTAACTTTTTAAAAAAATTTAACAAATTCCGAAAAAATCTTTTTTTTTTAAATTAGGAAAAAAATTAAAAATTAGTTTTTGAGTAGTTTTTTTACTAATATGTATGAAAATCTTTGATAAAAAAAAAATTATGCTCGAAATTGACTAAGCTTTTAACATTTTATAATAGGGTTTAAGACAAATGTTCTTCATTGTGCGCTTTCAATATATTGATCATGGTTTCCATTTAGTCTAGTTAGAAAAGGCATTCGTCTTATCTCTTAGTGTTTGATTGTTGTTCTTCTTGCAATTTATTTAATGCTTCATTAGTTATGATTATTGTTTTAATGATTATGTACATTTACTATCACCTCACATGTTAGTAGATATGTTTAGAATCAATCCAAAATGCTTAACAAACATCTTGAAATGAACAATATTAGATACCGAAATGACACTAGTTGGTATAACCAAGTTTCCGTCCTTAAATTATTTAGTCGTGTATGAAATGAGGTATACTCCCATACCCTATTTGGTTTCTAGCCGACCCAAGCAGGTTAGTGGGTTAGTGGTGACTCATCATTAGAAAATTCTTAAAGCGTCAATTTAACTTAGTATCGAATATCCCAATTTCGCGTGAGGTACGGGCTTGAAAAAGCTCGCATATAATTGAGGGTTATAAGCCCACATTTTAAGTAATACCCCTAAATTTATATATTTTTCCCTACGAACAAAAAGGGTAGGTTACAACACATTATATAATCACGTAAAATAAATCCATAAATCAAGACAAGCACACTGCAATTGTAAATAATTCAGCACTAATAACAAAGTGGAGAAGCCTCATGCGCTGCACGTTTGGACCAACCGTCAGCAGTGAACGGGTGGACAAGTAAAAACAAAAGACAACGAAAGCCAAAGCCCACAAGAATGGAGCCATAAAACAAACGAGTTTACCATCACAAACTTATGTCACGTGTAATCGATTATATAAATGCAAAATTTTGTTTCTTTTCCTATTCTGTGGTAAGCATCTTAACTTTTTTTTTTTTTTTCAATTTGAACAATGTCGGACCAAATTTTGGTGTAGACGTAGACCGATTAGATTGTCATTTTGATATCCTTTTTATTGCGTGCCTGACGGAAACAGAGGTTTTCTTTCATCGTTCATTGTTGGAGTTTCGAAGAAGTACTTGAATCGGCTGCTGACGAGAATTCTAGGCATTTGAAATATGCCAATGCAAGAAGCTGGACTTGGAAGTACATAAATTGCTATCAAAGACAAAAAGAAATGGAATTCCATTTCAAGTAATATCTCTTCATCTTTTCTGTAAGTGACTATTGTTCGAGTGAATGTTCAATAGAGCCCAAATTGTAAATGTATTTTAAATGCAAAGCTTAATCAAAAGATTAGTTATGAAAAATATTAAGGTAAAAAGGAAAATTGGGTCCAAGTCAGAATGTTCAATAGAGCCCAGATGGCAGCGACCCGAATTTTTGGTGGTGTGAAAGAGAAACTAAAAACGTGATCAACACAAGAATGGACTAGAGCAGGGTACGGGTGTAAATTGAAAAAACAAATGACTGGGAATTATTTAAGAGAAATCATAAAATTTTGGGAGTGGGACCAAATCTTGCTAAATGAAAAAAAAAAAATCGCATGGAGTTTTAGCAAAAAATAAAAAGAAAAGAATTATGTGGAGTGGACAATACCCACGAACCTCTTCGTTTTCTGGATAAAGCGTACGATTTTCACAAATAATAGTGTGTATGTGATATCTCTCTGTCAAACCTTCAGGTCAAAGGTCTTGATACTTTGCAGAGAGAGCCAAATGAGATTGACTGATGGTTAGCTTAATTTTATGGGTTCTAGTATATATAAAGAAGCATTTTTTTTAAATTAAAAAAAGAAGAAGAAAATAAGAGCGCTCGAGTGTTGTCATGACCCTCTTGAAACAAGATAACCAATGGAGTTTGCAGCGTTGGCATCCCACGCAACGCCATCAAAAAAATGATATTGTTCTTTTCTAAAGTCAGCTCCATCCTTCCTATTAGAATATTTAAATAATAATTAAATAATAAATCACATATTTATCTAATAATTTAAGTTTTTAGAGTAGTTGATAGTAGTCTTGCATAAATCTCACATGGTATCGAGTTAACAGGTCCTAAGCTGGAATTTTTCAAGCCCATATTTGCCTCTCCAATCGCATATTTATATGCTTTAGGCTAAGGTCAAAGGTTAGCCTACACTTAAGGGAGAGTGTTAGAATATTTTAATAATAATTAAATAATAAAATAAATCTTCATCTAACAAATTAAACTTTTAAAACAATCGCCGGTGGTTCGGCAAAACTCCACATAATATCAAAGTTAGGGAGTCTCGAGTTTGAATCTTCCTAACTTTATGAAGAATTTTAATTTCAACCTCAATTTTTTTATAATAAAGTTATATTTCCTGAAAAGTAGAAACAGAAAATGGGCAGTAGTTCCTAGGGGTGTGCAAAACAGAAAATGGGCAGTAGTTCCTAGGGGTGTGCAAAAGAACCGGGACCCGCCCGGACCGCTCGGAACCGGTGGTTCTTGAGGGAATCGGTCTGGTTCCCGGTTCCATGGGCGGATCCGTCCACCCGGACCAGACCGATTATATTATAAAAACATATTAATTTTTAATATTAAAATAAATTTCGAAATTACAAATTAGCAAATCTAAATTTTAGAGCTCCATCTACTCCCATGGTTTCCACGTTTTAATAAGAATTTAGTAAAGTGTGTAAGCTGCCTTTCAATAACTCAACAAATGGCTCCTTCAAATGATACTTTCGGGACTCACATATGACACTATATTCAAGAATATGTGGAGTACCGGTGGAATTGTTTCTACAAAAAAAAAAATTCAGTAAAGCACATGTTGTAAGAGATTGAGCATTGTTAGAGGATAAAGGAAAAGATGATCTACATATGACAATCATCCAAAATCTTAAACTTAAAGAATATTTTAGATTTCAACTGAAATGATTCAAAATAGGAAAAAAACCTATTTCTCTTTTTTGGTAGTGTTTTCCAATAAAATAAAGAAAAATGGTACCCTTAATTAAGCTGGTTCAATTTAAAGAAAAATATTACTCGATACGAAAATTACTTATGGCGGGATTTGAAAAACGATATTATTATTGGTAAGACCAGTTTCATAGATCCACCCGGGAATCGGACCGGACCGGTGGTCCCGGTTCTCGGGTGGATCCATGCAACAACGGGTGGTTCCCGGTTCTAATCTTTGGAACTGGTTCTTAGCGGGCGGTTCTCGGTTCTAGGTTGGGAACCGCCCACCCGGACCATGCACACCCCTAGTAGTTTCTCAGAGATGATGTTGAAGCGCTAAGCCTTTGTTCGGTGGTCGCGGCTTCACACAAGAAGAATTAGCTTGTCTGAGGTTCCTCTGATATTAACTACTTGTGCTTGATTGGTGCCATGCAAAAGAAATAAAATAAACGGAGCTTCAGCAATCAGTTAAAAAAAATTAGAATCGCATCTAATTGAGGACATGGAAAGAGGCCCTAATTGACGTCGCGGCTATGAGGGGGTTAGTCTTGAAAACTAACAGGTAATGCTCTGCTATTTCACCACTAAATGTGAGGTACATAAGTCATTCAATTGAACTTTACAAATATACAGAGTTCCAATGCCCAATGCAACCCTTTTGCATACGAATTGTTGTACACTCGAGCAAATTCGTATCCTATGGAATAACTCAAGAATAGAAAAACTGGTACAGAAAAGAAATGGAGAAGATTTAATTGACGAGAGGAAGTTTGATTTAATTTAATTACAATGATTGTTCAAGAGTTAGGAAATTACCCTTCAAAATCAACCTGATCTCTCACCACCTATTTATGCACATCGACATATGTAGTTGATGGTGCATTGCTCAAACTATTTGCATTAAGTGTGAATATGTCTATCTACCGCATATTTTGTGGCTGCCTATGGATGCTGATTTTTATATTTCAAGCTAAGCAATCCTAAAATCGCTGCATGTTATTGTTCACTATTCTTAGAATGTTCATTTGTCGTACACTTTGAACGGTAAGAACAACTTGAAAATAGCGATTCCATGTTGTAATTTTAGGAAGTTATTATTAGTTAATAAGCATAAATACATTATCAAAATGACTCTCAAACCAAGTAATGAAAGCTAGCTTGGGGCCACTTGTAACTTCACATGGTGATAACTTTTTGGGTAGGTTCAAGAGCAACTTCTTGTGAACTTCTTCGAGACGATAGAGATCAACTTCTAGAGTTAGTTAAGTGAGTATGCAAATACGGAGATTGCAGTGTGAGATTTTGAGAAGCTTGAGATCAGCTTCGTGCTTTTGGTAGAGTATGATGTGCGATTAGTCCTCAAAACGAGATATTTCTCCAGAAAAGAATCTGCAAGCATCAGCCTCCCTTTCCGCTTAATGGTGTGCTTTCAATTGAGTCGCCATTTTTAAAGAAAAAAAAAACCAGTTTCAGCTTTAAATTTATGAAACCGGATTGGTGTTTTCAAAAGAAAATGAGGAGGAAAGTGGACGGTCCCCTTTAAAGCGAAAGCAGCACCTACCGATCAGTCGAAAGGAGCTTATTCTGCCGCGTCTGCCCCTTGCTGGGTGGTCGGTGCCAGGTGGAGCTTTTTGACTTTTGGGGTTTGCATAATTTACTCTGCAGGTCCTCTCTATCCCAAGAGTTCACCTCCATCGCCCCAGCGTTCTTGATTTTTCCTCGTATCGAGAGCAATCGCAGAGCCAAAAATCACGCCTGTTGTTCTGGGATTCGTTGGTGAATACAGAGCAGAGGATCGGCCGCAATTTGAACTCCATCGAGGCATCACCGTCTGAACTCCGTCCACTAGGCAGACTGTAAGCACGTAATCTACTTGACTTGAAAATTTAAATAATTGCTGAGATATATACATATCTTGACAGAGGTCGAGGCACGAGAAAGAAACTCGCACGCATAAATGTTTGATGTAATTGGTTGTGCTTGTTTGATGGTATTCCTATTTCCGAGTCCCCTTAGGTTGAAGCCCATAATTGTTGGCAGGATCTTAGGAAGAGGAGCTCGGAGGCAATCCTGAGCATGGAAACTGTTGGCGGGGTCCACCTTCATGTGGGGGCCCAGCCAGCATTAAATAAAAAAAACAAAAAGAAAAGAAAAGAACAAAAGAAGTGGAAGTTGGGGTCGTGTGTGCGTCCGAAAAAAAAAAGAGAAGTGAGAAAGAGAAAAGAAAAACTGCCGAAGGGAGAATAGAAGAAAAGAAGAAGGCTTCAACTTTGCGGCTTTGATTCGAAGGCCAAATATTGTCGGAATCGGCTCAAATTTTAGTATGTTGTTCGTGAGACCGAGGGCTACAAGTTGATGGTTTTTGTTCGTCGAGAACCGTCTCCGAATTCTCTAGTTGCGATTAAAGTTTTCTTGTTTCAAACTTGTTTATCTACCTATGTAAAGAGAAGAAGATGATTGTAATGTTGATGTTGATCCTCTAGTGTGTGACTAGAGAAAATACTTTGTGTATTCTGCTATTCTTGGTGATTAGTGGATTTTTTGGGCAGTCCGTGGTTTTTCCCGCATCGGGTTTTCCACTTTAAATCATTGGTGTCGTTTTTACTTTGTCTACTTATCATTTCAGCATTATATTTGCATTTTGTGAGGCTATACATGGCTCGGTGTTCAAGTTAACCAGAATTTGCAGGTCCATTGCAAGCTAAAATGCCTACAAACTTTACATAGCAAGGGATGTGAGTTGCTTTGTAGCTTGCCTGCAGAAATCGATTCTCTACAATCTTTAATAGAGATTATCATGCCTCAGAATTTTCAATCCTTCAAGCTTCCTAAGACATTCGACAACCTCAAATTTTTTGTCGAGTTTTATATTAGATGAGCACCCTGGAATCATCCAACTTCCGAACTCTATTGGAAGGTTACTGAAACTTACACATTTATCTTTACGTGGGTGTGTGGACATAGAGGAGCTTTCATGGTCTGTTGGAGAAATGGAAACATTGGTTAAGTTGGATTTATCACATTAAGGAATAGTTAAACTACTAGATTCCATTGGATATCTAGAGAAACTAGAAGTTATTGGGGTAAGTTATACAGAGACAAAAAAGTTTCCCCATACTATTGGACAGTTGAAGATGCTTGAAGAGTTACATGCTAAGAATTGTCGGCATCTGATGCATGAAAACCTGGAAAAAATAAGGAATTTATCCCATTTGAGGATACTAGACTTATCGTATACTCTTTTATCTAGATTCCCTTCAGCGCTGAGTTGTCTTCCTCGTCTCCATGCACTTGAATTTGGTTCAAGTCACCTTCAAGAAAAAACTTGATTTTCTCTTAAGTTTGACTCGCTTTCACATGCAAGCACATCACTTCCCGTCTATTCTTGACCTTTCAGGCTCCTCAGTTTAGATTATCTAGAATTTTATAGATTAACTGCTTCAACAGAGGAACCTGGCCCAACTTGGACGAGCAATGTGCCAGAAGAGCATCTGATCCATCCGCTTCCATCTAGTTTGTCAACCTTGAAATTTAGGGGCATCAGTCCACTGCCACCCTTTTCCAAGTTACAAAAATTGGCGGATCTGTGTGTCATTGAATATCAAATGTCAAGCTTCTCTGTCTCCCCAGACCTAATACATTTGACGAAATTGAAACTAAGTGAATGCAAATCGCTCGTGAAAATTGCTGATTTGTCACTCTTGAAAAGTCTACGGTGCTTGGATATGAATAGATTAGAAAGTTTGGTTGAGATTCAAGGTTTGTCGGAACTGGAATCCTTGCGGTACTTCTATATTTCCTATTGTTATAGGATAGAAAGGTTACCCAACTTATCAAAGTTAGATAAGTTACAGCAGATTGAGATAGAAGATTGTCCAAGGGTAAGAGCCATCGAAGGTCTCAAGGGCTTAGAAAGCTTGGAGTTGGACAATCAGGACTACAATGTTCTGGAAAGATGCTGGATGGCAAGACATGGACCTGGCTTTCCCGCAGTGTCGCTTAGTACAAGGCGTTCCTGACTTTTAGGCCACCGGACACTTACTATAACATCGTCAATTTCCTTCATGAGAACCTGGTGGGCAGTGCAATTCCTCTTTTTGCAAACAATGTTCAATTGAGATATGGTGATGTAACTGTTGAGAGGCTTCTGCCAGTGGTCGACCACTGACATATTTACATACCTATCTTATCTAAAAGCTATGCTTCTAGTAAGTGACAGACCGTGGACTAGGCCACATGGAAAATTACACATCAAATACAAATGGGAAAAAGAGAATTTGACCCATTTTCTACAATGTGGAGATTGATGATGATAAGCTTCAAACTGATTTATACATAATGCCCTGGATCAGCACGGGTGGAAATTTGGCAATAAAGTGGAGGAATGGGAAGTGGCTGTGGATATCTGAGGGTTCGACCTTAAAATTAACAAGTAATGCCGCTATTTTGACCTAATTATGAGGTAATTTGTCATTCAATTGAACTTTACCACCGTAGACTTTCAAAGTCACGGCAATGCAAACTTTTGTTTAAAAATATTTAAGAACGCTCAAGTTGATTCTTCTGCTATGTTAGGAAGAGTTTTTTAGGGGGGTGAAGAAATCTGAGGTAAAGAAAAGATATTCTTTGTGCTCGCTGGAAGTAAAATACATTAGAGGAAAGAAATTTCACTTGTTTGAAATGTTCGTTAATTGTCTATTATGGCTCATTAGCACTATTGGTAATTATTTTTCTAATTTAACTTAAGAAAAAATAAACAAGGCATTCATATTCCTTCAAATCAATCTTATCTTTGTAGTATTACTTTTGGGTTTCTTGAGGGTTTTAGATTCTCATTATTTTCATCTGAAGTCATTCTTTTGTTGTTGCTTATACTACCCCAGTAGTTTTATTTATGTTAGGTTTCTATATTTTTTCCATCAATAAAAAGATTAAATAATAGTGGCAAACTTCATTTTATGTACCTCAGCTTATTGTCTATTTGAATTTGAAATGAGGGTAGAATATGCATCAAATAAAGAAACTTAAGGTGAAAATGCACTGCATAACTTTAAAAGTTATGTACAGGACACATGCTAATGGAAAAAATTGATTGGATTAACGGTCGTAACAAAAAAAGACTTTTAAATCCTGTGTCTCAAGGGTGTTCTACAAGTTTGAATGTGACGACAAAGAAAATGTCCAATAGGAGAGCCTCTTTTCATTATGTATAGAATAGGTAAAGATGATAATACAACATTGCCAATTAATTTGTTTTTGTTGGAATATCTCTGAAAATAGCTTGTAATAATGATCTCGGGTTTCTCGAGATTTCATTTCGAACCAGAACATGTAATTTCAAAAGATTCATGAAAGTTACTTATTTATTTCACTACATGGCCCCCGCCCTAGATATGTCCACAGAAGTAAATTCATATAGTCCATTGTGTGGGGAAACAAAGTTGCAAAACGGTACCATGAAACACCATAAGGTTTTATCTTCTGTCGTGTATGAGTTAAAAGATACTCGGCTCATGTTTTATTATTATTATTATTTGGTTCTCTTCTATCGTGTATGAGTTAAAGGATACTCGGCTCATGTTTGTTTGAGACATTGAATCAACGATTAGGTTGTCATTTTGCATTACTTGGTTTTCCATGGACCAATATGAACTTTTTTCTCTCTCTAAGCATTGTTGCAGCCCAGCAGAAGGGGTTTAATTGATTATTGCAGAGAGCATTAATCATCTGATGGATGTCAGTCCCAAAATTTGACTGAAGTTTAGCTGAAGCTCAGTGATAGCTGATACCTGCCGTAAGGAAACTGTTTCTCTAGCCTTTGTTAGGTTCATTGACGAAGAAAAAAGAAATGGTGTTCTGTCAATCCATTCCACGAAATGACGTCTCTAGAACTGCATTTATTTTCTAATTGTGGAGGTACTAGAAACTTCATTTTAAAATGAAGATGGATTAGGAATCTTATGCTTGGTAAGTTGTTGGAAGATTAGAATGGAATATTGGTCAACCTACCTGATTCAATTGGAATTTTAAAGAAATTGAAAGTAATTAGACCAAACTCTTCAGTAATGAGAAAGTTACGTGGTTAGTATACAAGTTGGACGGATGAAATTTCTTGAAAATTTCCTGATTTCTCAAATTTTGCTTGGAACTCGTGTCCAATTTGCTATCTTAGAGTTCACGTTCAGTCGTGAGCATCAAGTTATCTTGAATAGGATTTTGAATGTTTGTTCATCAAAGAACTAATGACAAATGATTATTGCATAGATTTTGGATCATCTGATGGATGTCAGTCCTAGACTTTGACTATAGTTTAGCTAAAGATCAGTGACAGCTGATACCTTTGTACGGAAATTGTTTCTCAAGCCTTTGTTTGGTTCATTGACAAAGAGAAGAGAAATGGTGTTCCATCAATCCACTCCACGAAATGATGTTCTCTAGGATTGCATTTGTTTTCTAATTGTGGAGGAATAAGAAATTTCATTTTAAATGAAGATGGATTAAGATTCTTATGATTGGTACGTTGTTTGGAAGATTTGAATGAAATTCAAGTAACTTGTTCATGTGTCAAGTCTAGAAAATTGTTGAACTTTTGCACTCTACCGGGAGGTTAGTGAAGAATGCAGGTTTGTCATTAAGGGGGGTGCTAGGAGATAGAGGAGCCTCCGCACTCTCCTGAAGGGCTTAAAGCTTACACAACTGTGTTGATGTGGGTGTTGTGATAAAGGAGCTTCCATATCCTTGTGAAAAATAAACTTGTTGGTTTAGTTGGACTTGAAATGTTAAAAATGGTCAATCTACCATATTCAGTTGGAAATTTGAAGAAGTTGACAGTAACTAGAATGAACTCTTTAGTAATATGAAAGTTATGTGAGTGATATATAAGTCTGACAGGTAAAATTTCCAGTGAAATTTCCTAATTTCTCAAGATTTTGCAAGGAACTCGTGTCCAATTTGCTTATCTCATAATTCAAGTTCTATAGCAACCAACATATTAATTTGAATAGATCCATGGATTTTAATTATTTGTTCATCAAAGAGCTAATGGCAAATGATCCCTTCAAGCAGATCCTTATAGTTCATCGCAGCTAGAGGCATTGAGTGGGGGAAAATAGACCATAAGTTCTTGTTTTTTTTTTTTTTTTTTTTTGATCTCTTCTTTGGTGTATGAGTTAAAATGATCTTCGGGTTATGTTTCTTCGAGTCACTAATGTGAACTTTTCATTCTTTGTGTGTTGCCGCAATCCTAAAGAAGTGATCGAATTGACTATCGAGAGGTTTTGAGACATCTAATGGATGTCAACGCCAGATTTTGACATAAGTTTAATTCAAGATGGGTGATAGTCGATACACGTTGTAAGACTGCATAATTTTGGGAGAACACAGATGAGCACAGGATCTCTTCTAGAAAGTTATCTAACTTTCCTAGCACAAATATCTTGAGAAATTTCAACATAAATTTTATGGACGTTTACTGAACTTTAGCGTACTTGCTATCGAGCCATTGAATTTTGATTTCTTTCATTAAGAGTAGGAAACTTTACCATTTTTTTTTTTTATCTAATGATGCATTTTGGTTGGATTCCACATAAATTGGAAATCTTCCATTAAAATGCTGATATGGTGAAATTGTGACTAATTTTTCGGATGCCATGCCGCTACACATGTTCACCCATCGCTATCATGTGTCCACCACATTAATACATCGTCGGAAAAGTGATCGTTGTGGTTATAAAGTACATGGATTGTAAAAGAAAAAAAAAAGGATGGTACAATGCTATGAGTGGTAGAATAATTACAAAATCTACCAAAATTCAGTGTCACATATAGATATTAAAAGTATTTGCATTATTAGTATTAAAATTTACAAAAAAAAAGAAAAAAATAAATTATCTCGGCTCCTTTTTCTTTTTCTTTTCTTTTCCCCACGCGGGCCGGCCCACGCTCAGGTCTTCTTGTTTCCTCAAGTCGCGCAACAGCGACATACAGAAGCATATCAGCAGGAACAGAAGCAGAGCAGGCCGCGGCACAATCCTAGGGTCAGGGATCAGTTGGACATGGCAGGCTGGCGGCGGCAGAAGCCATGTGCGCCCGCCTGTAGTCTTTGAAGAGAAAGAAAATCAGCCAAAAGGGTTTCGGGGAAGAGCTTGAGAAATGGAGAGAGGAGAGCTTTTTTTATTTATTTTTTATTTTTATTTTTATAACAAGGGCGACTGAGAGAGAGTGAGGGCTCCGAAACTCTCGGCCACGCGCGGACCCATCCGACGACCTCTCCCGGCGCCGAACAAATAAGCCTCGGCTCTGCTATTGTCCTGTTTTGACTGTGCCATGCCGGAGCTCCTGGCCATCTGGTTCACGCGATCTCTGGCCCCGTCAGTCCTATGATCTGTTGTCATTAGTATCTGCCTGTCTTCCGTCGAGAACCCAGCGCGGGGTTGTGTCCCGTTCTAGTCGAAAACTCCATTACCAGTGTCGCATGTCACCTGTTTGTGAAAATGCCTTAACTAGATCCGCAAACTTTTTCTTGAGTTCGATTTGCTTCGGGAAACATAGGTCTTTTCGCGCATCCTTTGTTTGCGTCGTGACGGGTTCGTGGAGGGGTAACGTTTACAGGGGCTGGGAGTCGGCTTGGCCGAGGACAACTCCGTGTCGCTCGGACTTCGACTAATGGAGGAGTCGGGGTCAGTCACGGTTTGGTCTGAGTCAGGTCTGTCGAGCACAAATCGCTCATGAAGACTTTCCAATAGCCGATGGTGGTCGTTGGAGGATCGAGTGATTCTTGATTTAATATAGGATAGTTGGCGTTTTGTTGTTTTGGGTTTAATGGGCGCCGTTGGTTTCGGGGCATGCTGGAGAAGACGTGACGGAGCAAGCGTGGAAGGCGATAGGGGCGTAATGGATTTTAGTGCAGGTGGGCGTGGTTCTAATTATAATTGGGTTGGTGTTTCCGGGCTTGGATTGACTCACTGAAAGAGGGCTTCAGTAACGACTTGGTGTTGCTTTAGGAAGAGAGTGGGCTTGTGAAGTTTTAATTAAAATAGGCCCAATGGTAAGCCCATTTGAAGCATGTCCTTTTATAACCCAAACCTGACCTTAGTTTGGACACGGGCCGTAAATTAGGCCCGCGACTTCACGGCCCAGTACATCAGGCCCAGTCCGTTTGAGGGCCTGGCAACCCGGGCCGGATACCGGATCCGGTATCCGATCCGGGTCCTTATTTCCAGATTAAAAAATCAAAATCTTTTTTAAAAAAAATTAAAAAAATCCAAAATATATATATTTTTTAAAATTAGGAAAAATCTTTAAAATTATTTTTGAGTATTTTTTTCTTAAAATTTGTAAAAATCTCTGATAAAAAAAATTGTACTCAAATTGAATAAGCTTTAAAATTTTTTATAATAGGGTTTAAATATTATTTTTTTTAAGATGAATGCTCTTGATTGTGCATTTTAAATATGTTGGTTATGTTTCCCTTTAGTCTAGTTAGAGATGGCATTTGTCTTATTTTTTAGTATTGGATTATTGTTTTTCTTGTAATTTATCTAATGCTTTATTTATTTGCTAATTGTTATTTTAATAATTATGCATTTATATGATCACCTCACACGTTAGAATCAATCCAAATTACCTGACAAACATTTTGAAATGAATAATATTAGGTGACGAAATGGCATTAATTGTAACTAAGTTCCCAGCCAAATGGAGCTTAAATGTTATGTTAATCATATGAATGAAAATATTAAGTCAACTTGGGAGAAGGTGTGCGCTAGGGTTGGTTCCCTATTGGAGAAATTGTTTACCAGCTCATATGCTTCCTTTCTTTATAGCTCTTCAAGAGTTTAAAGTTTTACGAACTCAATAATCTTGAGTCTCTATTGGCAAAGAAATCTAGATGTAGAAGCGCTAAGCCTAACTTTAGGTGGCTGTAGCTGCAACTTTACACCCAAAGAGTTTGTTGCTCTACCAAATCTAAGGTTCCTTTGAGTGAAAGAGTTTGATTTTTGTGACGACTTTGAGAATCTTCTTTCAGAGCTAAGATGGCTTTTTTGGCAAACATGGAAAACGACTTTCCACTCTAACAACTTTCATTTTAGTAATTTGCTCATGCTTGACCTTTCGGATAGCAATATTCGAGATGGGCGGGGTGGGTGGAGCCAAATGAAGTTATGATCTGTCTTATTGTATATACTTCTTTATGGTCATTACCTCATTCGTGATGATAGAAGCAATATATATGCACTTTACTTCTTTGTATCATTACCTCATACAATTGACCTAATGGTTGGCTGCACTCCTCGTTTCATTTGAGTGTAGAACATATTTTGCATGAGTAAATCCTAAGTCTTTTTATGTCAAAGGCAAACACAATTATGTCCCACAAAAAAAATGCTTCATGTGGATTTTAACCTTGGGTTTTTAGCTCTGAAACTTGCTTAGGCTTTGAAAATGGTGTAGTCAAATAAAAGTAGTATATTCCAATAAATTTAAGTGCCATTTTGCTATAGTATGCGTCAGAATATGATTTGAAAGACGTAAAGTTTGAGTCGAGTACTATAAAAGTCAATTGTAATCAAGTTTGAGATCGGTAACATTTAACTTGAACCAGGTAAATGATCACAAGTTTATTTGGAAAAGCTACATTGATTATTTGAATTAAGGCGAGATTGAGCTTCATAATACTTTATTCAAGCGGCTCACTAGCCTAATTTAATAGCTATTTCAAATAGCTAATTAATAGCCTAATTTATGTTAATGAACTGTAAACAAAATAAATTCCATGACTTTTACTCTTCTATTTTACCTGGGTTAATGAACGAACGCTCAAACTTTACATTGAATCAAATCAGGTCTCATACAAATCTGTAGTTCACTTCGGGGTTGAGAACAAAGCTGATGGAGCTCCTTCTCCATTTCTAACGTAATGTATTTCTTCTTTAAACTTTTATTTCTACAGTGTTTAACTCACATTGCTCCATTCAAGGATATTGGACTTATCAGGAACTTGTGTCTCTACATTGCCTGAGGTGATAGGCCTTCTAACTCATCTCCAAACCCTTCGATTCGGTTCATGGAACCTTCGAGAAGTGACATCTCTCCCATCAAGTTTGACACACCTTCAGCTTCAAGCTCGTGACTTCTCGTTTCTGCCTAACCTCTCAAGCCTCGTCAAATTAGAATATCTGGAATTAATTAGATCAGCCGGGGAACCTTACTCAACTCCGATGAAAAAGCAATTCATCCATCAGCTTCCATCTCGTTTGTCAGCCTTGAAACTCCAGGGTTGTCCACTGCCAAACTTTTCCAAGTTAAAGAATTTATCCAATCTGTGTGTCATTAGATGCCCTATTTCAAGCTTACCTGTCTCTCAAGACCTAATACATTTGAGGGAACTGGAAATAAGTAGATCGGAATCCCTCGTAGAAATACCTGATCTGTCACTCTTGAATAGTGTACAGCGCTCGCATCTGAACAGCTTGAAAACTCTAGTTCAGATTCGAGGTTTGTCGGAACTGGAATCCTTGATGCACCTCCGTCTTTCCAGATGTCCTTTAGTAAAAGAATTACCCAACTTATTAATGTTGGATAAAATGCAACATATTGAGCTCGAAGATTGTGAGAATTTAAAAGGCATCGAGGGCATAGAAAGCTGGGAGTGGGATGGTCATGGTTGCACTGTCCTGGAAAGATTAATGGATGTGTCAAGGACCTGGCTTTGCCACAGAAAACCAACATCTGATGTGTTCCTGAGTTGTAGGGGACCAGACACTCGTAATAGCATAATTCCTTTCCTTTTGAATGGCCTGATCCGTGATCAAATTTCCTTTCGTTGGGATGACGTACAATTGCAAAGACAAAACCATCATGAAAATTTGCTGCAAAAAATGGACCATTGTCACACCTACATACCCATCTTTTCTAAGAACTATGCTTCAAGTCCGTGGTGTCTTCATGAAGTTGCGTACATGATAGATTGCACGTCAAAGTCAAAAGGTGAAAAGATAGTCCTCCCCATTCTCTATGACGTGGACATTAAGGATGTTAAGCTCGAAAGCCCGTTATATAGACACGCCCTAGACAGGCACAGAGATGAAAGATACGCCGGCGAAGTGGAGGCTTGGGAACGGGCTCTTAAAGAGATCCCGCGGGCCAAGGTGTTCGATCTGAAAACTGACTGGTAAGGCTTATATTCGGACTAATTGCTTTTTACCCTCAAAATTATGAGACATCAGTGATTCAGTTTACTTTACCAACATTGGTTTTCGCATAGAAGAAATGGCATGCAATAGGAATGACGAAGATTTTGATGAAGGGAGAGAAGCGTGATATAAGTTTTAGGAAATGCATATAAATTGGAGAAAAGTTGATTAAATGTTGGAATCTATAAAAGATTTATGAAATAAAGTATCAGCTTTGTTGACCATTGGAAACCAATTTCTCCATTCTTGAACGGTGCCCACTTATTGTTCTTTGTTATAGAGTGTCTATGCCAGGGCAAAATTTTTGAATGGAAGGTTGAGTAGGATGTGTTTGAGTCCACTCTATATTTGAGAGAAAAAGCATTAAAGGAGATGTGAGATCCCTTTTTTTTCTTTAACAGTATCCATAACATATCAGAAAAGATACCACAGAAAGCGTTGACTATGGAATTAATAAGGTACCATTTTCATTATAACTCATGGAAATTTGAATTGAAATGAAATTGATGACACTAATAACGATATATAGATGTAGTGACCATAATATCCAATTGTTTCGAACGAATAAACATTTCCTAGATTGTCTGGCTACTGTATCATTTGGGGAAATGAGTTAGTAGAAAATACTTTTATACAAAAATCTATATTTATATATGTTTATTGATGATAAAAAAAAATTGTTGGCTCATTTTCCTAAACAATACAAACAATGGAAAATGAAGAAATATTCTTTGATTGCTGATTTACCGGAAAGCAAGCGGAATGTAAGAAGAACAATAATGTGATCTAAGCATGTAACTTTGCGGAACAATAGACAACACTCTTGTAAGTCAACAAGGTTAACTTGAAAAAAATTCAACGATGCTGGAACAAAGGGAATCGATATATGCACAGAAATTCAAATATTTTAAGATCTTTAATTTAAAATAAAAAAGGAATCTTAAAATTCTCATATCACGAGTGTTCTACTAGTTTAAATATTAAAAGAAGAAATTGCCCCAAGAATTGGAGAACCGCTTTTTATTATACGTAGCAAAGATAAATAGGTTTATTTACTTTATACATAAAAAAATAAAAGAGATTAATATTGTTTCTGCTCGAACATCACTAAAATACAGCTTGTAAGAATATGCCTAGTTTCTCTAGATTTTATTTGGAAATTTTGAACCAGCATCTTATTTGCTTGTCACGGAATTCAAGTTCCATATTATTTCAGATTACATAAATGTTAGACGTTAAATGATATCCTCAAGTCTGGTAGGTGGACCCAATTTCATTCATTTTATCAAGAATAGCTACTTCGCACCGGTGCCTGAAATTCTAGAGCATCTCAATTTCTTGAAACCGAGCAATATCTGATGAAATTTGGTATAGCTGTGGATCAACTGATGCTTATACTAAATTCCACCAGTTGGAGTTACGAAGTTTTTAAGTTATTTCACCAAATGGCCGTACATATATGTTCACAGAAGTAGATCCTCTGGTTTAACATATCCGGGGGGAACCATGTGGCGAAACAGAATTGCTTAGCGGTACACCATAAAAAATCTTCACTTTTTGTTTTTGTTTTTGTTTTTCATTCTCTCTTCCTTTCTGCATGAGTCAAAAGGTCTCAGGGTTACATTTGTTGGAGGCATTGAATCAGCAATTTGGTTGTCATTTTGTTATCACCGTGTCTTCAGCTGGAACAAATTTTCTTTCTTTGTGCATAACTGCAGCCTTGAAGATGTAGTTGATTTGGTTATTGAGGAGGTTTTGGGTCATCGGATGAAAGTCAACCCAAAAGCGTTGACTGAAGTTTAGGTCAAGATCGGTGACAGCTCGTAGACGCTGCAAGGATATTGTTATAGAAGTTTTCGTTTGGTTCATTGATAACTCTATAAAAATAGAATTATTTTACCTATTTTAGGCAACAATTAATGCAATATCTATGAGAAAATATTTGGATTTCCTTCTGATTATTTGAATTTTCCTGATTTATGCAGAATAATGATATATGGAGAAGATAAGGAAAAAATGGCAAAACTCAGGAATTTGAATCAAGCAGTAATGAGAGATAGATATCAAATCAAAATCCTTTGATTTACTCCCTGATTTTGTGCGCAATTGCTTGGAGATAAGGATCTTGGATATATCCTATAAATAGGAGAGCCAAAGAGAGCAGCTAAGTTTTTAGCGAGTTTTTGCTGCTAGATTGTTTTTCATTATTCTGAGAGTTTTTCAAATATTTTTTCAAGTATTTTGAAGAGAAGATAGAAGTGGTGACAGAATTCTTGTTCTTTGATTCAAGATGCTGAGTTTGATTTATATTTTTATTTATTCATCTACTATGTTCTAATTTTCTTTTGTTAGAGCTACGATGTAGCCTAACCATGATGATGTGAATCTCATGATTTTTATGGTTTGCAATTGATTTCATTCATGTGAGTTATATATTATTGTGCATAATGCTTTTGAGTGACTGGCCACCACTTGAATGATCTGATGTGCATGTTTGAGACGAGAAGTGATAATATGCAATTGCTCATTATAATATATAACCATGAATTAAACGTGGATAAAAATATACCGCGTTATTTGTGTAGCTTTCAGTGATAAGGTGATCCAAAAGACTCATTGTAAACCGGGAATATTCATAGTTTTTAATGCACTTATGTTTATTTTAATTCACATAGAGATATAGTGGATTAATAAACTGAGTAGGTTTACTATACCTAGAGATAGGATAGTAAATAGATTAGGAAATTCCGCTATCATATATTTGATATCGTTCTTGTACTCATAACAATCTGAAATTCATATCAAGTGGTTATGGTAAAATCGGATGCTCTAACATATTTATCTGATTGATTTACTGCATTTAGTCTTTAAATTTTGCTTTTAATTTATTATCAATTATATTTTGATCTGTTAGATAGATTTTAGAATTAATCTATTTTAGTATTTAATTAGTTTATTAATCATCGATCTCCGTGGGATGATATTCTTTCTCATCATTATATTACTTGTTCGACACGTTCACTTGCGTGTGGAATTTTACGAACATTCATTGTCCAAGAAAAAGCAAATGGATTTCTATTACAAGTGATAAAGTCCTGTAGAACTGAGTTCTTTTTCTAATGTTTGGAGGCTGTCTAGAGATTTCGTGTCGAGATTAAATTAGATTATGATTCTAATGCTTGGTACATTTTTAAAGATTAGAATGAAATTACACTAACTTGTTCATGTGTAAGATCTAAAAAATCATCGAACTTCCGAACCCTTGAGAAAAGAGATTAGCTGGCTGTGTCGGACTTGAAAATGGTTAACGAAAGGAAACTACAATGTACTCCTCAAATAATCAGGAAGTTCGGTGATGCTGTTGGATAGCTGGAGATGCTTGAGGAGTTACATGCAGCTAATAAGGATCTTGGACTTATCATGCTAAAAACACATTGAATCCATACTTTTAATTGGAGAGTGAGTCACGGATATGCTTCTCCTTGTGTGGCATTTCTTTTTTAAATGTTGAGTCTTCAAATCTCTTCGCATTTAGCCTCGCTTAATTAAGAATAGATCTAGTATTCGATTGTGTTAACAAAAACTCGGTTTGGGCCACAACTTAACTTTCCTCCCATGAATTCCAAGTTCGATCAGCTCAGGGTTTTGCATTCTCTGCACACCACAAAACAAGAAGTCTCCTGGCGTGGAATTTTCGGAATTTCCTCCAAGCTTTAGAGTGAGGAATGAAATTAGCAAAATAATGGCTAATATATGCATCATAGCTCAAATGGTTGTTTTTTAGGCTATTTATATTAACTCTGATTAAACCTGAGGTTCCCTAATTTTCGAAGATGTCGGGGGATGATCTCTCTCGAAGGGTGCGACTTCTGGCTCTTTGCCCACGTTTCGCCCTTCTATGCTGAAATATAGGAGGCATGGTTGTTCTGGTTCTTCAGACCTCGCTTCCACTTCCTTCTGAATTCTTCATCTTATTCCCGTCCGGTCGGAATTGAACCTTCGGTTTATGAACCCGCCTGCCTCACTTAATGACTTTCTAATTGGCCACATCAATGGTTTCATTTTTTTTTTTTTACTGTTGTTCGGTTTTATGCAAAATTGGTGTTATCAAGGTAGTCAAGGCGATTTTGAACTTTTTTTTTTTTTTTTTTTGTCAAATCTTGGCGAAATATTACTGACATGCACGCCTTAGCGTGGGCGGGAGAGAGAATTCCTTTTGATTTTATGTCAACGTTTCCTATTTGGTAGTATGGTATATACTAGACAAGATCAATTAATTCATTAGTTAGATACCATCGAATGACCATGAGTAAGGAAATGGATGACCACGAATGTGGAGAAGAAATTCTACCTAAGGCATGGCATTGAATAAACCTAGAAAAAATAGGAAAGATGATTCAGAAGTGGCTTTGGTTTTTCTTTCTCTCATTGGAACTTGACCAAGCAGCCCAGCAACCGCATTACGACGGTCGATATGGTCACCAATCCAATGGCAATTCTTGCTCTCGCTGTCCTCTCTCCAGCTGTTTTAGTCATACAATCTCAAGTTCCGGTTATCTTGATCGTTGATAATGTTGCATCAAGATCACCATTGGCCCTGATGTCAACCATCAACAACCGCCACAACTGGCCAGGAGCACCGCGATGACCACCGGCGGTTTTTCCCCCACTAATCTCTCTATCATTTTCTTTAGCCCAGTCCTACTCTTAAATAGGCCGAACGCCGGGTCCAAAATATGCAATTCACAAGCCTATGGTTATTTTCACCTGGGCCTCCATTGCAACGCCGTTTTCGTGTAAAAAAAAACAGAGACAGTTTTTATGTCGAAGAATGTTCGACAAACGACCTATGTGACGTTGGCCTTTGAAATAGTTTGATGCCCCTCCAACTAGGGGTGAGCGGTTCCAGGTTCCAGTTCGGTTCCGTCTAAAACCTGAAACCTACCATCGGGTACAGGTTCCTCATTTTTTGGAACCTGGAACCTACCCTGTCACAGGTTCCAGGGTCGGTTCCAGATCCCAACAGGTTCTTATTTTATTTTATTTTTATTTTTTTTCATTTTTAGATATGAACTATAACGTACGTGCATACTCTACGGTAACTTCCCACATCTTAACAAACATACCAGTGCCAAGAATCTTGACATACATAATCAAAACCAATAAGAAGTTTGATGAAGCTTTAGAATGTCATTCTGGACCGACCAGATACTTTGATGAGCACCAAATAAAAAGATCAACTACTTTTGACAAATAACTGTGCCAAACCACTAAAAAATTCAATCATGCCGTTACCAATTTTTTGTGCATAATGATGATTGTGTCTTTATAGAGTATTGTCTATCAAAAACAGATCTTTTTTGAGTATTGAGACCAACTTGAACATTTCGGTATATCCCACACAGCTATGGATGAGGACTTACACTCTGGTTGACATAGCTCTTTATTATTCTCATGGTGGACATTCATTGCAAGCATCCATGCACCAATTGTGACGTCCTCATTGCTAAACATCCGGACACTATCATTCAAACAGAATAAACATCTGATAAAATTACTAATTGAGAGAAGTGTTGACTCACTTGATTGCATTGTCCTTTCATAACTCGGGTTAAATCACATAAAGAATAGTCTACATTTGCAAGATTTCATCACGATACAAACCGTAGATCAGCAAAAGATATGACTGGTCCAGCATTCAATGGCAAATGTAAATTATTAGGCTTTTTGATGAACTAAAACAAAGTGTTGAAGTTGTGCAAGTGCTTGAGCATTGCATTAGACTCAATCGACTTCTCAACAATGAATTAGACATGGAAGGTTCAAAGCAATATACACAACAATAAATTAAGTCTCATGCCACTAGCCAAGTCCGACTATATGAATTCATTTAGACCATTGTGCCAAATTATGTATCAAGTCTTCTATAAGGTCTAAATGCTCCACATCTCACCTTAATTTGCATGTAATTATATAAGATACGCTATTTTAATAAATGTATAACTCTTTAAGCAAAGGAATTGTATTTGGGGCTCCTTTTGGACCCCTAACCGGTTCCAAAACCGTTCCGAAGCCACTTCCGGTTCCGGTTTCGAAATCGGTTCCGATTCCGGTTCCAAAACCGGTTCTAGTTTCGGCTGGAACCGGAACCGGAATTGCCGGTTCTCAGAAAAAAGGAACCGAGAACCGGAACAGGTCTTTTAAGAACCGGGAACCGAACTGGAACCTCCGGTTCCCGGTTCTACCCGGGAACCGCGCTCACCCCTACCTTCGACGCCATTGAAATCTCATCACATTTATTGCTTGGAGAAACACGATGAACAATATACAATAAGGTTAACCTCTTAAATTACAAGTCAACTATTGGGGTTTGCCCTAGTCGCCACCATTTTCATTTGAGAAGGAGGAGGTGGGGGTTAGAGTATGAACGATTTAGTTTCAGATGTGGATTTTGACTTTCACGCCTTACGAAAAGGCAGGACAAATTTTTGAGAATGAAAGTTAAAATAAGAGTATAATAGGACAAAAAAATAAAATAATTACGAGCCAAATTTGCTGTCATCTTTGTTAAGTCAACTCTTTTATTTTCCCCTTTAATAAAACTTTTAAGAATGGATTTTATTGAGAGAGAAGCAACATCATAATGGGGAAGCACAAAACAATGTCCGACGACTTCACAAGACCCAAAAGGAACGTGGGGATGGGGTGTGGAAACGAAGAAATAGAAACTCATCTCTGGCCAACCCTCGTTACAAAATTCACTGCCATTGCTCTGATTATTCTACGGACGCCTTGTATTATTCGTTAGGAATCTTCTTGGCAGATACACCATTGAGAAAAGCAATTATCAAGATTATTGCATATATATCCCTTAAAATACTTTATGTTTTCAAGATCTATAAGGCCTTATTAAATATTTTTAGAAAAATGATTGGATTCCCGTATAGATAGATGTCAACATACATAACAACCCTGTTATTCCATATATATGTCATACGTTTAACATTAACGTAAAAATAATTCTCATTATGCGTTCGTCCAAATGCACTATTGAGAAAACAATTATCAAGCGTATCGCATTGGGAAATGAAAATAGTTGGTGGATTTAGACTTGAAATGATTAAATATGATTAATCTATTCTTTTTTGTATGATCATATTCTATATCTATTTACAAGCCATGACGTGTGTTATGTGTTGTACACAGATTGCAAAACCCTACTTCCTCATTCATGTGAATCCATCATAGCTCTCGAGAAGGTGGGGCATCAAACTCCCTACCTCTCCTTCCCAAGTGGGAAGGATAGCCACTTAGTCAATCTACTTGATACACTTGGCCACTTGGTCGATTCCTCATTAATGTGAAAGTTAGGTGATGCTATGGACAGCTGGAGATGCTCAAGCAGAGAAGTCGCATGCGGTGCATATGGGTCTTGACGGAGGCCCTGTATTTAAATACCAATCATTGTATATTTGCATCATGTAAAAGATAATTGAGGTTGACTATCTAAATTCACGACTTGGTCTCCTAGGCCAAGCCTCACGCCTCCCTCGGGTGGTCACTAGCTTGCTGCTAGAGCTTTGCCTAAACCTGCATTCATCTAAATCCATTACCAACGTTGTTAGGTTGTTTTTCATGTTTTGTATACACTCACTCCGTGTGTGCTTTTTTTTTTTTTTGCTAATGACGATGAGAAAGAACAATCTCCGCAAACACAAACGCTAAATGGAAAATTAATATATGAATGGTAATTATTAACACTCCTTCGATATGATCGTTTTTTGCTATAAAGGCCCTGTATTTAAATACCAATCATTGTATAGTTGCATCATGTAAAAGATAATTGAGGTTGACTACCTAAATTCACGACTTGGTCTCCTAGGCCATGCCTCACGCCTCCCTCGGGTGGTCACTAGCTTGCTGCTAGAGCTTTGCCTAAACCTGCATTCATCTAAATCCATTTCCAACGTTGTTAGGTTGTTTTTCATGTTCTGTATACACTCACTCCGTGTGTGCTTTTTTTTTTTTTTTTTTTTTTTTTTTTGCTAGTGCCGATGAGAAAGAACAATCTTCGCAAACACAAACGCTAAATGGAAAATTAATATATGAATGGTAATTATTAACACTCCTTCGATATGATCGTTTTCGCTATAAAAGCCCTGTATTTAAATACCAATCATTGTCTATTTGCATCATGTAAAAGATAATTGAGGTTGACTACCTAAATTCACGACTTGGTCTCCTAGGCCAAGCCTCACGCCTCCCTCGGGTGGTCACTAGCTTGCTGCTAGAGCTTTGCCTAAACCTGCATTCATCTAAATCCATTCCCAACGTTGTTAGGTCGTTTTTCATGTTCTGTATACACTCACTCCGTGTGTGCTTTTTTTTTTTTTTTTTGCTAGTGACATTGAGAAAGAACAATCTCCGCAAACACAAACGCTAAATGGAAAATTAATATATGAATGGTAATTATTAACACTCCTTCGATATGATCGTTTTCGCTATAAAAGCCCACACAACTACGATTGAACCGGTAATATTTTGATAGAAACCAAATGACAAATCAACATTTCTTATCATACATCTTAATCTCTTCTTAATCTCATCACAGCGATTCTATATCTATCATTCAAAATAAAGAGTGGATATCGTCCTAAATTTTGAACAATCTTTAACAAATGTACTTTGTGACGTTTGACCTTTGAAATAATTTGGTGCCCCTTTGATGCCATTAAAATTCAGTTACATTGATTACTCGAAAAATTTCATGAGATAGCTATTTCTTGCCCCATGGACAATTCAAATTAAAATCGCCAGAAACACCGTGAATTGCGAGCCGAATTAGCTGCCGTCTTTGTTCTTCAAATCCTTTATTTACCCCTTTAAGAAACGATTTTATTGGGAAAGAAGCAACACTTTGGGAAGCACAAGACTAGGTCCGATGACTTCGTAAGACCCCGAAACACGTGGGGATGGTGGGGGAAACCGAAGAAATAGGCTGTCACTTCCGGTCGAATATCATTACTAAGTTCACCACCAATAATATGTCACGTTTAGAATTTTCTTCGCAGATACACCAATAGGGAAACATTTATCAAGCTTAAAGGTTTGTAAGGCCTTATTAAATACATTTAACCAGAGATTAATCAAGACGAGATATCAAATACGTTATATATGGTCAAATAGAAATTGTAACTTTAACTCATTGGTAATCTCCAAAATAAGTTTTGATAAATTATTGAAATAGTTGGTACTTTGAAACAATCAGATAACGATTGGCAAGTGGACTCAAGTAAGAGCAACTAATTTTCTAGTAACTTTAACATGCAGAAAAATCCACAAATAAATATTAGTAAATTCTCAAATAAGTGGTGATTTCGAAACAATTGAATAAACATTGACACCTCAATCAAATATTAATAAAGCTAAACTAGATGATAACTTAATCAATGAAAAGTTGATAAATCACTTAAATTTCTATTAGTAATTTGCTACAAGAGTTAATAGCTTTAATATGATTGTCGTTGGAGCAAATAAATATTTGCAAGTCTTGGAACGATGGCTGATTTTGAAACAATAAAATGAAAGTCAGTGAACGGACTCAAATCAGAATTGGTATTTTTCTACAAAAGTTGGTAACCTTAATATGCCGCTAAGTTACATGACTAAACATTGGTAACATATAATACTTTAAAATGGTCAAATAACTAACGACATTTCCACAAAGTGTTGGGATTTTACTAAAACGTTACGGGTTAAATAACTGTAGATACTAATACCATATATTAGAGTGGAGCTGTAACAATCCCGATTCAAGATCTAAGGTCGTCATAGACTGTATATTACAGGGCAGATCTACTTGGAGCTGTAGCAATTGAAGAACCGCAATTAGGAAGTCAAACGTTGCTAACCATTTACCCATTCTTTTCACCTACTGAACAGCGTAGAGAATCACAAGTTTATTTGGAAAGCTAAGTTAATCATTTAAATCAAGGTGAGCTTGATTATTATAGATTATTATAGTTGCATTAATGAACTGTAAAATAAATGAAAATGACTTTACTTTTGCCTTCTTATTTTGCTTGAGTTAATCAGGGAAGACTCAAGCTTTACATTGAATTTAGTTTTCAATTTCCGTGTCAAATCAAATCTCATACAAATCTGTAGTTCGGTTCAGGGTAGAGAACAAATCTAATGGATCCGGATCTTCGCTCCATCTCCGGTTCTATCTAAAAATAAAGGTCCCAATCACCCGTTCTTGAGAATCAAATAGCTCTTTTTACACCCCGTGGTTCAAATGCGGGTTGTTTGGGATTTGTCGGTGAATGCAGCGTAAAGGATCGGCCACAAATTGGACTCCACCATCTTGATTAGAATTATTTCTAGAAAGAGTGCGCATAACAGAAATGCACGTGCGATGCATGTGTGAAAATATGGTCGTTTAAAAGATTTTACAAAATTTTCCTGTTATGAAATATTAGATTATTTAATTAATGAAAAGAAATTATTGACTTAACAAAAAGAAATTGATCCTATAAGTGTGGAAAGAGAAAATTACTTTATGATTCGAACTTTCTTTAGTAAAGTTGTTCGTAAGATAGAAATCGATTCAGATGTTAAAATTGAAATGCATGGAAGATAGAATAGAATTATCAATTTAGGCATTTACCAATTGATAAAATATTTATGAAATAACTAGTTAAGAATATTTTAGGTAAGAAATAAGTAATTATGATCTAGCAGGACCTCTTCGATATATTTAATACTAAAGATGAAGTTATCAATTTTATTATGACACTTTAAAAAATATAATGACTATGAATGTTTTCCTTACAAGTCCACGTTGATTACAAAAGAAAGGGTGCGGTTATGTTTTTCTTTCAACTCTTTGTGGCTAAAAAGCAAAAACCTCACCTAATCCTGTTTTATTTTGCCTTAAAAAAGCAAAAACCAACTTTTTTACTTTCTCGCCAAAAAAATGAAATGTTTCTTCAAATATTAAAAATTGGTAAAAAGTATATTTAGATATACTTGTCAATATTGGACTAGTGCAGAAGTTTCAGGTCCCAAGATTGAAAAATTAAAGCGTGCATTGGAAAATTTAAAAAAAGAAAAAAAAATCAATCTCCAATTAGTTGACAAAAAAAAATCACTATTCGATATCCAATCACATTATTCTTTTGCTGTAAAGAGGAACCTACCTCTTCTCTGTCTTCTAGCTCGTACTTTTTTTGGCCAACACAATGAAAACCATGAAAAATCTGTTAAAATTTACCATTTACTTGATTAGTCCAATGTCCTCCTAACGTCGTTAAAACATGGAAAAATCTGTTGAAATTTCAATTTTGTACCTTTCTCCCTTTTTTATTTTATTTTTTGCTCTCTAGTCTTCAACACTTGTCGTTTAATTATCTTGAGTGTTGGGCCGCGTGCGTTCCACGTGACTTGCTAATATTGGGCTTTAAATTTTCCACCAGGAGGATTCCTCCCAAGTCTCCGTGCATGTCACGCCCCGAATCTCGAGCACGCGCACATCCTTCTGTGGTCGATAAATATGCGACTTCCCAGGACTCGTCGCTAACTCATTCATTTTATTACACATGCGGAAGCGGATAAATAATCCCCAGACAAAACTCAATTGGGATAGAAAAGCAGGATCACATTTTTTTCAAAACCAAACCACACACCTTTATACACTACATACTAGTTCATCAACAAAAGATCTATAAAAGATCAGTCCTAAAAAACAAAGCTGTCCTATGACTAGCTAGTCGGATTCATTCACCGACTCTTCAGTCTCTGCAGGCATCGGGGGCATCGGGTTCTCCACCAAACCATTTGGAGGATCAACTACACTCTCCCCTAGAGCGGCATCTATTATTCCAGAGGGGATCTGAAAACACCTGAGGGGACCTTCCAGGAATTCATCGGATCTGTAGCGAAACCACACTCTGAATCGATGAGAAACCCTAAAAGGTAGGTTCTCTTCGACCCATACGGTGGTCACCACTAGTTCATAGACCCAATGACTTCTAGGATCAGCGTAGTCATAAACCCGCTCAGTGACCCTCATCGGTCTACCAAAAAGCTCTGGAGGATCCGCCATCTAGGGACCTGAAAATAATATCCCACAACGATGTGAGACAATGTCTTAGCAAGTCCACCACCTAAACTCCAACTAGGAAGGAAATATGCCTAGAGGCCTAACCATACAAGTCAGAAGACTTACCTTACCTCTGTTCCTTCCTGCACGTTAGTACAATTTAAACACTCAATCAATCAATCATTGCTCGCACAAGCATGCACTACCGACACCTCGGTTCATCAATTCTATCAATTCAATTGATACCATTTATCGATTCATACCATCTATTAAACCATACCATCTATTCATCCCACAATACAATCACGGCTCACACAAGCTGAAATGGATGCAATGCTCTCACAAGCTGATAAATGGATCGTTGCTCTCCAAGCTGATAAACGATCGTGCTTGCACAATGATGCTCACACAAGCTGAAATTCAATGCTCACACAAGCTGCTTTGGTACTTAAAAACTACTTATGGTGTCAACACTTGACATTCGGTATTTTCTAGTGAAAAACTAAAACTTCACAAACATCTCTCAATTTGCACAATATAGCATTCAATTGCAGAATCTAAACATACCACTGCGATCAGATCGAAATTCTAACGACCGGCCATCTCGGCAAAATTTTCGGAAAATATTAATTAATTAATAATTAAATAAATTCCAAAGTTTATTTAAATATAAATTAATATATTAAAATATCACTTAATAAATAAATAAATAAATAAAATAATTAATTAAAAGTCTAATCATGCTTATACTAATCTAATTTCATAATTAGACTAATTAATCCATCCACTAAACTAATCATTCATCTAATCTAATCAACATTTAATTAAACTAATCTAACCACCTAAACATACTTAGCATAATCTAAACACCCCTTAAGCATCATTAACTCCCTAAGCGGAGATTAGTGAGTAAACTCACCGGTTAAGCGTTCCGGTGAGTCCACGACGACGGCAATGCCAAGGCGAGCGATAAACCTCGAAGTGGCGACACCAACCAAGGACGGGAAGGGTCCTAAAACTGGCCTTAAAGCCTCAAGACCCTTGGTGGTCTTCAGCTTCTAACCTTGGACCGAGCAGCTGGAACCGGCGGCGAAAAGGGCTAGAAATGGCGAAGGAGGACCGGCGGTGGCTGCAGCAAGGCAGGCAGAGGCAAGCGGTGGCTCCGGCGGCCATGACGGCGACGTACGGCAGCTAGGGTTCTTCGAGACAGCAGCTGGAGGCGCGAGCTGGGCAGGACGGCGTGCGGACAGGCGCGTGAGCAGGACGGCAGCGCGGGAGCTCACGGGCGGACGGGCGGCGGTCAGACGACCTAGGCGGGTGGCTCGACGGCAAGGGGAGCTGGCTGGCCGGTTTCCCTGGTTTCTCAAGCTCTCCAAAAGGCTCAACAATGGAGAAAGGTGGGCTGGAATGGAGGAGAAGGCTGTTGAAGCAAAGGGGGACCCCAAGGGCTTCTATGGCCTTCACACTTGTCCAACTCTCCTCACTCATGCCCCCACCACCCATGGCCCTCATCTTCAGCCATTTCCCACTCCTTAGCTTCCACAAGAAGCTTGCCAAATGGTCCAACAAGTTGTGCACCATGGGGGCTACGAATTTTGGACATTTCCCTCTTCAATCCATTCAATTTTCATTCAAACCAATCCAATTGAAGCCCAAATGAATCCACCAAGGTGTCCTCATCCATCTCATGATTTTTTTCCGTCAATTGATCCAATTTGACGGCCAAAGATGCGATCAAAAAGGGCCCTCTGACTTTCCCGATCAAAAACGGCCTTACTTTGATTTTTCACCAAAAATTTTGGCTTGCAGAAAAATCTTCTGAGGATGAGTCGACATTCCTAAAATGAATTGTGACATGACAGAACTTTCAATTTCTGAAATCGGGTTTAAATTCATGGTTAATTTCAATCTGGTGCGATTTTAGCGCGTCCTAATCTATCGGGTAGCTTTTAGAAATTTTCAGTGCAATTAACCCGTGGTTGATTATTTTCGAGCCACAATATGCATCTTCGACTCATTGGCGACTCTCGATTATTGTAAAAATCTCGAGATTTCAAATACGGATATAGGATACCCAAAATGATAGAGAAATCGGTCTAGTGCCGATCGACGAGAATTTTGCAATCAGGTGGAATCACCCACATTCTAATCACATATCTCAGTCGTATCAACCTATCTATAATCTCTAATCGATTCTGACAGTGTCGTAATGATCATTGCAGACTAGCACAGTCGAGCAATCAATTCCTGGTTGAATTCTCAAGTCTATTGCATTTAGATTCCTTAATGGCTTCACCTAATAGACTAATTATCTCTTGAGTGATCAGCTTAGAGAATTGAACTATAGGCGCGTCGATGAAAAACCCGACTTATTTAATTGAAAGCAGAATCAGAAATTTGGGATGTCATAGTGCACGTCCAAAGGTCTGATCTTTGGTGACATTCCTTCGTTTCCCAGAAACTCGCCTTCGATTTTCTAGGTCACTTTCGAGAGAGAGAGAGAGAGAGAGAGAGAGAGAGAGAGGCGAGGCATGCACCCAAGAAGAGCACGTATACACAGCAGAAGGTGGAGGAGACGGTATTCAACTCCTTTTTCCATAACCCGCAATAAAGTCGTTGGGGCGATTGACAAACGTAGAGAGGAGGAACCGGTTTTGAGGAGAGAGGGGTGAACACCAGATCTTTCTACTACGGGTCCTCTCTATCCCAGAAGTTCACCTCCATCGCCCCGGCGTTCTTGATGTTTTTCCCCACATCGAGAGCAATCGCAGAGCCAAAAATCACACCAGTTTTCTAGGATTCGTGGGTGAATACAAAGCAGAGGATCGGCCGCAATTTGAACTCCATTGAGGCATCACCGTCTGAACTCCCTCCACCAGGCAGACTGTAAGTACGTTCGTAATCTACTTGACTTGAAAATTTAAATAATTGCTGAGATATATACATATCTTGACAGAAGTCGAGGCGTGAGAAACAAAATTGCCCGCATAAATGTTTGATGCAATTGGTTGTGCTTATTTGATGGTATTCCTATTTCCGAGTCCCCTTAGGTTGAAGCCCATAATTGTTGGCAAGATCTTAGGAAGAGAAGCTCGGAGGCAATCCTGAGCATGGAAACTAAGCCAGAATCCAAGTACCATGTGTTTTCGAGTTTCAAGGGAAGTGACACATGCCTAAACTTCACTGATTACCTTTGCCGCGGCATGGTACGTGTGGGGATCCGTGTTTTCCTAGACAATGAAGAACTCGAAGATGGTGAAAAAATCAGTGAAGTTTTGAAGGCAGCAAATGAGTGTCGGATCTGCATACCCATCTTTTCTCATAATTTCGCCTCCAGTTCATGGTGTCTCCGTGAGGTAGCCCGCATGGTAGAATGTAGCTCGGAATCAAATCGGAAGAAAGAGATCATCCCCATTTTCTACGATGTGAAGGCTGATGATGTGAAGCTCAAAACTAATTTGTACAAGAAAGCTATGTGCGAGCACAAGGAGAAGGTAGGCTCCATTGAATTGGAGCGGTGGGAAAGTGCCCTTGTCGAGGTTGGAGGTAGAATTGGACGGGAACTTATAGGCAAACAGTAAAATTCCTCTACTTCTTATGGTTAATAACCACAATATTTACATTTCATTGGATGTTTTGAACCTTTCGGGGCCAAATGTTATAATTGTCACCATTCAACTTTTTAATATATTGAGGTCAGCCACAATAGTCTTGGATATCGAGGCAATGATTGATTTATACTATACATTGACATAACAAACGTAGAATCAATACTATCACGTTTTTCACATTAACACACATATTTAATTTGTAGCAAAGACAAATTAAATTAATGATAATTTAACAAAAGACACTAAAACAAAAGTTCCCTATGTTCCCAATTAGCTTCCATGTACGATTATCCTACTATCATTAATTTGTTTAATTTGTACAAATTTTAAGCTATAATTGAGGATTCTTTCAAACTCCCACTTAAAAAAAAATGATTACATGACTTCATGTAGTTATCATATTTTTTATTAAACATCAAAAGACATAACATATGTGAACTGACGTACAAAACATTCATACATCAAGTATAACCATATGCGGAATTCAAGATGTAATGAAACAACAAAGATCTCTAGCCATTGTTTGAGTTTGTTTGGCACTAAGAAATTGCAAGCACGTCAAACCATATGCATGCTATCATTAAATCAAACTCTACACAACTTGTGTGTGGTCATTTACGTGTAAACTAGTTTTTGTATTTCCAAAATCATAGAAAAATACAAGTAATAAGGAAAAATAAATGCACTTATACCAAAAAAATACGTGTATTTAGGGTTCTGTATGCATTTTTATATCTTTGAAAATTGTAAATATGTAAAACAATTATACCACAATGTAGAGTACTACAATATGAACACTACGACATCAAACATTCTCCAATCGAACCTTCCATGCACCTACACACTAAGACATAATTTTATTCTTCTATTTTTTGGGTCAACGGTTAACGAATAGTCAACGGTCAACTATCGGGTCACTGATCAACGGGTCGGACTGACCATCGGATTGAGTTAAGTCAACCTAGGGGCAAAACCATAATATTAGGGAAGAGTTAGGGGCAGATTGTCAAAATGAAGAATGAGGGGAAAATCGTAATTTTGCTTTGGGTAAGTCGAGTGCGCTTGTCTCCCAAGCACCTGCAACTACTGCGCGCATGTTGTGCAGGCACCTGTGGTTTCCCTTGCACGTGTAGCCCACATGCTAATGAGGCCGCACCATGCGACTACACGTGGGGCAGCATACGGCGTGCCACCTCTCGTTTTGCTCCTCTTAGGGAGATCTTTCACCACTTATATTCAAAAACAATTTTTGTGACATCCCAAATTTCTGATTCTATTTTCAATTAAATAAATCGGGTTTTTCATCGACGCGCCTATAGTTCAATTCTCTGAGTTGATCACTCACGAGATAACTAGTCTATCAGATGAAGACATTATAGAATCTAAACGTAATAGACTTGAGAATTTGACCAGGAATTGACTGCTCGACCGTGTTAGTCTGCAAGGATCATTACGGCACTGTTAAAATCGAACAAAGATCAGAGATAGGTCGATTTGATTGAGATATGTGATTAGTGGGTGGGTGATTCCACTTGATTGCAATATTCTCGTCGACCGGCACTAAACCGATTTTTCTGTCGTTTTGGGTACCATGTGTCCGCATTTGAAACTTCGAGATTTTTACGACAACCGAGAGTCGCCAAAGTGTTGAAGATGGACATTGTGGCTCGAAAATAATCGACCACGGGTCAATTACACTGAAAATTCCTAAAAGCTACCCGATAGTCTAGAACGTGATAAAATCGCGCAAGATTAAAATTAACCGTGAATTTAAACCCGATTTCAGAAATTGAAAGTTCTGTCATGTCACAATTCATTTTAGAAACGTCAACTCATTCTCAGAAGATTTTTCTGCAAACCGAGATTTTTGGTGAAAAATCAAAGTTAGGCCGTTTTTGATCGGGAAAGTCAGAGGGCCGTTTTTTTATCACATCTTTGGCCGTCAAATTGGATCAATTGACGGGGAAAAGTCATGAGATGGACGAGGACACCTTGGTGGATTTATTTGAGCTTCAATTGGATTGGTTTGAGTAAGAATTGAATGGATTGAAGAGGGAAATGTCCAAAATTCGTAGCCCATATGGTGCACAACTTGTTGGACCATTTGGCAAGCTTCTTGAGGAAGCCAAGGTGAGGAAAATGGCTGAGGATGACGGCCATGGCTGGTGGGGGCATGAGTGAGGAGAGTTGGACAAGTATGGAGGCCTTAGAAGCCTTTGGGGTCCCCCTTTGCTCAGCAGCCCTCTTCTCCATTTCAGCCCACCTTTCTCTATTGTTGAGGCTTGAGAGGAGCTTGAGAAACCAGAGAAAGGAAGCCAGCAGCCCCCCTTGCCGTCCAGCCACCCGCCAAGGCCACTGGAGCCCTTGCCGCGCCCGTCCGAGTGCTGCACGCCAGCCGCACGCCTACATCGTCGTCCGCCTCCCTCGCTCGACGTACCTGCCCGAGTTCACCTTCCAGCCACCGTAGCAGCTCCCTTGGTTGTTGATCAGCCACTGTCAGGCCGCCGGAAGCTCCGTCTGTCTCCGCCTGGCTTACTATAGCCATCGCCGGTCTTCCTTCGCCGTTTCAGCCACAACCGCCGCCAGTTCCAACCTTCTCGGTTCAAGATTAGAAGCTGAAGACCAGCAAGGGTCTTGAGGCTTCAAGGCCTGTTTTAGGACCCTTCTCGGCCTTGGTTGGTGTCGCCGCTTCGAGGTTTATCGCCCACCTTGGCCTTGCCGTCGTCGTGGACTCGCCGAAACGCTTAACCGGTGAGTTTGCTCACTAATCTCCGCTTAGGGAATTAATGATGCTTAAGGGGTGTTTAGATTATGCTAAATATGTTTAGGTGGTTAGATTAGTTTAATTAAATGTTGATTAGATTAGATGAATGATTAGTTTGGTGGATGGATTAATTAGTCTAATTATGCAATTAGATTAGTATAAGCATGATTAGACTTTTAATTAATTATTTGATTTAATTAATTATTTAAATTAATTAAAATTTAACTATATTAATTTATATTTAAATAAATTTAATTTTCGGAATTTATTTAATTATTAATTAATTAATATTTTCTTGAAATTTTGCCGGGATGGTCGATCGTTAGAATTTCGATCGATTGTAGTAGTGTGTTTAGATTCTGCAATTGAATACTATATTGTGCAAATTGAGTGATGTTTGTGAAGTTTTGGTATTTTACTAGAAAATACCGGGTGTCGGGTGTTGACACCGTATGTGGTTTTTAAGTATCGTAGCAGCTTGTGTGAACATTGAATTTTAGCTTGTGTGAGCATAGTTGTCAGCTTGTGTGAGCATCGTTGTCAACTTGTGTGAGCCGATCGTTTATCAACTTGTGAGAGCAACGATCCATTTATCAGCTTGTGTAAGCTACCATCTAAGTATATATTAGCTTGTGCTAGCTACCATCTATATCATCTTGTGAGAGCATTGCATCCATTTCAGCTTGTGTGAGCAATGATTGTATTGATGGATGAATAAATGGTATTAATTGAATTGATAGAATTGATGAACCAAGGTGTCAGTAGTGCATGCTTGTGCGAGCAATGATTGATGGGTTGGGTGTTTAAATTGTACTGACGTGCAGGAATGAACAGAGGTGAGGTAAGTCTTCTGACTTGTGTGGTTAGGCCTCTAGGGGTATTTCCTTCCTAGTCGGAGTTTAGGGGGTGAACTTGCTGATACGTCGTCTCACCCCGTTGTGGGATAACATTTTCAGGTCCCTAGATGGCGGATCCTCCAGAGTTTTTTGGTAGACCGATGAGGGTCACTGAGCGGGTTTATGACTACGCCGATCTCGGAAGTCATTGGGTCTATGAACTAGTGGTGACCACCATCTGGGTCGAAGAGAACCTACCTTATAGGGTTCCTCATCGATTCAAAGCGTGGTTTCACTACAGACCCGATGGATTCCTGGAAGGTCCCCTAAGATGTTTTGAAATCCCCTCTAGTATAATAGATGCCGCTCTAGGGGAGAGTGCAGTTGATCCTCCAGATGGTTTGGTGGAGAACCCGATGCCCCCAGTGCCTACAGAGACTAAAGAGTCGACGAATGAATCCGACTAGCTGGTCATAGGACAGCTTTGTTTTTTAGGACTGATCTTTTATAGATCTTTTGTTGATAGACTAGTACTGTAAATGAACTAGTATGTTGTGTATAAAGGTGTGTGGTTTGGTTTTAAAAATGTGATCCTGCTTTTCTATCCCAATTGAGTTTTGTTTGGGGATTATTTATTCACTTCCGCATATGCAATAAAATAAATGGGTCGGCGACAGGTCTTGCGAAGTTGCATATTTATCGACCACAGAGGGATGGACGCGTACTCGAGGTTCGAAGTGTGACAATTTTCACAGTAATTTTTTTTTTTTCGAGAATTGACCGAACAAAATGGTTATTGCAACTTCCAAACTCATTCTTTGCTTTGGTTCGTACTGATCATTCATTTTGCAATTTCCGAGCAATAAACATGAAGATGATATGAAGTTCAACCTTGTGATTCTCATATTAAATGGCAAGTGAAAAAAATTCGATGGAAAAATAAGGTAGAGATTACAACACATGCTCTGATACTAGTGTTGAAAAAAAAAAGTCAGCGAAGAATCAACTAATTTTTTTTATGCACAACAAGTAAATTACCCAGGAATATACATTAAATCACGAACGAACGATGGATAATATGACTTCATAATAGTCAAAATACAATCACAAGGAAAGTATTCTTGTTCAACATCGTTAATGTTGATTGTCTTCTCAAAGTAGAAATGAAAGCCTTCTTGTGTTGTTCTTTGATGGAGTGAGAGAGAGGGTAAGAGAGAACGTTCATTCTTTATATTGTTCATTAGTTAGTTATCTTAAAAAATTATCCCTTTTATATTTCCTTTAAAAGATAATCACATCACATCAAGGTGAATGGGTGTCTCTTAAATACACCCCATCATGGACGGACCAACAAAATATAACATCCTGAATATTATTCTTTAATTTAAACTTTATATGATAATTTATAGTCTAATGGGACCAATTCTTAACATTTCGATACCCAGCTACACAAATGAATTTCAATGGTTCTTTCCATCTGGCTTTAGTCATTTGCATATTTTATTGCGTAACTTAGACTTATTATTCTGCGGTTCTTTTTTTCAGAAAATCACCTTAATCCTCCCCACGACTCTTGATGTTTTCTTCATACTGAGAGCAATCATAGGTCCATAAGTCACCCATCCTTGAGAGTCAATTCGCTTTTTTTACAACCCGTGCTTCAATTGCGGCTTTTGTTGGGATTTGTTGGTGAACGCAACGTAGAGGATCAGTCACAAAAGTTCACGTGTAATGCATGTGTGAAAATATGGTTGTTCAAAAGATTTTGCAAAATTTTCCTTTTATGAAATTCTAGATTATTTAATTAATTAAAAGAAATTACTTACATAACATGAAGAAATCAATCCTCTGTATGTGGAAAGAGAAAATTATTTTATGATTTGAACTTTCTTTAGTAAAGTTGTTGGAAAGATAGAATAGATTCAAATTTTAAAATTTAAATGCATGAAAGATTAAATAGAATTATCAATTTAAGTATTTTCCGATTGATAGAATATTAATGAAATAATTAATTGAGAAATTTTTTTGAGATATAAGTAATTATGATCGACCAGGGCCTCTTTGCTTTATTTAATACTATGAATGACGTTATAGATTTCATCCTAACACTTCCAATGATATAATGATTATGAATGTTTTACTTACTATTCCGAGATTACTAAAAGAAAAGGGGTGGCTATGCCTTTCTTTCAACTCTGGGGATGAAAACCAAGAAACTCACCTAAGCCTGTTTCTATTTAGGCTTAAAAAAGCAAAAAAATCAACTTTTATACTCTCTCGCCAAAAAAAGAAACGTTTCTTCAAATATTAAAATATGGTGAAAATTATATGTAGATATACTTGTCAATATTGGCCAAACTATGACGCGTAAAAATTTGACGTGGCACACCACTTGTGTACACAATATTTTCCAGTCTCTTTGGTCTCCTCCATAGTCCGAACTGAATTTTGGCTACTTTTTTCGCTTCCCAGGATATTGCCTTCAACCTCCCTGCATTTTCGACCACAAAAAAAAAAAAATAATAATAATAAAAAAAAAAAAAAATAAATAATAATAATAATTGAAAATAAATAAATAAATTCCCTGTATTGAGTATACCCTTCTCCGCCTTCAGAAGTTAGAGCCGATCTTCCTTCACTGAGCCCCCCAAATTAGCTCTTTTACAAAACGGTTCTCTTCTTTGGGTGAGTGCAACTGAGAGGATCGGCTCGCAGATGGGATTCGATGGAGTTCTGGCTAAAGTCGTCCTCATCTTGACTATAGGACTGTAAGTGCTTTCATTCGACTTCTGTTCGAGGTCTTGTTGACAGATAACAGACACATTAAAACAAGAAGAATCCTTGCTCCTGTAAATGTTTGATGCAATTTAGCCTGCTTATTCAGCTTAGATTCCTATTGTTGAGTCCGGATCAGGTTAGAAGTTCGTAAACTTTGACAGGGCTCTGAGGCAATTCACGAAATCGAAAAGGAGGAGAATGGAGGATGCGTCTGGAGAAGAGATTGAAGCATTGACGAGTGATTCAGAGTCAACCCCGAGAGCGGCCGACGCGTCAGGAGAAGGGTACGATGCATCTGGAGAAGAGGAGGCGTCGTGGAGAAAATCTGAGTCAACCTCGAGAATCGACGATTTGCCCGGAGAAGAGTACGATGGGTCTATGGGAGAGAACGGGACGTTAAGGAGGGACTCAGAGTCAACCTCGAGAACGGAGGATGGGTCTAGAGAAGAGAACGAGGCCTTAGGGAGGGACTCAGAGTCTACCTCGGGAAAGGACTACGCGTCTGCACAAGAGAATGAGACATTGATGAGTGATTCGGAGTCAACCCCGAGAGCGGCCGACGCGTCAGGAGAAAGGTACGATGCATCTGGAGAAGAGGAGGCGTCGTGGAGAAAATCTGAGTCAACCTCGAGAATCGACGATTTGCCCGGAGAAGAGTACGATGGGTCTATGGGAGAGAACGGGACGTTAAGGAGTGACTCAGAGTCAACCTCGAGAACGGAGGATGGGTCTAGAGAAGAGAACGAGGCGTTAGGGAGGGACTCAGAGTCTACCTCGGGAAAGGACTACGCGTCTGCACAAGAGAATGAGACATTGATGAGTGATTCGGAGTCAACCCCGAGAGCGGCCGACGCGTCAGGAGAAGGGTACGATGCATCTGGAGAAGAGGGTGAGGCGTCGTCGAGCAAATCTGAGTCAACCTCGAGAATCGACGATTTGTCCGGAGAAGCGGACGATGGCTCTATGGGAGAGAACGGGACGTTAAGGAGGGACTCAGAGTCAACCTCGAGAACGGAGGATGGGTCTAGAGGAGAGAACGAGGCGTCTGGGAGGGACTCAGAGTCTACCTCGAGAAAGGACCATGCGTCTGAACAAGAGAATGAGACATTGATGAGAGATTCCGAGTCAACCTTGAGAACGGACAATGCGCCCGAAGAAAAGTACGATGTGTTTTTAAGTTTCAGAGGAAGCGATACACGTAAAAACTTCACTGATTACCTTTACCGTAGCATGATACGTGTAGGAATCCGTGTTTTCCTTGATAGTGAAGAACTCGAAGTTGGTGAAAACATTAGTGGAGTTTTGAAGGCAGTTAATGAGTCTCGGATTTATATACCCATCTTCTCTCAGAACTTTGCTTCTAGTATATGGTGTCTACGTGAAGTAGAACGCATGGTAGATTGCCATTCAAAATCAAACGGAAAGAAAGAGATCATCCCCATTTTCTATGATGTGAATGCTGATGATGTAAAGCTCAGAACCAGTTTGTACAAAAACGCCATAATCAAGCATAAGGAAAAGTCTAATCCCGAAGAAGTGGAGAGGTGGCAAAATGTCCTTAAAGCTACCGGCAAGATAATTGGTCGGGAACTTCAAGGGAAACGGTAAATTTCTCCTCAGCTTTTTATGGGTAATGGGCACAATATCTTTATTTCATTGGATGAAAGTTTTTCCCTTGAAGCATAGTTGAATCATGCGTTTTTATGTATTTTTCCTCTCCCACAGTAATCGCAAAACTTTTTACAATCAAATCTCGTGTTAGATTGTTGAATCGATTGGAGCATTGCAATTTTAAAATTGTATGAAGACATTATTAGAATTTTTTTTTAAAAAAAGAGTGCATAATTAACATTACAATAGTGCATGTGCATTACATCTATACAGAAAATGGACATTTAAAAGATTTTGCAGAATTTCTCTATTATGAAATATTGTAACTACTTTTTAATGAAGGAATTTATCGACACAATTCCAAAAAATTGAACACGATGTGCGAAAGAGAACAATATTTCAAGATTTGTACGGAAATGATAATTTAAGCTCAAAAGTAGTTTGTACGGAAAATGGATACCCCACCACAAGAAGTTTGTTCCCGGCGAATTAAAGCGGTGGAAGAAGGCTATCTTAGAGTTTGCATGAAGGGATGGGATCTCATAGGCGAAGGGGATTTTTCCCTGTACTTTTTCTCATCGTCAATATTTGCAAACTACATCTGTTGGAAAAAAACTGTGTCCAAATTTTCGTACTTATAGCACTGTGGCATCATATTATAAATTAATGGAATCTAGACTGAAATTGTCCTAGAAAACCTACAAAAGGAAATAAGGCGTGGGTGAAGTGGATCTCTTTCTCAAACCACGCAAAAAATATGTCTAACCCAACCTGTACCCAAAAAATACTTTCCAGTACAATTGACTATAATCCTTAATTTCCATTCGCTAAAGTTGTTGAAATACCTGAGTTATGCATCGTCATATTCCCTAGAGTCCTTAGTCTATCGTGTCTTTTGACTGAAACGAATTTTTCATGCTTGCAGTCAAGGAGAAGAAATTGAGTCGATTGTTGAACAGGTTTCCCGTAAGCTTAATACAAGACGCATGAGTGTGACTGAACATTTAGTTGAAGATAGTGCTCAGGTGGAAGCAATAATGAAATTGTTGGATGTTGGGTCGAATGTTGTACGTTTCGTTGGTATTCATGGCACGGGCGGTGTTGGAAAAACAACTCTTGCTAAAGTTATGTTCAACAAACTATCTTCTTATTTTGAAGGTTATTGTTTCCTTGAAGACGTTCGAGCATCATCGCAATCTCATGACGGTATTTTAAAGTTGCAGAAAAAGCTATTGTCGAGTTTTGTCAGTTCTACAATTACTAACCAAATTGAGAATGTTGATGGTGGGATCATGATGATAATAAAAGCTTTTAGTGATAAAAAGGTACTCATTGTACTTGATGATTTAGACGAGAAAGAGCAACTCGAAAAACTAGCCGGAAAAACTAATTGGTTTCATTCTGGTAGTAGAATCATTATCACAACTAGGGAAGAAAGCATCTTGAAGACTCAAGTGGACCAATCTGAACGAATTTTGCCTTATGAAGTTATAGGAATGAGATTTGATCTAGCACTTAATCTATTTTATAAGTATGCATTCAGAAGTGACTCTGCTGTAAAAGAATATGGGGATCCTTCAAGAGAAATTGTTCGTATAGTGGGCATGCTTCCTTTGGCCATTGTGGTGATAGGGTCTCATCTTTTTGACTTGGGCAGTGATCTGGGGCATTTGGATAAAAGAGAAGTATGGGATGAGACGCTGAAGCAGTTAAAGGAAGGTCCTTTTGACAAAGTCCGAAAATCATTAATGATAAGTTATAAACGACTAACGGATAATGAAAAAGAAGTATTTTTGGATATAGCATGTTTTTTCAGCAATGATGACAAAACATATCCGTTTATCATGTGGAAGGATTGTGATTACTATCCTGCAACTGCAATGAGGGTTCTCTCTTATAGGTCCTTGGTAAAAATTAGAAATGATAATCGGTTTTGGATGCATGACCAAGTTCGAGACTTTGGAAGGTACATTGTTCTTGAAGAATATCCTCGCAAGTTTTGTAGGGTGTGGATTTGTGACAAAGCCTTGAACCTGCTGCAAAAAAAAGAGGTAAACTATGATGGTTTTTGAATCAATATACTTATATTTCCTGAAAAGTAGAAACTGGAAATATGATATCTTTAGTAAGAAACGAAAATTCGAAAATTAGTTTATATAGAAGAGAAAGACCAACTACTTGTTTGGAAAAAGAGTAACCCATAATTTTGGAAACCATATGTTGCGTGCCCAACCATTGGAGAAATTGTTTAACAATGCTTTATGTGTTCTCTCTGTTGTAGCTTTGTAAGTCGTATGCTGCATGCTCAATAATGAGTCTATGATATGCAGATAAATGAAGATGTTGAAGCACTAAGCCTGAACATCGGCCATATCATCACACAAGAAGATTTAGCTTGTCTACCAAAACTAAGGTTTCTTCGAGTAAAAGAGTCTGATTTTTCTGGCGACTTTGAGAATCTTCTTCCAAAACTAAGATGGTTGTCTTGGCAAACATTGCAAACAACTTTCCATGCAAATAACTTTCACTTTAGCAATTTGGTTGTGCTTGACCTTTCGGATAGCTATATTGGAGATGACTGGGGTGGATGGAGCCAAATGAAGGTATGATATGCATTACTCTATATACTTCTTTCTGGTCATTACCTCTTTCGCGATGATAGCATTCATTATATCATTACCTCGTACCACTGACATAATAATTAGTTGCACTTCTCATTTTATTGAGACACGGACATCTGGAGTGCTCAAACTTGACAATGGGACACTTGAGTGTCAAAAGTTCGGAAATGTACATTTAAAGGCCAAAATCGGAGTAAAATGGATTAGTTAAGTCCAACGGCAAGAAAATCCAATCAAAATACTGACGTGGCATTTTTTTTAACAAGACAAGTGCAAAAGGACATTGTTTTGCACATTAACATGGAAAGAAAAACAAAAAACAATGTCATTTTGCCTCAAATTTGAATTTTAATATAAATATTAATTAAATTAAAGTTAAAACTAAATTAAAAAAATTGCAGAAGGCTAGGGCTACAAGCTCTCGCCATTCTGCAATTAGATCCTTTTTTTAATTTAGTTTTAAATTTAATTTAATTAATATTTATATTAAAATTCAAGTAAGAGGTAAAACAACGTAATTTTGTCTCTTCTTTACTGATTCAACTCTCTAGCAAATCAAGTTAGCGCGTTATATTACTAAAAAAAATACGACATAGGATTTCTAACACCCTTCCTCAGAGGTGACACTTAAATATCCATTTTTTCAAAGAAAGTGGTATTTATGTGTACCGTTTGTAATTTTTAGTACTTAAGTGTTATTCCGTGTCAAATTTTGACACTTGTGTTGTATTTCTGCCTCATTTTATCATATTATAGAACATATTTTGCATGAGTAAATCCTAAATCTTTTTATGTCAAAGTAAAACACAATCATGTCCCATATCAAAAATGCTTCATGTTGTTTATAACCATGGTTTTTTAGCTTTGAAAGTTGCTTTCGCTTTGGAAATGGTGTATTCCAATAAATTTAATGTATTTCAATAATTGTAAGTACCATTTTGCTTCAACATGCATCAGAATATTTTTTGAATGACATAAAGTTTGAATCAAGTTGAGTAATAGAAAAGTCAATTGCAATCAAGTTTGAGATTGGTAACATTTAACCTGAATTGCGTGAATGGTCACAAACTTATTTGGAATGGCTAAGTTGATTCTTTGAATCAACGTTAGCTTGATCTGCAAAATACGTGATTCAAGTGGCTCACTAGCCTAATTTAATAGTTAGGTATCGGTTCATGGTTTGTTTGTAACTGTATAAGTGAACTCTAAAGTAAATGAAAATGAAACTATTCTTACTTTTGTATTTTACTTGAATAAAAAAAGCGAAGACTCGAGCTTCACATTGGATCTAGTTTTTAATTAACGGACAAGGGACAAGGTACAGGAATTTTTGTTGAACAGTTGAGGTATTACAGGTGGCGTTGCCAGTTGGTCTCTTGTGTACATGACCAAACACCCCAAGCCTATTTATAGGCTCAATCCACCGACTTGTACTTGCAATTAAATCCCCGCTTATGCCAGAGATATTCTTCCCTGGACATATTTAGGGCCACAAGCTTTAATTAACGCCTTTTAAAACTAAACGAGAGACCATAGAGCATTAAACCCCGAGGAGTTCAGGCTATTCTAGAAAATTCGCCAACACTTCAACTGAATCACACCATCCTGATTAAATTTTATGTCTTTTGGTATGACATCCAAGTCGTATAGACTGAGCAAATCCATTCGTTGATAATATTCTTCTTCAATTATCTCATTTTGGACATCTGTTTCTTCAACTTTTTCTTATTGAACAAAATTGTCAGCAATTGCACTCATGATCTGATTCAATCTTTTACCATTTTCTTCTTCATCAAGTCGTGCTATTTACAATTACCATAAGATTATATTGAACTATAAAAATGAGGATAATTAGTTTAACGTACCCCCCAGATATATAACCTAGGATGATTGAAGGGTTTCATTATGTTTAATTTAATTTCTTTTCAAGCAGGCGATAGGAAAACTGAAAGTGCTGGATCTAACAGGTTGCATAAACTTGACGAGGACACCCGACTTCTCTAACTTCATGTCTTTAGAAATGCTAATACTTGCTCGATGTACCAAGTTGACCACAATTGACTGCTCCATCGGTAAGCTTGAACTTCTAGAAACTTTGAATATTAGGGGGTGTAGTTCTCTTGGGGAACTTCCTGAAGAAATTGGTTCTCTACATTCTTTGACGGAGATTGTCATGCCCAAAAATTATCAACCATTGAAGCTTCCAATAAGACTTGGCGAGTTGAAATCTTTGTTGAGTTTCAGATTAGACGAGCATCCTCTAATCAGCCAACTTCCAGAGTCTATTGGAGGGTTAGTGAAACTTACCCACTTATCTTTACGGGGGTGTGTGGGATTAAAGGAGCTTCCGAGCTCCATTGGGGAGTTACCAAAGTTGGTTGAGTTGGATGTATCAAAGTCAGGAGTAGTCACATTACCCGATTCTATTGGAAATCTAAAGGAACTAAGGGTACTGAGGATGAGTTATACGGCAATAACAGAGTTTCCACATACTATTGGAGAAGTTGTGATGCTTGAAGAGCTACATGCTAACAAATGCTGGAGCCTGAAGAAAAAACACCTAGAGAAAATTGGGAAGCTATCCCGTTTGAGGATATTGAACTTATCATATACTCGTATTAGTGAATTCCCTGAGGTGATATGTGATCTCCCTCATCTCGAAAAACTTCAGTTGGGTTCGATTAAGCTTAAATCAGTGAAAGCTTTTCCATCAAGTTTGACATGCCTTGAGGTTCAAGCCACTAACTTCTCTATTATCCCTGACCTTGTAAGCATCATCAATTTAGATAAACTGGAATTATTTAGATTAAGCGCTTTCTTGAAGAAAGAACCTTACTCAAATTGGAAGAACGATCCACGAATTATGGAAGAAATTTGGAGGCAAGAGCAACCGGTCCACCCGCTTCCATCTCGTTTATCAACCTTGAAACTTAAGGGCATTAGTCGACAGCCCCATTTTACCAGCTTAGAAAGATTGACAGTTCTGCACGTCAGTGAATTTACAATGCCACGCTTGACTGTCTGTAGCCTAATACATTTGAAGGAACTGAATTTAAATAGATGTGAATACCTCGAGGAAATACATGGTCTGTGGCGCTTGAAGAGTCTACAGCGCTCGGTTCTGAACGGTTTGGATAGGCTAGTTGAGATTCCAGGTTTGTCAGAATTGGAATGTTTGCAGTACCTCCGTCTTGCCAGATGTCATTCAATAAAAGGATTACCCAACTTATCGAAGTTGGATAAGCTGCAACATCTTGAGATAGAAAGTTGTCCTAAGTTAGGACCAATTGAGGGAGTCAAGGGCTTAGAAAGCTGGAAGCTGGATAGTGATGGTCGCACCGTCCTAGAAAGATTGCCAAATGTCTCAAGGACTTGGCTTTGCCACAAATTACCTATCTATGATGTGTTCCTCAGTTTTAGGGGACCAGACACTCGTTATAGCATTGTTCGTTTCCTTACCGATAGCCTGGTTCGTGACAGAATTTCTTTCTTTAGAGACGATGATGAATTGAGCCCCGGTGAAGGGATTGGGGAAGAGATTCGACGAGCACTTGATAACTCTCATATCTACATACCCGTCTTCTCTAAGAATTATTCTTCCAGTCAGTGGTGTCTTCGTGAACTCACAACCATGATAAAATGCACCTCAGAATCAAGGGGCAAAAGAAGAATTATTCCCATTTTCGTTGACGTCGAGATTGAAGATGTTCAGCTCAAAAGTGACTTATACAGAAAGGCGTTAAAAAAGCACAAAGAATTTTTTCCCGAAGATGAAGTGCAGGCATGGGAATCGGCTTTGAAAAAAGTCGCAGATATCAAGGGATTCGATCTGAAAACTAACAGGTAATTGCTTCCATTTTGATGAATTATAAATATATGTCATTTCATCGACTTAAACACCATATAGAATTTCAAAGTAACTGCAGTGCAGCCTTTTGGATCCAATAGCCGTACACTCGAGCCGGTTCTTACTCTTTAGAATACTTTTATGATCTTTAATTTAAAAATGAGGATTTTTGAAATTTAGCACAGATGTTCTACCAGAGAAAAAGTATCTGCACTTTCCATACAACCCAAAAATAATACAATGAAAAATTCCACAGCTAAGTTGCCTGTCCATTCAAGTCGATGGATATGTTCAAAATAGTCAAATTTGAACACTAATTTTCGGTTTGGGCCAAAAAAAACAAAAAACAAAAAACAAAAGAGAGAGAGAGAGAACCTAACTCCTCCAATTTGGAGCTGCTTCCCCCCCCCCCTTCCTTTCAAGCAAACTCGTCGTTCGTTCGAATTCTTAGAAAAATGTACTCATTGATTAGCAAGAAACCACGTCATTTGGCCACGCTGACGTTTGCCTTGCTGACATGTCCCTTGTGCACGTCCACAGTATTAGTCATGTCAAATGCAACTATAGTTTGCCTGCACAAAAGATTTGATGCCGGATGTTTTTGTGTTTTAACTAATGGTTCGTTCGCTTTTTCGGTCCTTTGAAAAGTGATGATACTTTTTGTCTCACGGACATGTGATTTTAAATAGAAAAGCATTCAATGGAGAAACTTAAGATTGAAATTGTTCTTAACATCTTTGAAAGTTACGTACACGACACATGCTAATGGAAAAAACTAATTAGATTAACGGCCATAACAAAAAGGACTTTTAAATTTTGTGTCTCATGGGTGTTTTACTAGTTTGAATGTAAAGGCAAAGAAAATGCACAATAGGAGCACCTCTTTTCATTATATATAGAATAGGTAAACATGATAATATAATATTATTGCCAATACATTTGTTATTGTTAGAATACCTCTAAAAATAGCTTGTAAGAACGTTCTCGGGCTTCTCAAGATTTCACCAGGACCCGTGTCTAAATAGATCAACTGATGCTGATGGTTCTTTCTGCCAACTGGAATGAGAAAAGTTATGTAGTAATTTCACTATATGGCCCCTAGATATGTTCACAGAAGTAAATCCCTATAGTTCATTTGGTGTGGAGAAACAGAATTGCATAACCGTACCATGAAAGACATTAAGTTTTTGTTTTATTTATTCATTTCGTTCAGTTCTTTGGCGCATGAGTTAAAAGAACTTCGGGTTACGTTGTTCGAGTCACTAATGTGAATTTTTCTGTCTTTGTGCATTGCTTCAGCCCTGAAGAAGTGGTTGAATTAATTATTGCAGAGGTTTCTCGCATACAATGGATTTCAAAGCCGGAATTTAACTGGAGTTTAGTTGAAGGTTGATGATACCTGATAAATGCTGTAGGCAATTTTGGGAGAACGCAGGCAGATGCTGGATCTCCTCTGGAAAGTTATTAAACTTTTCTAGCACAAATATCTTCAGGAATTTCAAGGTAAATTTTATGGACGTTTACTGAACTTTAGCATACTTGCAATCATGTCATTGAATTATGATTTCTTTCATCAGGAGCATGAAACTTCAACATTTTATTTTACCTAATGATGCATATTGGCTAGATTCCATACAAATTGGAAATCTTCCAGCAAAATGCTGACGTGACGAACATGTGGCCAATTTTTCGGATGTCATGTCACTTCACATGTTCATCCATCACCGCCATGTGTTCAACTTGTCAACACACTACAGGAAAATTGATTGTTGCAATTAAAAATGTATCAATTATAGAAGGAAAAAAAAAAAAAAAAAGGAAAGTGCAGTGCTTTGAGTAGTGGAAGTCAAAATTCTTGATATAATTGCAAAATCTACTAAAATTCATTGACCACCGATCAAGTCTACTAGGAATGATCAAGAAATGAGAGTGAAATTTGCATTTGATATGCTGGCTCAGATGAGTTACTGTTAAGAAGTCGGAGTTTTCTGATCAAACCGCCAATGGCGCCTCATTTCACTCGACGGAACCATCTGAGGCACTCTTCAGCTTGTTAAACCCAATCCAATGATATGGCTTTCAAATCTCTAGATTTCATCATAAAATCCCATGTCTCGTTTTGCCTTAAGGCTTGGATCTTCTCCTCCATCGCCCGTCTATTCTCCTTATGAATTACTTCTTGAGATGAGGATGGTTATCTCATACCGATATCTTCTATTAATGCTGGCATTAGCGCATTTGGGATTTGGTCGTGTAGCCCGTTCGCGTGTCCTCGTAATAAGACCATTACATTCTGCTTGCAGACCATGTACTATGACCCTCCTCGCCCGTCCTTGTTTCTGGAATAGGCTTTTGTGGATTCAATCTCGAGATTATCGGCAGAAGATATTTAATATTCGCAAAATATAGGCTTGTGATTATAATCCCGTTGAGTGATGGGTAAACGGTGGTTCTTCTGCTTGCGAAGCTTTGCATCATTTCCCGAAGCAACGAGAGTTATCAGTTTGTCCCATTCGTCTTTCAATTCTTGCATCCTCGGTGAGTGGTTCCAGGTTCCGGTTTGGTTCCGTTTGGAACCTGGAACCTACCCTCGGGTACAGGTTCCTCATTTTTTGGAACTTGAAACTTACCCGTCAGAACCGAGAACCTGGAACCGACCCTGTCACAGGTTCCAGGGTCGATTCCAGGTTCCAACAAGTTCTTTTTTTTTTTTTTTTTTGTTATTTTCTGATTTGAACTATAACGTACGTGCATACTCTACGGTAACTTCCCACATCTTAGCAAACAAACCAATGCCAACTGCCAAGAATTTGGATATACATAATCAAAACTAATAAGAAGTTTCCAAAGAGGAAAGGAGATGCTTGATTAACTATAATTATTGTGCTCACATATGTCAATATATGTGCACTAAAGCTTAAATCGTCACATTTGCCATCAGCTGAGTCAAATGAAAATGATAAAGCAAAATATACTAAGGAGATCAAAAACCAGAAGTACCAACAAGATCTCAAATTTTCATCTACTCCATAGTGTGAACTTTGCAACCTTTCCATTTGATTCCTTTGGCACAGCAAAACCTTGCAAAGACATGAATGAAAATCAGTCAAAATCCTAAGTAAAGACACAGAAAAAAAAAATCAATATCAATAATACTCCATGAAGCATGCCATTTTGCCCATCTAAAGGCTCCTAAATTCTTTGACAACATAGTTCAAAAATTCAATGTACATAAGAGGAGCCTGCATTAAGATTACGACAAACAAAGTTACTCATCAATCAACTTCTGCACAGTTAAAGCAGCACAAAGCCAACAAAAAACCTTGCTTGACTTCTCAACCGTTGGACCCATTGTAAATGCGACACCACCAACTTTATTTATCGACGATAATCTCCGCATTAAGACCAACCATATCTGAAAAAAAAAAAAAGGAAGAGATTAAATAAAATATTCACTTATCAGATATACAAAAAGAATTACAATATACAAAGATATAAACATTACTTACCAAACTCAAATTGTTATGCGTTCTCAATACACTCTTCAACATCAAGCGGTACACGAACGGCTCTCAACCAATCTTGAGTGCAAATCAAAGCTTCCACTACTTTTGGAGTTAAAGAACTATGAAAGCCATCAAGCACACGACCCGATGTACTAAAAGTTTATTCCGAAGCAACGATAGTTACAGGAATTGACAAAATATCTCAAGCCATCAAGGAAAGGATCTTATATTTGAGCCATTAGTCTTCCACCAAATCAAAATGTCAAGACCAAGATCCTTTTCATTTTTTTCTTGAAGATATTCATCAAGCTCGGACTTGTTGTCATCGCGCCCTTGTTCATTCTAGTATAAAAATATTTTCTTCCAAGCTTGGGCGTTATGCTTATTTATTCATTCACTACCACCCGTATCGGTATTGGAATTGGAACTACTACTACTTGCACCCAAATTATAACCACCAAAATCTTGATCACTTGAAATAAGAGAAGATTGCTCAAAAAATTTATACAAACGCTCCAATGTATCCTTCACCTTGTAATGCATCTCTTTAATTTTCGATTCATCATCATAAATTTGTCCATACAAGAAACTCACATAATTTAACTTGGCTCTAGGATCCAACACAACCGCAATCAACACCATCATATTCACTTTATCCAAGCTTCCATAATATTTGTCAAATCTTTCTTTCATTTTCACACACATAGCTTGAAGCTTAAGATATAAAACATTGATCGCATCTTTCAAATTTCTATACAAAAGAGCTATCCCTTCAAACTAATCATTTGAAGTAACATATGAAGTCCCATATATCTGATTGGTGGCATTATAGAATACTTTGAGAAAATCTGAAAGAATAATAGCATTTTCCCAATCATCTTCACTAGGAGTTTCATGATTAAGCTCACTTACAAAAGATGGATCGTGATCTTCCATCCTTTTGAAAGGTTTTCTGAACTTTATGGCGGTGTCTAACATGAGGTAAGTGGAGTTCCATCTTGTGGCGACGTTAAGAACTATCGAACCCTTATAAGTGATCTTTTCTTTCTCAATGCAAGATTGAAATCTTTGGGCTCTTGTGGGAGAACTCCTTACATACCTAACCACATTTTGGATACATGCAATGGAGTCACATACCATAGTCAAGCCATCTCTCACAATCAAATTTAATATAAGAGATGTACACCTCATGTGCAAAACACTACCATCTAATATCAACGACCTTTGTTTCGAAAGTTTTTCCCTCAAATAGCCAACTGCAACATCATTCGAGCTAGCATTATCCAAGGTAATTGTGGACACCTTTTTTTTTTTTCTATTCCCCACTCCTCAATGCATTCCTCCACCATTTTCCCAATCTCCCTACCCTTGTGACTATGCATCACCACAAAGTTGATGATTCTTTTATGCAACTTCAAATTTTCATCAATAAAATGTGCAGTGAGACACAAATAATTTAGATTTTGATTGGAAGTCCATGTATCGGTCGTGAGTGCGATCCTAGAATTAATCTTTCCAAAATAATTCTTCAAAGAAGTTCTTTCACATAAAAACAACTTCATGCAATATTTTGCCGCTGTGAAACGTGATACATGTTTGAAGAGAGGTTGTAACTCAGTAACATATTCACAAAATCAACATGCTCAACCAAGGAAAAAGGTTGCTCATCAAGGATGATGAACCAAGCAAGCATGTGCCTACAACGTTCTTGATTAAATGACCATGTCGATAGGACGCTACCAGTACTAGAATCTCCTCCTGGCTTGCCAGCCATGTTGACATTACGTGGTGCAAAGAATTTATGCCTCTTATCTAGATTATGGGGAAACCTCTTGCATGTGGTCAAGTGCTTCCTCACTGCAGAAGTACCGTTAGCAACACGGTACTTAAGCATTGACCCACAATGAATGCACTTCACTTAAAGTATTTTTCCATCCTTATCATTAATTTTCAAATAATGATTCATGCATTCGGATGTATATTTCTTATCATGGGGAAGATGAGAACCGGGTACCTTAATTGTGGCACTCGAGGTAGGGGCCCTAAGGGGTGCCTCTTCTTCAATTTCATCGCCGGAAAACTCCAATTCCGTAATCGGAGTCATCTCCTCACATCCCTCCACCTCCATTGACGTGTTATCTTGATACATTAACTTCACACTACACAAGAATAATATAATATAATTAGAAATTTCAAAACATAATGTGAATTGAGTTATAGAATGTGCAGGCAGTTGCTAAAAACCAAATCAATACACAACTTTAGGACTATATCAACACAAATGCAAAAGATTTATACTTTTTTGGCACTTTTCCCAAATCCATTACTAGCAAGAGGTGATCCACTTTCTCATTCGTTTTTTGTAAGTCAGGTCAAACATGGGTTGCCGTAAATTTTAAAAGTAGGCTCGAATCGATTTATGAACGTAGAGAACCCAAGACAGCATAGGCCTCAACGGACCCACCCCATCGTACTTTGTCGAGAGAAGACAGTTGATCCATCGGAGAGGATGCTGCATACACCAAAGTTGTCACCAGAAAGAAGAGGGGGGTGGAGGTGTAGCAAGGTACACAACCAGGCTTCGAACCTTCAATCGATGCACAGACAGATGAATACCCTATGTAAAATCTAATGAACAAACTGCGCAGATATTGGAGTAAATCAACGCACAATGATAAGTTTCTAATGAGATATGCCGAGCCATCCACTCAAAAAACAATACAAAATAAGACATTTATAAGACATGATTGAAAAAATGAGTAGGGCTTCATCAATCAACAAATCACCCGAGTCTATAAATACTACTATCATACATAAAAAAATATTTAGTACATTAAATTAACTTCATCAAGCCCATGAAATAGAATCAATCTCATCCAGGAATCAGTCACTCACTCCCTCCGCTGGTATTACCCCGAGATCGTACAAGTGAAATTCACAGCATTTGATGGTATCACCCCGAAATCGTACCCTTGGAGAGAAGGTCCAGAAATCCAATTTCACCGGGCGAGCGGCGTCCGACGCTGAGCAGTGAGCAGGGACATCGGTCGCTGGTCTTTGGGGCAACGGCGTTAGGCGTCGCGATTGTGGGCGTTGAGTCATCGGAGCAGAGGCGGAGACAGCAGCGAGCGGCATCGTGGGACTAGTAGAGGCAGAGGCAAGGCGTCGGCAACGGGGAATGGCGTCTAGCGGCGTCGGGGACTGGCGTCGGTGACGGGCAGAACTAGATTTGGGCAAGACTGGCATCGAGCGGCGAGGGTTCAGGCGAGCTGCGTTAGCGACTGGCGTTCGGCGGCGGTGGCCTCGAGGGCGAGCGGTGTCGGCGACGGGTAGAGGTAGAGGTAGGGCGTCGACGACAGGCAGAATTTGATTTGGGCAACAACTGGCGTTGAGCAGCGAAGGTTCGGGCGAGCGGCATTAGTGACTAGCGTCCAATGGCGGCGGCCTCGAGGGCGAGCAGCGTCCGACGACGAGACTCCGAGCGGCGTCCGGCGGCATGACTGTGAGGTCTGAAATGAAGAGTCGCGAAACCGGGAGTGAATGAATGGACTGAAGTGAATGAAGAAGAGTATTGTTCTTTGGAGCCCTAAATCGGTTCCGAAACCGGTTCCGAAACCGGTTCCGTAACCGATTCCAGAACTGGTTCCCTTGGAACCGAGAACTGAACCGGACCCTCCGGTACGATTCCCCGGTTCCAGGTTCTACCTAGGAACCGCGCTCACCCCTAATAACTCATCCTCGGCCAACATGTACATTGCCTTGCCAGCTTTCCTTTTCTAGTTACACTCCACGAGGTCATCTTTATTCATGTTCTCTCCCTTTCGGTGGAGTTCTCTCTATCCCCTTGGGTGATAGTTTCCTCTGCAACAACCCTAAATTTGCTTGCTACATTTGGTCTTTCCATGGATCCCTTAATGCTTCCACCCGGATTAGACCCATCATTGCCCTCTCCATCCACCTGACTTCCCCCGATGGTTTGGGGCATTGTTTCACAAACACAGCACCGGAGAAAATGAGTGCAATCTGGTTAAGCATCCTTTCTTAGGCGATTTCCACACCCAATAGCTAAATCCTTCTTTTTAGACAAGACCTACAGAAACAGTTTGACGCAGATTTACATACTGTTTTCCCAGAAAATTCTCAAACTAGCTAGGTCTCCCTTCACTCCTAAATTCAGAATCTTACCAATATTCCCACTTGACAGCTACATCTTCTTGGGATTTTCTTTCATCCTTTCATCCATAGGATGGAGAGCACACAGGATAATCAGCTTAGAGTAATGGCACTTTGCAAAAGGATGAGTGATTTGTGGTCAAAAGAGGATGTAACCAAGCTGGTCGATGAAATGCCTGAACTAGAAAGACAGGAACGTGAACTTATTCTATATGGTAAACTTTTCTCAAAACCGAATGTCAACTTTCAAGCCTTTTTCAGCACTATGAAGAAAGCGTGGAAGACGGATTTGGTAAAATGCGAAATGATCGAACCTGGGTACTATCTTTTTGTTTTCCCCTCTGTAGAGGAGAAGAAACGTGTGCTAGACTCTGGGCCTTGGTCCTTTGCTAGTAATCTCCTTATTTTACAAGAGGGAGACCCTAATGCCCTCGAACATTGTTACGAATTTAAGCATTATGCTTTCTAGGTACAGTTGCTTGGTATTCCACGTGCTTGGGTTACAAAAAAAGCCTTGCGAAACATTGCCTCAAAGCTAGGCAAAGTAGAAGAGGTTAAAATAGAAGCAAGGAATAATAACTCAAGCAAACATGGGAGAGTTAAAGTACAATTGAACTTAGAAAACCCGCTGAAGACAGGAACTATGATTGAGTTGGGAGATAGGAAATGGTGGATTGATTTCAAATATGGGCGTCTACCTCATTTCTGTCACTCTTGCGGCTGTATCGGGCACTATGCAAATTTCTGTCCAAAATATCCATACGAAGACACAGGATTTGCCCAAGATAAACCTGGTAGATATGGTTCTTGGATGAAGGCGGAGGTGAAAGAACACAGCATGTGTTGGAGGACCTTTTATGGGACAATGGACCCAAGCCCTGAAGAAGAGGAAGTCGTACCAGAAACACCTATCCTTGATGAAGAAATGGACCTACAGAAGGATAAGACAGAGCTGAACAAGGCACTAATTATCTATAATTCAGCAGTTGTGGAGCAAATACATGATGCACAAATTTCAGAATATATAGCCATGCATAAGGGGAAAAGAGCACATCAAACTCAGTCACTGTCTCTTCCCTCCACAGAATGCTATAGAAGCGAAGGGTCACCAAAGAAAAGCAAAATTGGACAGAAAACTCCGGCATCCAAAAAACATAAACGATTTACACCATATGAGAAGCGAGCGCAACCAGGGATCTTAATTGATGAAGAGAATTTACTAGATACCCCTGTCCATGTGTGGGAAGGGGTTAACGAACGGGCTTTGGTGGCTAACCCTAATAAGCCACAGGGGTATAAATGAAGGTATTAAGTTGGAATTGTCAAGGGCTGGGCAACCCCTTGACAGTCCAGCATCTTCGAGCCTTAGTGGCTTGAGAGAGGCCAAACTTGGTCTTTCTAATGGAGACTAAGAACAAAGAAACTGTCGTAGAACGAGTTAAAAATAGACTTCAATTCAGAAATGCAGCTATTCATAATCCAATCGGGATTGGGGGTGGATTGGCACTCTTATGGGACGAGGAGGTTATCGTTAAAGTGGATACCAACACTGATGAACTTCTGGATACTGTATGTGAAGATATATCTAGTGGAGTGACGATGAGGATTTCATTCCTCCATGCATCTACAAATTACCAAGAGCGATTACAACTATGGCAAACAGTACATTCAATTCATACCTCCAATAGCCTTCCATGGTTGTGCATCGGAGATTTCAATGAGGTCTTATATCAATGAGAGAAAGTTGGAAAACGGGAAGTGGACAGGTATAGAATGATGGCCTTCAGGGATTGTATAAGCTCATGTTCTTTGATGGACATTAAGAGTGCGCTTACACATGGTCAAACAAGAGGGAAGGAGCTAAACTTGTGAAAAAAAAAGGCTGGACAGAGCTCTTTGTAGTCCTGAGTGGAGAGTTATATTCCCAACTGTGGAGGCGTACGCGTTACCTGCTATTGGATCGGACCATAGTTCGATTCTCTTAACTTCAAAGATAGTAAGGGTTAAAAGAACAAAGAATTTCAGAGTTGAGGCATTTTGGATAGAAAATTCAGATTTCAAAGAAGTAGTCAAAAAAGCTTGGAGGAATGACGAAGACAACCTACAGGACATAGCAAGCAAAACGAGGAAAGTGGCTGTTGAACTGCGGAGACGGAGCAGGGCAAAATTCAAAAATGCTTCACATCAAATCAAATTACTTGGGGATGTATTCACTGAGATGATGAACGGGATTGTAGGGACTCTAAACTAGAAAGAATATCGCAAAATAGTTGAGCAAATCGAGTGCCTGTGGAGACAAGAAGAAATATATTGGGGCATGAGATCCAGAATTAATTGGATTAAATGGGGAGACAAAAATACGAAATACTTCCATGCAACGACAATACAGAGAAGACAGCGCAAAAAAATCTCTATGCTACAAATAGATGATCATAATTGGAGTAGAGACCATTCCATCCTCAGCCAACATATAACGGACTTCTACAAATCTCTCTATACCACAATGGAAAATAGAGAATATCAACCCGTTTTAGATCAGTGCCCACAAATGATTACAAATGCGATGAATGAGTCACCAATGGAAAATGTCACGAGAGAAGAAGTGAAAGTCGTAGTCTTCCAATTGGGTGCTACAAAGGCTCCAAGACCGGATGGACTTAATGGGTTATTTTATCAAAATGATTGGGTCGAAATTCAAGACGACATATTCAGAATGGTGGATAGCTTCTTTCGCCAAGGTACTTTCAACCCTGAAATAAATAGAACCCATATAACTCTCATCCCAAAAGTCTCAATCCCTGAAAACATCTCTCAATATACGCCTATCAGCTTGTGTAATTTCAGTTATAAAATTATTGCAAAGGTGATGGCCAATAGACTGAAGCCATGGCTCCTAGAAATTATATCTCCTGAACAAAGTGCATTTGTGGGGGGGCGTCAGATACAAGATAATATTTTTATAGTTCAGGAGGTTCTACATCAGCTGAGAGTAAGGAAAAGTAAGCGAAAATTCCAAGCGGTTCTCAAACTAGATATGCAAAAAGCTTATGACAGGGTAGAATGGGATTTCCTATGTGATCGCATGCTACAAATGGGTTTTTGTGACAAATGGGTGTCTTTGGTCGAACAATGTATATCCTCAGTATCTTTTAGCATCAAAATTAATGGGGAGCCGGGTAATTACTTCAAACCAACTAGAGGGATCAGACAAGGAGACCCCTTATCTCCCTATCTTTTTATTATTATGGCCAATGTTCTATCCTCCTTGATACTGAAAGCTTTAGAAGACAGCAGCTTAAAGGGCATTAAACTGAATCAATACTGCCCTACACTATCACATCTTCTATTCACAGATGATGTTATTTTCTTCCTAAAGGGCACTATCACTGAGGCTCAAAGCTTAGCAAATATCTTGCATCAATATTGCTTTGCATTTGGATAAGCCATCAATCTCAACAAGTCAGGTATTTACTTTGGGAAAAACTGTCCCAAAGGCCTAAAATAGAATATAGCAGCAGAATTGAGAGTGCCAATCATGGAGAAAACAGGGAAATATCTAGGTGTTCCTTCAGACTGGGGACAAATAAAGAAGCAAATGTTTTCCTGGGTTCTTGCAAAAGTTGATAGTAAATTGGAAGTATGGAAAGAGAAGTTAATGTCGAAGGCAGGCACAGAAATTCTGATCAAAATGGTAGTACAAGCATTACCACAGTTTGTCATGTCTATTTTCAAACTCCCCATATCGATTTGTAGAGCTATTGAAAAGAAAGTTTCTTCGTTCTGGTGGAAGAAAAATGCCACCAGAAAGGGGATACATTGGAAAAAATGGGACACTTTGAAAAAGAGAAAAGACTCCGGGGGGGGGCTTGGGTTTTGAGACCTAGTCGACTTTAATAAAGCGATGTAGGGGAAACAAGCTTGGAGGCTCACTCAGGACTCGAATGCTATATGGAGCAGACTGTTCAAAGGGATCTACTTTCCTAAAGGGGAATTCTGGACAGCGAACAAGGGTTCCCGACCCTCTTGGGGGTGGCAAAGCTTACTACTAGGGAGAGATACAATTGAGCCAGAGATAAAATGGGAGGTTGGCGATGGTAACAAGATCAGAATCAGAGAGGATAGATGGCTACTTTCAGGAAAAATTGGAGGTCCGGCAAACCAAAATGAACCCCACTTGGTAGCTGAAGTAATGGTTCATAATGAAGGAGGATGGAATGTTCCTTTATTACATGAGTTTTTGGAAGAGAGAATTGTCAAAGACATATTAGCGACTCCGCTAAGCCACTCACCCGGGCTAGACAAGCTTATTTGGACAGCCAACAACTCAGGCTCGTACACAGTAAAAAGTGGATATAACAAGCTTCGAAACCCAGACAAAACCCAAACAACAAACCAACCATCTACATCCTCCCAGCCACCAAAAAACCTTTGGACTGAGATTTGGAAGCTAAAGACCTACCCCAAAATCAGATTCTTAATTTGGAGTGCGAGCAACAACGCTTTGCCCACAAAGGAGAATTTATACAAGAGGAAAATGCTGCCTGAACTTGAATGCCCATTCTGCAGCCAAGCGCCCGAAACAACAGAACACATATTCATTTTGTGTCCCTGGACAAACCAAATATGGGCAGATCAGAGGATAAAAGTAGATCTATCACCTCAGATATGTAATCGAATGGACAAATGGATGTGGGAGAACCTTACCGCACGAGATACCCAAGAAGCAAAGGCCATATTTGCGGATTTGGTTTGGAGAATTTGGCAGGCACGGAACAACCTCATCTTTCAAGCAAAAAAACCAAACCCAAGCTTTATGATTGAGGAAGCAATTTACATGACTCAGCTAGTTGCGAAGTTTGGAGATAGCAAACTCACCCGAAATAAAGCAAAAGAACCTGCAGAATCTGGCGAACAGTTGAAGGAGCCCTCTCCAACCCAGATCGGCTTCAAACTGAGCGTGGACGCGGCCTGGAATAGCGCAACTATGGAGGGTTTAGCTGCTGTCCTTTGCAGAACCAGAGATGGGGTGCTCACAGGTAGGGGTGTGCATGGTCCGAGCGGGCGGTTCCCGACCTAGAACCGGGAACCGCCCGCTAAGGACCGGTTCCGAAAAATTGGAACCGGGATCCACCCGTTTGTTGCATGGATCCACCCGGGAACCGGACCGCCGGTCCGATCCGGTTCCCGGTGGATCCATGGAACCGATCTTGACGCGAAACAATTTTGGTTTTCAACATAAAACGGTCGGGTCTATGAGTTGGGAAGGAGGAGAGGAGGTCTATGGTCGGGTTTTCAACATAGAACGGTCGCGAAACAATTTTCCGCGGCTGTGGCGGGTGGTGGCCAACGCGAGGGGACAAATAGTAGCGGCGGAGGAGCAGCGGCGACGGCGTCGACGCTCGGGGAGGAATCGAAATGGCGATAGGATTAGGAAGAACCGAGGAAGAGACAAAGAGAGAGAGAGAACCGAAGACGAAAGGAGTGAGGAGATGAGATCTAATCTAGGATTTCTTTTAGTAATTTTTTTTTTAATATTAAAAAGGTTCCGGTCCGGTCCGGGTGGATGGATCCGCCCATGGAACCGGGAACCGGACCGTACCCACCGGTTCCGAAAAATTGGAACCGGGAACCGGACCGTTCCCTCAAGAACCGCCGGTTCCGGGCGGTTCCGGTCCGGTTCCGGGCAGTCCGGGCGGTTCCCGGGTATTTTGCACACCCCTACTCACAGGTGGGTTCGCGCAGCAAATCTTCACTCCCTCAGCACCAATCGCAGAAGCCCTAGCTATGCGAGCTGCACTTTGGTGGGTTAAACAGCAACAGGAAGAAAGAAACGCACGAAGCAACCCCCAAAGTGTAGCTGTACTTTCCTCTGATCTGCAAGTCCTCTTATCTACAGATAGCTTATTAACAGTTAGCTGCATTATGGGCTGGGATGAAACGCCATGGGCCCCCAGGTCCATCATTAAAGATTGCACTAACCTTCTGAGCCAGTTAAAAGGAGTTTTCATCCGATTTGAGTCAAGAGAATTTAATCAAGCGGTGGACTGGGTTGCTAAAACTCATCATGCCGGCTCTCTCTCGACGGATTGGGTTACACATCCCCTGCATCCCCTTTGGTTAATATTATGTTCGGATCTCGAACTTTTTTGTAATTCCGCATCTTCGGTTTAGAAATGAAAATTCACGTTTTTAGACCCAAAAAAAAAAAAAATGTTTTCGAGCAGAAATTGTGGCACCAACACGTGCACGAATTCTGATGCAAATCGCTATGTCATTTACATTCTCAACAACCAAGATATCGTATGCTTTTCAATTCTTTGTATAGTGAGTTAAAGATCTTTAAGTTACAGTTTGTTTGAGATATCCAATCAACAATTATATTGTCATTTTAATATTCTTTTCTTTTTTGTCTGTCCGACTAAAATAAATTGTCCTTCACCTATGATTGTCGCAGCCCAGAAGGAGTAGTTTTGAAGGTTATTGCCGAGGTTATTGAGAACAAGGAAATTGTTAGACGGACTCCTGAAGCCTTCTTTTGGTTATTGCCTAGGTTATTTATGTTCTAGGTTTCTCTTTTTTTTTTTTCCATCAATAAAAAGATTAAATAATAGTGGCGAACTTCCTTTTCAGTACTTCAGCTTATTGTCTATTTGAATTTGAAATGAGGGTAGAATAGGCATTAAATAGAGAAACTATAGGTGAAAATGCACTAAATACCTTTAAAAGTCATGTACAGGACACATGCTAATGGAAAAAATCAATTGGATTAACGACCGTAACAAAAAGGACTTTTAAATTCTATGTCTCACGGGTGTTCTACTAGTTTGAATGTGAAGAGAAAAAAAATGTACAATAGAAGAGCCTCATTACATTATGTATAGAATAGGTAAACATGATAATACAATATTACCAATTAATTTATTTTTGTTTGAATATCTCTAAAAATAGCTTGTGAGAATGATCTTAAGTTTTCTGATATTTCATTTCGAACCCAAACATGTAATTTCAAAAATATTTATGGAAGTTATTTATTTATTTCACTACATGGCCCCTATTATTATTATTATTATTATTATTATTATTATTAAAACACTACCATAAAAGACATTAAGGTTTTGTTCCGTCGTCGTCGTCGTTGTCGTCGTCGTCAACAACAACAACAATTTGGTTGTCATTTTGCATCACTTTGTTCCCCATTATATTCTAATTGTGGAGGAACTAGAAATTTCATTTTAAAATATTCTTATGCTCGGTACGTTGTTTGGAAGATTAGAATGAAATTCAAGTAACTTGTTCATGTGTCTAATCTAGAAAATTGTTAACTTCTTCACTCTATTGGGAGGTTAGTGAAGCTTGCATATTTGTCGTGAAGGGGGTGCTGGGAGATAGAGGAGCTTCTGAACTCTACTGAAGAGCTAGTTAAAGCTTACACATCTATGTTGATGTTGGTGCTCTGTGATAAACTTGTTCGTTGAGGTGGACTTAAAATTTTAAAGATGGTCGATCTACTTGATTCAACTAGATGTAAAGAAATTGAAAGTAATTAGAGAAAAATTTTCAGTAATGAGAAAGTTACGTAGCTAGTATACAAGGCTAATAGGTGAGATTTCCTAATTTCTCAAAATTTTGCTTTGAACTCATGTCCAATTTGCTTATCTCAGAATTTATGTTCCGTTTTGATTAACACGTTATTTCAAATAGATTCACAGATTTTGAATGTTTGTTCATCAAAGAACTAATGACAAATAATGTCCTCAAGTAGATCCCCATATTCATCATAGCCGGAGGAATTGTGTGGGGAAAATAGACCTTGAGTTTTTTTTTTTTTTTTAAATTCGCTTGTCGGTGTCTGAGTTAAAAGTTCTTCGGGTTACGTTTGTTCGAGTCGCTAATGTGGACCTTTCTGTCCTTGTGCAATGCAGCAGCCCTGAAGAAGTGATTGAATTTGATTATTGCTGAGGTTTTGACTGAAGTTTAGTTGAACACTCTTACCTCACCATTAGTCATCTGATGGATGTCTGATATTGCTAGTATAAACACCTAGAGGGGGGTGAATAGGTGTAAAAACAATTTATCAAGATACGAAAGCAATACCAGGCAAACAATAGAAAGAAGATCCTCTTAAAACAGATTATGATCAAAATAAACAGAGAGTAGGGAAGAGAAAAATTGAACACATAATTTATAGTGGTTCGGCTTATTCCAAGCCTACGTCCACTCTTTTCGCACTGACAGTCCACCGACTGGATTTCACTATGAACAAAAGAGAAGTTACAGCAATGCTTTCCCTTGATTCCACAGTGTAGATATTTTACCACACTTCCTCAAGGTATCTCAAAATATGGACTCTCTTTTGCGTACAAGATTCAGCTCAGTAAATGAATTGACTAAGAATAAGGAGCTTCAGACTTTGGAATTCTTCTATCGTACACACACACGAACAACTGGAACGTCTTCCTTATATACTCCTTTATGCCATCATACCCGTTGGCACTTACCAAAGGAATTCTTCCAATCTTCCCGTTGGACAGAATCAATTAGAAAGATCATTCGAGCCATTAAAGGAATATGTCGATAGCCCATCAATCCCGCCGCCCATACAATCGATCTCGGTTTCCATAAGTAGAACCTTCCAAGTATGCTTCGCCAATCATCGGATCTTCAATCAATCTTGAAAGGAATCCGTAATGTCTTATCCAGCCAAGAGATCTTCGTCAGTCGATAAGATCAAATCCTTTATGAAACACATAGTTCGGATAGACCTTCTTCGACAAACTACGATCACAATGAGAATAGACTTTGAGTCTTGAGTCTGGCAGTCCAAAGGTCTTTAGACTATAAATAGTAGAGTCTGCAAATCTTCAGACTAGACTGATAGAAATGTTTTGTCAGCTTCAAAATATTCCAGAAAGATTTCTCCAACAATGTCAACGCCAGAATTTGACTGGAATTTAGTTGAAGAACGATGATAGCTGATACACGCTGTTGATGCTGGATCTCCTTAAGAAAGTTATTAGACTTTTCTAGCACAAAATACCTTCAAGAATTTCAAGGTAAATTTTATCAACTTTTACAGAACTTTAACTTATTCATTGGATGCATATTACTGTACTTTTTCATCTAGTGATAGGCCAACATGTGGTAGTGACAGGGCATCCGAAAAATTGATCATTGCAATTGAAAGTGTATCAATAGTAAAATTAAGAAAGGCAAGTACAGCACTTTGAGAGACAGAAGTCAAAATTCATCACATGATTGCAAAATCTAATAAAATTCAGCGACCATCGAAGAAATCTCCTAGAAATTTTCAAGAAATGAGAGTGAAGTTTGGTCGATACATTGGCTCAGAGGAGTTACTGTTGAGAAGTCGGAGCTTTTTTATCAAGCCACCAATGGAGCCTTGTTTCACTCAGATCAAACCATCTAGGTGACTCTTCAGCATTAAATCCATTCACATGATAAGGCTTTCACATAATTCCATGTCTCGTTCTGCCACAAGGCTTGGATCTTCTATTGCATCGCCCTTCTATTCATCCTGGGATTTACTTCCAATCTCCCTTCCATTCACATGATTTACCTCAATATCCTCCATCAACGCTGCATTAGTGCACTTGGGATTCGGTCGAGTAGCCCGTCCGCGTGTCCTCGCAATGAGACCATTACATTGTGCCTTCAGACCATGTAGTAACGATCCTTCTCGCCCATCCTTGTTTCTGTGATTGGCTTTTGTGGATCCAATTACAAGATTGTCGGCAGAACATTCACAAAATGTTGGCTCGTTATCATAATTCTGGTGGGCTTCACTGGGTCTTGAAAGCCTCGCCTTCAGACTGACAGAACAACTAGACTGGCTTGCCTCACCTACTATGGAAGTGGAATAACCACATTGGCAGATGCTAGAGTGATGGGTAAAAGGCCGTTCTTCTGCTTCCGGAGCTTTGCATCATTTCCCTAAGCAACGATAGTTATCAGCGCGTCCCATTCGTCTTTCAATTCTTAGCATTGTCGGCCAACATGTACATAGCTTTGCCCGCTTTCCTTTTCCAGTTCCACTCCACGAGCTCATCTTTATAATTTGAATATCCAGTGATTTTTTGTCGAAATGGCGGCACGTGCACGATTTTTTATGAAAATATTTTATTTATGTTCTCAATAACCAAGATATCATATACTTTTTCAGTTTTGTGCAATGAGTTAAAAATCTTCAAATTACAATTTATTTGAGAGGAAAAAGTACGAAAAAAAGTCAAAAACTGATTATAGCACTAAACTTGGCAATTTGATCAATTTAGTTCTAAACTATTTTACATTAATACCAGTACTGACGTGGATGCCGACTGTTGGTGGACATTGATATGGCAAATTTTTAAATATTTTTTTGAATCTTTTTATTAATTTTTTATTTTTATTTTTCCTTTCTCTCTTCTTCCTCATTGGACTTTCCTCACAATGGCCAACAAGCCTCCAACGAGACTCGTTGGCCACTAGGCAAGGACCACGAAGCCCTCCCCGACCGTTGGCAAGGGTCGCGGCCCTCACCTAGCCTCACCCAAGGCCGGTGGTAAGGGCGGCTTTGCCCAAATATGGGTTGAGGCCGGCAGCTAGCGAGGGTGGCTCGCTAGCCACTACGAGGAAAGTCCAAGCAGGAATAAGAGAGAAAAGAAAGGAAAAAGAAAAAAAAAGAATTAATAAAAATTTGAAAAAAAAATGTATTTGAAAAATTGTCACGTTAGCATTCGGTCACTAGTCAATGTCCAGCCGAAATTGACTGAATGAACTAAATTGATACCAATGTAAAAAGATTTGGGACTAAATTGATCCAATTGAAATGTTTAAAATTAAATTAATACCAATATGATAGGTTTATAACTTTTCTAGTACTTTCCCTTATTTGAGACACCACATCAACAAAGGGAACGTCATTTTGATATCCTTTTTTAATTCTGTTTTTCGGACTAAAATAAACCACCCTTCAATGTGCATTTTCGCTGTCCCGAAGAAAAAGTTCAGAAGGTTATTGCTGAGGCTATTGAGAGCTAGGCAATTATAAGACGACCTCCTGAAGGCCTCTTTTGGTTCGATGTGAAAGAGAAAAAGAATGGCTTTGCTTTCTATGTCATAAAATTTTGTACTACTGCATTCTGTTTCGACTCTTTAGAGGATCTATATATTTCATTTTGTAATGAAATTAGTTCACAATTCTAATCCTTTGGGGCATTATTACAAGGTCAGTGTATCCGTATAAAATGAATATCAGTGAAATTCCTATGCTTTGTTGGAGGGTCAGTGGAACTTTCACATTTGTCTTTATAAGATATTACTGGATAAAGAGGAGCTTTCAAACTTTATTGGAGGGTTAATTGAGCTTCGTACGACATTGTTCACGTAGGCCCTCTGCAACAAAAGACAGGAGCTTCCATACTCAGTTAGGAAAATTAGAATCGCCGGTTAAGTTGGCTTTGTAATGTTTAAAGATAGTTGATCTACCTAATTCAATTGGAGATCTAAAGGCATTGAAGTTAACTAGGATGGACAGCTCATATGGAAGTTACCCGAGCTATTGGACCGCCAGAGGTGATTGAGGTTTACATTCCAAGCCTATGGGTCAGATGGAAAATCTTTGGTGAAATCGGGAGATGATATCGTATGAGAATCTTGGGCCTACATAAATCCACGTTATTTATGAATTGCCCATGACAATTTGTTCTCTCTCCCATGTTCAAAAACCCTTTTTTCCCAGAACCACTAACAAATTTGACAGTCACCCAAGCTTCTTTTATTCATCTTTGTTTTGGTGCATCTAGCATCCATATTGTTCATGGCCTCATGAATCTGGTTAGTTTTAGATTTTCCGGACACATCTGACGTTTCCCTCGAGCAATATATCCACCGGCTTCCACGTAGCTTGTCATTATTGCGACTTTCGCTTAAGAGATATTGCTAATGCTTTCAATCCTAGAGAACTTTTTGGCTCTCAATGTTGAATTTAACCCTATAAGAGACTTAGATTACTTAGTGTGCAATAATTATACGTGACATTGCAGTTCCATACTTTTAGAATGTTTGTTTCCAATGTGATGATTATTGGTCAGTAACAATAATGGGGAGATTGGAAGCTCATCGTCCTTCATATATACGAATTTCCAAATTTTCACCAAGGTAAATTTTCTAGCAACAAATATCTTCAAGAATTTCAAGATAAATTTAATGGACGTTTACTGATCTTTAGCAGACTTGCAATCGAGTCATTGAATTCTGATTTCTTTCATTAAGAGCAGGAAACTTTACCTTTTCTTTTTTTATCTAATGATGCATTTTGGCTGGATTATGCACGAATTGGAAATCTTCCATCAAAATGCTAACATGGTGAATATGTGGCCAATTTTTTGGGTGCCATGTCAACACACATGTTCACCCATCACTACCGTGTGTTCACCACGACAACATATCACCAGAAAAGTGATCATTGTGATTAAAAAGTGTACTAATTGTAAAAGAAAAAAAGAAAAGAAAAGTTCTTTGAGTGGTAGAATAATTACAAAATTTACTAAAATTTAGTGTTGTATATAGATATTAGGAGTATTTACATTACTAATATTAAAATTTACAATAATTTTTTAACAGATGATTATTTTTTTAAAAACGGAGTGGGGCCGGGCCAAAGCTGGGCCTGTCCGGCCCCATTTTCCTTTCCCTTTCCTTTTCTCCGCGCGGGCTGGCCCAAGCGCTGGTCTTCTTCTTTGCTCATATCGCCCACGCCTCTACAACAGCAACGTAAATAAGCAGATCAACAGGAACGGAAGCAGAGCAGGCCGCAGCACGATCCTTGGGTCAGGGATTAGTCGGCCACAGCAGACTGGCGGTGGCAGAAGCCATGTGCACCTCCCGGTGGTCTTTAAAAGAGAAAGAGGATGTTCAGCCAAAAGGGGTTCGGGAGAAAGCTTGAGAAACGGACAGGGGAGAGCGTTTTCTTTTTCTTTTTCATTTTTTTTTTTTTGGGAGGAGGGGGCGACTGAGAGAGAGTGAGAGCTCCAAACACCTCAGCCACGCGTGGACCCGTCCGACGACCTCTCCCAGCGACAACCTCAAACCGTACAGGCAAGCCTCAGCTCTGCTATCGTCCTGTTTTGACCACGCCAGGCTAGAGCTCGTGGTCGTCCAGTTCACGTTATCTCCGCCCGTCGGTCCTACGCTCTGTTGTCGTCTGTCTCTGCTTGTCTTCCGTCGAGAACCCAGCGCGGGTTCGAGTCCCGTTCGAGTCGGAAACTCCATTACCCGCGTCGCACATCACTGTTTGTGAAAATGCCTCAACTAGATCCGCAAACTTTTTCTTGAGTTTGATTTGCTTCGGGAAATATAGGTCCTTTCGTGCATCCTTTGTTTGCGCCATGACATGTTTGTGGCGGGGTGACGTTTACGGGGGCTGGGAGTCGGCTTGACCGAGGACAACTCCGTGCCGCTCGGACTTCGACTAATGGAGGAATTGGGGTATGTCACGGTTTGGTCTGAGTCGGGACCGTAGATCACTCATGAAGACGCTCCAGTAGCCGATGGTGGTCGTTGGAGGATCGAGTGATTCTTGATTTAATATAGGATGGTTGGCGTTCTGTTGTTCTGGGTTTAATGGACGTCGTTGGTTTCCGGGCGTGCTGAAGAAGGCGTGATGGAGCAAGCGTGGAAGGCGATAAGGGCAAAATGGGTTTTAGGGCAGGTGGGCGTGGTTCTAATTATAATTGGGCTGGTGTTTTCGGGCTTGGATTGACTAATTGAAAGAGGGCTTCAATAACGGGCTTGGTGTTTACTTTAACAAGAGTGGGCTTGTGAAGTTTTAATTAAAATAGGCCTAAGTAGTAAGCCCATTTGAAGCTTGTCCTTTTTATAACCGATACCTGACCTTAGTTTGGACACGGGCCGTAGAATTAGGCCCGCACCTTCACGGGCCCAGTCCCATATCAGGACCGGGCCCAGGAGGCACCTTTTGTTTGCGGGTGGGGCCTCAATTTCAAGCTGGACTGGGCCCGCACATCAGCCCCAGTCCGGTGAGGGCCTGGCGACCCGGGCCGGCTCGGATATCCGACCCGGGTCCCTATTTCCAGATTGAAAAATCAAATTTAACTTTTTTAAAAAATTTAACAAATTCCGAAAAAATCTTTTTTTTTTTAAATTAGGAAAAAAAATTAAAAATTAGTTTTTGAGTAGTTTTTTTTTTTACTAACATGTATGAAAATCTTTGATAAAAAAAACTTATGCTCAAAATTGACTAAGCTTTTAACATTTTATAATAGGGTTTAAGACAAATGTTCTTCATTGTGCACTTTCAATATATTGATCATGGTTTCCATTTAGTCTAGTTAGAAATGGCATTTGTCTTATCTCTTAGTGTTTGATTCTTGTTCTTCTTGCAATTTATTTAATGCTTCATTAGTTCTGATTATTGTTTTAATGATCATGTACATTTACTATCACCTCACATGTTAGTAGATATGTTTAGAATCAATCCAAAATGCTTAACAAGCATCTTGGAATGAACAATATTAGATATCGAAATGACACTAGTTGGTATAACCAAGTTTCCGTCCTTAAATTATTTAGTCGTGTATGAAATGAGGTATACTCCCATACCCTATTTGGTTTCTAGCCGGCCCCAGTAGGTTAGTGGGTTAGTGGTGACTCATCATTAGAAAATCCTTAAAGTGTCAATTCAACTTAGTATCGAATATCCCAATTTCGCGTGAGGTACGGGCTTGAAAAAGCTCGCATATAATTGAGGGTTATAAGCCCACATTTTAAGTAATACCCCTAAATCTATATATTTTTCCCTACGAACAAAAAGGGTATGTTACATCACATTATATAATCACATAAAATAAATCCATAAATCAAGACAAGCACACTACAATTGTAAATAATTCAGCACTAATAACAAAGTGGAGAAGCCTCATGCACTGCACGCTTGGACCAACCATCAGCAGTGAACGGGCGGGCAAGTAAAAACAAAAGACAACGAAAGCCAAAGCCCACAAGAATGGAGCCATAAAACAAACGAGTTTACCATCACGAACTTATGTCACGTGTAATCAATTATATAAATGCAAAATTTTGTTTCTTTTCCTATTATGTGGTAAGCATCTTAACTCCTTTTTTTTTTTCAATTTGAGCAATGTCGGACCAAATTTCGATGTAGACGTAGACCAATTAGATTGTCATTTTGATATCCTTTTTGATGGGTTATTTAATTGAGATGATAGGCCTAGGTAGGCCCGTTCGCCCATGATGGGCCTAAAAGCCCGGCCCGCAAGATAAGGGCCCATGGAGGAACGGTTGCAATGTGAAAGGTTGCGTTGTTTAGATACAAGAGGTTGTGTCTTTTGGGGGAACGCTACACGTTGAAGAGTTACGTTTGTTGGAGAAGACGTAAGAGAGAGAAAAGGAAAAGGGAATGTACCCCTTCAATGTACGTACGTGAAGACCCCCTTTTTCCTAAGACGTTTCACACTCTCTCTCTCCCTCTAAGAAGAAAACAGAAAAGAACAGTACGTTCTGTTTTTCTCCCCCTAATAGCAACAGCACGCTCCTCGGTAGAACGGGATCAGGATTCTTCCTCAAACTTCAACGTCGATAAGGGACGGAAAAACCCGACACCCGCGTATTGTTTGCCCTGTTTTGTGATTCTTTGCAAGTCAGAATTCGTTTTTGATAGCACAGGGTTGAAGCTCTTGTCGATACGAGAAAAACGAGTGGTGGATCGCCGCCGGACGCGCCGCCATGCGCGGCCGGAACGAACGGGCGTTGCACGCGCCGATTCGGTCCCTCGCAGGCGCGTGCGTCACACACGCCGTTTCGGCCCCAGGTGCGTGCGACGCACGCGCAGGGTGCGGGCGCGTGCCATGCACGCACCGGCTGACGTCATCGTGATGTCAGTCAGGCACGCGCGTGGCACATGCCGGTTGGTTTGTCCGATCGGCCCGACCGGCCGTCTAGTCCGACCCAGCCCGTCCGGTCCGACTGGTCTGACCCGACCGCCCGTTGACTCCGACCCGGCTGACCGTTGACCGTTGACTTTGACAATTGACCCAAAAAAAAATGTGTTTCTTTTTCTTATTAAGTTTATGTGGATTATAAGTAATCCCTTTTTGTTTTGCATTTGTTGCAAGAACCATGGAAAATTATGTATTTTCCCTTTTTTTCATTATGGATTATATGTTAATCCTTTTTGTTCTCGCATTTGTTGCGAACAATGCCTTCCCGTAAGGCGCGCGCATCTATTCGCACAATTACGTATGAACAAAAGAAAAGACTTTCAAGGATGATAGCCGATTTGAATGATTATTGATGGGAGAGTGACAATATAATTGATCATATTCTTGAGGTCAACAAAATGATAAAGAAGTCATATGGAACGATTATCCCATGCCAAATTCTCAGATGGTGCGATTTTTCATGAACACTCTTCCACCAGAATGGCAAGGAGTGTTGAATCGCTTATGGGAGGTCAACAAAGCCACTAGGTATAAGAGTCTAGTGATGGCTTTTGTAGATGAATATCATCGAGTTGGAGCCACCAAGACTGCGACCTAAGGAATGACTTCGATTAGGCGGGGGTTGAACGTGCGAAGGAGAAATCCTAAGGGATATCCGTCAATTTTTCTGTGGCTGTCAAGAATGCTTGAAAATTTTACAAAAGAAAAGAACAAGAAATTGAACCGAGTAGAAGCTTTCCCTATTCGTAGTATAATGACTTGGTTTTAGATGTTTCGAGATATTTTTAGTATGCTTTATGGACATCTTATGTAAATGCTTTCTACCTAGTTGTTGTTGGTGTAGCAACTGATATGTTAGTTGTATTATGTAAAAGCGTTATTATTCTATTATTATTGGATGTCAAATATTATTTGCTTCTGTTATTCGTTAACTGTTGAGGGTAGTTCATAGAAGTTTTCGTAACTTCAAAGAATTTATTTTGCATAGAATGTTATATTAATAATAACTCCAAGTTAGGATTTTGGATGATGATTGGCAACATAGTGACCTTTTGATTTTGAAACCTTACTTGAAATTATTCATAAATATGATGGTTTTGTGCAAAATGGATGCATAAATGATAGGCATTAATAATTCGTGCATATATGTCTGATATGTTCAGATCAATGGCTTCAGCAACTAAGAACATAATTGTTGATTTGAACAAAGAAGACAAATTGAACGGCGATAATTGTGAATATTGAATAAGAAAATTCAATATGTGCTTGAAAAGCAAGAAGCACTAAAAGCTCTTGACCATGTTATGGAAGATCTTGAGAATGTTGTGCGCCACATTGAGCTAATAGAGGATTGCCTCAAGGCATTTGAGCAGGATACAGATATTTGCTGTGTTGCTTTCAGCTCAAAAGGAGCTTCGAGCTCTAAACGCAAGTGCATTGATTCATTCAATATGTGGAAATGCAAGGGATCAAGTCCTTCTTGCAAGAAATCAAGAGCTAACCAACATAAGAGAGGAAAACGTCATCGAGTGAAGAGTATTTCAAGGGTGAAGTGTTACAACTGTGACCAGAAGGGTCATTACGCTCGTGACTGTCACGAGCCAAAGAAGGTACACACCCCTTGTACTATTGAGAACTTTGCTTATGTGTCAAGTTCTGTATTCTTAACTGAGTCTAATCCTTTGTGGACTGTAGATTCAAGAGCAACAGACCACGTAGCGAAGGATAGAGAATCCTTCGTGGAATTCCGACGAGTACCGACGGGAATTAAGTGGATCTATGTAGGAAACAACTCTAGAGCAGAAGTAAAAGGAATTGGCATCTGTCAATTGAACATGTGTGGTGGACGCACTCTGTTCTTACATGATGTGTTGTATGCTCTAAAGATTCGTCGGAATTTAGTGTCTGCTTTAGTATTGGTTAAAGTTGGTTTTAAAATAAACTTCCATAATAGTGGTGTAGATTTATATTTGGATACAAATTACTATGGTTGTGGTTATTTTCTAGATGGTTTTATTGTATTAAATGTTGATTATAGTAATGCCAATATTTGTTATTCCCTTTTCATATCTTCTAATTCATATGATAATGATGTGAGTGTGTGGCATGCTAGACTTGGTCATATTGGCCAACAACGTATGAATAGGCTAGCCAAAGAGGGCTTGTTGGGCAACATTGAAAAAGTCGATTTGCCCATATGTGAGCATTGCCTAGCAGGGAAAACGACAAGGAAACCATTTGGAAAAGGTACAAGAGCTGAATTTCCTTTGCAATTAATCCATTCTGACGTCTGTGGTCCGATGTGAGAGGAAGGCATGGGGCTATTTATTTCATCACATTTATAGATGATTATACTCAATTCGGATATGTCTATTTCATTTCTCATAAATCTTAAGCATTGAGTTACTTCAAAAGGTTTATAAACTTGGTAGGAAAATCAATTAGACAAGAAAATAAAAGTTTTGAGATCCGATCGAAGTCAAGAATATTTATATGATGAGTTCAGAAAATTATGTGATGAAAAGGGAATAGAAAGACAATTGTCTATTCCATATACTCCTCAACAAAATGGTGTTGCGGAGAGAAGGAACAGAACCCTACTAGAAATGGTTAGGTCCATGATGGCACATGCTAACTTACCTATCACCTTTTGGAGTGATGCGTTATTAACTGATGCCTATATACTTAACCGGGTGTCTTCCAAATCAGTTACTTCCACTCCATATTAGTTATGGACAGGTAAAAAACCGAACTTAAGTTTTCTTAAATCATGGGGTTGTGCTGCCTATATTCATGAGCCCTCTCATAAGTTTGGGAAATTGGGTCCCAGAGGAAAGAAGAGTATTTTCATAAGATACTCTAAACACTCGAAAGGGTATGTGTTCATAGGTGAGCAGGAAAGTGGAAATATAACTGAATTCGAATCACGGGATGTCACATTCTTAGAGAATGAATTTCCTAAGAAGGGCGAAATAGGTGAGGATTACTCCCTATTTGAAACCTTGGATCAAGATAATGAACTTAATGAGGTTCGTCCAAGTGGGAGTAACATGAGAAGTGATGAATTTGATTCAACTCACTCTCAATTACAACCACATGATGAGATGATATCGTCATTATCTAATCCGAGTGGGAGCATGATGGTGAATGATGTGCAAAGTGTACAATCTCCCATACGGCGAACAAGTCGCAAAAGTATTCCCCGTCGACGTTTTGACATTGAAGGGGAAACTTTCATGGTTACTCCATAAGATGAAGATGAACCAAGAAATGCTAATGAGGCTCTAAATTGTCTTAGTAAGGAAAAATGGATGCATGCAATGGAAGAGGAGATGGAGTCAATGAAGTCAAACCATGTTTGGGAATTGGTTGATCTTCCAAAAGGACGCAAAGCTATTGGGAACAAGTGGGATCTCAAAACAAAGCGTAAAGCTGATGGCTCGATAGAAAGGCATAAGGCTTGCCCTGTGGCGAAGGGGTATAATCAATAAGAAGGAATTGATTATGAAGAAACATTTTCTCCTGTAGTGAGATTTACATCGATTCGCATTATTCTGGCAATAGTGGCTAGTATGGATCTTGAGTTACATCAAATGGATGTAAAAACTGCTTTCCTCAATGGAGAATTAGAGGAAGAAATATATATATGGAACAACCTGTTGGTTTCATTATGGAAGGCCAAGAAGAAAATGTATGTCGATATATGGCCTTAAGCAATCATCGAGACAATGGTATATACGTTTTCATAATGTCATAATGGCATATGATTTTACAATGATAGATGAGGATCATTGTGTATATATCAAAAGATCCAAAGATTAATTTGTGATCATATCATTATATGTTGATGATATACTAATTGCTGGAAGTAATATGGAGTTTGTTAATACTGTCAAGAGTTGGTTATCTTCCAACTTTGAGATGAAAGATATGGGTAAGGCTGTATACAATCCTGGAGTTAAGATTTCAAGAGATCGTTCGAAGGGGTCATTATCTCTTTCACAAGAAATATATATAAATAAGGTTCTTGAACGATTTTCTATGCAAGATAGTAAACCCATAGATACTCCTATTGCAAAAGGTGAAGGATTGAGTCATAGACTGTGTCCAAGGACTCCACAAGAAAAGAAACAAATGAAACATGTTCCTTATGCTAGTGCTGTGGGAAGCTTAATGTACGCTATGATGTATACAAGACCTGACATATGTTTTGTAGTTGGAATGGTGAGTAGATACCAATCTAATCTAGGTCAAGCACATTGGAAAGCCGTAAAAAGAATACTGAGGTATCTGAAGGGAACTGCTGATTACAAGCTGAATTACCAAGGAAAGGATCTGCGACTTGAAGGCTATTCAGATGCTGATTGGGGAGGAGATTTAGATGAAAGGAAATCTACCTCTGGATTTGCATTCTTACTGAATAATGGCGCCATATCATGGAGCAATAAGAAGCAAGCGTGTATAGCCTTGTCCACGATGGAAGCTGAGTTCGTGGCATTATCAGCAGCAGTACAAGAAGGAATTTGGCTTAAGAGATTTTTGGATCATTTAGGTGTTATTGGGAATTGTAGCGACCAATTTTCCGAGTGCACCACCTAAAATTCGGTTAATGGATTGCTAAGCCTAGACTTAGCTCGGGCTCTCCCAAGCCCATACCAATTCGCGACTTGAGGTTCAAATATTTAGCATGCAAATGATTATTATCTAGGAGTCACCACTAATCTATTTATGGTAGGTCGATTAGACACCTAAGTAAAATAATGAGAGAATCATTTTACTTGGTTACACTAGATTTCTCTAATGCCATTTCGGTACCATTTCTTTTATTTTTTAAAAATGTTTTTTTTTTGCGGCAGTCTGGATTGATTTTTTTATCTATTTCCCTAACATATGGGGTGATCATGCGGGTGCGCAAACCACCAATTAAACATCCAAGAAAGCAATGAACAAATTACATGACTTACCTTGTAGCAACGAAATCATCTGCATCGTTAGATCAGAATTCACATCATCAACCTTAGATATGATTTCTAATTAACACGCAATTTCTTTTTTTTTTTTCACTTGATTAATGAAAATCATGCAATATGCAATGCAAAATTAACTAAATGACCTAATTCTAATGACATGCAATTTCTAATTAAATTGACCTAGCAACAATCACTAAATGGCATGCATTTCATGAATCTAATCCTAATGACATGCACATGACATTTTTTATTTTCTTTTTTCTTAAAAGAATGCAATCTATCCTAGAGATTGAAACTAATTTATTCTAAGACATTTTTTTGTATTTTTTATGAAATTCGAAATTAGATCAAATGTGAAAATTATCTAACTAAATTAAGATTCTATCCAACTTATATTAAGGATTAGGTCAGGCTAAACCCTAATTAAAACCAAGATATCATCTTAATTTAACAATCTCTAACCTAAGATGCAATCTATCTAAATCAATCTAAATTTAAAATGAAATATGCAATTTCATCCTAATGTGTAATGACGTGCAAATGATGCCCTAATTCTATTTTTGCTTTTTCTTTTATGAAATTCGAAATTAAAATTGCCAGATAATTATGCATGCAATTCAAATTTAAAACTAACATCCTAAATGAATGCATTTTTTTAATTCTTTTTCAAAAAAAAAGTCGAAATAAAATTATCCATATTCTAAATATGCAATCAATTTCAAAGATATCATCTAAGTATGCATTTTTTTAAAAAAATAACTAACTAATCTATCATGCAATCAATCCTAACCTACATGGGATATAAATGCAAATTTTTTTTATATTTTCGAGATAAATAGAATAATTAAAAGATAAACACGAAATCATCCATGATCATTGAAAATATTATCTACCACTCAAATTGAAATTTAAACTTAATTGTTTTGCTAATAAAATCGATAAATTGATCTTAAGCCTTAAAGATCAAGATATCAATTTTACTCCCGCGTGAATAATTATTCCATCTAAAGCCTTATAGATAGAATAAAAATTTGTGCGGTTGCGAATTGGATTCTATATCATGGAATTTCAATCATGCATTGGAAAAAAGAAAAATTCAAACAAATAGATAAAATATCAAAACCTAGAATAAAATAAAGCAAATTAAATCTACCTAAAAATAAACCTGTCAAATAAAACAAATTTCTACCTAGATTTGGATTTTTTTTCAAAAATCCAACCGATGGATTAAACTATGGAGGACGCTCGACGTGGCTACGAACAGTGCAACGGCAGCAGCTATGGCGTACGTGATGGTGATTCACCGGAGGAATGAGGGGCACGGTCGTCGGAGCTCCGGCGAGGGGCTCGGGCGGTAGCTGGTAGAACAGCGATGAATAGGAGAATCGCTCTGAAGAGGAGACACGGCTCGTCGCAGAGTAGCGCGCGCTCGGACGTCTGCGGGTCGGGCCGAGCGGCGGTAGCGATGACGGATGTCGAGCGATGATGGTCAGTGGCTCGGTCGCGGCTTCGAGCAAGCGGAGCAGAACCGGCAGCGTCGGGGCATCGGATCGGCAGGCTGAAAAGGCTCGGGATCAGCAAGAGTCCAGGTAGCACGGCGAGGAAACTCGGTGATCGGCTTCGACGAGCTTCTGCAAGGCTGTGCTCGCGGAAGGGCTGGGTCGGCGGTGCCGGTGTCACGAGCTTGTGGGCGACGGCGGGTGGCAGATCTCCGACCAGCGCGAGCTGCGGGCAGATTGCAGCGCATGACGGCTTCGGGCTTCTGGGCAAACGCCGCGACAGGAGCTCGGCGTTGGTGATGGTGCAATGGGAAGGGCACGAACGGAGCAGCAGAAATCGGTGAAGAAGAAGAACAGTGGCCGTCCTTCCTCTGCACAGCCGCACGCTTCCCCTTGTCTTCGTACACTCTCTTTTCTCTGTTTTTTCCTTTTCAGCAAAAGGGCCTCCGAATGCTTTTTTTTTTTTTTTTTTGATTTCGGAAACCTTCAAAAAATGAGAAAGGAACCCCCAACCTCGATCTTTGTGTGCACCTTTTATAGGCAAAGAGAAATGTGCTATTCAAGGGATATTTCGTATCTTTTTTTAATATACACAAAGATTATTTATGACCCCCGGATCACAAAAATCTTTTATTTTCATTATCTCCCAAATATCATCTACTGATTTCATTTCCTATTGCTAAAGATAAGATTGCAATGCGATTTTCTTAAATTTTAAAAATCCATCGTTATATCGCATCAAATCTCAATTTCTCACAAGATAATTAATAATAAAAAAAACGGGCGTGGGTTAATTTACTCCTTTCGTGGGCCTAACCCGGCCTGCCAAACTAGAGCTCAGCAATGTTAATTCGAACCCACTCACCACGGGTCCTAAAAATAAAAATGTAAAACATGTAAATTAAAAATAAATGCACCTAAAATTATATGCTGTGCAATTATAATATGTTTTTTTTAGGGGTTAAAAATTAATTCCTAATTTTTTATGCAATAAATAAATAGATGGGTTACCCAAAATTTAGGTGTTAATAGGAATGCTGAAAATCCATTTTTGGTTAACTGTGATAGCCAAGCGGCTATAGCGTACACCAAAGATCCAAAATATCATGTCAAGACCAAACATATAGATATCAAGTATAATTTGGTCAAGAATATGGTTGCACGAAAAGATGTGAACTTACAGTACATATCTACGCATAGAATGGTAGCAGATCCTATGACAAAGCCAATACCTAGAGATGTATTTTGTGGTCATGTGAAATCTCTAGGACTGCGTAGAGGCTGATGTACTAAATATTGTAATTTCCCTGAAATGTTCACATTTAATGAATTTGTGTTTTCATTATTAATGCCTATGAATCTTTGTTTGACGTTTATGCATCTTAATGCTTAGTGCATTATATAAAGTTGAGAAAGTATGTCGGATTGATAGAAGATTAGTCCACTCACACAGGTAATCGCCTCTATTTACTATGTGATAAATAGATATGAGACGGTTTTTAAGCTTATTATCTAGATGATAATCGAGAGCTCAAGCTTAATATATATATATCATCTTAACTAAGTGTTAAGATGAGGACATAATATTTATTATGTCCGAAAGTAAAATAACCCACATATTTTACTTTATCTATCTATGATGCCAGATGTGAGTTTTGATGAATTCTGTGAATGAGTAGATATGTGAACTCAAGTTAGACATTAGGTATGTCTAAACTATCATCTGTAAGGTATTGATGGTGTAGACATACGCTCCATGGGAAGGAGTTAATACCGTAATACGTATTTCATACTACGTATGCATGAGACGACCAATAAGAGTGGCAAAAGTATGATCTCAACTTTTATGCCGTGTTAGACTCTTGAGGAAAAGAGTTCCTCAATTTAGTGCCCTCATGACTCTTACTTATTCTCAAGATTTCTATTCAGTGTTTGCTATCTTAGGATGTTGCCAATGGTCATGAATTGATTCGATCTAATGGGACATTTCTAAAAAAGCAAGTTGAACTGAAATTGAGAGTTTGAAGGAAAGATGAAGATCGAATTTTGAGAATCATATTCTAGTTTTGTATTCACTGGTCGACCAATTATGACTGTCTTTGGGATAATCGTAATTGTGAATACAATATATCATTGTTTTAAAGGATATCAAGAGAGATATAAATGTGATCGATCGATCTAGGGTATTGCATACTAAATCTACTTAGAGTGTGATGCCCATTATGAGCTGCTATATATTCCTAACAGATGTATAGCAACGAGCTCTCAAAGTATGCTGGTCGCACGAATTATTCACCGGTATGAATGTTGCAGAGAGGTAAAGAGGATCCCGTTTAGCCCATTATGTGCGAGTGGGAGATGATGGGTTATTTAATTGAGATGATGGGCCTAGGTAGGCTCGTCCGCCCATGATGGGCCTAAAAGCCCGGCCCGCAAGATAAGGGCCCATGGAGGAATGGTTGCGATGTGAAAGGTTGCGTTGTTTAGATACGAGGGGTTGTGTCTTTTGGGGGAACGTTACACGTTGAAGAGTTACGTCTGTTGGAGAAGACGTAAGAGAGAGAAAAGGAAAAGGGAATGTACCCCTTCAATGTACATACGTGAAGACCCCCTTTTTCCTAAGACGTTTCACACACTCTCTCTCCCTCTAAGAAGAAAACAGAAAAGAACAGTACGTTCTGTTTTTCTCCCCCTAATAGCAACAGCACGCTCCTCGGTAGAACGGGATCAGGATTCTTCCTCAAACTTCAACGTTGTTTAATCTGTAGACAATAAGGTACGCTCGATTTCGTGGTGTATCTTTGATCGGTGATACATGTGTTTCTTGGGCTCGTCTTCCGCATTCGTTTTAGGGGTTCGATTTAGTGTCGAATCCGTTTTAGGGAATCCGTTATCCTCAACACTTTTTATTGCGTGCCTGACGAAAATAGAGTTTTTCTTTCATTGTTCATTGTTGGAGTTTCGAAGAAGTACTTGAATCGGCTGCTGACGAGAATTCTAGGCATCTGAAATATGCCAATCCAAGAAGCTGGACTTGGAAGTACATAAATTGCTATCAAAGACAAAAGAGATGGAATTCCATTTCAAGTAATATCTCTTCATCTCTTTTGTAAGTGACTAATGTACGAGTGAATGTTCAATAGAGCCCAAATTGTAAATGTATTTAAAATGCAAAGCTTAATCAAAAGATTAGTTATGAAAAATATTAAGGCAAAAAGGAAAATTGGGTCCAATTCAGAATGTTTTGGCCCAGATGGTTTTTGGTGGTGCGAAAGAGAAACTAAAAACATGATCAACACAAGAATGGACTAGAGCAGGGTACGAGTGTAAATTGAAAAACAAATGACTGGGAATTATTTAAGAGAAATCACAAAATTTTGGGAGTGGGGCCAAATCTTGCTAAATGGAAAAAAAAAAAAAAAATCTAATGGAGTTTTAATAAAAAATAAAAAGAAAAGAAAAGAAAAGAATCATGTGGAGTGGGCAATACCCATGAATCTCTTCATTTTCTGGATAAAGCGTACTATTTTCACAAATAATAGTGTGTATGTGATATCTCTCCGTCAGACCTTCAGGTCGAAGGTCTTAATAGTTTGTATAGAGAGCCAAATGAGATTGACTGATGGTTGGCTTAAGTTTATGGGTTCTTGTATATAGAAAGAAGCAACTTTTTAAATTAAAAAAAGAAGAAGAAAATAAGAGCGCTCGAGTGTTGTCGTGAAACCCCTTGAAACAAGATAACCAATGGAGTTTGCAGCGTTGGCATCCTACGCGACGCCATCAAGAAAATGATATCGTTGTTTTCTAAAGTCAGCTCCATCCTTCCTATTAGAATATTTAAATAATAATTAAATAATAAATCACACATTTATCTAATAATTTAAGTTTTTAGAGTAGTCGATAGTGGTCTTGCATAAATCTCACATGGTATCGAGTTAGTAGGTCTTGAGTTGGAATTTTCCAAGCCCATATTTGCCTCTCCAATCGCATATTTATATGCTTTAGGCTAAGGCCAAATGTTAGCCTACATTTAAGGGAGAGTGTTAGAGTATTTAAATAATAATTAAATAATAAAAAAAAATCTTCATCTAACGGCTTAAACTTTCATAACAGTCGGCGGTGATTAGGCAAAACTTCACATAATATCAAAGTTAGGGAGTTTTGAGTTTGAATCTTCCCAACTTTATGAAGAATTTTAATTTCAACCAAATTTTTTTATTAAAAAGTTATATTTCCTGAAAAGTAGAAACAGAAAATGGGCAGTAGTTTCTCAGAGATGATGTTGAAGCGCTAACCTTTTGTTCGGTGGTCACGGCTTCGCACAAGAAGAATTAGCTTGTCTGAGGTTCCTCCGATATTAACTACTTGTGCTTGATTGGTGCTATGCAAAAGAAATAAAATAAACGGAGCTTCAGTAATCAGTTAAAAAAAATTAGAATCGCATCTAATTGAGGACATGGAAAGAGGACTTAATTGACGTCGCAGCTATGAGGGGGTTAGTCTTGAAAACTAACAGGTAATGCTCTGCTATTTCACCACTAATGTGAGGTACATAAGTCATTCAACTGAACTTTACAAAAACACAGAGTTCCAATGCCCAATGCAACCCTTTTGCATACGAATAGTTGTACACTCGAGCAAATTCGTACCCTATGGAATAACTCAAGAATAGAAAAACTGGTACAGAAAAGGAATGGAGAAGATTTAATTGATGGGAGGAAGTTTGATTTAAGTTATTCTGTAAAATAGGCTTAGTTTGTTGCAAGACAGAGAAAAGCTGATTGGAGATTAGAACATGATAAAGATCATTCCGATTTGAGTCCACTGTTGATGAAACACAGTTAAATATATTTGTTACAAAGGTGTGCGAGTTTTCGTAGGACTTTTTAAATGAATGTTCGAGGTGTCTTCAGGTCCTCTGCAATACATAGAGGAACGATTCCAAGATTCTGCAGTCATAAAAAAGATTGAGACAAAGTTATCAACATTCCGGTCATAAATTACTAGTAAAAGGTAAAGGGCGGAATTTAACAGTAAATTATCAACTAAGTTCCAAATTGACCATTTCAATATAAAGAGGAAGAAAATGCTCGAAGAAATTGGAGAATCTCCTCTCGTTGCACATAATATAGATAAAGGAGTTAGCATAATACTACAAACTAAAATCTTTTTTTGTTAGAATCTCGCTAAAAATAATTCGTAAGAATGTGCCATGATTTCTCAAGATTTTACTTGGTATAATTTGCTTATCTCAGAATTCAAATCCCTTAGAAACCGACATCTCATTTCAAATAGATCCCTAAATTTCAAATGATGGTCCTTCAATGAAGTAACATAATGATGACCTATTCAAGTTTGGTAGTTTGATCCAATTTCACCAATTCCATCAACAATATCTATTTGACATTGGTTCATGAATCTTTTAGAGCATCCTAAATTTCTTCAAATTGAACAATGTCCGACCAAATTTTGGTTGGCTGTAGACCGATCGGTTGTCATTTGATATCGTTTTATTCCACACCCAATAAAACAAACATTTTCTTCGTCGTGCATTGCTGCAAGCTACTGAAGAGGTTTTGAGATAGCTGACATGCTACAAGAAGGAGGACTCATGTAGTTGAATGATTTCACGGGTCGATGTTTCGATGACGAAGATGTCACGAAAGGTACTGGGAATCATAATGTAAATGGGCCCCAATTCTAAATAATTACCTGACAAATGACCATGTGATTTTAAGCAGTGTCATCCTCATTATTTGTTCACCTTCTAGGTATGAATTTGAATGAGCCCCAGATCCCTCTGTCTTCCATCCAAGTTGATGTTATTATTAATCCAATGCCTATTTTAGAAAAATGATGTTTATGAGTGCTCTTCCAATTTGTTAGACATATTTGGTACGAAGTATTTTCAATTTTTAAAATATTTATTTTTTGTAATACAAGAGAATTCAGTGTATTGAAATTTAAAAAAAAACAATTCTTAATTGATTCCTTAAAAATTGCTCACTAGACACTTGTTAGTAACATCCATTTTATAGAATAATTTTGTTGTTGGTGGACAAATGCCATGCGTGTCTGTTGGTAAATGTGTTAATGAGAGACGAGTTATCTAGGTCCTTGATGTCATTATTGCAGGTTGTTGAGTATTTTATAAGTTGTATAGATGTATTCTTTCATCTGCCATTTAAGATATTAATAACAACAATAAAAATAATATAAAAATTCATTTTCATGGAATTTCTAATCTGCAACAGTTAGCGCAATGATGATTCATGAGCCAGAGAATTGCCCCACTAAACCAACCTAATCTCGTACCACCCATTTATGTTCATGAACATGTCTAGTTGATGGTGCATTGCTTAAACTGCTTGCATTCAGTGTGAATATGTCTGTCTACGGCATATTCAGCGCTCATTTATGGATCCTGATCTTTATATTTCGAGCTGAGCAATTCCAAAACCGATGCACGTATTGTTCAATATTGCACTTTGAGAGTTAAAAGCAATTGGAATGTTGTGGTTGAATGTTGAATGTGTGTGAAAAAATTATCAGTTAAGAAGTGTAAATACATTATCAAATTGACTCTAAAACCAAGTAACGAAAACTAGCTTGGGGGCACATATGACTTCATCGTAGAGGCAACTCGTTTGGTAGGTTCGAGAACAAACTCTTGTGGAGTTTGAAACAAGTCCAGATTCAGTTTTAAAGTATTCATTCAACTTCTTGAGAGGTTAAAGACCGACTTCTAGAGGAAGTTTCAAATTGACTTTAGCAAGAGATTGTAAAGAGCAAAGTTGGGGTGAGTGAGTATGCACAAATACGAAGATTGCAGTGTGAGATCCTGAGAAGCTTGAGATGAGCTCGAAGATGGAAAATTGTCCAAAAGGTCTTAAACTTATTGTACGACGGTCAATTCATTTTTAAATCTTTCAATTGTGCCAATTTAGTATTAAAATTTTTGACAATTTACCAATTTAGTTCTATAGATTTTGATGATTTATCAATTTAATCATAAACATTTTAATAATCTACTAATTGGTTGGAAATCGCTGAAGTGGTGGTTGAATCATCACCGGCCATCCTACATTGCATGACAAGAGCTGACGTGGATAACTTTTACAATTTTTTTTTTTTAATTTTATGATTTCTTTTCTTTTCTTTCTTTCTTTTTCACTTTTTTTCCCTCCGTTGGCTCTCACCCGAGGCTAGCATCCTCAAAACCAGTTGACTTGATTTAGTCTTAGACTAGCGCATGATTAAGCTCCGAGTTTGGTTCTTCTGTGAAATTTTCAAGCCATTCTCCTTTTTCCTCTTACTAAAAAAAAAGCACCCAACAAGAAAATAACCAGCAATCATATAACATAGCATAATATATATGTGTATATTATTCATACGCTCTTGTTATATATGGACTCGGGAGAAAATAGCTGAAAAGTTCACATTCACAGGTCACATATGTGTACGTCACTAAAGCCCTGACACTTCCATGTTATATCTTAGCCAAAGGGGATCTTATCACAAAAATAGCTTTTTTGGAAAATAAAACTTCCATCGAAGATAAACAAATGCAAGGCTTTCATAAAAAATTAACGAATGAGGTGGGTTGATGAATGATGGGGGAACTTATTTCGCTTCAGTCCTAGATGGAGATCACTTTTGCTAAACAAATAATGAAGAAAGATCTAACCAAGCAAATGAGTGAAAGTTAAAAAACAACTTGAGGCTAAGACAAGGTCAATGGGCTAAACCAAGCTTATGTATAAAGCAAAAGGCATTGAAATTTTGTCCCAATTTTGGAACCGCAGAGTGATCTTGATGATTTTCCAATAGTCGAAAGTTCTATTCACCTTAGCGCATGTCAATTTTCGTCAACATCTGTTTTGGCATGCCCGCAAATTGATTTATTCCAACACGTTCACATTATATGCTCTTGGGGAACTTCTTAACAAGACCCTCACCATAATTGTCCATTTTGTATCATATGTTTTACGACTACAACATTGTTTATCTCAATTTGGAGATCTCATTTGCTAAGAAAGAAAATATTTTGCGCACCAACATGGCTAAGAGAATTTCAAACAGTTCTCAGACATCTATAAAAAGAATTCTTTTCTATTCCCTATTTAATTTTAAATTTTTGGGAAAAAAAAAAAGCACGATCGATGAGGTAATAAAAAAAATACCTGCAGTTCCCCCTGGACATTGTTTAGAAAGAGGAGGACCATGCGTAAATAGCACTTTCGGTTTTGGGCTGAATGCGGCCCAAGATAGAAAATCTTGAGAAGATGCTAAAACACGGAACTTCTAATTCAAATAGAATAGATTGGAACATCTATACAAAATAATGGCCCATAAATTCGATTTGAGCGGCTCAAAGTTTAGGCTGCTTAAGTATGGAATGGACAAAACTCGAACATAGTAATACTTGATTTGAGAGGCTTCTCTAAACTTTATTAAACTTTTTCATATTGGAATTGTCAAGACATCGCATGTTAAACTTGATAATACGAGAAATCTAACTTAACCCATGCATTAATTTCTTCATACATGTCTACTAGGGACTCAAAACATAATTGTCTTTTTTCCTCTCTCTAAATCTTGTGTTAATAGCTCATTACATCGCTAATCACACGATTAGTTGCACGATTGGTGATTTATTAAGTCCTGCTTAGCTCTGGAGAAATTCTCAGTTAAACATGAAAATGGTTTATTTTAATTGATCAAAACCTTTGCTTTCGTGGAAAATAAAACTTATTTCCAATAAAAGAAAAGGGAAAAGAAAAAAAATTAGTGGAGCCCAATTAGCATTTAGCAGATCCCAAGAATGGCCAAATGAGGAGAAAAAAGAGGAACTTGCTTCGTGAGTTCGACCTCGACTCCGTAAAGTTCACCGATGATAGTGCGTTAGTACGTAGACGCAACTGACGACGAAGGACCGTGAAAAACCAAGTCAAGTCAAGTCGACTTTTGATTAAGACAAGCCGATGAAGGAAATTCATGCGTTCATATAGCTTGTTGATGAACATTGGCTTTTAGTCGTCTCCTGGACAAGCCTTCACCTCTAATAAAAATTGCTTGGACAACTACTAACGACTACTTGGTTTCGACTACTGCGCGCCCCCAACCACCCCCACCCACCCCCACCCACTCCCCCAATCACAAAAAAGAAAAAGAAAAAACCACTTGGTTATATCTAGTCACCGATGAAGTGTGGACTGTGAGAGAAAATATTAAGTACCCTAAAGCTACGTTTGGTTGTCCGGATTTCTAATCGGGATATGACTAGATAGGATATGATATGAAATCCTGGTATATTTTTATATCATATCCATTGTTTGGTGAATCGCAATATTAAAATCGGATATATTTACATCATATCATATATATTTTTTTTTTTTATATAAACGGTATATTATTATAAATTAACCTAAATGTTCAGAAACGGAGATGGTGAAAATCTCTCGTAACACTATTTCTTAAATTATTTTTATTTTATTTTCCTATTTTTTATATTATTTTCTTTATTATTTCTCTAATCCCCTTTTATCATTCTTTAATAAAATTTTATTAATTAGTAAACTGTACTAACATATCTAAAATACAAAAATACCTAAAATATATAATAAATATAAATATTTAATTTATAGATTGAATGTTTATTATAAGATAGAATTAAAGTTGAATATTAAAATAGGATTAATTAAAAATAATTTTTTTTTTTATTTTTAATTATTAAATTATAATTAAAATATTATTTATATTGAAATATAATTTCAATTTTATTAATTTAATAATTTTGTTATTCGAGAAAAATAACTTTTCTAGTATGGATATTAGAAATCCTATCCATCTTTATCCCACCTCCCCGTGGAATAATTTTATTCTGTCTATATCCCCCTTATATTCGACTTTATCATGTCCCGAGCGAGCACCAAACGTAGGATAAGATAAATCATATCTTATCCCAAATTTTATCCGACTGCCAAACGCAGCCTAAGAGTGCCATGCAATTTTTGCTCTGAACCATTCAGAGCATGACACATGTCCGTCTCTCTTCCATAGTCCCTAGCCCATCGCTTTGACGCTATCTCTCCTTTGCTCTCCTCTACAACCGTCTCTCTCCTCTCTCCTCTGCTATCCTCTGGAGACCGTCTGTCTCCTCTCTCTCCTCTCTGTCTCTTGCTTCCATTGCACCCCACCCAGCGAAACGTGACACCGACGGCCCTCCACTTCCGTCGGTTGCCTCAGTCGCCCCCGACTCCAACGCCGACCGTCTGTCTCCTCTCTCTCCTCTCTGTCTCTTGCTTCCATTGCACCCCACCCAGCGAAACGTGACACCGACGGCCCTCCACTTCCGTCGGTTGCCTCAGCCGCCCCGACTCCAACGCCAACGCCGACGCCGACGTAGCCTCCGCCTCCTCTCCTAAACCCGACTCTAACGCCAACACCCCTCCGCCTTCCTCTCACAACCTCTCTCTCTCTCTCTCTCTCTCTCTCTCTCTCTCTCTCTCTCTCTCTCTCTCTCTCTCTCTCATCCTCGAAGTCGCGCCTCTCTTCCAACAAACCGCGACGCTGACGCCCCTCGACGCTGTCGCCCTCGACGCTGACGCCCCTCCGCCGGTTGCCTCTGTTGCCCCCGACTCAGACACCAACGCCTCTACCTCCACCTCCGCTTACGCACCCAACGTCGACGCTGACGCCCCTTCGCCTCCCTCTTGCGACCTCCGCTTCGCACTCTCCCTCTTTCCTCTGCGGAGTGCCCTTACTGGCCAACCCTAACGCCAATGATCCCCTGCTCGTGTTTTGGCCTCCCTCTCCACGAGCGAAGGTTGCTTTGCTCGCTCTTTCTCTCTTTCCTCCGCGAAGCGCCCCCTACTTCTGAACATGGACGTTGCCGACGCCGTCACCTTCCGTCGTTGCCTTCCTAAGCCCTACCGATAGAGAGGAGAGAGATGGTCTGCAATTTTGTTCTCCGCAATAGGTGGAGGGCCGTCGGCGTCGCGTTTCGCTAGGTGGGGGGCAATAGATGCGAGAGATAGAGAGGAGAGAGAGGAGAGAGACAGTCTACAGAGGATAGCAGAGGAGAGAGAGGAGAGAGAGCGTAGGTGGGCTAGGGACTGAGAGAGTGGGACGACGTGGAAGAGAGACAGACATGTGTCATGCTCTGAATGGTTTAGAGCAAAAATTGCGTGGCACTCTTAGGGTACCTAATATTTTCTTGGATTGTGAAGTCTTTTTATTTGTTTAAGGCTCATTAAGAAAGTGCAATTCCTTAAATATTCAAAATGTGCAATCAAGTTTTAATTTGTCAAATTAATGCAATCAAATCTTTCCATTAACCTTATTTAACTTGGCTTATGAAAAATGCTAATACGGATTTTTTTTATTGTTTGATCTCTCCTGAGTAGTGTTAAATTTGTTAAAGCATTAAGCATAAGACTAAAACGACATCATTTTAGTTTAAATGTTATTATTTTACCTAATTCTTAGCTAAACCTTATTAAAAAAAAGGATAAACTTTTTTTTCAAGAAAAAAGGAAATAAAAGCACATAGATGAGGCTGATTGGCGAGGGTTGCCAAACTAGCAAAGTGCCATAAAAAAAAAAAAAACGCACCCAATAAAGTCACGTTAGGTTTTTTGTTAGTCAAGTTGGACAGAGTTAAAAAAGACTCTATTGCACTAAGTAGACAACTTTTAGGATTTAATTGCAATGATGGTTCATGAGCTAGGAAATTACCCTTCAAAACCAAGCTGATCTCTCACTACCTATTTATGCACATCGACATATATAGTTGATGGTGCATTGCTCAAACTACTTGCACCAAGTGTGATATGTCCATCTGCCGCATATTTAGTGGCCATCTATGGATGCTGATTTTTATATTTCGAGCTACTGCATGTTATTGCTCAGTATTCTTAGAATGTTTATTTGTTGTACCCTTTGAGTGGTAAAACAACTTGAAAATAGCGATTCAATGTCATAATTTTGGGAAGTTATTATTAGTTAAGAGGCATAAATACATTATCAAAATGATTCTCCAACCAAGTAATGAAATCTAGCTTGGGGCCACGTGTAACTTCACTATAGTGGTAACTCGTTGGGGATGTTTAAGAACAACTTCTTGTGAACTTCTTCGAGACGTTAGAGATCAACTTCTAGAGTGAGTTAAAATTGAGTAAGTATGCAAATACGGAGACTGCAGTGTGAGATTTTGGGAAGCTTGAGATGAGCTTTGCGCTTTTGGTAGAGAAGATGATGTGCGATTAGTCCTCAAAATGAAATATTTCCCAAGAAAAGAGTCTGCAAGCATCAGCCTATCTTTCCGCTCAATGGTGTGCTTTCAATTGAGTAAAACTCTTAACGCCATTTTCAAAGAAAGAAACCAGTTTCAGCTTTAAATTTGTGAAACCAGATTGGTGTTTTCAAAGAGAATGATGAAGAGGAAAGTGAAGGATCCTCTTTTAAAGCAAACGCAGCACCTACTGATCGGTCAAGAGGGGCTTATTCTGCCGTGTCTGCCACGTGTCTGCCACTAGCTAGTAGCTGGGTGGTCGGTGGAACTTTTTTGACTTTTGGGGTTTGCGTAATTTACTCTGCGGGTCCTCTCTTTCTCGGAAATTCACCTTCGCTTTCCCCGGCGTTTCTTGATGTTTTCCTCGCCTCGTGAGCAATCACAGAGCCAAAAATCACCTCTCCTTGAGAAGCCTCAGTCGATCTTCTTTCTCGGAAATTCACCTTCGTCTCCCCCGCGTTTCTTGATGTTTTCTTCGCATTGAGAGCAATCACTGAGCCAAAAATCACCTCTCCTTGAGAATCCTTAGTCGATCTTCCTTCTTGGAAATTCACCTTCGTCTCCTCCGCGTTTCTTGATGTTTTCTTCGCATCGAGAGCAATCACAGAGCCAAAAATCACCTCTCCTTGAGAAGCCTTAGTCGATCTTCTTTCACTAAATCTTGTCACAGTTAGCTTTTTTTTTCTTTTTTTTTGTGCGCTGTGGTTAAATTGTTGGTGAATGCATTGTAGATGATCGGCCACAGATTGGACTCCATCAAGACGTCGCTTTAATCACCGTCTGAACTTCATCGTGCTGGGCCGGCTATAAGTAGGTAATCGACTTGACTTGGAAATTTAAATAACTGCTCAGTATGTATAAATGTATTGACAAACAAACGTCGAAGCACAAGAAAGAGACTTGCACATATAAAGATGCAATTCATTGTGCTTGTTTGATGGTAGTCAGAGTGCGTCAGTAAGCAATTAAGGAGATTGCAGTGTGAGATCTGGAGAAACTTAAGATGAGCTTTGTGTTTTTGGTAGAGAAGATGATGTGAGATTAGCCTTAAAGATGAGCTTCGTGTTTTTGCTGTTCGCCATTTTTACCGCTTGCAAATAATTTTAAAATATTTCTTTCTTCTTTACATTTTTTTATAGATCTAATTTGTCTTTGACAGACACAAAAGAAATTTAATTATAGTGTTGTCAAGTTTTAAATAGATGACTTCTTTAGGTAACATGGCATTTCCAAATATTTAGCTTGTCTAGTCCCACAACTAGTTTTCTTTTCTCCACAAGGATCGGGAGAGGCTCCAATCAAGTGGTAGAGAGCGAGGCTTTCTCTTTGTCAGGCCAAATGATAATTAATAATAATTATCACATGTTAAAAAGATTACTTCTTCAGATAATACTGTATATCCTGATATTTAGCTCGACTAGTCCTTAGAGATCCAAATATTTTATCCTGTCCATGTGCATTGAACGTGGTTCAGCGGACATAGCAGAAAGCGTGAGGTCAAATGCTATGGTTTGGAAATTAACTTCATGGCATCATGTGTCCAGGCTCTTAATAAGGGAAAAATGGGTTTTAGACTTCTTATAGAGATATGACAAAATCTAGATTTGGCAATTTGAGTTCACCTGTTATCTATGTATTGATTGTGCCAATAAAAGTTATATATAACATTAAATTCAATACTTTTTAGTTTGCCATTAAATCGTTCTAAAACGTTTTAATTCGTCTTAGAAATTATTGGTCCTACAAAAATCTAATGCGGAAAAAAGAAAGCACTGTGAACAAGGATATTAGATGTAAGGATCTTAGTTGTGGGGATATCATGCGAATCTCCTTTTTACATGCACCAACTATCTTTCAAGAGAGATTGAGACTATGGCGTCAAGTAAAAGACAGCAACTATTACAACCCTCTTCCATGGTTATGTGTTGGGGATTTTAATGAAATACTTTACCATTGGGGAAAGGTTGGTTGTAGGGAAGTAGACCGATACCGAATGGTAGCCTTCCGAGGTTTTTTGGATGATTGCTCTTTGATAGATCTTGAGAGTAAGGGCTGTGCTTACACCTGGTCCAACAAAAGAGAAGGTAGTGCTTTAGTTAAAAAGAGATTGGATAGGGTACTATGTAATTTGGAATGGAGAGTGTTTTACCCAAATGCACAGGCTTTTGCCCTACTAGCAATAGGCTCGGATCACAGCCCGATTATTCTATCCCTGCAACCATCAAAAAGGAAAAAACAGAAAATGTTTAGATTTCAACCCTTTTGGCTTGAAGACCCGGAATGTGAAGACGTGATCAAGCGGGTTTGGCATGCACACAACTCTCTCGCAATCAGTTTTACTCATAAAATAAAGCTGGCTGCATCAGAATTATACAAATGGAGTAGGCGAAAGTTCCAAAATGCCCAAAAACAAATCAACCCCCTCAAATTCAGGCTCACGGAGTTAACAAATGAAGCAGATGGAGAGCAAAACAGAGAGGAAATCAGCAATATTATTCGGAAAATCGACGAGTTATGGAGGCAGGAGGAGATGTATTGGTGCATGAAGTCAAGAATAGAATGGTTAAAATGGGGAGATCAAAATACCAAATACTTCCATGCAACAACAGTTCAAAGAAGACAGCGAAATAAAATTTCTATGCTGAGGATAGATTATCAAACCTGGAGTAGAGATCCTGAGACTCTTCATCATCATATTTGCAGTTTCTACCAAGCGTTATTCACTTCAGCTGGTGACCGGAACTATCAACCTGTTTTAGAGCAATGTCAAGAAGTGGTGACTGAAGAAATGAATGCGGAGCTGATTAAACCAGTTACAAAAGAAGAAGTTAAAGCTGCAGTTTTTCAGCTAGGGGCAACAAAGGCACCGGGACCGGATGGGCTAACCGGTTTATTCTACCAAAACCATTGGTCAATCATCAACAAAGACATTTTCAGAATGGTGCAATCTTTCTTCAGTCAAGGTACGTTAGACCCAAAGATAAACAGAACGTATATTACTCTTATTCCTAAAGTAGCCAACCCAGAGCACATCTCCCAATTCAGACCTATAAGCCTATGCAACTTCAATTATAAAATAATAGCAAAAGTGCTAGCCAATAGGCTGAAACCATGGCTGTCAATGTTAGTTTCAGAAGAGCAAACATCATTTATAAGTGGCAGGCAGATTCAGGATAATATATTTATTGTCCAAGAGGTGATCCATCAACTAAGGGTGAGAAAGAGGAAACGGAATTTCAAGCCATTCTCAAATTAGATATGCAAAAAGCGTATGATAGAGTTGAATGGGATTTTCTCTGTGATTATATGCTGAAAGTTGGCTTTCATAACAAATGGGTCAAGTGGATAAAGCAATGTATCTCATCGGTCTCTTTTAACATCCTAATTAATAGTGAGCCTTCAGCTGTTTTCAAACCTACTAGAAGAATAAGGCAAGGGGACCCCCTTTCCCCCTACCTTTTTTATAATTATGGCGAACATCTTATCAACTCTCATGAGGAAAGTTGTCCAAGATGGAAGTATTAAGGGTATTCGTCTAAATGCTACATGCCCATCCCTCTCACGTCTTCTTTTTGCAGATGATGCCATTTTCTTCTTAGATGGCAGAATTCGAGAAGCTCAAAATGTCTCTAATGTGCTAAACCAGTATTGCTATGTGACAGGTCAGGCCATAAACCTTAATAAATCATGACTTTTTGTTGGGAGAGATTGCCCTTAGAACCTTAAACAGAATCTAGCTTCAGAATTGCGAGTTCCTCTCTCAGAAAGTTTAGGAAAGTACTTGGGCATTCCATCGGAATGGGGGAAAACAAAAAAGCAAATGTTTGCTTGGATTCTTGCCAAAGTTGAAAAGAAACTGGAAGGTTGGAAAGAAAAACTAATTTCGAAGGCGGGTAAAGAAATCCTCATCAAGACGGTCATTCAAGCCATTCCCCAATATGCGATGTCCATTTTTAAAATTTCAATTTCTATATGTCGCACTATTGAAAAAAGAGTAGCTGCATTTTGGTGGAAACAGAATGTAGACACAAGAGGAGTTCATTGGAAAAAATGGGAAGATCTGAAAATCATAAAGGACTGTGGTGGGCTGGGTTTCAAAGATTTGGTGGATTTTAATAAAACTATGTTGGGTAAACAAGCCTGGAGAATTGTTAAACAACCAAATGCTCTATGGTGCCAAGTGATGAAAAGTATTTATTTTCCTCGAGGGGAATTTTGGACAGCAAACAGAGGTAATTGCCCGTCTTGGGATGGCAGAGTATATCAGTTGGAAGGGATGCAATTGAACCAGCTACTAGATGGGAAGTTGGGGATGGCCAAATGATAAGAGTTCGAGAAGATGTATGGCTGCCTTCTGGAAGAATCTTTGGCCCAGCAAATAAAGAAGATCCAACAAAGGTAGCTGAACTAATAGACCATGAAACGAAGGAATGGGATATGAATAGAGTCAATGCACTTTTCCAGGAAAATATTGCTCAAGAGATCCTAGCTCAACCTCTAAGCTTGTACCCTAACCCAGATAAGATGGTGTGGATAGCAAACAGATCAGGCATATACATAGTCAATAGTGGATATAATTGAATACAAAACTCAGACAACATCTTCACTAGACAAAACCCGTCTTCATCTTACCAAATACCAAAATCACTTTGGCGCGAAATATGGCAATTACCAACATCCCCCAAAATCATATTCTTGCTATGGAATATATGCAGCAACTCTCTCCAAACAAAAGAAAATCTACACAGAAGACAAATATTACCTGATCCAACCTGTACGATTTGTGGCGAAGCACCGAAGACAATGGAACACATCTTCATCCTCTGTAGCTGGACAAAAAATGTTTGGTCAGGCCCTGAGCTTCAAGTAGATATAGATCCAGCAAATATAACTCGAATCGATAGATGGATTCTAAACAATCTCACCTCAAGCGTCGCAACAAAGTCGAAAGCCCTCTTTGCTGCCCTCATGTGGCACATATGGAAGACCCGCAACTCTGTGGTTTTTCAAGGGAAAACGCTGAACCCGACCAACACCCGAGAAGAAGCGTGCATAACAGCAGATCTGTGCACGAAATGGAGTGTAAAGGGGACGCCTGGAAGAAACCGAAAGCAAGAGGAGTACGGGGTAAAATGGAAACCACTAGAACCTAATTCGTTGAAGCTGAATGTTGATGCATCATGGTGTAGCTCGAGCAAGAAAGGAGCAGCAGTTGGCGTCTGCAAAAACGCAGAGGGTCTCCTCGTCGTGGGCTTCACCAAAGAGATCTCGGCTCCATCCGCCCGGAACGCAGAAGCCCTAGCCGTGCGGGAAGCTTTACAATGGATGATGAACCGAAGAAAAGGAAGTTTTGCACGAACTAAACCCACTCAAACAGCTTTAGAAGAAACTGATCCGCAAGTGCACTTATACTCTGATAGCTTATCTGTTGTGGACTGCATTCTGGGCCGAGAAGAGCCTCCCTGGCAGGCCCATTCCATAATTGTGGACTGCAAACAGCTCATAGCCTAGATTGGTGACATCTCCATCCTCTACGAGCCGCAAGAATTCAATCAAGCGGCGGATTGGGTAGCAAAAACTCACCGAGAAAAATCCTGTCCTAGTAATTGGGTTTATTACCCTCCTCAACCTTTAATTTCAATATTATGTCTAGACTTACCAGATGATGATGCCCATTTAATGGGCCAGTAATGATATTCAGCATATTATGTCAAAAAAAAAAAAAAACAAGGATAGCCATTTGCCTTACATGGTACTAAATTTTGACAAAACAAAGCTCGTCTAATAATCATGAATGGTTTAACAAATAAGCCATCAACACAAATCAAGCATGTAGATTTTAGATTTAGTAAATGCGTTAAATGAGATTGTATGGTAATCTCTGTCATCATTGATGAAGTCAATTCCAAGACGAAGTTATCGATTTCATTCTAACACTTTCAATAATATAATGACTATGAATGTTTTCCTTACAATTCCACGTTAATTACAAAAGAAAGGGTGCGGTTTTGTTTTTTCTTTCAACTCTGAGGCTGAAAAGCAAAAGACTCACCTAATCCTGTTTTATTTTGGCTTTAAAAAGCAAAAATAAACTTTTTTACTCTCTCGTCAAAAAATCAAATGTTTCTTCAAATATTAAAATATGGTAAAAAGTATATTTAGATGTACTTGTCAATATTGGACTAATGTAGAAGTTTCGGGTCCCAAGATTGAAAAATTAAAGTGTGCATTGGAAAATTAAATAAAAGTAAAAAAATAAATCTCCCATTAGTTGACAAAAAAAAACACTATCGATATCCAAAAAAAAACCTCTTCTCTGTCTCCTAGCTCGTACTTTTTTTGGCCAAGTCACGATGAAAACCATGAAAAATCTGTAAAAATTTACCATTTATTGACCAATCCAATGTCCTCCTAACGTCGTTAAAACATGGAAAAATCTGTAGAAATTTCAATGTTGCACCTTTCTCCCTTTATTATTTTATTTTATTTTTTGCTCTCTAGTCTTCAACACCTGTCGTTTAATTATCCTGAGTGTTGGGCCGCGTGCGTCCCACGTGACTTGGTAACGTTTAATTATCCAGAGTGTTGGCCTGCGTGCGTCCCACGTGACTTGGTGATGTTGGGGTATAAATTTTCCCCCGGGAGGCCTCCTCCCAAGTCTCCGTGCACGCCCAAAGGTCTGATCTCTGGCGACGTTGCTTCGTTTCCCAGAAACTCGCCTTCGATTTTCTAGGTCACTTTCGAGAGAGAGAGAGAGAGATAGGCAAGGCACGCACCCAAGAAGAGCACGCAGACACGGCAGAAGGTGGAGGAGGAGGAACGTAGAGAGGAGGAACCAGTTTTGAGGAGAGAGGGGTGAACGCCAGATCTTTCTACTACGGGTCCTCTCTATCCCAAAAGTTCACCTCCATCGCCCCGGCGTTCTTGATGTTTTTCCCCGCATCGAGAGCAATCGCAGAGCCAAAAATCACGCCTGTTGTTATGGGATTCGTTGGTGAATACAGAGCAGAGGATCGGTCGCAATTTGAACTCCATTGAGGCATCACCGTCTGAACTCCCTCCACCAGGCAGACTGTAAGCACGTAATCTACTTGACTTGAAAATTTAAATAATTGCTGAGATATATACATATCTTGACAGAGGTCGAGGGGTGAGAAAGAAACTCGCACGCATAAATGTTTGATGCGATTGGTTGCGCTTGTTTGATGGAATTCCTATTTCCAATTTCCCTTAGGTTGAAGCCCATAATTGTTGGCAGGATCTTAGGAAGAGGAGCTCAGAGGCAATCCTGAGCATGGAAACTAAGCTAGAATCCGAGTACGACGTGTTTTTGAGTTTCAGGGGAAGCGACACGCGCCTAAACTTCACTGATTACCTTTACCGCAGCATGGTACGTGCGGGGATCCGCGTTTTCCTCGATAGTGAAGAACTCGAAGATGGTGAAGAAATCAGTGAAGTTTTGAAGGCAGTGAATGAGTCTCGGATCTGCATACCCATCTTCTCTCGAAACTTCGCCTCCAGTTCATGGTGTCTCCGTGAGGTAGCCTGCATAGTAGAATGCATCTCGAAATCAAATCAGAAGAAAGAGATCATCCCTATTTTCTATGATGTGAAGGCTAATGATGTGAAGCTCAAAACCGATTTATACAAGAAAGCCATACTCAAGCACAAGAAGAAGGTTGGCAAGGATGAGTTGGAACGGTGGAAAAGTGCCCTTGTCGAGGTTAGAGGTAAAATTGGACGGGAACTTGCAGGCAAACGGTAAATTTCCTTGACTTCTTATGGTTGATAGGCACACTCTTTACATTTCATTGGATTAAAGTTTGTCCTTCGAAATTTCTGAACACGAAGCATTGGGGCATTTAATTAAGATTTGCATTACAAGTTAATGAAATCTAGACCCAACATCTGAGAACCCACAACAGAAAATAGAATTGGCCGATTTTTTTAAAAAGCACAGCAAACCGGGTCAAACCCGACCCGACCAAGACAAGACATTTTTCAACTCTTGCCCCATTAACCCAATATGACCCGACATGGAAACCAACTTTTTACTTATCATATTTTTTACTTAATCAGCTTTTTGACTTACATATGTTACAATGGAAATCTTGCGCTTTTATGTGATATTCCCTCCCATGGTCATCACAAAATTTTGCATAAAAAACATATTTTTGGTAAATTGTCAAATCGATGGTAGTATTTCGATTTTAAAATGATACCAAGACATGATCAGAATTTGTTCCAAATAGAGTGCATAACTAACATTACAAAGTACACGGTCAATGCATGCATGCGAAAAATGGACGTTTAAAATTTTTTACAAAATTTCCCTGTGCCTACTTTTATGACAAATTCCTTTACAAGTATGAGTTGATTAAAATGGATAGGGTGTGCCTACTTTTTTTTTTTTAGATGAAAAGTAAAAAACTCACTCGAATCTGTTCATTTTGGCTTAAAAAGGCAAATATCATTTTTTTTTTTACTTTCTCGCTATAAACTAAAGTATTGTCAAATATTAAATTTGAATTCACAAGTCAATATTAGTATAACCTGAAAGTTTTAGGTGAGATGGAAAAAAAAATCAAAATTTCCCTTGACAAAAAAAATAAGAGTAAAAAATGAAAATTAAGGTGGACAAGCCAATTAGTGGACGAAAACAACAACACTCATTATCCAACTACTTTTTTTTTGTCGGACTTATCCAACCACATTACTTAAGGTGATTCTTTTGTTGCGAAAAGGAAAACAAAAAATCTATGTTTTCTCTTTCTTCTTGCTCATGCACTTTTTTGGCCCAAGTCCCACTGAAAAGCATGAATAGGTCAAAAGAAGAAAAAACCAAACCATTTTACCGTTTACTTCTAAGTCAGAAAAAAAAAAAAAAAAAAAAAAAAAAATAGGCAAGTACTTTCAAATTTGAAACAAATCTAGCCAATGTCCCTCTATCGCCGTTAAGACATGGATATTCTGTTAATGTCCTCCCGAAATATCAGTTTTGCCCCTTTCTGTTTTATTTTTATTTTTATTTTTCATTTTTCTTGTTCGTGGGATTTTGTTTAATTGTACGACTGTTGCACCATGTGCCTTGCACCTGATCTGGTGATATTGCTTTTTGGCTTACCAATCACAAAAGTATTATTCTTAGGTTTTTGGTCAATATTTTATTTTCTCCATTACTATCGTAGTAGACAACCCTCATCAAAATTAGGAGGAAATGCATTTCAATCAGACAGTGCATTTGTTTCGCAAAAAAAAGAGTGATTTGGAAACATTTCTCTAAAAATGATCGTTTATATCGTTTAAAAAATAAATGAATGCAAAATTTATTTATTATCCATGAAAATATTTAGGCATAAATTGTTATCAATAATGACAATATTTTCTATTGAGTAATTTTTCTAAACAATATAAACAATCATTTTTTGGAAAATATTTTCCAAATTATCTAATTTTCACGAACGCACCCATAATGTTTTCCTTTGCATAACTTAAGAAGTGGCAGTCTTGTTAGAGATCTCTATGTATTTACTTTCACTTTTTACTTGCATATTTTTTCCATAATGGTAGAACTTGGTTAGATTTAACATTGTCATTTTAGTAAATTTTTCCATTGTAAAGGCCTAAAAACACTAAGAAATACGCTCTAGCACATAACCCACCATAATCTTAATTTTGTAGTACACATCTGATCTCATGTGCACGGCCACAATTGCACTTGCAAAGCGACATTTTGGCCATTAAGTGAAATATGGTAGACGACATTTCTAAGAGAAAGAAAAAATCATATTAGCAATCCACTTATCAATCTTTAACAAATTCTTGTGGTAGCAGTATGGGGCTAGAGCCCAGAATTAGAATTTCATGCAAACTTGTCTTGGCAAAGACATGCCAACTTTAAATTAATAAGCACAAGTTTTACATAAATTTATATCAAATTAATTTAGTCATTATATTATTCTTAGTAAATTAGATTAGTTGTTTAAAAAAACTTATGCTAAAATTAACGGAATTTCAAAGACATTAAATCAAATACGTATCTAATTTGAAATCTAAATTAATATATTAAATGAGATTATAAGTTGACATTTCAATCTTCTTGTGTAATTTTATCATAAGCACACCACAATGGGGTTGTAAAACTAAATGATGAGACGATAAACCATTTACATCTAGAATTAGATGTCACTTTAGTACTTTTTATTAGTGAAACTACCTGATGGTCAATTAAATAGCAATTATTCAGTTGATAAGTTGATAATTTGAAATTATAAGTTAAAGTGCTTGAGTTAATATGATGTGAATACGTTAATGATTAAGCACAGTTAAAAATGTGCAATGAAATGCATACCGAAATAGATTTAATTTTCTTTGAATAATTTGAATCATTATCCAATATTTTCAATCGTTCGTTATTTTATAATAAGTAAACAAATTGACAAACTAAGAAATAGGATAACGTCTATTTATGATTACAATATTGTTGTTGTCAATTTTATATAATTCAATTGTATTGGACTTGTATATGATTTATTTTATTTTATTTTACATAGGCATACTTGGAAATCACCAGTTTAACCATTTGGAAAAAGCTGATGATGCTAGAGACCATATAGACCACTCACTGCTCACTTGTCTTATTGTAACTTATTCACCATGAAAGCGATCGACAACAAATAGGGAGAAGTTTATTTGTATTGGAAAAAGGACAGATCGACAAACCATATAAGTAAAAGAGCGGAACCACCCTTACAATTGGGAAAATTCCAAATAAGGATATGAAGTGCCATCGTTTTTTTTTTTAAATAAGGGTCTAAAGTGAACCTTATTTCAAATAAGAGCTCGAAGTAGATATATCAAATAAGGACCTAGCTTTGTTGGCTTGTTGGCCAGCAAAAAATGACAGCCGATCAGGGGTATTTTCGTCTAAATAAAATTTAAATTAAATCTAATTAGATTAAAAATGTAAAAATTAAAAATTAAAAAAGCAAAAATAGAGGGGCCGCCGGCCCAACTCGCTCAGACCTGGTCAAGAGTTGCCAGCCTTCACGTAGGCTTGGCGGCCCTTGCCCAGCGCTCTGGGGCCTCGCCGTCTAGGTTGGGGCGGGGGCACTTGGTGAAGGCCGCCAAGCCTATGCGAGGGCCGACGACCCTCGCCTAGGTCTAGGAGAGGGTCACCACCCTCTCTTGTCTCTGGCGAGGACTTGCTAGCCCTCGCGTAGGCACCGGCGATCCTGTCGGCCATCACCGTCGCCCCACCAACGATGGGGCCACGGCCACAAATGAGCTTGCATGTGTTCTTTTTTATTTTTAGTTTTTTTTTTAGTTTGGAAAAAAAAAGAAAAAAAAAAGGAAAAATTTTAAAAGACGAAATTGTCCTTAACCAAACAGTGAGTTCAAGTCCTTATTTGAGATTGATATGGCCACTCGGCCCTTCTTTGAAAATATGAGGACACTTCGTTCTTATTTGAAATAATGTCCATTTTAGATCATTATTTGAGGAAATGATGGTACTTCAAGCTCTTATTTTAAATTTTCCCCTTACAATTTTATTTTGAAGAGGTTAGACTTTTATCTAGTTTGTTCATTATTAAACAAATTGAAAAACAAAAAGCATGTACGGCAACCCAAGACTAGTTGAATTTTATTGAAATAAGTTATATCATTTTGATCTTTCTGTAATTTATTTTGTTTACTATTTAGATAAAGTAAATGTAATTTTAATTTACTCATATATGTACTTTTTAATTTTTTTTAATATTTGAAATACTTACATGGAAAAAATCACCCGATTGTGATTAAAATATGGTGCTTCTTCTGATCTTATTTAGAAATTGAGAAAATACTTTTTCCCCCTAAACGAGAAAATACTTTTACCTGGCACGAATCGTGCTTCTTTTGCTCTTCACTAGACCCCATATATTGTAGTTTTGTATAAGAATTATACAGAACTTCCATAGCAACAATAGTATAAGTTTATAGCAATCCAATTTGAATTTTATGACTTTACATTTTAATTAGTTAGTCAACCTCGGCATTACTATAATTCGTATTCCTTCCCAAGTAATTTAATTTGTGAATATTCCGTCGATTCCGTAAAATATCTTCTTCGGCTCATCTTCAAAAGCATGATGGGCAATACAAAGAGAGAGAGCCTCAGAATCCACCTTGACTAGGGTGTCCTTTTATAAGCTTAATATTTCTTTTCCAATTTAATTGTTTCAATTAACCCTTAAAAATTTACTTATAATATAATTTTGCACTTTTCTCATAGCTTAGATAAGAAATGTTCCCACTTCGATGTTATTATCCAATATTACAAACCGCATTTACTTAAAATGACATCACTTATGTTTTTTTGTTATTTCGTTAACTGAAATCATCGATGATTTAGTCAACCTTACTTGCTATGCAAACAAAAAGAATGCTACAACTACTGGAAGAGTTTAAATTAGGACAAGAGATGGAATGTCGTGTATGTCATGTGTCTACTTGGAAGCCATCACCTTTTCTATTTGGGGATATATTAAAAAGCTAGTTTCTCTTCTCAATTCTTGAAATGGAGGGCCTTTCCATGAGATATAAATTTCAATGGACATATCGACTGATTATAACGCTTAATTTGCATGAGTGGTCATTGGAATAGTCAGCTCATTTAACCATATCTTTGACTGAAACAATATCTTTCCCACTTTGCTGCAGCCACGGACATATCTTTGTATTGTGCTCATTTCTTTTTGGATTTTATGCCACTGCATTATATTAGTTAGTCGATTCTATCATTAGTAAAACAAATTACCCTGTCCAGATTTATGAATCTTATTCCGTTCATTCCATCAAGAATATCTCCTTCATGTCGGCTCATGCATTGTTAAACATCTCAAATTCGTCAAACCGATCAGGGACATATTTCCACAAATTTCCACGCGTGCATCAATTTAATCATACTGTGCCAAGCCGAAGGACATTACCTATACACTTTCTTTCTTACCTCTGTCTGAAACAACTTCTTCCTGCTATGCTGCAGCCAAGGAGAAGAAATTCAGTCAATTGTTGAAGAGGTCATGCTTAAGATCCGTGACAAACGTGTGGATGTGCCTGAAAATTTGGTTGAAGATTATCGTCAAATAAAAGTCATAATAGAGAAATTGGATGTTGACTCTAGTGGTGTACGTTTCATTGGGATACATGGATTGGGGGGTATTGGTAAAACTACACTTGCAAAAGTTGTGTTCAACAAACTATGTTTTGGCTTTGATGATGCTTTTTTCCTGAATGACATTCGAGAAGCCATGCAACATGGTCTTATAAACTTGCAGAAAAAGTTATTATTAGGTTTTTGTGGTTCTAGGATTGTTGAACACATTAAAGACATTGGAGATGGGATGCAATTGATGAAGAAAGTATTTAGGACTAAAAAAGTCCTCATTGTCCTTGATAATCTAGACAAGAAAGAGCAACTCGAAAAGCTAGCTGGGAAATCTAATTGGTTTGGTTCTGGTAGTAGGATCATTATCACAACTAGGGACAAAGGTATCTTGATGACTCAAATGGAATCATCCAGTAAAGAGGACTTCAGTCAACCCGAAGGAATTTTGGACTATGAAGTTCATGGAATGGGATTTGATCAAGCACTTCAGTTGTTTTCTAAGCATACTTTTGGAAGTGACTCTCCTATGGAAGACTATGTTGCTCTTTCAAAAGCTATTGTTGATAAAGTGGATAGGCTTCCGTTGGCTGTCGAGGTGATCGGTTCATTGCTCTATTGCTGCGGCTCTACCCTGGAGCCACATTTTGATAAAAGAAACCTATGGAAAGACACGTTGAAGAAGTTAGATAGAGGTTCGTTTAAGGATGTTTGGGATATATTAATGATAAGTTATGAAGGATTGGAGGATGAGCAAAAAGAAGTATTTTTGGATATTGCTTGCTTTTTCACCAATGAGGAAAAAACATATCCAATTATCATGTGGGATAATTGTAATTACAATCCTCACATTGCAATATCTATCCTCCTCCAACGGTCCTTGATAAAAATTGGAGATGATAATAAGTTTTGGATGCATGAACAAGTTCGAGATCTGGGAAGGTACATCATCCTCGAAGAATATCCTCACAAAGAATATCCTCGCAAATTTAGTAGGGTATGGATTCATGAGGATGTTGTAAAACTATTGGAGAGTAAAGAGGTAAAATGGAAAAGTATGACCCATAATTTTAATCTGGAAAAAGAAACTTCTTGAATTTTCGCTTTTATTCTATAGTTAGTTTTGTTTAACTCTCCATTTGTTTTGTGAGACCAAATAGATAGATTGTCTGATAGTTAGCATTATTGTCTATTTTTTGTAGAATGCAAAATAATTTTCTGGAAATTTTGAAACAACGAAGCGCCGTTTCACGTCCTATACAAGGAAAGTCTAAAGAAAACTAGTTGTATGAAGAATTTTAAATTACTTCCAAACACGATTATGGAGAAAATGAAAAAATCCTATGAAGATTTGAATTGATATGCTAATTATATTTCTTGAAAAGTAGAATTTGGGAAATAGAGAAATGATTTATAAGATATATTCCAATAGAAGCTGAAAATTTTTCATTGATGGTGTGAACGAAAACATATAAGTCTACTTGCTGGGAAAAGGTGTGCGCCATGTTGGGTATTTTGTTGGAGAAATTGTTTACTAGCGTTCATGTTCTTCTTTTCTTTATAGCTCTAGAGTAGTGTTGAGAGTTGTGCTCTCAATTAATCTTGAGTCTCTATTGGCAGAGAAAGGAAGATGTAAAAGCACTAAGCTTGACTTACGATGGCCACAACATTGCACCTAAAGAATTGGCTGCTCTACCAAATCTAAGGTTCCTTCGAGTGAAAGGCATTGGTATTTTTGGCAACTTCGACAATCATCTTTTGAAGCAAAGATGGCTTTTTCCGCGAAGGTGGCAAACGATTTTCAGTGCAAATGACATTCACTTCCATAATTTGTTCATGCTTGACCTTTGAGATAGCAATATTAAAGATGGTTGGGATGGGTGGAGCCGAATGAAGGTATGATATGCCTTACTTATGTACTTTTTTCTTTCATTACCTCATTCATGATGAATGAGGTGATGATAGAAGCAATACATACAATTTACTTCTTTCTATCATTACCTCATCTGATTGTAGAATATATTTTACATTAGTACCATTCTGTCTTGTTATACACGTAAGTAAAGCACAATTATGTCCCACCTAAAAAAATTCTCTATGTGGCTTACAACCGTGATTTCACAGTTCTACAAGTTGTTTAGGCCTTGGAAATGGTGTATTTCAACAGAAGAAAGTGCCATTTTGCTTCAGTATGCATCATATATGCTTTGAATGTCATCAAGTTCGAGATTGGTAACACTTAACTTGAATTGTGTAAACGATCACAAGTTTATCTGGAATAGCTTAGTTGATTATCTGAATCAAGGCGCGCTTGAGCTTGAAAATATTGATTCAACCGGTTCCCTGGCCTGATTTAGTATTTTAGTATTTGTTTATATGGATTTTGGTTCTAAGCCGCGCACCGTGGGCTTTGAAATAAAAGATGTGAAGTGAAGGGTGGGATGTTCTTCGTATTTCCCCTGTGGTATAAATTTGACTCATAACAGGGGCCAATCTCCATAAAAGATTAAAAGTAAAAAACTCAAGTTGGCGATTATTCTGAAAAGTTCGAAGTACGAGGGTCATTTGCAACATCTTTTATTCTACAGCTGATTCTCATCTATTCTTACTACCAGATACACTGATGTTACTCATTCTTTTACTTCAATTTTTTTTCTACAGATGATTCAATTAAAGGTTCTAAACTTGACGGGTTGCATACAATTAAAAAGGACACCTGACTTGTCTAACTTCGTGTCCTTGGAGATATTAATTCTTGCTCGGTGTGTCAAGTTAACCAAAATTCGCAGATCCATTGGCAAGCTTAAACGCCTACAAACTTTAAATATCAAAGGATGCAAGTTGCTTTGCAGTTTGCCTGCAGAAATTGGTTCTCTACAATCTTTAACTGATATTATCATGCCCCAAAATTTTCAACCCTTCAAGCTTCCCAAGACATTCGGCGACCTCAGATCTCTGTCAAGTTTTATATTAGACAAGCACCCTAGAATCATCCAACTTCCGAATTCTATTGGGGGTTGGTGAAACTTACACATTTATCTTTACGTAGGTGTGTAGATATAAAGGAGCTTCCATCGTCTATTGGAGAAATGGAAATGTTGGTTAAGTTGGATTTATCACATTCAGGAATAGTTAAACTACCAGATTCCATTGGATCTCTAGAGAAACTAGAAGTGATTGGGGTAAGCTATACAGAGATAAAAAGGTTTCCCCATACTATCGGACAATTGAAGATGCTTGAAGAGTTACATGCCAAGAATTGTCAGAATCTGACAGATGAAAACCTAGAGGAAATCGGGAAGCTATCCCATTTGTGGATATTGGACTTGTCGGATACTCTTTTATCTAGATTCCCTTCGGCACTAAGTTGTCTCTCTCGTCTCCATACACTTGAATTTGGTTCACGTCACCTTCAAGAAATACTTGATCTTCCCTTAAGTTTGACACGCCTTCACATGCAAGCGCATCACTTCCCATCTGTTCTTGACCTTTCAAGTCTCCTCAGTTTAGATTATCTAAAATTTTATAGATTAACCACTTCAACAGAGCAACCTGGTCCAACTTGGACGAACAATTTGCCTGAAGAGCATTTGATCCATCCGCTTCCATCTGGTTTGTCAACCTTGAAATTTAGGGGCATCAGTCTACTGCCACCCTTTTCCAACTTAGAAAAATTGGTGGATCTGCATGTCATTGAATATCAAATGTCACGCTTCTCTATCTCCCCAGACCTAATACATTTGATGAAATTGAAACTAAGTGAATGCAAATTGCTCGTGGAAATAATTGGTCTGTCACTCTTGAAAAGTCTACATTGCTTGGATCTGAATAGATTAGAAAGTTTGGTTGACATTCAAGATTTGTTGAAACTAGAATCATTGTTGTACTTCCGAATTTCCCATTGTTGTAGGATAGAAAGGTTACCCAACTTGTCAAAGTTAGATAAGTTACAGCAGATTGAGATAGAAGATTGTCCGAAGATAAGATCCCTCCAAGGTCTCGAGGGCTTAGAAAGCTTGGAGTTGGATAATCATGGCTGCAATGTTCTGGAAAGATTGCTGGATGGCAAGACATGGATTCGGCTTTCCTGCAATGCCTCTTAGTACAGACTTTTAGGCCACCAGACACTTATTATAACATCGCCAATTTCCTTCGCGAGAACCTTGTTGGCAGCGTAATTCGTCTTTTTGCAAACAATGTTCAATTGAGATGTGGTGATGCAATTGCTGAGCGGCTCCTGCCAGTGGTCGACCACTGCCATATCTACATACCTATCTTATCTAAAAGCTATGCTTATAGTAAGTGGCGGTTCCGTGGACTAGGCCACATGGGAAATTGCACATCAAAGACAAATGGGAAAAAAATAATTTGACTCGTTTTCTACGACGTGGAGATTGATGATGATAAGCTTCAAACCGATTTATACATAATGTCCTGGATCAGCACAGGTGGGAATAGTGGAGGAATGGGAAGAGGCTGTGGATATATGGGGGTTCGACCTGAAAACTAACAGGTAATGCCGCTATTTATGTCATTCAACTTAACTTTACCCCCGTAGAATTTCAAAGTCACTGCAATGCAAACTTTTGCTTAAAAATATTCAAGAACACTCAAGTTGATTCTCACGCTATGTTTGGAAGAGTTTTTTGGGTGGCTGCAGAAATTTAAAGTAAAGAAAACATATTCTTTGAGTTGGCTGGATGTTGTAGGATGCGGAGACGTACAAATAGAGAGATGAAGAGAGAAAAATGAAAATTGGCATTTTTAAATTGTAAGCATAGTGGCTTTCGTTGGATAGTTACTGTATTATTCTTCAGAATCTTGTCATTTTATATAACTTTCGAGGGTATATTTGGAAATAAGCGAAAATGTGCGACTTTGTCCCCTGCTTTCTTCACACCTCAGCGAGGAACAAAATGAGTGGATATCTTAAGTTAAAAAAAATTAATAAAATTTTTATTTTACCCATTGAACTTTTGACATGGTGTTTGGTTGGTTTAAATTGCAATTTTTTTTTTCGAATTTTGTGTCAAATGCCCTTTGCCTTTCTCAATTCAAATAAAAATTAAATAAAATACATTAGAAGAAAAAAATTTCAACTGTTCGAAATGTTCGTTTATTGTCTATTATTGCTCATTAACACTATTAGTAATTATTTTACTAATACAACTTAAGAAAAAAATAAACAGAGCATATATATTCCTTCAAATCAGTCTTATCCTTGTAGTATTACTTTCGGGTTTCTTGAAGTTTTTAGATTTTCACAATTTTCATCTGAGGTCATTCTTTTGTTGTCGCTTTTATTAGCCCAGTATTTTTATTCACCTTCTAGGTTTCTATGTTTTTTCCATAAATAAAAAGATTAAATAAGAAAAACTTAATTTAAATAGTGGCGAACTTCCTTTTCAATTTTCAAGCTTGTTGTCCATTTGAATTTGGAATGAGGGTAGAAAAGGCATTGAATGAAGGGAAATCTCCAAATTGATTAAGTGCTTCCTTAAATAAGACTTGTGCGCATGAAGTGAACATTGTTGAGATGTGGGGATACCTGTATTTGAATGTGTAGTGGATGCACCCGGTGCATTTGGTGCACTCGGGTTTCCACAAGAACGGAGGCTTTGATACCAAGTTGGAAATGCGGAAGAGAAAATTGAGAGATTTTAGTGTGTATATATAAGAGTACAAGGACAACCTATTTATAGGCTTAGACAAAGAAAATCAAATTGGATGTGCATAATCAAAAAAGATATAGAAAAACAGAGAAATATCCTAAATATCTCTAAAAGATATTTTAATATTGCTAACATCCCTAATATCGCTAACACCAATTAAATTGTTTTTGTTAGAATATCTCTAAAAATAGCTTGTAATAATGATCTCTGGTTTCTCGAGATTTCATTTCCAACCCGTGTCTAATTTGCTTATCTCAGATTTCAAGTTTTGTTGCCACCGACATGTTATTTCAGAAAGATCCATGGAAGTTATTTAGTTATTTCTCTACATGGCCCCCAGATATGTTCGCAGAAGTAAATCCCTGTAGTCCATTTGGTGTGGGGAAACAGAGTTGCAAAACGGTAGGTACCATGAAAGACCTTAAGGTTTTGTTTTATTATTATTATTATTTTATTCTCTCCTATGGTGTATGAGTTAAAAGATATTCGGCTTATGTTTGTTTGAGACATTGAATCAACAATTAGGTTGTCATTTTGTATCACTCTGTTTCCCATCGGACTAATATGAACATTTTTCTGTCTCTAAGCACTGCTGCGGCCCCGGAGAAGTGGTAGGATTGATTATTGCAGAGGTTTTGAATCATCTGATAAATGTCAATTCCAGAATTTGACTGAAGCTTACCTGAAGATCAGTGATAGCTGACACCCACTGTAAGGAAATTGTTTCTCAAGCCTTAATTGGGTTCATTGATGAAGAAAAAATAAATGGTGTTCCATAGATCCATTTCACGAAATGATGTTCTCTAGAACTGCATTTATTTTAAATGATGTTCTCTAGAACTGCATTTATTTTCTAATTGTGGAGGAACTAGAAATTTCGTTTTAAAATGAAGATGAATTAAGATTCTTATGCTGGGTACTCTGTTTGGAAGATTAGGATAAAATTCGAGTTACTTGTTCATGTGTAAGATCTAGAAAATTGTTGAGCTTCTGTACCATATTGAGAGGTTAGTGAAGCTTGCACATTTGTCGTTAATGGGGTGCTGGGAGGTAAGAGGAGATCCAAACTCTACTGAAGAGCTAGTTAAAGCTTACACATCCGTGTAGATGTGGGTGCTCTGTGATAAACTCGTTGGTTGAGTTGAACTTGAAATATTAAAGATGGTCGATCTACCTGATTTAATTGGAGTTTTAAAGAAATTGAAAGTAATTAGAACAGACTCTTCAGTAATGAGAAAGTTACGTGGCTAGTACACAAGTCGGACAGGTGAAATTTCTAGTGAAATTTCCTGATTTCTCAAAATTTTGCGTGGAACTTGAGTACAATTTGCTTATCTCAGAGTTCAAGTTCTGTTGCAACCGACAAGTTATTTCGAATAGATCCACGAATTTTAAATGTTTGTTCATCAAAGAACAAATAACAACTGATCTCCTCAAGCAGATCCCTGTATTTCATCATAGCCAGAGGAATTGTTTGGAGAAAATAGACCTTGAGTTTTTTTTCGTTCAATTCTCTTCTTCGCTGTATGAGTTAAAAGATCTTCGGTTTAAGTTTGTACGAGTCACTAATATGAACTTTTCTGTCTTCGTGCATTGCCGCAGCCCTGAAAAAGCGGTTGAAATGGTTATTGCAGATGAGGTTTTTAGGGGCCTGTTTGTTTATGTTCTTTATTTCTGTTTTTGAACAGATTTTCTGTTTTTTTGTTCCCGGGAACAAAAAAAAATAACCGCGTTTGTTTGCATTTTTGTTCCAAATCTGTTTTTTTGTTCCCGGGAACACAAAAAGAACAGAAACAAGAAACAAAAAAAAAGTTGTTTCTTGTTTCTGGAACAATTTTTAAGAACAACTTTTCTCTCTCCTCTCTTTTCTTTTCTTTTTCTTCTTCTTTTCTTCTTCTTTTTTCTTTGGCCGGTCGCCGGCCTCGGCCATGGCCGGCGACCGGCCGTCGCGAGCCGGCGACGCCGTCGAGGGCCGGCGACCTCGCCCGGCCACGGCGAGGCTCGCCGGCCCCGGCGAGGCCGAGCGTCGCGTGGTTGGGCGAGGCTCGGCCTCGCCGGTGGCCGGGCGAGCTCGGCCTCGCCGAACTGGGCGAGCCCGAGCTCGCCGAGCCTTGCCCCGCGCCGGCCGAGCCTCGCCGGGCCGGGCGAGCTCAACCTCGCCCAATCCGGCGAGGCCGAGCTCGCCCGGCCACCGGCGAGGCTCGGCCTCGCCGGCCACCGCCCGCGACGCCGACCTAGCCTGGCCCGGCGAGGCCGAGCCTCGCCGGTGGCTAGGCGAGCTCGGCTCGCCGGATCGCGAGCTCGGCCTCGCCGGATCCTGGCGAAGGCGAGGCCGAGCCTCGCCGTGGTTGGGCGAGGCCGCCGGCCCTCGTCGGCCGGTCGCCGGCCATGGCCGAGGCCGGCGACCGGCCAAAAGAAGAAAAAAAGAAAAAATAAGACAAATATTAAAAAATTAAAAGAAATAAAAAAAAGAACACAAATTTACCAAACATGTTTCTGTTCTTTTTTTATTCTTGGAACAAGTTTACCAAACGTGTTTTTCTGGTCAAAAATTGTTCCCCGGAACAGAAATAATTTTTTCTATTTCTGTTCCCCAGAACAAAAAAAGAACAGAAACACAAACAAACGCACCCTAGGCTTCCGATGGACGTCAACACCAGAATTTGACTGGAGTTTAGTTGAAGGTCAGCGATAGCATATATGCGCTGTAAGGAATTTTGAGAGAACGCAGGCAGATGCTGGATCTACTCTAGAAAGTCATTGAACTTTTCTAGCACAAATATCTTCAGGAATTTCAAGGTAAATTTTATGGACGTTTACTGAACTTTAGCATACTTGCAATCATGTCATTGAATTCTGATTTCTTTCATTAAGAGAATGAAACTTTTAACTTTTTATTTTACCTAATGATGCATTTTGGCTGGATTCTGCACAAATTGGAAATCTTCTCGCAAAATGCTAACATGGCGAACATGTGGCCAATTTTTTAGATGCCATGTCACTACACATGTTCACCCATCACTACCAGTACCACGTGTCCACCTTGTCGACACATTACTGGAAAATTGATCGTTACAGTTAAAAGTGTATCAATTACTAAAAAAAAAAAAAAAGGAAGGAAAGTACAGTGCTTTGAGTAGTAGAAGTCAAAATTCTCATAATTGCGAAGTCTACTAAAATTCATTGACCACCGATGAAATCTACCAGAAATGTTCAAGAAATGAGAGTGAAGTTTGCATTTAATATGTTGGCTCGGACGAGTTACTGTTAAGAAGTCGGAGTTTTCTGATCAAACTACCAATGAAGCCTTGTTTCACTCGACCGAACCATCTGGGGGGCTCTTCAGCTTGTTAAACCCGATCCAATGATATGGCTTTCACATCTCTAGGTTTCATCACAAAATCCAATGTGTCGTTCTGCGTCAAGGCTTGGATCTTCTCCTCCATCGCTCTTCTATTCTCCCTGTGAATTACTTCTTGAGATGAGGATGTTTATCTCACCCCAATATCCTCTTATCAACGCTGCTTGGGATTCGGTCGGGTAGCCCGTCCGTGTGTCCTCGTAATTAAGACCGTTACGTTCTGCTCTCAGACCATGTACTATGATCCTCCTCGCCCTTGTTTCTGTGATAGGACTTTGAGGATATAATTACGAGATTGTCAGTAGAAGATATTCAACCTTCGCAAAAAATTGGCTCGAGTATAATTCCATTGAGTGATAGATAAAAGGTCGTTCTGCATCTGGAGGTTTGCATCATTTCCCTGAGTGAGGACAGTAGTCAGTGGTAACCACTCGTCTTTCAATTCTTGCATCCTTGATGTATGGCAATAACTCATCGTCAGCCAACATGTACATAGACTTGCCGGCTTTCCTTTTCTAGTTCCACTCTACGTGGTCATCTTTATAATTTGGTGATCCAGTGTTTTTGAGAGGAAACGGTGGCACCACCACCCTAGGATGTTTTTTTTTTTCACACCCTCGCATGTTCACGAATTCTGATGCAAATAGCTATTTATTTACATTCTCAACAACCAAGATATCACATGTGTTTCAATTCTGTGTAGTGAGTTAAAGATCTTCAAGTTACAGTTTTGTTTGAGACATCCAATTTCCAATTAGATTGTCATTCTAATAACCTTCTCTTCTCTGTCTGTCCGACTAAAATAAACCGTCCTTCACCCATGCATTGTCTCAGGCCCGAAGTAGTTTTGAAGGTTATTGCCGAGGTTATTGAGGGCAAGGAAATTGTTAGACGGACTCCTAAAGCCTTCTTTTGGTTCGTTGTGAAAGAGAAAAAGAATGGACTTGCTTTCCATGTCATAAAATTCTGTACAACTGCGTTCTGTTTCTATTGTTTTGAGGATCTAGTTATTTCATTTTGTAATGACATTTGTTCCCAATTCTAATACTGAGGCATTATTTCAAGGTCAGTATATGTATTTGAAAGAGAATATCAGTGAAACTCCCATGCTTTGTTGAAAGGTCAGTGAAATTTTCACATTTGTCTTTGTAGCTGTACCGTGAGATAGAGGAGCTTTCAAACTCTATTCGGAGGTTTAATTGAGCTCGTACGGTATTGTTCACATAGGTGCTCTGCAACAAAAGAAAGGAGCTTCCATACTCAGTTGGGAAATTTAAAAATCGCTTGTTGAGTTGAATTCGCACCATTTAAAGATAGTTGATCGACCTGATTCAACCGGAGATCTAAAGACAATGAAATTAACTAGGATGAGGACAGCTCATCTATAAGAAAGTCACCAGATGCCATTAGACTGTTACAGATGATTGAGGGGTACATGTCAAGTTTGTGGGCCTAGCAGGGGAAATCTGAGGTGAAATTGAGAGATTATCCCGTATGAGGATCTTGGGCCTCCATTCATCGACGTTATTCCTGGATTGCCCCGACATTCTATTCTCTCTTCATGTCGAATTTTTTTTTTTTTAACTTAAATAGTTACTGACGAATTTGACAGTCACGCAAGCTTCTTTAATCCATCTACGTTTTGATGCATCTAGCATCCATATTATTCATGGTCTCCTGATTCTGGTTAGTTTAGATTTTCCAAACACATCTGACGTTGCCTCGAGCAATATATTCACCGGCTTCCATGTAGTTTGTCATTGTTGCGACTTTTGCTTGAGAAATATTGCTAATGCTTTTGATCCTGGATAACTTTTCATTCATGAATTTAAACCTGTGGGAGACGTAGATTGCTTAGTGTGCAATAACCATACGTGAAATTGCAGTTTTATACTTTAAGAATGTTTGCTTCCAACGTGATGATTGCTTGTCAGTGACAGCAATGGGGAGATTGCCCAGCAGATTTACGAACTTGCACTTTGGCAAGCGAAGGGTCACTGGCCTTGCCGCGTCAGAGGTGTAATATAACCGGACTCATATGTACCCGAAGCATGTAATGATATTTTCACCAAGAGGACTTTGCCCTTGCACTCTATCATCGACTCCTCTGTCTGTGTCCACCTCCAAGGTCTTATTCTTGGCGACATCAATGAGAAAGCTGAGTACTGTTTTTTTTTTTTTTTTTTTTTTTTTTTTTTTTTTTTTGGTACTGAGAATTTCTTTAACTAAGTTTGTGAACATCAGAACATAAAATATCCATCTTAGATTTCGAGGGATGAAAAAGCCAATTAGAGGGAGCTCTCTTTTCTACTGGGCCTTTGCCACCCAATCTCCGAACGTATTTGACTCTCTTGGACAATAGGATAGCCGGCTAAAACTGAGATGAATCAGCTTCATTTTGCACTCGTCGGCCCAGGCCCTTATGTCCCACCGGCCTTGCTCTTCACTTAACAAGCAATTGACTAAAGCAACTTTAACCACTTTTATCATGTGTTGGATTTGACGAACAAATTAACTTAAGGGAAAAAGCTACTAAAAATTTAAAATTATATCCACTATGACACGTTGATACTTAACTTTTTTTTTGTGACATAAAAAACTCCACATCATGTTCACTATGACATTTAGTCTAAACTTTTTCTGGTAACATAAAAAACCCAAAAATATGCATTTATATGACATATTTATCCTCCGTCAATATTTTGTAGAGTGATTTTCCAACCAAAACAAAGTCATTTCACTTAATTCATGTGAGCACCGTGTTAATATTGTTTGCTTTCTAAAGTCTATTTAGGCAAATTTTTAACAGTACCTATTGAAGAAATCTTGACGGAGGGTAAACATGTCACATAGGTATAAGTTTGAGATTTTTGGTGTCATAAAAAAAAAACGTTAAGGATAAGTGTTTCATAGTGAAAATAATTTAGAGTTTTTTTTTTATAGATTTTTCCCTTTAACTTAATGAATCTTCAAACGAAATTTGACAAAATAGAATCCCCGACCAAGGGAAAGAGGAAACTCGACCTCTTGAGGAAATAATTGAGCCCTCTTGCACTTTGGAGAAACAATGCTAGGTTGTGGTGAAGGAAAAAGAGTTCAATTGTTGTGAGTTTGACTTGTTGGACGGAGATTTTTTTTTGGTTAAAAAATTATATTCATTACTCAAAAAGATATAGAAGTACATAGTATTCATGATAAAGCAAAGCGAAACAGATTTTGCCCTTTAACTTAATGAAGCTTTAAACGAAATTTGATCGGATAGAATCCTCGACCAAGGGAAAGAGGAAACTCGACCTCTTGAGGAAATAATTGAGCCCACTTGCACTTTGGAGAAACAATGCTAGGTCAAGGCGAAGGAAAAAGAGTTGAATTGTTGTAAGTTTGACTTGTTGGATGGAGATTTTTCTTTTTTGATTGAAATAAAATTGTTTGAATTACTCAAAAGGATACAAAAGTACATAATTTTCATGACAAAGCAAAGCGAAATAGAGCATGAATATTGAAAAATAAAGCTAAATCCAAAAAACAAGGAGGATCAATGGAGTACTAGCAAAATTAAGCACAAACTCATTCTACAATAATAGATTTATCAAACAAAATCGGTGGTTGATCATTAGATCTTGTGTCTTTGTTAGTGATGAGCATAAGCCAAAAATTTCTTTTTCAATAATTATGACGTTACTAGTTGGTAGTGCGTGCCTAGATTCGGTTTCCTCTACACTATAGTCATATAAAGACAATCAAAATAGGTTAAATAAACATAGATCTAACATGTAGATGAGATTAGATGGAAGTTATTTGGCTAAAGAAGTGAGCAAAATGGAAGCTCATGGGATAAGAGTGCAAGTAGTGATTTTCCCAATTAAAGTGTGCATGAGTAATCGGATATTGAGTGTTGGACACCGCAAGTGCCAAAACTTGGTATAAGTGGACACTTAAGTATCAAAATTTCTAAAAGGGATACTTAAGTGTCAAAATTGGAGAAGAATGGAATACTTCAGTGCCAATGGCTAGAAATTCCAATCAAACTACTAACATAACATTTTCCAGCTATTTATTTATTTATTTATTTATTTATTGACAAGGAAATTATTTTTTTTTAAATGTCCACTTGGTGCTATAAGTCCCAAAAATTAATTTTTAGTATAAATATTAATTAAAATAAATTTTAAAAAAGGAAGCCATAGCTTCAACGAGGGCCTCCACAGCCCTCGCCGTCGTCGCCCCACCATCATTGGAAAGAACTGGTGACGGTGGGGCGAGGGTTAGCCGGACCTTGGGTAATGGCTGGCGAGGCCCGGCTAACCCCAACCGTTAGTCGGCCATGATCGCTATCCATTGCCTAAGGCCCAAGAACCTTGGCTGACTCTCGTCCCACCATCGCCAACTCTTTCCAGTGATGGTGGGGCGGTGACGATGATGGCTAAAGAGGCCTTTGCCAAACGCCGTTGCCTCCTTCTTTTTTTTTTTTTTTTTTTTTTTTTTTTTCAAATAATTCAGTTTTTAAATTTATTTTTAATTAATATTAATTAATAAATTTTTGAGCTAAATGATGTCATTTTACACATTGCTGAGTAAGTTTCACGAGCCATCTACATCACTTATATTATTAAAAATAAGCCACGTTAGATTTTTGGCTACCCTCGTTAATGTTAGCACTTAAGCGTCTTAATTTTCAAAAAGTGGCATTTAAGTGTATATTTTTGAAGTTTTTATACTTAAATGTCCACCCGTGTCAAGTTTTGATACTTGCGATATACTTTAGCCATTGAATATCACTCTACTCCATCGGAGCTCCATATTTCATTATATTTTTCAATTCCTCGCATTTACTTTTCATCTTAATTCCAAACATATATTTCATTTCCTTATAATTTCAAGTCCAATGCAATTAGCTTTTTATCGCATTTATGTTGGTAGTTTCATCCTCCATCAAAGCCTCGTTTGCATACTCTGTCCCCGAGTTCGGAACCGCAAAGCGATCTCGATCATTTTCCAATCTTCAAAACTCTGGATTACCTTAGTGCACGTTAATTTTCGTCAGCATCTCTTTTGACTCGCTCGATTGTCCCCAATATGTTCACGTTAAATGCTTTTGAAGAGCTTCTTAACAAGACCGTAACCATGATTGTCCATTTTAGATTTTTTTTTTCTCCCTTTAAACTTGTTTCTTCTCAATTTGGAGTTCCTTTCTGGACCATGCAAAATTGAAAGAGTAAAATTAGTCCTTTGCTAAGAAGGAAAACAATTTGCCGCTCAACACCACTGTTGACACCTAAATTTTGGGCAACCCATTTAGTCATTTATTGCATAAAAAATTAGGGATTAATTTTTAACTCCTAAGAAAAAATATTATAATTCAATTGCATATCATATAATTTTAGGTGTATTTGCATTTTTTATATTTTATATTTTATTTTCTATTTTTTATTAGGATCAGTGGTGGATGGGTTCGAATTAATGTTCTGAGCTTTAGTTCAGCAGGCCAGGCTAGGCCCACGAAATGAGCAAATTAACCCAAGCCCGTCGTTATTTTTAATTAATTATCTTATGAAAAATTGAGATTTGATGTGATATTATGATTTTTTTTTAAAAAAAATTGAGAAAACCGCATTGCAATCTTATCTTTAGCAATAGATGATGAAATCATGAGAGAATATTCATGAGATAAGGAAAATAAAATAATTTTCGCAATCGGGAGGTTATAGGCAATCTTCGTGAGATAAAATATTGATAAAATGATTATATTTTGTTTTGCCTATAAAAGGGGGTGTACGAAGTTCAAAAAGGGGGGTTCGGTTTTTTTTGGCTTTTAGAGGGTTTTGAAAATTAAAAAAAAAAAAAAGAAGTGAAAGGAATTGCCGTCTGTAGTCTTTGTTTGGTGAAGAAGAAAGAAAAAGCAAAAAGCAGAAAGTGCAGCAGAGAAAGGGGAAAAGGACGTGCAGCAGGCAAAAAATAAAAATAAAAAAAGGGAAAAAGGATAACACTGTTCTTCTTCTTCGTGGTGTCCTTCTTCGGCGTCCTTGTTGCCTGAGTTGCCGCCTACCGCGCACACCTCCGCCCAGATCCGCCCGAAGCCTACCGTGCGTTCGACGCCACCCAATCCAGGAGCAGACGCCGCCTGCCGGTCTCCTTGCTCTACTCGCGAAATCACTGCCGTCGCGACCCAAAGCCTACTGCAGCCGAGCCGACACCCCTGCAGCGCCCCTGTTCGCGAAGCCACCATTGATCCGCCCCGGTCAGTCGACGCCGCGACCCGTCTACCCCCCGTCGCTCCGTCCGACGCCCACGAAGCCTCCGCCCGAGCGACGAGCAGTTGCCCCCCCAGTGATCCGACGATTCCGGCGCCGCGCCAGATCCCGACGTACAACCGCCGGCCTTTGTCCCCGAGCCCCGATCCGGCGACCTGCGACCGTCCGAGCGTCTGCCCATCACGCCCCATCGGACGCCGAGCCGTGAGCACCAGCCTCCGTCTCCCTCCTCTGCCCAGATCTGCTCAAGCTCGGAGCCCCAAATCGACCGCACCACTGCCCTAGCCGCTTCGCCTGCCGAATCCCAACGCCGATCGCCCTCCGCCGGTCTCTGCTCTGCCGCCCGACAATCCCCTGCTCTTGCTGCGCGCTGTCCCGACACCGGAGACCCACTCCAGCCGGTGCCCGTCGCCCAACAGCCGGACCCATGCCGACCGCCACCCGCGCCTTGCCGGAATCCCGAACGCCGGCGACCTCGACTCCCCTGGCCGGACCGACGGATTGGCTGCTCCTCCATTTTCCTTAGGTTGTTTATTTTTCTTTTATTTTTATTTTTCTTATTTTATATTATTTTACTTTACTTTTAGTTAGTTTTATTATTTATTGTTTAAGTTTGAATATTCTAAGGTGACTTTTAGGTTTGATTATTATAGGCATTATCCATAGGGGTTATCCCTCGATTATTGTAATTATTAATTTGACCCGTAAGATGTCGGGTCATTTTTTTAATTATATTAATTCTTGGGGTTTGTTGATAGCATATTAATTGTTGAATCAATATAATTATTAATTTGATCCGTAAAACTTCGGATCAGATTTTTAATTATTTTGATTTCTTGTCGTGATGTTCAGGGTTAAAAGTAATCGTTAATTTGACCTGTGAGATAACAGGTTATTTTTTCATTTATTTTAATCCTTTACTTGTTGAATATCTTGTTTGTTTAAATTTAAGATTTAGTTGATAATTGCTTGTTTTAGAAAATCACTAAGAAAAATAAAAAAAAAATATTTGAATTAGGATTCAGTTTGTTTTAGAATATTTCTTGTTATTTTGCATATATATTTTATTTCAAATTTAAAAAAATATAAAACAAAAAATGCATTCATTTAGGATTTTAGTTTTTGATTAATTTAAGTTGCATGTTTAATTACGTGGCAATTTTAAATTTCGAATTTTATAAAAAAAATAAAAATAAAAAAATATCATGCATATGTCATGTAGAATTAGGGCATGCTCTGCACGTCATTGCATATTAGATAAAATTGCATGTTTAATTTTAGGTCTAGATAGATCTTTAGATGAATTGCATGATTGGTCATTTTTTTAAATGCATGTTAAGAAAGCATTTAGAATAGATAGTATTTCACTTTAGTTTGATTTTCATTTTTAGTGATTTTAATTATGGACTTTCGTTAAATAAAAAATAAAAAATCATGTGCACGTCATATAGAATTGGTTTCATGAAAAGCACGTCATATAGAATTAAGTTCATGAAATGCACGTCATTTAGCGATTGTTGTTAGGTTCATTTAATTAGGAATTGCTCATCATTAAGCTAGGTCCTTTAATAAATGTCGCGTGACATATAGCTCGCATATTAAATTGCATGTTGCATGTCATTTTAGTTGAGATAATTTTGTATGTCATTGCATTGCGTTGCACGTCATTAGAATTATGTCATTTTAGTTAATTTAGATTGCATATTTAATTATTGCATGTTCATTAAGAAATCACATTTTGCCATGCCATATTATTTCATATTAGATTAGAAGCATTGCATTGCATATGGACTATATTCTCGTTGGAAAAGTGAAAGCAAAAATTGAGTGATTGCTTGTTAATTAGAAATCATATCTAGGATTGTTGATGTGGATTCTAATTTAAAATTGCAGATGCTTTCGTTGCTTTGAGGTAAGTCCTGCATTATTTTATTCGCTTTCTTGGGTGTTAAATTGATGGTTTGTGCACTCGCATGATCGCCTCACACGTTAGAAAAGTTAATTAAAATAAATTTGAGCTGCTTGCAAAAATATTTTTTGAAAATTAAAAAAGAAATGGTATCGAAATGGCACTAGGATAGTCTAGTGTAACCAAGTCCCCGTACCCTTAGTCTCTGGTTCGTATGAGTAAAATAATTCTCCCATTATTTTACTTAGGTGTCTAATTGACCTACCCTAAACCGATTAGTGGCGACTCCTCGATAATAATCTTTTGCATGTTAAAACTTTAAGTCGCGATTTGGTATGGGTTTGGGAGAGCCCGAGCTAAGCTTAAAGACTTAGTAGTCCATTAACTTAGTCTTAGGTGGTGCATCGAAAATTTAGGTCGCGACAACCACCATATCCGAGAGGATTTCAAACCATTCTTAGAAATGTTCAATTCTTTTTTTTTTTTGGTTCTTCATTTAATTTTTCAATTTTTGGGGGAAAACAAAAACGATCTATGACGTCTATCCACATTTCAATCTCAGACACTGCTTAGAAAGGGAAGGGGTGGGTGCGAGTAGCACTTTTAGTTTTGAGCTGAATATGGCCCGAGAGAAAAAAAACCTTGAAAAGGCACTAATACACGGAATTCCCAATTCATACAATGGAACATTGATACAAACCAATGGCCCGTGCTGCTGTTGTGACCCTCCCAGATTGGCGTCCGAGGGAGCGTGTTCAGAGGTAATGTCGTGCAGGGATCAATGATCCTCATTCGGCGTAGATTTCCCCAAATCCTTACCTCATGCAACATTGAAAAATTCATATGATTGATGCATTTATGAATTTCTGTCTAATTTGGAGTCGTCATTAACCTATTGGAGCCAACTATAATTCAAGTGAAACATAAGAAGACGTCTCACTTCTTATGCAATCGGTTATCTAACTAATGCTCTTTCGATATTGTAATTTGATTGTCTATCAACTAATCGATTCATTCAATCTTCAAACATTTATTATCCTACCCACTAAATGATGTCTATACATTGGTGTGCAATTAGAAAAGTAAACAAGTGATAAATGTAAAGTGCAAGAAAATTATTAGAGTAAATAAATATTAAGCCATAACTTTATATAATAACTTAAACTTTTATAACAGTTGGCAGTGGTCCTAATAATTGACAGTAATCTTATCAAATCTCAAAAAAATAAACGCGATATAATATTGGACAAAGAATATAGATGACATCTTTATTGAGAGACAAGACAACAACCCTCTCTAGTTAAATCATAAAATCCAAATTCTAGTTTGTTGACTTAAGAAGAGACACTAGGAATTCTCTAATGATATTAAAGGCTCAAAGAGATACTTGTTGAAAGTAAACCTAATATAAATTCTCCAGTTTTTCTTCTTCTTTTTTCACTTTTGTACAATTTTTAATTTATTTTTTTATCTAAGGAGGAACTATCTAAAAAGTTCAAATAGCCCTAAAAATCAAGAAAAAGGTGACATCCTAAAATATGTGAACGTGATCTATAAGAAACTCAACCAATTACAAGACAAGATCCTATCTATCTGATTGAGACCTTTATTTTCTTATTATTATTATTATCATTATAATCATCACCATCATCATCACCATCATCATCATCATCATCATCAATTATTATTATCATTATCATTATCATTATTATTATCATCATCATCATCATCATCATCATCATCATCATCATTATGATGATTATCATCTTTATTATTATTATTATTATTATTATTATTATTATTATTATTATTATTATTATTATTATTATTATTATTATTATTATTTAATTATTATTTATATTTTTTATTTCTCTCCCGCGTTCAAACACGTGACGCACAATCGGATTCTCTATTTTTTTTTCCTTATCTACTTTGGTCTAATGTTTCCAGAACAAATATTCCTGCAGATTTCTCTTTGTTCCGCTTTCCTTTGCTTTTTCATTCTGGGAGGTGAATACATATTATGGGAACAAAACCTCCATTAAACCACACTCAGGTCCAAGCTTTCACAAACTTCCACTGTTCTTTCTCTCTTTCACACAAACACCTCTAGGGAGAGACACTTAGGACATTCATTTCCAGAAAAAAAACACTTGCTTAGTCTCAATTATCTATTCCCATTCATTCGTTCACTCTTTCCTTCATTCCCAGCAAACAAGAACCTCGATTACATTAAAATGTTTCAATGGTTCAGTCAGTTATGCTATGCAACTCATGGCAGATTAACTTGCTTCATATATTGATACATACGCAGCAGAGAAAATAGCAAAGTCAGCCAGAGTTGAAGACACGACAAGTAGATGAAATGATACTAGAACAAAGCAAGCTTGATCTATGGAAATCTCATGATTGAATCAGAAATAATCCGAAAAAAAAGCAGTGATACTACGTGGTTTATGAGTATATATTGATCGTTAACAACAACCAAGCACACATGCTATATGAACAAACGATCAATAGCCAAGCATGCTGCTGACTTAGGAATTTCTTCAAACACATTATAGGCGAACTCTCTTTCAACCAATCGCACTTTCGACTTTCACCGATTTATCTGGGAGGCTTAATTGAACGAAAATCACGAATCTTCCGACCAATGCAAGCGATTCTGAAATATCGATAGGAGAGCACCTGCGAGGGGAGGGAGAGAGAGAGAGAGAGAGAGAGAGCCCGGATTCAAGGCCTTGTATCCGTTTGTCTCCTGGGTTTACAACTTTGGGCTTCACTTGTCAATTCTATGGGCCGCATGAAGGATTGGAGTCTGATGGGCCTCCATTGCTCGGCTCTATTGAATAAATCCGGATTGCAAGGGCCAGGACTTAGGTAATGGGCCGAACTGGTCCAAATTGCACGAGCCTTCGCTTCTAATAAAAAATGCTAGGATAAGACGTGCTAACGACTTGGTGATATCCAATCACTGATAAATTTATGCACAGGAAATAGCATGGACTCCGGAGTCTTATTATTTTATTTTATTTTATTATATAAAGTAAGAATTTATATACCAAAAAAAAATTGATAGGTGGACCAAGTGATTAAGCACCATGAAAAATATCATGCCTCAACCATCCTTCTAATGTATAGTATCTTAATATCTACACGTAATAAATTTGAATTCGACGTCTTGACAAAAAAAAAATTGTCATTCACAGTAAGTAACTATGATTTCTTATTCCTAGCGATCCAAATACAGGATTCAAAACGAAGAGGATAACAACACAAAGTGCCTTAATTACCAACTCGTGCAATGCCAACAAGTCATAAAGAAGGTGAAAATCGAACTCAATTGCCTTAATTACTTCAACAGTAATTATTTCCAGAATATTATCATATATTTGACAACAAGCTCGTTAAGATAATTAAAGGTGAAAATCTATATGTTCAAATCGAAAGACAATGAGGTGTACGAACGATTTTCGATTTTGATGGCCATGGCACATCCTAAAATTGACCAAGCAATCGTATTCAAAAGAGTATTTTGAGGGAAATTGCTATTTGTCATCCATGATGTCAATTTGAAGAAAGATGACTTGATCCATTTTTAAAGACAAAGATATCATGAACGTGAATGGGCCCCTAAGATAAAGTTATTGCCTAGCAAAACTTGGAAAATTTCCGAACAAACTCGCTAGATAATTCATATTAACCAAACACATTTTTGTTTTTTCCTCTTATTTTGAAGAGTGGAGATTCTTTCTTTCCGCACTCCAACTTGACTTGAACCCGCTGGTGTTTACATTTCCTAGTGAACGATATATACTTTTATCTGTTACTCATGCAACAAGCTACTGATGTTCATATTTGAGCTAATAATCAATCCAAGAACCAATGAATATCTCCCACAGCAAGGAAGTATTTCTCATCTTCTCTGGATGATCTCCTGCAAGCTTTCTTTCCTCCTCTGCAGTTGTTCCTTCAATTTTAGATTGATAGCGGCCCTGCAACATGCACGGATGATGAGACTTCATTTGTATAACTCAAAAGTTGAATAAGAAAAAGGAAAAATGGTGGCCTCAAATGACATATGCGGTGATCAAGTCAACTTTTGGTTAGGACAAATCGAGGATGGAGATTCATGTGTTCATATGGGTTGTTGATGAACATTGGTTTTTGGTTTGATCTCCCGGACAAGTCTT